>CM077267.1:8395000-9595000 GCA_039654775.1 Spinibarbus caldwelli
ATGTCTAACGTTACCATCACTTTAAAACACCATGTGTTTGTTCTCTTCTAGTCGTCTCGGAGATCCAGGAGAGGCGGTGATTCCGCAGAGGCATCAGGTCACATGAACGAAATGGTAGAAGCCATGGACGTCATCGCTATCTGCTGCCCCAAGTACAAGGACCGGCCGCAGATAGCACGTGTCATTCAGAAGACAAGCACAGGCTACAGCATTCGCTGGATGGCTGGATCGTACTCCGGCACCTGGGCGGAGGCCAAGAAGCGCAACGGACGTAAACTGGTGCCTTGGGTGGACACTATAAAGGAGTCTGACATTATTTACAAGAAAATTGCCTTGACAAGCGCACACAAACTGTCCAACAAAGTAGTGCAGACTTTACGTTCACTGTACGCAGCCAAGGAAGGAACTTCCAGCTAATTAAATCTGTAATAACTCTGGAACCCAACAAACTCTCAGCAGCCAAACTTCATCAGGATTTAACGTTTTGTAAACTTAAGTCGGAGAGAAGAGAGTACTACAGACTCACAGGTTTTAAGATCCAACACGGAACTGGTCGAATTAAGGAACAACGGTTTTAAAAGTGCGGTCTGTTTGGAAATGTAGATGTGAATCCTGTACTTCTTTTAAGTTAAACGGAAAAGAAAGAAACGGAGCTCCTTCGCTGTTGTGCAGCAACTTGGTTGTTTGAATTTTTTTCCCCCTCCACTGTATCATAGTTTAACACAAAACAGAAACAAAAAATGTTTATATCTCTGACGAAAAAAAAAAATCTGTTTAAAGAAATAAACCTAAAGTGAATGTTGGAAATTAGTCTGTTGATGTTCTTAATAAAGTGACCTTGGAGTTTAACCTAGCACCGGATGGATTTCTTTAGCTTAGCTCAGTTTCCAGGGAAATAAACTTTTAAACATCTCCTCTGCTTTATGTTTTACTTCTTTTGTGCTGTAAAATGGAGTCTCCTGGACATAATTTATTCAGTTGAAAGCAGAGCATGCAGTATCTGTCGCCTACATGGAAGGGAGGGTTTTTTGTAAATGTAGATTTTGATGTATTGGGTCAGGGTTTGGGTCTCTACACCCCACAGCGGGACGAGGGACCCCCAGCATGTGTGGAGGAGCAAACACTGCAATAAATTTTTTACTTCTCTTTGTTACTTGTCTGGTTTGCGTTTGACTTTGATTTTTGATGTTCACGCATCGGTTTTGAAAGTGTTGTTGTGTAGGCTGTAGATCTTATTTTAAGAGTGAATGTTAAGATTTATTATAGATGTCTGCATATGTATACACTAACATTCAAGAGTTTGCCGTTGACAAGATTTTTAAATGTTTTAGAAAGAAGTCTCTTATCCTCACCAAGGCTGCATTTATTTGATGATTAAAAACAGTAATATTGTGAAATACTATTACAATAACTGTTTTCTATTTTAATGTATTTTAAAATGTAATTTATTTCTGTAATGGCAAAGCTGATTTTTCATCAGTCATTATTCCGGTCTTTAGTCACATGATCTTTCAGAAATCGTTCTAATATGCTGATTTGGTGCTCAAGTATTCATTTGCTACTGAAGAAACATTCATCAATATTGGAAACAGCTGTGCTGCTTCATATTTTTGTGGAAACTGATTAATTTTTTCAGGATTCTTTGATAAATAGGATGATCAAAAGAACAGCTGCTTTTTTTTTTTTGGCCTACTAACCTAGTTCAAATCTTTAGGGTAGGTTGTAATGTATTAACCATTTTAACACTTGATTTAGCTTGTCTTAATCTGGCCAACCAGGATTATTAAAAAATAAAAACGGAAAAGAACAAAACATTACTGCAACAACTTTTTTTTATACTTCACTGAAAAGTCGAAGTCATACCAGTCTAAAATTTGGTCAGTCACTTCAAGCTGTGTTGTGGTTAACCAGGTCACAAACAGCATGGCTTACCACTCGTTTCAGTCTTGCAGTCTGTTTAACCACTTAAACCAGTTTTGGATTTGGAACGGCTTGAAATTGTGCAAAACCATCCACCATCCTCGAGTAAGTGGAAATTCTGAATAATTCTGTGGGGAAATAGAAAAACAAGGGGATTTTTTTATGGCTAATGTAAAACTGACCCTATAATTAATTTAAAAGTATCAAACAACTAGTAATATTCTTCTTTAAAGGTTTATATACAAGTTATACAGGACTGAAAACAGCATATAGTTTGTTTACATTTGTTAAAGTTTGTCACAGCTCGGCCAAACTGGGTATTCCAGCCTAAAACTCACCCAAACCTCTCTAAAACCATCCATAGATCACCCTTGTAGTCTGCAAACCATATTAGACTAGTTGAAGTTGTTTTTCCGACACAGTAGTGACTTGAATATTCCTGAAGTAACCTCAGGGAAAGGCTATTTTAGGTTAACTGGCCTACTTTTAATGTGACTAATAGGAAAGATGTACTAAATCACTACATTTACCATGATGTAAAACACTTTGCTGTGTGTGTTTAAAATAGGGATGCCGGTTCACTAGCTAAATCAGTATTACAGGTGATAAAACTCAAACTTCCCATCACAATGTTGAACTGCTCTGTACTGAACTAATGACTCTGATGCACAGATTCATAAACCAGCTCCACGCAAACCAAACCAAAGTAAAGCGCGACTCGTGTGCTGGACAAACACTCGGATTTGTCCTCAAGAAGTTACAAAAGAAAGAAAATGCGGGAAAACATGAATTCGGGCTTTGTTATGGACGTTATCGAGCTGGAGTCGTTTGTGAACAGCCCTCATGGCTTCAGTGTGGAGAGTCGTGAAGTGAAGCGCGATCAGGAGAACAGCTGCGCGTTCATCGGTGAGATCCAGTCTAACAAGGGGAAAGTGATTTTCTGTAATTCTCCAGGAAGGTAAATGGATTTAAATAAAGTCATATGACAATATGCAAGTTTAGATATAGCGTGCTTTTGTAAGTCGTCTTGGCCATTTCAGGAAAGTCATAGTGCGTGTTTTGGGAGAGTACACAGATTTGAGACGACAGCTAACCTCAAAAACAATATACATTCTGGTGTCTGCATGCACCAAAACAAAGGTCGAAGAAAAGAGAAACAGAGATGTTCCAGGTAGGATTTTTTTGATTATTAATATTTCACACTGTGAAATTCCTTGACCTGCTTCAGTAAATTAACTTAGATGTGTTTTTACGTACAGAGGAGATGTGTTGTGTGTGTATACATACATAAAATATGATATATTAAAATATATTAATAAATGTATATTAAAATTATCTTTTAAATACAGTATTCTGAAAAAGGGATCTTTCTTGAGTTTTCTATACACAACATTATATATATAATGCACACACACATACAAAACTGACACACACACACACACACACACACACACACACACACACACATATATATATATATATATATATCTCTCAAATTATTATTTCAAATTTTTTATTATTTAATCAAATTATTTTTTATATTGTAATTTATTTTTAAATGTAAATAGATAAATAGTGTGACATTTAATATAGTGTTTAATATGGACGAACTGATATTTATGGTGATTATTAGTAATATTACTTATATCAGTGATATTAGTAATCACTACAGTTGTAAAAATTAATCAAAACAGGAAATGCAATATAGCTAAGTGTCACAATGTCAACAGGGAAGGTATCATTCATCTTTGACACCATTGCATACTGTATTTGTAAAGTCAAATTCCTCACCCTTATTATAGTCTATAGTTCTTGGGAATTATGTGGTGGCGATCAACAGCAGTCATCCAGTGATCAGATGGGAGATGGAGAGAGGCTTAGACATGACTATTTCATCTGTTGCTGGAGAAAGTTATACAGTTGATGTGAGTTCCTCTGTGGTGGAGATTTTTGTTTTTTAATGATGTAGGATGTACAAATTTAGTGTCTTATTTCTGGCAATGTAAAAAAAATTAATTCAAATAAATGTTTTTTTTTTTTTTTTTTGTTAAGGTTGATGTAAGTGCTGCACTACAGGGATGGGTCGGTGAGAGCTTTCAAATCCTTGTTGATGCAGAAAAGGTAAAACTCATCCAGAAAGACACACATTTCACCATCAAGTACCATTTTGATGCCCTTTTTGACTTGCCCTACTGGTTCAGCTGCAGCAAACGACAGTTCAAGGTGTGTTTTAATAAATAAGCAGACCTCTCTGATGATTTCTAGTATTGAGAATATGACTGGCAATCTGATCTTGCAGGTCTCTTACCATGGAAATTGAGATCAACATCCAAAATATTGCATGAAACAGCAAATATCTACCGAAAACAGGCTTGTTTTGAAACTGTCTGTGGAAATTGAAGCACACAGATGAGGAGACCATTAACGCACCTTAAAAAACAGTTTTACTGTAAATAAAACTTTATTTTGCTCATGTCAGCAGTAATACAAAAAAGAAATCATAATGAAATGGAGATCACTGGAACTTAATTATAATTCTGTTGAAGCGAAAATGTCAACTCGAAACAGTTACAATACTTTTTTAAATGGGGTACTCCATGCAAAAGTTCCCGAATGTGTTCCATTCATTGCTTTAAATAGGTCATATCATGAGGAATCAAAATTTTCTTTATCTTTTTGGTTAACTGAAATCAAGCCAAACAAATAGATAATTACATTATCTTACATCACATTGCGCTCTAAGTTTACACATTTCTTGTGCTGTTTCTGGCTGTGTGTAGCACCTACTGCTCTGCATGTACTTCTAGAGAATCAATAGAAACGTGCAGTTAGGGCTGGGCGATAAAACGATAACTATGATTATCACCATGTAATTCTCCTTGATAAATGTTCGATATAATGTTTATGCACCAAAAGCAGAATGAAACAGCGATACTCAATTTGAACTGCAACTTATGGAGCGTTTATCCGCTCGAAGTTCAAACGGCAGCGAAGTGCAAGCTTAATGCGTTTACGTGCTGATAACGCGCTGTGAGATCCAGTGTGAAGTGCTTGAATTCAGCGAAGAACACCAATGACTCTGTGATTTAAACTAGTTTAAAGCCAGATGATTTTTTGCGATTAGGCTAAGCGATGTATTTACTTAGACTACTGTTTTTCATACAAATACCTAGAAACAATATAGATACATTTATACCATGGTATTGAGGTATTGTGCGGTTTTAACTGTGGTTATCATGACCTAAATGTATGCTACTATGGAAGACCAGTGGTTCACTTTAATGAAACTCAAACAGTCAGAATAATTACATTTCACCATGTAAAAATGAGGTAATAAATATTTGAAATTTATAGTGATAATTATCGTTATCGACTGATATGAAAATTTTATCGTGATTTTTTTTTTTCCATATCGCCCAGCCCTACGTGCAGTTATACCCTGATAATTTCAGTCTAACATTTCACCACTGATCATTTTGTAACCCTGTCATGTAATGCAGACTTTGCAAAGAGGCTGAGGATTTTGCTGAACTATATTTCACACAACAGGAAACCTGCAATCCGGTGCGTGAGTAGAACTTGGCAGTTTTAAAGGCACAGTAACAAAAAACTGACCATTTAAAATGTGAATTTATTTATTTATTTATTTTTTAAGAAATCTTTACTAACCTTACATGTTGACCTCAATGAAAAAACTAAAGCATGATATGACCCATTTAAAACATTTTTCAAGTACCTTATTTTGGGATAGTTACAGTAAAAACAGTCTTTTTCATCTTCTTTTGTTGTTTTGTAAAGCTTTGCAATATTTACATATCATATTGCAATTAAATGCCTCTGTGAGCATCACTGTGAACACTTCACACTGTGTTCTTGCCACATCCTCTGACAAACCATTAACTGAAAGACTTTATCTGCACTGATGGGTTTGCACTGCTGTTTCAGCTGCAGTTAAATCTATCTGGCGCAGTTCAGGGCAACAGCAGAAGTGTTGATGCTGCTTTGGTGATGGTCTGGATGTACTCTATGTAGTCACTGCTGCCATAGGTGAGCATCAGGTGATTTATGATTCCCACAACACACATGAGTGACAGGAAGAAGAGAATGCGTTTCCCGAACAGGAAGCCAGGAGTGCTGTGAGGCATACAAGCAAAATATCTGTCAACAAATCGGGTGTGTGTAAAATACGGCTGGGTTACAACACATGGTTGATGCTTCTGTATAAAGCAATAATAAGGGGTGAAACCTCGAAGTGATCTTATCACTTAAGTTCTGCCCATATCATAAATTTGCAACGGTTCAATGACTAAAAGCCTGTTTGTATTGAGGTTAACTTTAGCCAATATCTAATGCTGCTGGAATGCAGAACAACCAACATTTGTCTGTGTTTCATGTAGTTTTAAGGTCAGGAACCTCAGAAGATGTTTCAGTCGACTCTAATGCAACTTTAGCACAAGAAAACATTTTTGATGTTTAAAAGTGCACAGTTATGGATTTGTAAGTGTAAAAATCTTACCTCTGGCAAGTCTGCCCCAAGTAGCCAACAAAGTACTTCTGCCGGACCACAAGGTAGATAATGCCAGCAAAGGCAGCTGGAGCTGTAACAAAAAATGGTTTTCTTATTTAAATTATGTCAGAAAATTTCCAAGAAAGTTATTGTACAGGTAATTTTCTCACTCAGGGGTATTTTATTAGAGCTGACTCTTGTATATGCGTCTGTTCCTTAGCAACTCAATTACTATTTCAGTGGTATTCAGAAATAGAGCGAAGTTATTATGTAGAAAAATATTTGCACATGGGTCATAACAGAAATTATTAGCCAGGAAATGCAAACCATTTCTACTAAATTACAAAGGGGTGTCTGATCCTATCACTATATTGTAGTGAGCATTAAAAATAACTTTTACTTCTAATAATCTTGATTACGTGTTCATTCAATCACGTAACTGACTTTTTTTATGACGAATATGATGAATTGAATTGTACCTTGGCTGAGGCAGATACCAGCGCACCACAGTACTGCCAGAAATGTGGGGTACGTGTCCATGCAGTTTCGACTGAGAAAACAAATACATAAATTATTACGAAGCAGATCATTTTATTAATTGATAACTTTTTATACAGTTTCAGAAACTAACTCTATCAGCTAACTCTGGTATTTCATTTGACCAAACTGAAGACGTGCTGTCACTTCTTCTTCTTGTACTTCCATGTATCTTTAAGAAATATTGTGAAAGAGCTGTTACTTCCTCTCTGGTGGTGGTTAATGACACTTTATGATTACATCTAAATTTAGATAAACTAGCAAACCAGAATCCAACAGTCTAGATATGCAACTGATAATAATGCTGTCAGTTTGGTTTATTTCACATATTTAAAAAAAATAAAAATAAATAAATAAATACATACATACATACATACATATTTAAAATACAGGTCTCATCCACCTGATCAAAATTTTACTTGGGGAAATCATATAATTTACTATGTAATACATAAGGATGCTGGAAGTAGATACAAGCTCTTTACACCACATTTTGAACATGGAAAAAAAAAAAAAAGAAAAAGAAAATTCTACCTTTCCCCCCATACATCCACATTCATAACTGACTTAAAATTTGCCTATAATGTAGACTTTATGAGAAACTTTAAATAAGTGAAAAATAAATTGTACAGCTGTATAGGCTTTCAATATACAAGCAGACCAGTGCAACCCTTTTGCAACATTAAGATTATGTAAATAATGCAGGAAGTAAGTTTCCAGAACAACAGGAAAATTTCGAGCTGTTATGCAAAAGAAGTTACACCAACACCATTTCATAAACAGATTATTTATCTCTATAAAAAAGCTCTTTTGGTGCTTAAAATAATAAATTTTTCAGTCAGTGCTAGAGTGGAAAAGCTTGAATGAATGTTACTCACTTTGCACAGGACAAACGCTCAAAAACTGCAGAATGCTGTTTAGAATTTTGACCGGTGCACTCTTTCTCAACCTTTAAGGCGAAGAACACTAGAGGAGAAGTTAATGTATTAAAGATTGGACATATTAGTTTAATACATATGCATGTATATTTAGGCTACATTATGGACTAATTCCTGGTAGCTGTATAAACACAGCACAATGTGTTCAAAGATAATTTGCATACACATTCTGCATAAACGTCATTCAGTTATACAAAATAATAATAATAATAATAATAAAATCTAAATGTCATACCATTCTGAACGACGCTGAGAAGTGTGACCAGCACAAGCAAGAAAATGTTGTCCATCACTGCAACATACATGTTCTCTAGTGTGAAGTGCAGGTCTGTCTTAGACTGCTGTCTGATCATTTTTAGCATCACAGATAACATCACCACTAAACTGATGCGTTTCCTGATGGGAGGGTCACTAGAACATCTGCTTCATGATGAAATGGCACATTTTGTACATTTTGAAACTTAAAAGAACGTGTGGAAAACGTGTTCCTGGTATAGTTGCATTTTCTGTTTCACACCTCGTCTAACAGTTGGTATTTTAGGACAAAATAAAGTTTAACCATCTGAATCTGAAGTTGAGGCCAACTGTCTGTTGACGGTCTCGCTGTTAAACACTGCCTTCTGCTGGCTGAAACAGTTTTGCAGGTCTTCGCTGGTTTCAGCTTGTCTTCCACTCTAAATCCAGGTTCACTGGATTTAGACACTGTATATTTTGGGTGTCTCTTTAACCTGACACACCTGATTCAACTCAGCAGCTCATTAGCAGTGTCCCAATCTACTGAAATGGTCGTCAATTAGGGCAAACAACTAAAAATGTGTGTTTTCAGGAGGCCTCCATATCTAGGACTGGTGATATCTGCTCTAAACCAGCCAAAAGACTAAATGGTATTGTCACTTTTATATTTAAACACTAAATATAAAGAGTAAACTTTATGTAGTTAGCCAAGTCTGGTAAATTCAGTTACCTACAGTGGCCCCACAAAGTATTTGGTCAAGGATTTAAGTCACACTTTAAGATGTCAGAATTTTATTGCATTAGATTAAAAAAAAAAAAAAAAAAAAAAAAAAAAAATGACATCAAATAAAATGCAAACAAATTATGATGGAGCTTTTTTTTAACAACTTAATTTTAAGATACTTATTTTTAACGATCTGCTCAGTCATTTTTTGTGGATCTATGAGGTAAGTTTTCCTCAATTTTACACCGATGCCCCCCAGAGTGTTGTTCCTCATTTTAATAATAAACATGTTCTGCAAAGTTTGACAATCAGAAAGTAACCAAAGGATTTGTCTTAGTTTTAACAATTTATCTGTTTAATTCAATGCTAGTGTTATGCTAGTATTATATAACAATTGCCATGTGTTTTCATACTTTGTCACAAAGATAATACATTTATACTTTTTTTATTTTTTTTATTTGAGGCTTAAGTGTAGAATACTTTTTTGGGCACTGCTTGTTTTAAATTAACACTCTTTAAATTAACCAAACTCAGAACTTTTTAAATAGACCAAAAGGGAACTAAATGAGACTTTGCATTCTCATTGTCCATGCCAAGTTAAAAATGGACTCTTTTGGTTTCATTTTAGTTGTGGCATGGTCACTTGAATATTGTAATATTGATCATAATTATTATTATATTAATTTATTTTTAATGAGGCAGTGTATATGTTATGGGTCTGATAGTATTAATATTTTGCATCAAGTGTTCGACTATAAGCAAAAAGCTATACTGCACCAGGAAAGGAGACATTCAATTAAAATAGGAACATTTATTTCTAGTACTGGCAAACTCCATTTTAAAGTAAAGTGATTGTGAAAAGTGCAAAAAGATAGTGCATAGTTGTTTACAATATACAGATTTACCATGTCATAGAAAACCTAGAGAAATGTCCAGAAATAATAATAATAAAAAAAAAACAAGATTAATAGGAATGGAAATGTCTAATTGCTGTTAAATATATATATTTGTCCAGTTGCACTACTGTCCAGTAATTCCAGTCAGTAATTAACTTTTCAGTAAGAATGCATTCAATCGATCAAGGTTTACAGTAAGCAATGTTTAAGATTTCTATTTCAAATAGATGCTGTTCAGATTGTAATATTTCACATTATTATTATTATATTTTTGGTCAAATGTAAGCATTAGAGAATTTTATACTCTTATAATTCATAATCTTACCAACCCCAAACTATGTCATGCTTTTAAGTATTTTACTGGTTAGAAATTGATATTTCTAAAACGTCCCTATCCAACAAAAAGTATAGGAACCCCATATATAATCAGTGTTAAATTGAGGCTTTTTACTCTTCACTCACAGGCAAAATTAAAAGTCAATAACCACAACATACTCAATTTTTGGGACCATTTAATATGAACCACTTTAAATACAGTGATAACCATAAAAAAAGAAAAAAAATATTAAATCAACTGTACAATGCTGTACAAACCTTTACAAATGCATTGTGCATAATTTGATCTTCATACTCTGCACCATTTAATGTTCCTCATTCTTCAAGTATATCAGACAAAATATGAAAATATGATTTATTTAACTGAAGACACACCACAGGCTTTCCTAACAAAAGTTTTGCATTCTCAATACGAAACTACAAAGAAGAGTTCTTAGGAACAACGTGTTTTGACACCAGACCAAACTCATGGTTTATAAAGTCTAAAAGTTTTCTTGATCAGAAAAATATATCTAAGCCATTAAAATCAGTGTTGTCAATTGGAGTCTGGCCCATCCCTGATGGTATGTATTCATCAAGATTCAATACGGAGTCATTAGTAGAGGAAGTGTAGGTTAAAGTTGCTTCTGGAACCACAGAAGGATTTTGCTGTGCGTTTCCAACTGTGGTCTCCACATTCTGGCCATTGTTCAACATCTCAAGGAGCCCCGTGCTGTCAGGTGAGAGGTTACTGACGGTGGTCACAGGAGACAAGAGCTCAGCGAAGAACTGGTCATATGCTGGGCTGTCGTATGCTGATGTACTTGAGGTGACCGAGTAGGGCGACGAGAGAGCTGTGCTGTCCGGTTTCGGTGCAGATTCTCCTGCACTTCCCAAAAGCTGATTTAGTTTGGCCAGTTTCTTCTTCTTAGCCTTGAGTTTTTTCAGTAGCTTCAGCCTGAGGGCTTCTGTAGTGCTAATGGGCTGCTGGTCTGCCAAAAGGCTTGGATTTTTCTTAACAGATGAACCACATATGCCACCAGGAAGGGTGACTGGTTTGTGCCGAGGCCCTACAGCAGGATTCCCACCACTTGAATTTGCCAATTTCTTGCTCATGAAGCCACCAAACATGTCAGCTGGCTTTGCTGGCAGAGCTTCGTTGTCACATTTCAGAATGGGTTTTGGAGCAGGAGGAGGAAGTCTTATTGGTGTCGACTGGAAGGCAGGATGGCGTTGAAGTAATGAGGAAGCGAGCGGTGAAGGTGCATGTACTTGTGTAGCCACTGATGGTCTCACCACAACTGGATTGGAAACCAAAGAGCATTCCTTCAAACCAGAGCTTTGGGGTTTTGAAGGTTGACAAATGGACTTGGAGATACAAGAGGAACTAGATGCTACAGGAAGACTGGGGATGGCATCCAGCACGACGGCTGGGCTCTGGGGAATCTGAAGAGCCTCTGTGGCTTTGTTCTCATCAACCAGAGTGAGGGTCACAATGTCTGTATGTGACAGACCCTCAAAGGTGTCCAGTAATGTGGCGCTGCTGATGGATGCATCCAGAGCACCGGCAGCAGTCGAGTCTCCCACGGTGAGCGCGCTGAGGACATACGTGTCATCGGCCACAGAGTCTGACAGTTCGTGTGGGTGTTTATTATCGACATTCGTGAGCGCTGAGGGAGCTGTCAGTGAGCAAACCTCTGAAGCTTCATCTTTAGTGGAGTCTGATTCCCAGAAAACAATGTGAATTTCATTGGCAGGAAATGAAAACCTCTTGTGGATGATGCTGTGAGGGTATTTCAAATCATCGAGTTCCAGCCATGACCCTAAAAGACAGAACACAAACATGTAAATGAACCACTATTAAGTTTAAATTTGTATAATTAACATTTTACAGAGCAACTAATCAGAGATAACGAGCAAAATTAGCTGTAACTCTACAGTTGATAATTCATGGTATTTTTTTTCTTATTTTTGGTAACATGCAAGTAAAACAATGCAGAAACATAACTTGCAAGCAGAAAAATGTGGTGTTTTTAGTAATCTTAAAATTAATCATTGGCTAATGGGATTCAGAATACATACACTACCGTTCAAAAGCTTGGGTTTAAGTATTCAATTTTTATGTTTCTGATAGAAGTCTGTTTTGCTCACCAAGACTGAATTTATTTGCTCAAAAATACTAAATATTTTTTACAAAAAAAAATTAAAATTACGTAACTTTAAAAAAAAATTAAGAATATATAATTTAATTTTATACATTTAAATAATTTTACAAATGAAACAATATATTTTAAAATGTAATTTATTCCTGTGAAGACAAAGCTGAATTTTCAGCATCATTACACCAGTCCTCAGTGTCATGATCCTTCAATCATTCTAATATGCTGATTTGCTGCTCAAGAAACATTTCTTCTTTTTATCAGTTAAAAAATTGTTGCTTAATATTTTTGTGAAAACTTGGATAAATATTTTAACAGCTAACAGCATTTAATTGAAATAGAAATCTTTTGTAACATTATAAATCTTTACTGTCACTTTTGATCAATTTAATGTATCCTTTCTGAATAAAAGTAAGGAAAAAGACTAAACTTTCAAATGGTAGTGTGAATGGATCGAGGTGTTAGAATAGGGGGAGGTGTTGCTACAATTTATAGCAATATTTTCAGTATTTCTCAGAGGTCGGGTTTCAAGTATAATTCGTTTGAAGTAATGGTGCTTCGTATAACATTATCCAAAGAAACAAGTGTTAATGATAAATCCCCTGTGATGTTTGTACTGGCTACTGTATACAGGCCACCAGGGCACCATACAGACTTTATTAAGAATTTGCTGATTTTTCTATCGGAGTTGGTGCTGGCTGTCCTAATTGTTGGTGATTTTAATATCCATGTTGATAATGAAAAAGATTTGTTGGGATCAGCATTTATAGGCATTCTACACTCTATTGGTGTTAAACAACACATGTAAGGACCTACTCATTGTCAAAATTATACTCTAGATTTAATACTGTTACATGGAATTGATGTCAGTAGCATTGAAATTTTGCAGCAGAGTGATGATATCTGAGATCGTTATCTAGTCTCCTGTATATTCCATATAGCTAAAGCTGTAAAGCCAACTCCTTGTTACAAATATGGTAGAACCATCACTTCTACCACAAAAGGCTGCTTTATAAATAATCTTCCTGACTTATCTCAGTTCCTCAGCATATCCAATAGCTCAGAACAACTTGATGATCTAACAGAAACTATGGACTCTCTTTTCTAGCACTTTAGATATGGTTGCTCCTTTACGCTTAAGAAAGATTAAGGATAAGAGTCCAACACCATGGTATAATGAGCACACTCGCGCCCTAAAGAGAACAGCCCGGAAAATGGAGCGCAGCTGGAGGAAAACAAAACAAAACTAGAGGTATTTCGTATAGCTTGGCGGGAAGTACCCTATCCTACAGAAAAGCATTAAAAACTGCTAGATCTGATTACTTCTCGTCTCTTCTAGAAGAAAACAAACATAACCCCCAGTATTTATTCAGTACAGTGACTAACGAAAAATAAAGCATCAACAAGTGTTGGCATTTCCCAAGAGCACAGCAGTAATGACTTTATCAACTACTTCCAAGATCGATACTACCAGAGATAAAATTGTAACCATGCAGCCGTCAGCTATAGTATCGCATCATATATATGTATAGACTATAGATCCCCTGAGGAACAATTCCACTCACTCTCTACTATAGGAGAGGAAGAATTGTATAAACATGTTAAATCATCTAAACCAACAACATGTATGTTAGACCCTATTCCATCTAAACTACTAAAAGAGCTGCTTCCAGAAGTCATAGATCCTCTTTTGGCTATTATTAATTCATCACTGTCATTAGGATATGTCCCCAAAACCTTCAAATTGGCTGTTATTAAGCCTCTCATTAAAAAAACACAACTTGACCCTAAATATCTAGTTAATTACAGACCGATCCAATCTCCCTTTTCTGTCAAAGATACTAGAAAAGGTAGTATCCTCACATTTATATTCCTTCTTAGAGAAAAATGGTATCTGTGAGGAATTCCAGTCAGGATTTAGACCGTATCATAGTACTGAGACTGCTCTCATTAGTTACAAATGACCTGCTTCTATCATCTGATCGTGGTTGTATCTCTTTATTAGTTCTACTGGATCTTAGCGCTGCGTTCGACACTATCGACCACAACATTCTTTTGAATAGACTAGAAAACTTTGTTGGCATTAGTGGAAATGCCTTAGCGTGGTTCAAATCGTACTTATCGTACCGCCATCAGTTCGTGGAAGTGAATGAAGAGGTATCATATCGATCACAAGTGCAGTGTGGAGTACCTCAAGGCTCAGTACTAGGGCCGTTACTTTTCACGCTTTACGTTACCCTTGGGAGATATTATCAGGAGACATGGTGTTAGCTTTCACTGTTATGCTGATGATACCCAGCTCTATATAAAACATATCTAAATTGCGACCTATGCTCTCAACGTCAAATGCAGAAATGCTAATTCATGCGTTTATGACCTCAAGGTTAGACTATTGTAATGCTTTATCGGGTGGTTGTTCTGCACGCTTGATGAACAAACTACAGTTGGTCCAAAATGCAGCAGCTAGAGTACTTACTAGAACCAGGAAATATGACCATATTAGCCTGGTTCTGTCAACACTGCACTGGCTCCCTATAAAACATCGGATAGATTTTAAAATCTTGTTAATTACTTATAAAGCCCTGAATGGCTTAGCTCCTCAGTACTTGAGCGAGCTCTTATCGCATTATAGTCCTCCATGTCCGCTGCGTTCTCAAAACTCTGGTCGTTTGATAATACCTAGAATATCAAAATCAACTGCGGGCGGCGGATCCTTTTCCTATTTAGCACCCAAACTCTGGAACAATCAACCTAACACTGTTCGGGAGGCAGACACACTCTGTCAGTTTAAATCTAGATTAAAGACACATCTCTTTAACCTGGCTTACACATAACACACTAACACGCTTCTATTATTCAAATCCGTTAAAGGATTGTTAGGCTGCATTAATTAGATCAACCGGAACCGGGAACACTCCCCATAACACACGATGTACTCGTTACATCGTAAGAAGAATGGCATCTACGCTAATATTTGTCTGTTTCTTTCTTATTCTGTTTCTCAATCCGTATCCGATCAGATGGTGGATCAGCACCAAAAGATGATGTCTACAGCCCTGATCGTCAGCGGAGACCAGGACACCTAGATGACCCTTAGAGACATATCCCAGTGAAGACCTCGACTAAAATACAATAAAACTAAAATAACAAAATAACTAAAAATATAATAAAATACCTAACTACATAATACTATTATTGTTAGAAATTGCAACAACATAAAAATAGAAATAATACATTTATACATTTAAAATTAATTAACACATAATATACAAATATGAAAAATGAATACATTCTAAATTAAATGGTATAATAAAAATGTGTATATGTGTTTTTTATATATATATATATATATATATATATACACATATACACACAACAGAAATATTACATGAATTAAACTATAAATTTAAATTATAATAAATAAACAAACAAATATATATTATAACAATAGACCAAGAAACAATAAATGTATTAAACTATACATTACAATAACAGCAAATGAATAAATCTCATAAATGAAAAACTTCAAATAATGAATAAAACACAAATATAACAAATACATTAAATTATAAATTAAAATGCCCCATCGGGACAAGACCACAGGAATCAGATAAGCCCTTTACACAATCTGACATGGCTGCGGTTGGAATTGAACTGCGGGTTTTGTCTGGCCAGAGGAGAACTGGCCCCCCAACTGAGCCTGGTTTCTCCCAAGGTTTTTTTCTCCATTCTGTCACAGAGGGAGTTTTGGTTCCTTGCCGCTGTCGCCTCTGTCTTGCTCAGTTGGGGACACTTAATTTCTAGCGATTATCGTCGATTTGATTGCACAGATACTATTTAAACTAAACTGAGCTAGACAATGACATCTCTGAATTCAATAATGAAATGCCTTTAGCTGAAAATCTTATTATACATTATTGACACTCTATCCTTCAATTTGATACTGTTAAGTGCTTTGACACAATCTGTATTGTTAAAAGCGCTATATAAATAAAGGTGACTTGACTTGAATAGATCAGCTAATGAATTCGCAAAATAAAAGACTCACCATTGCTCTGGCGGATCCAAGTGGCAAAGTGCTTTAGATGTTTATTGTACTGGATAACAGTGCTAACATTGTAGTACGTGCCCTGGAACTCAAACGAGTATTTAGAGAGGTCTTTCCTGGGCAAGCCCTCCACAAAGTGCAGTGCAAACACAGAGGACAGCCTGCAAAAAATGAACAAAGACAATCAACCAACCACAAAGACCAATGTGTTAAATTGTGATGAAACAAGGTGGTGATAAGGGAAAAAAAAAAACAAAATTTATAGTTATTCCAATGCTTACTTTTCAAGCACCATTTTCCTCCTCTGGTTTTTACGGTTGCAGTTACTGCACTGAGTGCGGTGAATGGCTTTTAGTGGGTGCCAGTCATTCAGAATCTGAGTGAACGTTGTAAGAGTCTTCTCAACACTGCAAGATAAAAGGAGTTGTTCTGCATAGTTATCTACTAAATTATCATGTATTTGGTTTGATTACCAAATACAAATGATTTAAAATTACAAGGCTAAAACCTTTACCTGTCATTCAGAGTATAACTACAAGAAGTGCACTTAAATTCCCAACGGACAGTATGCTGGAAAAGCTCTTGAGCCCACTTGTCTGAGCGTAGAAGGAGAGGGAGAGCAAACACAGGTGTTTCCTGCTGACCTGTATGACAGACAAGATTAACACTCAACACAAATGACAAGCAACAGATTGATATTAAATGGTTTTATGATTAGCTGTTGAACCATTTTACCAATTTCACACTTCAGTGTAGGCTGAAGGAGCTTGAAGACTGACAGACGGAGCGCAGACAGCTGCCGCTCTGACTCACACAGGACATCAGTGGGGACTCTGGTTACCTCATCTGTAAAGAGAAAAACAGGTAAGCTCTCCAGCATGTGAATGCAAACCTCTTTATAAACGCATATTTTTAGGGTGAGGGTAAACTATAATGTTAACAACTGCATCAATTTACATTTATATTAGTGTTTTAACATATGAATACACACATAATTATTAACAATTTAAATAACTTCAACTATGTAATGTTTAAATAACTTTATACTACATTATGAAAAATAATAAATATTGTCATTTGTTAACACCAAAGTTATAGTGTGTTAATATGAATACATAAATTGTTAAATAATTTACAATTAACTTGTTTTATAATGTATCAAAACAAATCTTTTATTATATTTTGATATGAATACATAATTCTATGTAAAATAGCTGTGTTCACACATTCTCTCACACACACTAGCATAAATAAATGAAATATTATTAAAATAAACACTAATAAGAAATTATTCAGAGCCCTGGAAGGGTTTGCTTTCTCTTACCTTCACACTGTTGCTCCTTGGATTTCAGATGTGCACATGTCTTATCGTATGTGGAGCAAAGGTTCCAGACAGCGGAGTTGCTGGAAGGCACTGATGTCAACTCGTCAATCAGCTTTACATTCTGACATGGAGTCTCTCTGATGGTCCTGCAGTTCACGAGCATCGCCAACAACGAATCCAACCAACACAGGTTGTCCTCGTTTTTCCAGAAGAGATGAGGTTGCACAGGAACCATCTTTGATGATTCCACATCTACATCCATTCCAAAGACCTCCTCAACCTCATCTTGAGTACTAGATACACAATCATCCTTCTTGTCACACAAATCTAAATCCTCATGGGTGGCAGCAGCAGGTAGATCTTCAGGATGTTGTTCCTCAGTGCTATTAATAGAGTCAGTCTTTCCAAGTATTGATTGTTGATCAGTAAACATTTGTGTTTTGACACTGTCATCTGGAAGGGCTCCGTCATTGACATCAGCACCACATGGCTCAGGCAGAGCAGACAAAACATCCTCTCTCGATCGCTTTGAAGGGGAGGATGCATCATCCACATCAGACAGGGAAGAAATGTTCCTCTTGCATCCATCTTTAGACAAGCTAGCATGCACATCTTCCAGAGATCTACTAACCAATGGGTAAAGGCACTGCAGAGCGACAGAAAAACACACAACAGACGTTAACAGATGTTAAATCTTCTTTACAAAGACTCACAAGCATTTAATACTATGAAAAATATAATTTTACCAATATTAATAGCTTAAAAACAATTGAGTGAATCTCACAAACATGTTCAGCTTGTATCTCGCCCCAAAATCAAAAGGATGAACTGTTTTGTAGTAAGAAAATAAAGCCTAATTTTAGGATGATTTTTTTTTTTGCAAACATTTGCAACTTTAATTTTAATGATGATTTTCAATGATGATTCTTATTAGATACTAAATACCATATTGCACCTTTCCCTTTCTAAACTAAAATCAAAGTACAAAAACACTACATTTACTATGGAAATACAATTTCTATCTTTTTCTTTTAGTTAGGCCTATTTTTTTTTTTTTTAATTGTTGTTTCACAATGCAAACATTATTAATGGACTTAAAACTAGGCCATACTTTCTTTATGCAATACAAATATTAGTTTGTCATTTTGCTTTTAGAGTAAAATGACCCAGATATATTATTGACAGGTTTTGTGAGACTCATTCATTTAAGTGTCAGCATTTCCTGATAAACAAAGAAAACGACATCCTCACCACTGGATTTGTACAGAGCAAAACAGTCTCCTCCAGGTTGACAGCATAAAAGCGGAGGGCATTTTTCTGACCTTTTGCCAAGCACCAAGGACAGTTCCCTGGTGAGGCATTTCTGTCTTCACACTGTAAACATAAAAAACAATATGAGAAATCACAATTACTAAACAACAAAAAATACAAGTCCCATTACACAATTATAAACAATTAGTGTACAGTACACAACTTAAGTGCTTTTGTGACTATTCTTTCGCCTTTTACACAGATTTCCGTGGTTTTTCTCGTTTGAGGTGGGGGATCAATTCGATACAATTTTCCATACAAATAGAACTAAATTTGAGCGGAGCTTTGCACGAGTGACAGAGGGAGAGAACTGAGCATAACTGACTTTTCCCAAACACCCCGCCACCGCTGGGGTCGGAGCCCCTATACCAGTGCCTTCGCCGTTCATTCTCGTGCCACTGAGGTTTCCCTTCTTTCTTGAGTCCTGCTGCCATAAACTTGACATAACCGTGACACCCGGCTCACCGCCTGAACGCGCTGCAGTGAGAGAGAATAATTCATTTCTGAGACATCAACTGACCCATTTCGGGCTGATACACAAAGCAAACTAGATTCACATTCCCATACTAGTGCTTGGAAGTCAGTAAGAGAACAGTTTGGGCTTAGTGTACTTCAGTATGCAAATATACGTGAAGCAGCAGACCAATCCAATTTAGTATGCAGATGCATCATTGCTTACGGTTAGGTCTAGAATGCTGAACGTCCCATAAACTTAAGTATATTTCAAACAATATTAATTATCTAAAATTTCTTGATTACACAAAAAAAAGGCTTAATTTATATGAAAAATAAATGTGAATGTAATTTGTAAAACTACATTCGCAAATCGGTTCTGCTTCGCAAATACGGTAATAATTACTGACATGCGAATTAATTTGTTTGCAAGCAATCTAACGTTACTGTTTTCTTACTGACAACTGGGTTTTGGATAAACGTAGCTGTAATGTTAAATACACAAAACGCTCTCGATAACCGCTAAACACATATAAAACAGTCTTTAGATATTTAAATATATTTCTTTGTTGAGCACTATCACGCGCAACAACCACAGCAACAGTGAGCGGACTAGAAGACCAGCAGATCGCCCGAATCCTCGCATTCACACCCGATTTTCCAGGTGCACATCATCTGCAGCAACACATACCTCGAAACCGGATCGAATGTGGAGAAATTCCAAACTGGATTTTATACACGCATTCGGTAATTCTAGTACGCCGGTAGGAAACATTTCCATGTGCATGCTCTCTGTCGCACGCTCAACGTACTACTTCCGGTTTTGTTGGCACAAGCGAGAAAGTTTTTACAAAGATTAATTTACAGCACTAGAGCGCCATCATCCGGATTGTCTGCGTGTGAACATACTGTCTGAAATTAAATTAGGCAGCAGCAGGGATTGAATCAACAACATCTAAACACTCAAATCTAAACTATAATTAACAGTAGATACACGCACATAGACAGGCAGAAACGTGTTAATTGAGATAGAAACTATTTAGCCTAGAATTCTAAATGTGTATACTACATATGGTCTAAAGAACGCGATTTAGATTTTTAAATTCATTTAATAATTTAATATATTGCTACCCACAGTCTCTCTCTAACTCTATTTGTTTTTGCTCGATTTCAAATATGTAAACGCACGGAGAGAGTAAATACAGGTGCATCTCAATAAATTAGAATATCGTGGAAAAGTTCATTTATTTCAGTAATTCAACTCAAATTGTGAAACTCGTGTAATAAATAAATTCAATGCACACAGACTGAAGTAGTTTAAGTCTTTGGTTCTTTTAATTGTGATGATTTTGGCTCACATTTAACAAAAACCCACCAATAAGCTTTCCTGTAGCTCAAATAGTAGAGCATGGCGCTAGCAACACCAAGATCATGGGTTCGATTCCCAGGGAAAGCAAGAGCTGAAAAAAAAAAAGTAAAAATTGTAACTTGAATGCCATGTAAGTCGCTTTGGATAAAAGCGTCTGCTAAATGCATAAATGTAAATGCAATTCACAATCTCAACAAATTAGAATACTTCATCAGACCAATAATAAAATAAAAAAAACGTTTTTAGTGAATTGTTGGCCTTCTGGAAAGTATGTTCATTTACTGTATATGTACTCAATACTTGGTAGGGGTTCCTTTTGCTTTAATTACTGCCTCAATTCGTCGTGGCATGGAGGTGATCAGTTTGTGGCACTGCTGAGGTGGTATGGAAGCCCAGGTTTCTTTGACAGTGGCCTTCAGCTCATCTGCATTTTTTGGTCTCTTGTTTCTCATTTTCCTCTTGACAATACCCCATAGATTCTCTATGGGGTTCAGGTCTGGTGAGTTTGCTGGCCAGTCAAGCACACCAACACCATGGTCATTTAACCAACTTTTGGTGCTTTTGGCAGTGTGGGCAGGTGCCAAATCCTGCTGGAAAATGAAATCAGCATCTTTAAAAAGCTGGTCAGCAGAAGGAAGCATGAAGTGCTCCAAAATTTCTTGGTAAACGGGTGCAGTGACTTTGGTTTTCAAAAAACACAATGGACCAACACCAGCAGATGACATTGCACCCCAAATCATCACAGACTGTGGAAACTTAACACTGGACTTCAAGCAACTTGGGCTATGAGCTTCTCCACCTTTCCTCCAGACTCTAGGACCTTGGCTTCCAAATGAAATACAAAACTTGCTCTCATCTGAAAAGAGGACTTTGGACCACTGGGCAACAGTCCAGTTCTTCTTCTCCTTAGCCCAGGTAAGACGCCTCTGACGTTGTCTGTGGTTCAGGAGTGGCTTAACAAGAGGAATACGACAACTGTAGCCAAATTCCTTGACACGTCTGTGTGTGGTGGCTCTTGATGCCTTGACCCCAGCCTCAGTCCATTCCTTGTGAAGTTCACCCAAATTCTTGAATCGATTTTGCTTGACAATCCTCATAAGGCTGCGGTTCTCTCGGTTGGTTGTGCATCTTTTTCTTCCACACTTTTTCCTTCCACTCAACTTTCTGTTAACATGCTTGGATACAGCACTCTGTGAACAGCCAGCTTCTTTGGCAATGAATGTTTGTGGCTTACCCTCCTTGTGAAGGGTGTCAGTGATTGTCTTCTGGACAACTGTCAGATCAGCAGTCTTCCCCATGATTGTGTAGTCTAGTGAACCAAACTGAGAGACCATTTTGAAGGCTCAGGAAACCTTTGCAGGTGTTTTGAGTTGATTAGCTGATTGGCATGTCACCATATTCTAATTTGTTGAGATAGTGAATTGGTGGGTTTTTGTTAAATGTGAGCCAAAATCATCACAATTAAAAGAACCAAAGACTTAAACTACTTCAGTCTGTGTGCATTGAATTTATTTAATACACGCAGGGCCGCTGCTGGCCAAATGGGTGCCCTAAGCAGGATTGTATTTTTGTGTCCCCTCTCTCAAATATTATGGAAGTTAAAAAAAAAAATAATAATAAAATAAAATAAAAAAAAACACTATAGGGGTCAAAATAGAACTTTAATAAAATATAAAAGTAAATAAATAAATTGTAATTTGTGTTATTTACCAATTACAACTGTAGCTCTAGACAGTTACCTATGGTTATGATTTTATTAATGCATTTGTCTGATTGATTTTATAGTCTCGAGCATTCAGAAATCACGCAAAAGAAAATTAAGCAGTTTTACTACAATAAAACCATGGTTAAATTTGTAAGGGTTGTGATGTCCACTTTTTTTTTTTTTTTTTTTTTTTTTTTTTTGAAGAAATTGTAGAAGCTGTTTCATCTATACCAAAAAGTGGCCAAAAATTAAAGATTAAGTGGATATTTGAATTAAATGTTTGGTCAATAGCCTATTAAACAAGGATTTGATCGTCCTGTAAGTGTAACAGTAGCAATTACCAGGCTTTTGGCTCCCTTTGCAGGCATTTGTAATAACATGTAATGTACATACATTTATTTTGTATTACATTATGTAGTTTAACAGTGTTATTCAATGAAATCATAATTATTAATTAACCAATCATTATTGCCTCATTGTTTTATGTAATGCATTTTAAGTCATTTTAAAGGCTGTTGTTGGCTTAGGTTATATAACCACAACAATATTATCTTAATACTTCTTTGTAAATTATTATTTGAAGTAACAAAACCATGGTTAATTTGCGGTTACCATGGCTACAAGAACCATGATTTTTGGTTTTATTCGTGTTAAAACCATGGCTAATTTTCGTAAGGGAACATGGAAACTCAGAGAGAATATTAGATGCGTTGTTGGTGGTGAAATTTGCTATTATGTCAACAGCTAGCCAAAAAAGTTTCACAGGCTTATGGCTTATGAATGTAGCCTACCTGAAAGTGATGCACGGGGTTCGTTTTCATCTTTTTTTTTTTTCTTTTTTTTTTGTCTTTTTCTTTTCTCGGCGCCGGATTGCTGTTGTCTTTTCACGGGCATAGACAAGTTGTCCAACAATTATGATCATTTGCATTCAGCCACAAACATGAGGTGCGAGCGGTTGCGGGCGTGAATGTGGGAATGGCGCGTCACTTTTATTGTATTTATTTTATTTTTTATTTTAATTTTTTTTTTGAGGAACTGGGATGGTGCCCCCCTGGGAGTTGGTGCCCTACGCAAACTGCGTACTCTGCGTGTAGGGAGCGGCGGTAATGATATACACGAGTTTCACAATTTGAGTTGAATTATTGAAATAAATGATCTTTTCCACGACATTCTAATTTATTGAGATGCACCTGTACATAAATTTAGACTAGTATAGAAAAATAGATAGGGAAACAGTAGATAGGAAAATGTATAAATTTAATATTGAAAAGTTTTAGCAGTTCAGTTTTCATATCTGAAATAAAGTAGATGGACTTTGGAAACAAAGTAAGCTATATGGATACCTGATCTTACAGCATGTGTTGTTCTGTTCAATTTAAAGTCAAAACGAGGCAGAATAACAAAAGTAAACGTTTTCTATCGAGTCGAGTCGAGCTTTATTGTCATTCTGCTACATCCTAAACTGAGGTGTTAGAATTCACATTTTTTCATAAATGGCATATGTACCTGTTAGTGCTTCCATTTCCCTGATAATAGCTATGAAATATTTGGTCAATTAACTTTGTTTTATTTTAATTAAAATAGCTTACTATATGTATGGTAATAGTTTTTATTCTCACGTGGTTTAAATAAAACCGACCCGGAGTCATTAGATTGATCTTTACTGTGGTCTGTTTGACCGCACGCGCTTTTTTCTGCCCTAATCAAAGTTGAACACTTTTCTCTGTTACACTTTTTTTTTTTTTTTTTAATTGTGATATTTGAACAAAAGTAGCCTATACATGCCACATAAATACCGAAATGAAAAATAAAAAATGTACCCAAATAAACAAAAGTACATATATATGTATATGTGTGAGATCAACAATAAACATGGCCGTATAAAGCATGTCTAATCGATAATACCTTTTGAAGTACCCAAGTGTGAGTGAGTGAGAGCGCCTGTGTGTTCAGTGCAGCATATGCCCTGCGTCTGTGAGCATGTGCTCGAGCGGCGACGCGCCTGTGTTGAGGAGTCGTAGGGAGCTGCAGCTGCTCTCTTATGCAACAATAGAAGGCTATATGGGTATCAATTTCCCATCAGGCTCCCTCGGCGGTCTATCTGCTACCCCCCGTCCCACACAATACGAATTTGCATAATTTTTTCCAAGATTTAGTCATTAACATGCATAGGCTCCGGTTCTTGCGTATGATTATTTATGAAAATAATTTTGATTCTAATTATGGCCTGAATAGTAATGCATATGTTAAGATATTGCTGCCTTTTTTTCAGAGCAACAATGACTACCAATGTTGGGGCACTTTTTTATTTTTTTATGATAGATAGATAGATAGATAGATAAATTTAAAAAAGAAAAAAAAACAGAAGCAAAACAATAAGAATCATTGTGCACCATCATTGCTCTTCTTTAATTCCACTCCATACTATCGATATTTTATCTGCTAAAATTACTACTGTAATTATAAAATTTAAGTAAATTTATCAGTGGTCGGACTAATCTAAATGCTATGATATCGAGATTAATGTTTTGAGTGTGTTGATTTAACACCCAGAATACAAAAACCTCTACCGTTGTCGTTGGGTCCAGACATTTAATTATTTAAATCAAGGACTCACTAACAATCTGCAGAAAAGCACCTTTGACGTTGTGTCACATCAAATCATCTCGAAACTTTGTCATTAATCAGCATTTAATACTCAAAGACGGATCCCACCTATTAAGCCACATTAATAAATATTGCTCATAATTGCATATTTTGGTTAAAATCTGACTTGGATGTTCATATAGTGTTTGATCTAAGCGGGTCGTCAGTCGGACCCAGCACTCTTTCATTCAGCGTTTCGCACCTCACAGAAACGCCGACACTCCACATGGACTCACTCATTCATTCAGCAGTCCGCGCGGAACACACAGAACACAGTACTACTACAGCCAACACAGTACACACAGCCTTTGCTTTAAGCTGAGACAAGAAACACACACATACACTCCGTATTTTGTATTAACCCGCCATTTAAAACACTCGTGACGTTTCACAAAAGACAGCCAATCGCAGGCCGGCTGTTATTAGGACAATGGAAAGCGCTCAGCCAATCGCAGGAGTGTTCGCCGTGGCGGCAGCCAATGGCATGGAAGCCCTATTGAGAGTAATGCTAGAGGGTTGAGAGAGCAGACTACTGCGTAGCGCTATTACATCCACATACAGCCATTGCAGTACATTCACTATCCAGACAAGACAGTGGTAAGTGTCAGCTTGTAGGCATTTCAAAGTGTGGGGTAAGTACAAAAATTGCGAGAAAAGGTCAGGAAACCATACGGAATTGAAATTTAGCCTGTAAAGGAGCTATTTTAATGCCGAGGGGATTTTTGCGAAACGTTAAAAATGAGGGTAACGTTATTATCCCCTCAGAATGAAAATGAGAATAACCTTCACTTTTTAATTTGATTTGCCTTGATGCACGCCTTAAAATTACAAGGAAAATAGTCGGTTTTATTCGAGGGGTTGAAATACTGAAAATGTGAAAAAATAAATTTATTCAGCTTATTCGAAATGTAACGTTAAGCGGACAACTAGGTGACAGAATTGCGTACAAACAAGGTCTATAGACGGTGATAGTGCCAGCAAGCAGCCATTGCAGCGCTTACGAGGGATGTCTGTCAGAAGAACTATGAGAAATGATAAGAAAGAAAAAAAGCAGACTAGCGAAAAAATTAAAGCACAACGCCATTCTTATGTGTGTGGATTTATACGCTCGGTGATGTTGAAATGACAGAGATACGGGCGAAAAAAAATCACCTCAGGAGCTGCGCTTTACTGTAATGGCTGACTGTACTCGCATAGGAAACAAGGCAAATCCACAGAGCCGTAGACAGGCGCAGTTCGCTGCAACTTTTTCAAATCGTGTTTTCAACCCCGCCGAGCTCAAAATACGCGTTTTTCAAGGCGGAAAATAAAAATTCCATCTTTCGTCGTTCCAACCCGCGTATTTTGACATTTTTCCGTGCGTGAGAAGGGTGTTAAATTGAGAGTTGAAGTGAGGTAGCGCGGCTCCCCCTTATTGCAAAGCAGTGTAATGGCTGAGCGCTGACACAAAGAGAAGGAGCCATATTCTCAGTGTTAGTACATGAAGACAAGCGGCCATTGCGAGCCCACAGCAAACTCCGCACAGCACAGACCCAATGTATTACTATACACCAGGCGAATGCACTGGGCTTTTTGCGAAGGAAACAATTTTTGGTCAAGAAAACCGACCCGCTCCGTTTGTTTGTCGTGTCCAAAAGCGAGCAGGAAGGCGGGTGGAGACATTTTAGGGGGACTTTCTTTCATGAAGAAGGCTTTCTCACAAAATGGAAGAAGAAATATTGCCGTCGTTGTTGACCTCCTTTCCTCCAGCGAGACAAGAGTGTGCGCCATTGCTATTTGAACGGTACATAGAGAGAAATGGGCTCTTTTCAACGGAGAATACGGCGAAAGTCAACTCGTTTATTAAGAAATTTTATAAGTTTTGCCATATCGCGCGTGCTTTGGCACATAAAGAACTTTAATTAACCAACTTATTTTCACCATTTTAACTCTTTTTAACTTTGAAAAAAATAAGATTTTGAAAAGTTTTGAGTATTTAGAACAACTTTTTAAGGTTTCAAAAGTGCACACAAGACTTTATATTTTTAAAAACATTATTATGGAAAGTCATTTGTCGTGATATGTTTACATAATAAAACATCATTTTAGTCGCGAAGATGAACAACGCGCAAATGCGCGCCTTGTAAATACTAAATATTAGACAAATTAATTAGTTAAAAGATAGCGTTGGTGGTCATGTTATCGTGCCAAAAATATTTTGCTAGTCGAGTTAATACTAAATGGTACAGAGAAACAAATTTAATAGTAAAGTAAAATTTAATTAAATTAAATGATGGATTTTCTTATTAAATTTCAGGATATTTAGGCAAAGATGGGGAAGGATCCAACAAAACCAAGAGGCAAAATGTCCTCTTACGCATACTTTGTCCAGACCTGCCGAGAGGAGCATAAGAAGAAACACCCTGAGGCGACGGTCAACTTCTCTGAGTTTTCCAAAAAGTGCTCCGAGCGATGGAAGGTCAGTCACACCTTTCGTTTACATTGTGTTAATGCCCTTTCCCTCTTTTCCCAACAATGATTTTTTTTCTTCCCGTCCTCAGACTATGTCACCCAAGGAAAAAGGGAAGTTTGAAGATATGGCCAAACAAGACAAGGTCCGTTACGAGAGGGAGATGAAAAACTACATTCCACCCAAAGGCGAGAAGAAAAAGAGGTTTAAGGACCCCAATGCTCCTAAGAGACCCCCGTAAGCATCTCACCTGTTCATGAAGATGCATTAGGATGCACTAAGGATGCAAAGTTTATAATTTTTTAAATCCTCTGTTCCACCAAAGGTCTGCCTTCTTCATTTTCTGCTCCGAGTTCCGACCCAAGGTGAAGGAAGAGACCCCTGGTCTGTCCATTGGAGATGTTGCCAAGAGGCTGGGTGAGATGTGGAACAAAACATCATCTGAGGAGAAGCAGCCGTATGAGAAGAAGGCAGCCAAGCTGAAGGAGAAGTATGAGAAGGTGGGAAAGGATGCCACGACTAATCAGCATCTCATTATGAATATACTAAAAAACAACCATAATTGCAGTTGATATATTATGCAAATTTGCTATATGAAGTAGTTTCCTGTTTGAAAATATATTTTTTTCTTTTAGGACATCACCGCCTATCGCTCTAAAGGCAAAGTGGGAGGAGGTGCAGCCAAAGCCCCTTCCAAGCCAGACAAGGCTAACGATGATGATGACGAAGACGATGATGATGATGAGGAGGATGACGATGAGGAAGAAGAGGATGACGAGTAGATAAATAACGTTTAGAGCTTAGCTTGTTGTCTATAAAGCATTTAACCCCCCCTGTACACTTTACTGAGGCCATAAAATGGGTAAAAGAAATAAACAAAACAAAAAAAACAAAAAAAACTGAAAGCAAAAAAAAAACAAAAACAAAAAAAGAAATAAGGCTGTGTATATGATATGTTTTTAAGCTGTACAGTTTCTTTTTTTCCTTTTTTGTATAGCTAACACTACAGAAGTGTCATCTGTGTTCGTCCGAATGCCCCAACCCTTGATTTAGTAATTAGTTTAATTTCTTAAAGATGGTTCCAACACCACTATCGTTGCCCGGTACAGTTAAAAAAAAAAAAAAAAAATGGGGGTTGTAAAATTGTCTTGGGGTCAGTGGAGTTTTAGACGTGCGCAGCACACAACCTAGTTTCATGTGAGGTTGTAGTTCATATCTTAATGTACTTTTGTTTGTTTACTCTTTTTCCAGATCAAATATCATCATTAGTAAATCGCCGTATCAAAGTTATTTTACTGTATTTTGAATACCACTGTAATTGCAGAAATGATTAAAAAAATGTAATTGTTTTGTTCTGGTATGCTTCTGACATCAATAAACTTTTTTTTTTAAACGAAGTTGCTTTCACTTTTCTTTAAAGCA
This sequence comes from Spinibarbus caldwelli, assembly GCA_039654775.1. Lineage (NCBI taxonomy): Eukaryota > Metazoa > Chordata > Actinopteri > Cypriniformes > Cyprinidae > Spinibarbus > Spinibarbus caldwelli. Next base: position 8,423,958 of record CM077267.1, read on the forward strand.
TCTGATTAACTGAGGGGGGAAAAAAACTGGAAGACATCTGGAACTCCTTGGATTGAACTTAAAATAAGTGAATTTATCTTAAATAATTTTTTATTAACTGTTAAATCAATTTTTGTATTTAACTCCACTCTTCTAATACTGCGGGTGAATGGAAGGATTTATGGGTTAGTCATGTCTACTCTTGTTCATGTCAAAGATCTCATAAATTATTTAGGTAAACATTAACAGAAGATCTTCATGTGCTAACACTAACATTTTTATTACTAATTTAAAGCTATTTTCATTATCCAAGACAAAGTCATTTCAAGCTCAATTATCTTTGTCTATATTGATTTTCTTTTCAAAATCATCAGCATAATTTTATTATATTGATCGATATGTTTTTATTTGGGCAGTAGATTTGAATGTATGGTTTCAGTACACCAACCAGTGAGTCGGTTTTGAGGCCTTCATGTTTTTAGTGACAAACAGAGGTTTAAAAAGAACACATGAACGTATCACCAGATGAAAATCTCGATTAATCCGAGCCACCTGCTGTTCATCTGGTTAAACTGCATATATTACAGCGGTATACAGCGCCATCGTTTGGTCATTTTATGATACTGTCATATATTTATACAGGCCATGACGCTTCAGATTATTATAGATAAGCAACTCTACATCCATGCCATGATGTTGCCCTTATTTTTAAGCTTTGAGTATTTTCACTGGTTTATATACTGCCATCCTTCTGCTATTGCGGACGGAATGGATTTTATTTAGTTTTGAACTGTATTCTAAAGTAAAAAAAAACATGTGTTACAAAGACAGTAACATAATAATTAAACATTTATGTAATTAACCATTAAAAATAGTTCATTTGAAATTTTGAATCAAAACCTTACCTTATCCTTATAGATCGATATAACCCGTGTGACAACTAGCCCCGGTCAGTTTATAAAGTTATAATAAAGCAGGTTGAGTTGTATTTATCCAGACTCCGCCCACAACACATGAGTTCATTCATCAGTCATTCAGCGTCTTTTCGCGGCCATGGCAACATCAGCGGGTAACGGACTGTGGACCAGTCGAACGTAAAAGTGCCTCGCATAAAGGTAAGACATTTACCTGTTCTCATGAAAACGTAGAATTAAATGCAGAACACATCTATCATATCACATGTTCTTAGTAAGATCCATAAACTAACAAGTGGACTTCATATTTTGTTTTCTTGCAAATCCTTTTTGTTATCGCTGGCCTAATCTTGCACTGTTGCCTTATGGTTAATGTAGTTCCTTATTGCAGCGTTTACTATTTGTCTGTACTTAAAGGCAAACGGAGAAAAACTACAAATCCCGTGTAAAGGAATAATCAAGAGCGGTGACGTTTGTGCTGTTTTTACATACAAACACGACTTGATTTTGATTGTATATGTAGGAATAAATGATTGTATGCCATTGTAATGTTGGATTTTCAGGTTGGTTAGTTTTTGTTAAAAGAAAAGAAGGAGGACATGGGATACAAACAATCTGAGGCGTCCCGAACGGTATTTATTATGTGCTTCACGTCAAGTGTCCGACAAACGAAATGGTCTTATTTTTGACAGCCACTCTGTGGTCAGGACAAAGGTTAATAAACCAAAGTTTAGTATTGCAGTAGCAGAAACTACAGCTTTGCATTCAAACCCGTAGAGAAATCCTCTCATTGTGATTGTTATCAGTGAATGAGTGATTCAGTCAGATAGACCTGATAAGCCTGGAGTGGTTTAGTTATTTAATATTCAGTCGTTGCATTTTTGCCATAATATTTCTTGATATTTATAGCCTGATTTTATTGGCCTGAATTAGGGCAAGGAAAAAAAAAACATTTCACAGAGGCCTGTTAGGGAAAAAACCTTATGAATGCAACCTTTAATTTAAAATTTGTGTAATAAGCTATTGGACATCTAAAGATGTAATAAGCTATTGGACATCTTATGGTCTCTATAATAAAAAAAAAATATTTATTTATTTAGTTAATTTCTTAATTTTAAGAAAAGACCTATTTCGTCTTGGCCCATTTTATCTACTTCCCTCAGTTTAAATGTCTTATGTTTTTTGAATGCGGCTCGTATTAATGTGCCCAATACACACACTTTCAACTTCCAACTATTATCAGACAAAAAGAAATACACACAAAACTACTACTAAAAAATAAATAAAATGAATATTTAAACCACTGAATAAATTTTAAATAGAAATGTTCACATATTCTATGTAAAAGGTTCACACAGAATACTAACAATGAATTAAATGAGCTTTAGTAAAGGGACTTGTTATAAATATTACTCATTCTAACACCCACAAACACAACTCATTCTTTCTGAAGGTTTTGCAGTACAGGTTCCCTGGAGCATTTTACTTGGAAAACAATGGTTCTGACACAGAGGGGGACTTCTGAAATAATAATACTTTAAATAGCTCCTGGGTTGTCTTTTGTTACATGTTTTAAACAAAAACAGTAGAAGAGATCTGGAAATGTGCAGAGACATTTTAATGCAGCTCCGGATGATTTGTCAGAAAGTCATTCGCTGTACCCGACTTCACCCCTCTTCTTTTACTATCTCTATAAATTTTTGATTTAGCTCTGCATCATCTTATCAGCCTCTCTGTTCTTTGACATGTTTAGGACTCATGGCCTTCAATCACCCACACTCAAACCAGCATCTCTGATGACGCTGTGAACTCCGGTCACACTGAAGCGCTGAAGCAACGTTTGGTTTGATTTTTTTCTCATCATGAATCTGACTGAGATTTGCGACAACGCTAAGAAAGGAAGAGAATATGCACTACTGGGGAATTATGACTCATCTATGGTGTATTATCAAGGTGTTATACAACAGATCCATAAGCACTGTCAGTCCCTCAGAGATCCTGCTCTAAAAGTCAAATGGCAACAAGTAAGGCTGTATGATTTAATCTGATATGTATTTATTTATAGTGCTGTGAATTATATGTGCTTGTACAGGTATTAGCCAAAGAATATAGTGGTGTTGGTACAGTATATCTCAAACCAATGCTGTTTTTCTCCCTTCTCTGAGCCCAGGTTCGGCAGGAACTGGCAGAGGAATATGAGCAGGTGAAAAGCATTGTAAACACCCTGGAGAGTTTCAAGGTGGACAAACCCGTTGATTTCCCCAACCCTCTGCCTGAAGAGAGCCCAAGGGACCCCAATGTCTGGCCTCCCCCAACCCCAGCGGAGCACAGGTAGAATAGGCAGCTGATTACATAAAGCCCTGAGGAGTTCTGTCAGCTGCAGAGCATGTCACACGTCTCCTGTCTTCAGACTGTCACTGCTGTGTTCACTCATGCATCATGTCATACAGCACAAAATGGAATTAGCTCAGTGAAAACATTCACAGACACATTTTATATATATGCTTATATATATAAAACTTTTTCTTTTTATATATATATATATATATATATATATATATATATATATATATATATATATATATATATGTATATATATATATATATATATATATATGTATATATATGTATATATATTATATGTATATTTTTTATTTTTATTGTATTTTATTTAAAAATCATTTAAATACACTACCGTAGGAAGTAATGGCCAGTTTCCACAAAATATTAAAAAGCAAAAACTGTTTTCAACATTTATAATACTAAGAAATGCTTCTTGAGCATGAAAATCAGCATATTAGAATTCAGTTTTGCCATCACGGGAATAAAATGCATTTTGATATATATTAAAATAAAATAAAACAGTTATTTTAAATTGTAATAACATTTCACAATATTACTCTTTTACTGTATTTTTGATCAAATAAAATCAGCCTTGGTGAGCATAAGAAACGTCTTTTAAAAGCATTAAAAAATCTTAATTATTCTGTACTTTTGACTGGCAGTGTATATGTGTGTATATGTATACATACATGCACACCACCATTCAAACGTTTGGGATCGGTAATTTTTTAAAAATTGTTTTTGAAAAAAGTCTCATATGCTCACCACGTTTCTTCTTATTATTATCAATGCTGAAAACAGTTCTGCTGCTTAATATTTTTGTGGAAACCATGATACATTTTTTTTTTTCAGGATTCTTTGATGAAAGTTCTAAAGAACAGCATTTATTTAACCTTTATAATGCATTTGAGTCCGTTTTGACCCAGAAGAGATACAAAAAAATTTATATAAAAAAGTGTAAAAAATTAATAGTTTTTAATAAGGGAAAACTTTGCAAATGCTTTAAAACCCTCAAAATATACTTTATTTATTTATTGATGTATGTATGTTTAGATTTTTCATTTTCAAATTCATTTTGGACCCAGATATGTATGGAGTACCATTAGGTGACAAAAGTACTTTTAGCAAATATATATATATATATATATATATATATATATATATATATATATATATATATATATATATATATATATATATATATATTTATTTATCCTTTAACACATATCTGACACACTTTTGGGACTGTATTTTGGTGATAAACTTTACATGCAACCATTGCAGCATGAAAACAGATCACTTTTTCCATCTGAAAGTGAAGGTTTATGCAAGTAAAATTCATTTATTTAGCTTTAATTTTTTATTTTATTTTATTTTTATTTTTTTTAGAGTAATTCATGTTTTGATGTTGTTTGATTCGAACAATCATGAGTTATAAATTCAAAGATATTTAATTAAATTTCACTCATTCCAATGAGATTAATACTGGTAATTTTTTGATTATATGATTATAAATTTCATACCATGATATATTCATATAAAATATGTCACATATATAGAGAGAGAGAGAGAGAGAGAGCTTTTTTGAGTGTAGCTCATGTGTGATTTGAAATTTCAAATAATTTCTAAATATTTTAATTAACAAAAAATGCTGATCTGATACAATGTGGTTTTAGTAGGAAAATGTTTAGTTATGACTATAATCATTTTATAAAATAATTCTTCGAATGCAAAAATAGTACACAGATTTTGAATGCATTATGAGATTTAAAATTTAAATCTTTTGTAACGTTATAAATGTCTGTGCTGTCACTTTTGACCAATTTAATGCTTTCTTGCGTCGTATGTATTATATAGATATTTTATAAATATACAAATTACATTCTCTAATCGGTTAACAAATCACCAAAATAAGTCAGTCAGAATATGTGCCTATGTGGTCACATGGTCCAGATGTCCCATGATATCACTCTGTCTGGTCATAGGGGACCTGTTCAGGTGAAGAAGCCAATCATTGTCTCAAAGCCTCAGAGAAAGGAGTCACCTGGAATGCAGCATCGTGGTCCTGTGGGCAGAGGTCAGCCGAGCGTCAAATCAGATAGACCGAACACCCGTGACGGCCGTGGAAATAAAGCTAAGGATGAAAAAGTAAGTTATTTAAACTATTAGGCCAAATGTACAAGCTGACAAGACTTAGTCCGAATTGGAAATATGGTTGATTTAATTTCAGCTCTGACAATTTAGGATTTGTAAGTACCTATTATCATGTGTTGTACCAATGTGTCGTGCCTGTCTGTGTTTTCAGAGTAAGAAGAATGCCCAGGAGGGTGCTGCTGATGTGGAACAGAGGAAGTTTGATGGCACAGGCTATGACAGCGATCTGGTGGACGCACTGGAGAGGGACATTGTGTCCCGGAATCCCAATATTCACTGGTATTGTGCCATTTTAGCACTAGTTTTACTTTTCAAGTCCTTATATAGTATACAAAATAAATGTTTTATACAGTTGTATTGCTCATTTGCTATAATTAAATTGAATTATGTGTGATATTTCATTACTTTGCACTCTAGATATCTTAACAATTGGGACTGTCACAATCATGAATTTTGTGCTGACAATTAATTGTCAAACAAATAATCACGATTAATGATTTAATTGTCTGATGTGCATATGTCTCTTACAGTGTAAGCCTAAGACATTATTTTTTATTGCATATAATTAAATAGGCCCATTTGATTTTCTTTAATGCTGTGAAAGTAGTATTTTAAAAGTATTTCTCTTTATGTTCAACTTTAATATTGGTCCACTTTACTTTCACACAGGAGCCCAGGAAATCTGAATTATATAATAAATTTTGCAAGTGCAGAAAGCAAAAGTTATAAAAGTGAATGCAAAAGAATTGAAATATAATTTTTCCTCCCACCTCATATTATTTTGCATCACTATGTCCCCATAAGGGCTCCATAGACTAACACCAAAGTGAGCAAATAATGAATGAAACACAACGCCACATATTCAATAGCATTTCATTACGCACTTAAATTTCCCATTTTGAATGGGAATGTGATTAAAATGTAAACTTCACAATTATTGTGTTTCGCGATTAGATCAAATAATAACTAATAACTGTTAAACACTACATACTAAAATACAAAATGTGTCAATACATGCTGTTATACTGTATATTTATTCATTAAATATGTCAGCCAGTTTGATTATGCTTTCAGCATCCAATAAGACTTAGAACATTAAATTCAAATCCAAACCTTTTTTTTTCTATGAAAATCAGCCCAGAAAATGCGGAAAAAAAAAAAAAAAATTTCTCTGAGCCAAAGGCATTGGGGGTATAAATAGCGATGCAGTAAGTTTAGTTTTCATACTTGACCAGAGACAAATAAGTAACGTGTCGAGTCAGCGACAGCTGTCAATCACAGTTGCAGGTAGTGATTCAGTGCTGGATGGTGATTCAAGCAAGCTGTCATGTGTTACTGTTCCTGCAGGGATGACATAGCAGATCTGGAAGATGCCAAAAAGCTGCTGAGAGAGGCAGTGGTCCTGCCTATGTGGATGCCAGACTTCTTCAAGGGGATCCGCCGCCCGTGGAAGGTTAATATGTTAGATGACACCTGATGCCAGAGTTTGACATCTGAGCATACACACATATGGATGCATAGTCTGTCAATACTATGTTTTTGCCAACATTTATGTGCCCATTTGTTTCCATTTCTTGTGATCATATTTTTTTAAGTCCAGCAGGGGGCACTGTTATACTAGATAATCATGTAGGACAGAATGCACATTCTTCAGCACAAGCTCTCATTAGTGTTGTATCATTCGTCACAGATTGAGTATGGCTGATATATTTCGCCTTCAGTTTGTTTTCCATATGCCATCTGTTTTATTGAAGTGTTTTTTCCTCAAACCATCAGCTGCACCTGTGTGTTTTAAATATGTGCCCATGCGAAGTCTTGTTGTTTTTTAACTGTCAGGGGGTGCTGATGGTGGGCCCTCCAGGCACAGGGAAGACCATGTTGGCTAAAGCGGTTGCGACTGAATGTGGCACAACTTTTTTCAATGTGTCCTCCTCCACACTGACCTCAAAGTACAGGGGAGAGTCTGAGAAACTGGTGCGGCTCCTTTTTGAAATGGTGAGTGATCTCTGAGGAAGTAATGTAGACACTGTGGTAGTGAGTCCATTGATTTTTGTTTAGTTTTTTTACTGAAGGTATAATTTGATATTGATTAGGATCAAGATTTATCTATAGGCATCAGGGCACTAATGATCGAAAGTGATAAAAATGTCCCAGATATTTAAAATGTCTCACTTAAAGACCCCATAGTAAAGCTCCTTTCTTAACAGATTCTGGATGATAAAAATGGTTTTGGAACAGGGAATAAAAATAAAATCAATGTAGAAAACAATGAATATATTTAAGCAGATAGTTAGTTAGACAACATAAAAATAAAAAATACCCCTGAAACAGATCAGGTAAAAAATGGTAAAAATAAAATAAAAATACTCCTGAAAATCAGTGTTCATTTGTCAAATGGACAATAACTTGTGTTTTTATAGGGGAAGTTAGGTAGTTGGTTAGTTAGTTAGCAAGGTAGTTATTTAGTATAAAAAAATATAAAAAATATGGTCTCATAAAAGGTAAATATACCCTTGACAAGCAATGTTAATTTGACACCGCTGCATGACACACTGTGTGTTTATATGAATCAGAATCAGAATGAGCTTTATTGGCCAGGTATGCTTACACATACGAGGAATTTGTTTTTGTGACAGAAGCTCTACAGTGCAACAGAAAGACAGCAACAGGACAGGACACAGATAATAAAAGAATAATATACAAATAGGCAATGTACAAATAGCAAAAACCCAATATATAATATAGACAATTATGTATACAGGTCTAATATGTGCAAATCTGAAATGAAAAAATAAGTATGTGTGTTGAATAAGTAATTTACAATAGTGTTGTGTGTTCCACTTTTAATGTCAAGTGTTCATGAGATGGATTGCCTGAGGGAAGAAACTGTTTCTGTGTCTGGTCGTTCTGGTGCTCAGAGCTCTGTAGCGTCGACCAGACGGCAACAGTTCAAAGAGGGAGTGTGCTGGATGTGAGGGGTCCAGAGTGATTTTGCCAGCCATTTTGCTCACTCTGGATGAGTACAGTTCTTGGAGAGTGGGGAGGGTTGTACCAATGATTCGCTCAGCAGTCCGGACTACCCTCTGTAGTCTTCTGAGGTCAGATTTGGTAGCTGAGCTGAACCAGACAGTTATTGAAGTGCAGAGGACGGATTCAATGATGGCGGAGTAGAACTGATTCAGCAAGTCCTGTGGCAGGTTGAACTTCCTCAGCTGGCGAAGGAAGTACAACCTCTGCTGGGCCTTTTTCACAATGGAGTCTATGTGATTGTTCCACTTCAGGTCCTGGGAGATGGTGGTGCCCAGGAATCTGAATGTCTCCACTGCAGTCACAGTGCTGTTCATGATGGTGAGTGGGGGGAGAGCAGGGGGGTTTCTCCTGAAGTCCACGATCATCTCCACTGTTTTGAGTGTGTTCAACACCAGGTTGTTAAGACTGCACCAGACAGCCAGCTCCTTAACCTCCTGTCTGTAGGCAGACTCGTCACCGTCCTGGATGAGGCCGATCAGTGTGGTGTTGTCTGCAAACTTCAGGAGCTTGACACAGGAGTCTTTAGAGATGCAGTCATTGGTGTACAGGGAGAAGAGCAGTGGGGAGAAAACACAGCCCTGAGGGGCAACAGTGCTGATCGTACGGGTGCTGGATGTGTATTTTCCCAGCCTCACTAGCTGCTGCCTGTCTGTCAGGAAGCTGGTGATCCACTGACAGACGGAGGTGGGGACAGAGAGCTGAGTTAGTTTATTCTGAAGGGTGTCCGGGATGATGGTGTTAAAAGCGGAGCTGAAGTCTACGAACAGGATCCTCACATAAGTCCCTGGTCTGTCCAGATGCTGCAGGATGAAGTGCAGTCCCATGTTGACTGCATCATCGACAGACCTGTTTGCTCTGTAGGCAAACTGCAGGGGGTCCAGTAAGGGTCCAGTGGAGGACTTCAGATAAGCCAAAACCAGTCTTTCAAATGACTTCATGACCACAGATGTTAGAGCCACAGGTCTGTAGTCATTAAGTCCAGTAATTTTGGGTTTCTTTGGGACGGGGATGATGGTGGTGCGTTTGAAGCATGAGGGGACTTCGCACAGCTCCAGAGATCTGTTGAAGATCTGTGTGAAGATGGGGGCCAGCTGGTCAGCACAGATTTTTAGGCAGGCTGGTGACACACCGTCTGGGCCTGGTGCTTTCCTTCTTTTGTTCTTCCTGAAGACCTGGCGCACCTCATCTTCGCTGATCTGAATTGCAGGTGTGGGGGAGAGGGGGGTTGCTGGAGATGTTAATGGCTGTGTGGAGAGGTGTTCAGGGCGGGTGTGGGGTGTTTTTTCAAACCTGCAGTAGAACTCGTTCAGACCGTCTGCCAGGTGTTGATTCTCCAGAGTGCTGGGGGATGGTGACTTGTAACTGGTGATTTCTTTCATACCTTTCCACACTGAAGCAGAATCACTGGAAGAGAATTTTTTCCTTAGCTTGCCGGAATAATTCCTCTTTGCCACTCTGATCTCCTTTTCCAGTGTGTATTTGGCCTGTTTATACAAGACTTTATCCCCCTTTCTGTAAGCATCTTCTTTGGCCTGACGGAGCTGTCTGAGTTTTGCAGTGAACCACGGTTTGTCGTTGTTGTAAGTTAGATCAGTATTGGTAGAAATATTATACATTTATTGGGGAAATATTGGGGAATATTTGGTATAATATAAATTGGTATAATATTGGGGAATATTATACATTTATTGGGGAAATATTATACATTTATTTAGGTAGTTAGTTAGTTAGACAACAATATGCCCTCATAAAATATATATATAACTGAAAATAAATGATGATTTTACATTAATGGTAAACATGCTGCATGTTTTCTAGGGAAAAAAATGAGTTAGTTAGTTAGTTTAATAGATGGTTAGTCAGAGGAAAAAAATAGAAAACATATGCCCTCATAAAAAGTAAAAGTACTCCTAAAAGTCAGTGTTGATTTGACATAAATGGGTAATATGCAGTGTTTTTATAGTGAAAAAGTTAGTTAGGTTGATAGTTAGTTAATTAGTTAGCTTGCTAATTAGTTAGGTAGTTATGCCCTCATAAAAGCAAAAAAAAAAAAAAAAAAACTGCTGAAACTCCGTGTTGATTTGGCATAAATGGGCATTACACTGTTTTAATAGGGAAAAAAAAGTTAGTCAGTTAGTTAGCTAGCCAGGTCGTTAGAGAGAAAATATCCCAAATAAGAAACATTGATTTGACACAACTGGATTACACATTGTGTGTTTATATAGAAAAAAAGGTTAGTTAGTTAGTTATTTGGTAAAAAAAATAATAATCCAGACTCTGATGGTGTTAAAATTAATATAATTTATGAAAACATTATAACATAATATGTAATAAACTAAACATGTTGTTCATGTTATAGTCTGTATTGTCTATACTGGATATTTGCACTTCTATAGGTTTTGGTCTTTTTTGTTTTATTTTTTGCTGTAATAGGCTCGTTTTTATGCCCCTACAACAATTTTTATTGATGAGATTGACTCTATTTGCGGGAGGCGGGGCACATCAGACGAACATGAGGCCAGTCGCCGAGTGAAGTCAGAATTACTCGTGCAGATGGATGGTGAGTTTTGTGTAGTAGGCGACTCTGTTATGATAGTACAATGAATGATGCAGCCTTATCTTAACACCCACCCGTGTAATGGCATCAGGTGTAGGTGGTGCTCAAGAGAGTGACGATCCCTCTAAAATGGTAATGGTCCTGGCTGCCACTAACTTCCCCTGGGACATCGATGAGGCTCTAAGGAGAAGACTGGAGAAGAGGATCTACATTCCACTACCCACTGGTAATCTAACACCCTCACACACAAACGCCCATCAACAGGAAAACGTTCTCCAGGCAGTCACGGCTCCATGCATGTCACCCACTCATAAATGAACCCAGCCTGACTAATTTCTCTTCATTCACACTGTGCTGTTTAGTTCAGTTAGTTAATCATTACTCACAAGCTTTCGTTGTCTGATGCAACTCCTTTGTTATAGTTACAGGGCCTGGATTTTAGAATTTCATATTGGATGGGAGACAAAAATACTTCAAATTTTTATAAAGGTCATATTTCTCCCCAAAAACAAAAGGGGAAAAACTGAAATTATATAAACACAAATAAAAGGAAGCTTATTTTTAGGACCATGAAGATGTTTCTAATTGTGGCATTTATTCCTGACACTTAAGCACATTTTGAAATATGAATAATAATAAAATAAAACCACCATAATTTAAAATCAAAAGTGATTTACAAATACTTTATAAAAAATTATTATGTTATTGTTTAGTTTTTTTTATTGCTAATTTAATTTAACTTTATATCAAATTTTACTTATAAAATTAAAAATATATTTACCATAATTCCTGGAAAATAAGTCGCACCTGACTATAAGTCAGATCAGGTCCCCTTGCTTCATGAGAGAGGAAAAAAAACACAGATAAGTCACATATTTTATACATTCAGAAATAATGTAAAATACCCAGTGAATAAAAATAAAATGAAATGTTTACAAACAGTATATAAATACTGTATTTTAGTTCCCCTCACTCCACAACAAATAACAAGTACATTTAATGGCATTCAGAACAGAACAGGAATGATATATATATATATATATATATATATATATATATATATATATATATATATATATATATATATATTAAAAGAACATAAATTGTAGTAGCATTCATTTTAAACAACATTTATTTTAAACGCCAAGCTTAAGCAAATTTGTTTAAAGTGCAACTAAATGACTTACATTTTCAAAAATATAAAAAAGACACTTCATGATAGCTTCATGATAATCACATAGCTGTCTATTTTTTTTTAATCAAAACAGGAAAAAACAACACAAAATCAGTTGTCTTATAAAATCTTGGTTTTCATCAAACAATTACTGAACTCCACAGCTGAAGGACGGGCAGAACTCTTAAAGATCAACCTAAGAGAAGTTGAAGTGGCATCTGATGTGGATCTCACCCTCATCGCTGAGAAAATTGAGGGTTATTCAGGAGCTGACATCACCAACGTCTGCAGGTACAGTATGTTTTCAGGATTACAGAAAACACCTTGTCTTAACTGAACTTGATGTGACGGGTTTCAAGCGCCAAGTTATTTTCTGCTCTTTCTAAAAACATAATGCAGCGCATAGAGATAAAATCACAGCCAATAAGAACAGACTCAAGCTCAGCAGTGGTTGCCTGGGGCTCATTAGTATATTTTCCATTCATTTTCCCCTTCAGCATTGCAGAAAATTCCAGAATAGAAGAGTTCTCTTGAACCAAACCAACCAGTTCTAGCTGTTTCATGGAGCTATTCATTCCATGAAGCACACAGCATATTACCCATAATTTAAAATGATTTAATCAGTTCAGTATGGATTTATTTGTTTTGTCTCTGCATAATAAGCTGAGAGGGGAGAACGTATTTTAATATCTTTCACTTTAATGCTTAAAGGAATAATTCACTCAAAAATGAAAATTTCACTCTCCCTGATCTTCAGATAGATGAGTTTATTTCATCATCAGAACAGATTTAGAGAAATTTAGCATTACCTCACTTCCTCATCAATGGGTCCTCTGCAGTGAATGGGTGCCGTCAGAATGAGAGTCCAAACAGCTGATAAAAAATCACAGTAATCTGCAAATAATTCACACGATTCCGGTCCATCAAAATACATCGTGTGAAGCAAAAAGTTGCATGTTTGTAGTAAATCCATCATTGAGACAAGGCTTGGATGGATAATGGCCAGAAGCAACAGTTTAAAGTTAAAACACCTTAATGATAGATTTTTTTTTTTATTACAAACGCAAGCTTTTCACTTCACAAGACATTAATTGATGGATTGAAAGCATGTGGATTACTTTTGGATTGTTGTTCTGTTTTGATCAGCTGTTTGGACTCTCATTCTGACGGCACCCATTCACTGAGGAGGATTTATTGATGAGCGAGTAAATTTTTCTGAATCTGTTCTGATGAAAAAACAAACTCATCTACATGTTGGATGGCTGAGGGTGAGTAAATTTTTGGCAGATTTTCATTTGTGGGTGAACTATTCTTTTAAATGAACCTGCATGCTCCAAATATGTAAATTGATGGTGTTGATTTGACTGATGAACTTTGTACATTTGTGCTCTCAGAGATGCATCAATGATGGCGATGCGAAGGAGGATCCAGGGTCTGAGTCCAGAGGAGATCCGTGCTCTTTCTAAAGATGAGCTGCAGATGCCAGTCACCATGGAGGACTTTGAGCTTGCACTCAAAAAGATCTCTAAATCCGTCTCGGCTGCAGACCTGGAGAAATACGCATCCTGGATGTCTGAGTTTGGGTCTGTGTAAAGAGAAACGACAGCTACAAGATAAGTGGGAGAACACATTGTGGACCAATACTTGAAAAAATGCATGGTTTTATGTTTCGAGACATTTTAATATGCAAAGATGATACTGAAACTAGTCAAACCAGTGTTCGGATGCGTTTGGACATGTTTGGACTGAGAAAAGTCACACCTTCAATTGTCATAAATGCACTACCGGTCTGTGTATGACACTGAGCTACGTTTATTTGTTTCTAGCATCTCAATTTCAAGTATTTCTAACTTCATTCTCTGCTAACAGATGGAAATCACCTGAGTTGCTAATGACCTGTCTTAAGTTTCAAACTGAAACGCCTGTGAAAATGATACTTGACAAGAGAGACCAGCATAATCCTGGTGCTGTGCTGGATGTTTTTTAATGTTTATTAGTGTGTAGATATTCATATGTGCTGTGTTCTTTTATTTGTTTTACTCGATAGTTATAATAAAATTAACATTTGTTCTTTACCTATTTAATGTATAAATTTTATTTTCTCAATATACTGAAAAAAACTGATGTAGGATTTACTTTGAAACAATTTTCAGTCAGATATTGATGTTAAATTTTTGCAAATAATTACAAAGAAACTGCAGTTGACACATTGAATTAAACATGAAAATTTGAAATAGAAAGACAGAAAGAGGGCCAGACATACTAACAGGTTGCGCCAGCGTAAAACCGTCTTTTGGCGTTAAAATAGTACAGTCAGGATTTACTAAAGACGCATAGTGAAGAATTAGCACTGAAAAGGAGTGGACACAGTTATTTTTGCATCTGACCTTATTGAATATGCATTTGTAGGAGTTTCCCTTTCAGATGCAAAATTGATGGGAGGAGAGTATTAAATTGAATCACGTAACGCGATTTACTAACGTTATTTAACACCCAAAAAAAGCATGTCCTAAGGCGGTAATTTGCGCTGCTCTTGGTAGATTGCGCTGGTCATTATGGAAATGATCTGGCTGCATCTGTGTTCTTTAATGTGTGCATTGTCAATAAATTACATGCAGAATTTTCCTCTCCCATTGGTGCTTTTATGGTATTGCGCTCTAGCGCTAATTTGCCCTGTTTAGTAAATCTGGCACATAGTATTTTACAAACTCCATTAATCTTGTTTTATTTACAAGATTATTTATTTACTTCAATTTTTTTTACAATGCACTTGATTTATCAGTGCACGTTGTTCCAAAGAAAAACAGTTTGTCTTCATAATCTTTCATCCAAAAATAATAACTTGCCCTAGCTCAGAAACAAATTTTCTTTCGGACGATGTCATCAAGACTGTCCAGGCTATTGGATAATATCAGCTGATTAACTCAAACTCCGCCCACTTTTTGTGATCCAGGGCTGTGTTCAGCCCCGACAAAACGGTGCAAAACATTTTTTAAACGGAAACGGAGGTGCGTTGAACGCTGTTATGATGACGCAAGTGTTGCAACTATGGCAGCTGAGAAGGCCGTTCTTTTTGAAGAATTTTCGTAGCCTGATGAAATCGGTATAAATACGTGTTTAATACTGCAAAATACGCTAAACAAACATGTCTTCTAATATCTTCAATTGTTGTGTATACCCAGCTGCAGCGGACACATTTGTAAGGACTTTACTTGGACCCATTGTACGAGCTGTCTCTTTAATATCGCGTAGTTTATGTACGTTGCTGCTGATTGGGCTGACATTTCTGACACACCCACCAAACAAGAGAAAACGTATCTCAAACCCCGTTGCACACCATTTCCAAGAAACATGTCGTTCAACCTAGAAACCAGAGCAATTGTGCACCGGTGTGAGCTTGAACGTGCCCCAGGTAATTTTTAGTAGATAAAATGAAGTCCCACCCTACTTATTTATCTTTTTAAATTTCCTAATTCACTCAGATATATCTATAAAATGGTTTACTTTTTCATTTTGTTTTAACAGTAATGAAATTTCTGTACAATTTCACAGACAAAAAAGAACCATGTAGGGGTTTAACGATAAATCGATTCGTGGATCGATTCTGCGAATTATTATTATTATTATTATTTTTTTTTTTTCCCGAATGCATCGCGATTCTGTCTGGAATCGATTCTGAGCTTAGTTTTTAGCAGCAGATGGCGCTCTAGGCTAGTTTTTAACTGCACACTCAAATGCTCACTAAGAAGAATGCTTGTGCGATAAACTTTGTAATGTAAGTGGTTAAATGTACTTGCACCTCGGCTTTTATGCTTTTATGACACGAGATTAATGTAAACACAGCCCACTGTGAACACTCTTGTAATTCGCTTCAACCTTTTTGAACCTTAAGAATGATTATTTTAGTTTCAAGTGGTGTGTATGTGTAAGGAACTGGAAGCAAGCAGAGTACGGCTGTTTCTAAAGCACAGAGTGCCATCTGCTTTTAAAAACTAAACTCAGAATCGATTCAAGAGAGAATCACGATGCATTCGGAAAATCGCAGAATCGATCCATGAATCGATTTATCGTTCCATCCCTAGACCATTGTCTATAATCATTAGTGAAGTACAGCTTGCAAGTCACTTTCCAACCAAGGAGGTTTCTTTTCTTTTCGAATCAACATGAATCTGTTGCAAAATCTGTCCAACTTCAAGCTAAATTTCCAATCGCTTGGATTCCTGTTGAAATCAATAGATTTCACCTTCGAAAATTTGCCAAACCATGATAAATGTGACCGCACACTTACATGTTACAAATTGGAAACATTGTCCAAAATGTCTAATAAACAAATCCTTGATCAATACTCATTAATTATTGTATCATATTAGTAACAGAAGTACAATTTCACAATTGGAATTTGGGATCATCACATTTGATGTTTAAGTGTTTACAGTTTGTATGACAGCTCGAAAGTAACCATATCTGGATACATGATGGACAATAAAGTTGTTGTGTCCTACAGCAGCAGAAGGGTGTGACTCAGTCATCAGGAGGGAGGACAGTGGGGGAAGAGGATGACTGTGTTGTTGTGGGCCGTGCTGTGTGAGTGTGGGCTGTGTGTGGAGTTTATTGTTTTCTGACTACTTCAGGGTTAATGCGTTAACCTTCATGTGTTGTCAGCCCCAAGCGAAGTTTCCTGATTGTTATGAAATTATTTATCTCTCCTGCTTTTTAATTTTTTCTCCATCACCCAGTTATGGCCAGTCACAAACTGACAATACTTAATGTAAACTAGCATTATACCAGCATAGATAGCATCCAGTTAAATTGATTAGAGAGTGGTTGGTGAAAAAGATGCAGGTTTTGAGTTTGTGTGGACACAGATGGACGTGGCAGCTAGTATATACCCAAAGAGCGTGTGAATGAATCATAAGTATGGACAACAGTCCGACCGGCTGACGAGAGAACCGGTGATGGCGTGACGTGGCATTTGTGCGGTAGAAATCGAGGATAATAGTCAATACTTGTCCTGAAGCGTGGCTCTTTAAAGGCCACTACACATCTACGACACAGACCAGCTGCTCTTATTTTCTCTGATCATTTGTATTCACTGAACAGGTTGTACGAGCAGGAAAAAGTGTCATTTATATAAAAAAGCTGTACAAATTATTTCATACATGTGCTCTATCTGTGTCAACACCGTATTTATTATTAGGTTATACAGTGGGGTCCAATGACCACTATAGTGAAAATGCTTAAGTTTTTGCATTTGTTCTAATTTAATTTTTTTTTTTTTTTTTCCAGCACAGCGATTTGAGTGAACATTTTTACAAAAATATTAACATGAATTTCTGAATTTCTTAGTGTTAGTTTGTTGCCCTTTAAACACCTGAATTGAACATTCTTGAACACCTGAGTTGACCTAATAATGCAGAATTTTAATAATTTTTTTTTAATATTCATTTTAGAAAATTATATAAGATTTTTACATGGGTCTAAACTTTTTTTTTTATTAGTTTCTAGGTTTAAATGTAATTAAAATCCCATATTTTTGATGTGGTAGTAAATATTGTAAATAATATATTATATATGTATATAAATATTATACTACTATATATAGATTTATATATTTATAACACCTATAAAAAGTTAAATGACGGCTCTGATGACAGTATTGCATGCTTGGTGTGTGTGGGGTGTTGGATTAAAGGCAGATGTTCCAGACGGTGTCAAATGCATCTATTTTTATCCATCCATAACTGCATGTTCCTAATCACCAACTGCATTCTGGGAATATATCTTTAGTTTAGTGGTGTATTGATTCTATAGTATGTATTCTATAGTATGTAACTTGAGGATTTAGTGGTACAGACATTGATCAGTTACTCCTCCACAGCATCTGGCCCCAGACAGATGTAGATGCTTTAATGGATTTTATCTATTAAAAAAAAAACACACCGAGTCGATACATCTGTTGCATTTAGATAGAATGATGTGTATATTACATAACTCTACATAAATTTGTATTTGTTAATCGCACTATATCCACACAGAAAGCATTTGATGATGTTTTTGCTGTAGGACAGACACATGTAAACTCTGAAGATATAAATAGCTTTTATGTGAATATTAGTGGTTTCCGTAGAATGGCTGTTTGTGTATTCACAGTTTTATGTACTGCACTCTGAGAAACTCACATGACCTTCAGCAGATTTTACGCTCTTCCGAAAGTAGTTTTGAGAGGAAGGAGAGCTTGAAGAAGGCTACTGTGCTGCATTTGATACTACTTTGCATTGTGTGCTTCTGCTCTCGGTTTCAGACCTCAGCTGTGTTGCAGTTTCTAATATGTCCCATGAGATGATACTTTTGTTGGTTGTTGCTCTTCATCACCAAATTTCCTGTTTTACAGATGTGACCCCCAGTGCCTTAGAGAGAACAGAGTTTTCTGAAATGAATACATGCTGTAATATGACCTGTTTGAAAGCCTGTTGGACGGTCTCAGAAAGGCCTACATGGGTAATAACATTCAATCTTTGTTGAATTTTATTGAAATTGAGGTAAATTACTGTCTAAATGTACTGTTGCGCAGCCTTTTTTATTTTACCCATCTCCGATAATAATCATCTGTACCATCTGACATAACTATATACAATACAGCTAGTCTAGAATGTTTATTTTTCCCTATAATTTATATACAGTGCCACTTGAAAGTTTGTGAACCCCTTGCAGAATCTGTGAAAATGTGAGTAATTTTAACAAAATAAGAGATATCATACAAAATGCATGTTATTTTTTAATTAGTACTGTCCTGAGTAAGATATTTTACATAAAAGATATTTACATTTAGTCCACAAGACAAAAAAATTGCTGAAATTATTCAAATAACCCTATGCAAAAGTTTGTGAACCGTTGGTTCTTAATACTTTGTGTGGTTACCTGGATGATCCACGACTGTTTTTTGTTTTGTGATGGTTGTTCATGAGTCCCTTGTTTGTTCTGAACAGTTAAACTGAGCACTGTTCTTCAGAAAAATCCTCCATGTCCTGCGGAATCTTCAGGTTTCCAGCATCTTTTGCATATTTGAACCCTTTTCAGCAGTGACTGTATGAGTTTGAGATCCATCTTTTCACACTGAGGATAATTGAGGGACTCAAACACAACTATTAAAAAAAGTTTTCTTGCTGTTCTTTTCCTGCATCACCAGACGGAACTATCATTCTTGGGGTGCCGGCCATAATCAGTGACAGAGCCAAAATTGAAATCACTAGGGTCTCCCTCTCATCAGACGAGCCCAGCATGTTCAGCTCTGCCGGACTGCTGTGCTCTGACATTGTTAGTGAGATACAGGATATCCCTGAAGGGGGAGACAGCTAAACAATATCAGACCTAATCAACATTGTTTGTTAACAAACAGTAAGCAAGACATCCTTCTCCATGATATAACACCCCACACCCACCAGACATAAACAGTACACCGTGAGCTCCTGGGCAATATTTCAATCCCTAAATATGGACGCAGAGTACTCAGAACACGTGCTTTAATCACATAGTAATATTAAACGCTTCCAGTAAACTTACTGAAGTGGCAAGTTCAGAGTCAGACCTTCAGTCATGCAACTATTAATGGAATAAAAGTACATAAAAATGTAAAACTACTGTTCAAACATCTTATAATCATCAAATATTATTAAACGGAATTCAGAGGCCTTGTTTATATCGATATCAACCTTATGAAAATTAACTATTGTAAAAGTGTAGTAACCATGGCCTTTTGTCGTATTGCATTTGTACAACCACAGTTTTACTACAAATACCATTGTTAAACTGTGTTTAGTGTAAGCATGGTTAATTTATGGTTACCATGATTTAACTATAGTAACCATGTTTTTTTTTTTTGGTTTTAAAACCATGGTTAATTTTTGTAAGGGCATGGACACCGGTGCTATTTTAGTATCATTGAGATACTATAATATTTTTTAAATTTTGAATGTTTTTATTTTTGTATGTTCCATTTTCATTTTCATTTTAAAGAAAAAAGAAATGTGAACAAAATACTATATAGACATATTTAAAAAAAAATAAATAAAATGGACAAAACGCACAACAAAACTACTAAATTTTTGTTTTGTCATTTTTATTAGATTTTAAAAATACAACTATAATACATCAGTTTCAGTTTAAGCCATGTTAGCACATCAAGTTAAACTAAATGATAAGAAGAAATGTTGCATTGGTAACTAGCTGAAATACATTTTCATATTTTATTTCAATCGACGTTTATTTCAAGTAATATATTTTCATGGTTTTAGTTTTAGTTCCAGCCCTATAATAGCAGTAAAATACTCCCTCTGAACCCTCCAGGCCTGTCTTTGTGTTGAACGCATGAGGTCCGGCTGCACGATTAACGTTCCCTGTAATAACTGCTATTTGATTTTGTGCAATAGGAACTGCTTCTGAACCTGCATCCTAATCCTGATTTCTTTGTCTCAGGTCAACTTACAAGAAGAACTTCGTCCCCTTGTTGAAATCTAGAAAATCCTCCTTGCTTGTTTGTGGCCACATGTGACTAGAGGCCTCATTAAGATAATGGTCGATATTAGACCTGCGAGAGGATTCGCATTACGCCAATGCTAATTGAGGTCCTGCGAAGTGGTCTGGTTATTTGCAGCTTCCTGTCATCATCACTAATGTCGAAGGAACACAAAATGGGATGTCAAGGTGCTCTGTCACATCAACCCCTACAGCTGTACAGGATGATGTAGGATTTTTTTCCACAAATGAAGTGGGTTTAAGCGGTATTAGACAAGGCTGCCCACATGATGTCAGCAGATGATGTCACAACTGATAGAAAAAGTTGAGTCCAGGAATATTTCTGGTTAAAGGTAAAAGGTTAATCGCTTGTGAGGGGAGTTTTCAAGACATTAAAGCCACTGAGGATTCCATGGGAAAATGTCAACATGAGCCCTCAAGTAAGGCTACGTTTCAAACAGATGAAACATACACTGTGTGTCTCCACCCTTTATAATACAGTGTATTTATCGCTGTTGTTGTGTTGAGGTATTGTCATTATGGCCACACCCGGCCTGGTATGCACTAATCTTGTGTCTGGCTGGACTTTACACAGGCTTTACAGTAAAAGCCATATGTGAAGCCTAAAATGAATTCAGGAATGTTTAAAAACCAAGATTCTGTGAAGCAGAAAAGCTCCTTGTCTCACAGACACTGTAGTATAATCAATTGAACCAAAATGCCAAAATTATGAAACACATTTTCTTTTGTGTTTGTCATGATTTAGTCACCCTCATGTCAGTCCTATGATGTTTTTCTTCTGTGGAACACAAACGTTCAGCAGAATTTCTGAGCTGTTGTTTCTCTCAGGATAATTGATTGTGAATGGGCTCTTAAAACACACTATAAAAGTACTATAAAAGTTGTCTATATGATTCTTATTCTGTATTCAAAGTCTTTATTTTTGTAACTTGACAGAAACCATCCACATTTACTTTCACGTATGGAAATGAGCAGCGCGAACATTCTTCTAAATTTCTCTTTTTGTGTTCCACAGATGAAAGTAAGTCATAGGGGTTTGGAATGACGTGAGGGTGAGTAAATGATGACAGAAGTTGCATTTTCAGATGAATTATTGCTTTAAGGAGCATTATGAATGGCCAGTTTCAAAGCTGCGACTTAAACAGTGGAAATGTTTAGGGAGTATCCCAGAAGGTTTCGCTCTCAGTTGGAAAGAAAAACAAAAAATGGTGGCTGCCATGGCAGTTTGGGCAATAGTCACACAGTTGTGGTACCTGTGCTTCAAATGATCATTCAGACACAGCCCAAACTGACAGAGCCAAAAGCTTCATGGAAAGGCTCAGACACGTGATGAGGGAGGCATAAACAGGTTTATGTTTAGATATAATGTAATGCGATACTAAGTTTCTCACACACATAAGCACACAAACATAACTTAGATCTAAATTAGTTCCTCGCTACTTATTGTAAATCTCAGATGGAAGAAGAAACTGTTTACATGATTTTTGTTTTCATAATTATAAATATTGAGTGAAGGATCAATGTTCAAGGCAGTTTAAAAGCCAACTTTTACAATGTTAATTATCAACCAGAAACACAAGTGCAAATACAATGTTTAGGAATTTTTTCTGTTCAACTCTTGACATACTTTCTGATTTCTGATGGGTCATGTGACACTGAAGATGGGAGTAATGGCAGCTGAAAATTCAGTATTGCCATCACTGGAGTAAATAAAATTTCATAATATATTAATATACACTATCAGCATTAGTCTTATATCTCTCTTACTGTATATAATTAAATAGGAGAAACATCTGAGACAGAGCTTCTATTTAAAGCATAAGTGAGATCTCCTGAGCTTTAACATTTGCACCCCTGAGCAATAATGTTTTTCTCAGGGTTACGTCTCTATCTGAGATGGCGTTCTCTGTTTGTGACTAATGCGTATAGCACTACTCTCAGTTTCTCAAAGCTGTTAGAATGCAAATACACAAAAGAACAAACACCAGAAGGACCAAGCAGCCTGTTGATAATGCGTTCAGAGCTCTCTTTTTGTACTTTTGTGGAATGTGTTTAACTCTAACAGTAGTTTGGAAAGTCTTTGTTTATCAAAGGCAGTCATGTAAAACCCTCCGGTCTGGTCCCACAGCACTAAGCTGCCACTCAGAGCATCTGTGCTTATTCTGGATCTAATCTCACTTTAGCTCGACCTATACTCTCTTATGTCTGCAACGGAGAAGGCTTCCTATGTCATTCAATCCTTGGACCTTGACACATATAATCCACAGTAATTGATTTCCTTGTGTGTGTTGTGTGTCCGTGTGTGTGTGTCAGCCCTGTCTGAGTTTGAACTCAGTGGCTTCTATGTAAACACACTATTACAGAGATTAACGTTCGCAGTCAAATAAAGGAAGTAGTTACATGTTTGTCTGAACGTCAACACAGTCGTAAACAGATTATGATCTTGGTCTAACAAACAGCCCCATATACACACAAACACACACACACACACACACACCTGTTAAAACCCCTGCATATTCGTATTTATTCACAGTCGTGTGGTTTTGATGGCATTTGTGGCTGTATTTTGTTCTGACAGGAGACTGAAATGGCACACAGGAGAACAAAAGCGTTTTTGGAGGCAACACAGAAGAGTCAGTGACAGATTAAAGAGTTAATCCTCTTGAGTATCTGTAGGTCTGACACCCCACGTCAGGATGAATTCCTCTCAACACTGAGCAAGACAATAGAAGTAGAGTCAACAGCACAGATATAGACCTCATGCTTTCAAGACAGGGCCACACATGCAGACATGCACACACACATAAAACTCACAGCGTTTAACATTTCTATGTAAATTTATTCATGAAATAGCTATAAGCACATACAAAAGTGCCTGCCAAATTACATTAGAATATTGTGATGAGATGAGACAGAAGATGAAAATGTACTTGCTTGTTTTGCTTGTCAATGACAAAAACAAAATATCCGACATTGGTTTTACTTTAATAACTTTTGTATTATTTTTAACAGTTTTGAGGAATATTTGCTTCTGATCTCAATTTTATAACCATTTATTTTATTTATTTTTTTGCTTTTATTTTGATTTTCTTAACAGGAACAGATTGTATCATAAAATTACAGATATAATTCAACAATATTATTATTCATCTAAATATATCACCGTTAATATATATTCTGTCTGTCATATTAATAAAAAAGTTCTATGCCACAAAAGAAACAGAACAAAGTTACTATATAACAGTGGACCCATCATATGATGCAATTTACGCATGGACAGCATTCTACATGAAGTAAAAATAAAAGAAAGGAGAACATTTAAATAATAACAGGAGTACATGCAGTGTAAGCAAAAACAGCAGCCATAAAAAATAAATAAATAATAATAATAACAATAATGATGATATAATTTAAGTTATTTATTCATTAGGAACAATGCACAGTAAAATAGTCATTATTTCAAGATAATTACTGTACGAGACCTCTATGCTGTTCATAAATTCCATATACATTGCTGAAAAATAGATAGCTTAAACCATCTTACAATGGTTTGCTGGTCTGTTGGCTGGTTTTATAAGGATTTTGGGAGCTTTTCAGCTGGTTAGGATGGGGTACCAGCTTGCCACCCCACTAAACCAGCTCAGTAACAGCTTGGCAAGGCTTGTGAGACAAGCTTAGACCATCTTAAACCAGCAAACCAAGTTAGGCTTTTTTTCCAGCGGGGTATAAACCAGAGTCACGTTGATCTAACAAATGAGGAGCATGGTCACTATGGTCTTAGTACAAATGCCACAGGTAAACTATTGATGAGAACTAGCCAATGTGGTAAATAACTAAATAACATAATAAAACTGTACACAAAGCAACTGATTGTAGGCTGATTGTGTGTGTGTTTTTTTGTGCATGTTTAGCATTATATACTCTGAAAAAAGAACAGGGATAAAGCATTTTGATAAAAGTTCTCAAATCCTTCGGGCGCGCATGGATTTGTGGGCTCGCCTCTCTCTCTCTCTCCGCCTCTTCCTTTAACTGCTGGGGGGCGTATTCATCCGCGCGCACACACATACCGATCGACATCGCGCCGTTTTTATCTGCCTCACCAGCTCCGGTTTCCCCACGTTCAGCCTTTTACCCCGTCAACTGCCGCCATGTTGTTTTGAGGCAGAATGACAGCAGAGAACGAGCGCAGACGAAGACGGATATAAGACTGAAAAACCGTCGAATTTTTTCGACCAGGCGACGGTCTATTTTTTATTGCGGACTTGCGAGGAACTCATTTCTCGGTATATTTGCAGATACCAAGGGCTGAATTGTAGTATTGTTTTGTTTTCCTATGGCGTAGGCACATTTTCCCTAATATATATCCTTTTTTATTTCAGGATGGGAGGGGATCCTCCCACATAAATATAAAACACACAAATTATTATTTTCTCCGTTTTGAAGTTTATGCCATGAAAAAGCAAGAGGTCAGAAGCCTGTCTGAAGAAGATCAACCTATTCCTGCCTGCGCTTAACTATCTCTACCAGCCAACCTACAGGAATAACCAGACGACTGATCTCTGCATGAGCAACTGCTTTACCACAAGTCACCTGCTGTCAAAACTTTGTTTCTTAAGCGAACTGAAGGAAGAAAAACAACTTTTAATCTAAAGTGAAGATCCGACAGAACATATTTCAAAGATGACGGGAAACATCCCAGTTGACATGGTAAGAATTTACTCGTTCTGCAAAAGGTTTAGTGGTGTTTATGTAGTATTGTTCTTTAAAACTAACTAGTATCTACTTGTATATTTCTAGTAGTTTTTTGTTATTAGTAAAACGTAACCAAAAAAGAAAGAAAGAATATTGTTTCACTGTGCCTGACAACTATTATTGAGATGATCGTACTTATTCTTTAGATACTTAAGTTACTATTCAGTAGTACTTATTCCTTTGTTACTAGCCATTAAAGGTTCCATTGTTACTGGTAACAAATTCCAGTATTCTGGAGATACTAGTAACAGTTTAAATAGTTACAATAAACAAAATAATACCTACTTGTACCTAATGTTTCTTTGGTAGTAGAGTAGAATAGTTACAAGCAACGATTCAAACACTTACTAGTCTGAAGTGACTAGTTAATATATAAACCACAGATCCCCATAGAATTCAGTTTAAAAATTGCCACTTGTTACTAGTATCAATAAAATGGTTACTTGTCACTATTGAGATTCTGACTAGTAGCAAAGGAAAGTGCTGAAATCTAATGAAAACTAGTAATTTTTTGGTCTCTTATTAAAACACAAGTACTTGTAACATAAAAATAGATACTAGCTAGTTTCATAACAAATGTGTTATAACAAATATAGTTAGTGTTTCTCAGAGATTAAAGAAGGTCAGTTGAACTCGTTGCTTTTACAAATAGTGATCAACCCAAGAAAATCCATAACTACAGTGTTATTTAATGTCTTGGATCGCTTTTTGCTCTTCCGGCAATAACCCCATCAAAATTCCACCTCAATCAGGAAGGGCAGTAGTGTAAAGATATCCTATCTGATGGCCCACACAGTGCTGTTCAGACTGATAATGAGGAAGTGTGATCAGGGAGACTTGAAAACAGTCACTGCCCTGTTTGCACAACTAAAACCGTTTCGAAATGAATCAAAACGAATGCTCAAACCGAAACTCCAACATTAGAATCTTGCTGCCCAGAAGGATGATGTCATAGATTCTTTATAATCCCCATTGCCTGATTTTAGAATAACATTTCAAGCTTTGCTTTATGATGTAAGGCTATAATAGATTGCAACTTCTAAACCTCGTGGGTGGTGGTAGTACTGCCAGTACTCGCCAGTATCCAGAAGGTCAGTGGTTTAAATCGAAGGACGTGGGAAATCAGCTTATCAACAATAAATCACAGCCCTGATTGTGTATTAAGATATTGAAACTAATATCAAAACAAATAAGAATTCCTTCTGTTGGCACCAAACAGTAACATTGTGTCGCAGCGTGTTAGTCAAGCATGCTTTGGATATGCCAAACAGCTGATCTGGCTGTCAAACTCGAGATGCCGACGCTCTGACATTGCATGGACTCCGTTTGATGTAATGTACGCTGAGGGCTGATGTGATTCGCCTGTACAGTGCATATTCAGTTGTCTTTCTGTTTCTGCCATTGAGTAGCACTAAAATGTAATCCTGTCCCTCAGAAAGGCTTCCTTGGCAACTTTAGGTATTAAAAGAGCATTTATTATTGTTGATTTTAAGGACAGAAACGTGAGCCGACCCTGATGATGACGATGCATCTCTTGACGTCTCTACAGGAAGAAAGGTTTTTCTCACACTACGCAAACAGGAACAGAACAGGGAACAAAGTGTTATGTTATAGCCCAAAGTCAGGTATTGATTATCTAAGATAGCATTAGACCGGGTTATAAGGTCATCTTTGAAAACTTTAAACAGCCAAACCTCACAGGAAATAATTTTATATGGATTTGTAAAGGAGTGATAATCATAATCCATTACTAGCTTTAAAATTAATGCAGAAGCTGCATGATGTTTTTCTTCTTTGGGTTTAGGTGTCTATTTTTGGTCTCCCTGGCATGTTCAGTTTTTGGATGTCCATGAGGTGAAACTTTGAATCATTGTGTGGTCTCCAGCTGAGGGGCATTCTGTTGGGGGGTAGGGTTGTCAAACAATGTGAGTGTTTGTGTGTGTGCATACACATCTTGTGGGTGGGCATTTTAATGAATGGGCTTTTTTTGTGGCGAGCTCTCACCGTTTCAAAGCAACGAAATGTTGCGGAAGCCTTTCGCCTGTAGGTGCTACATCTGATATACTCCTTTAAAAGAGTTTGCTTTGATCAATTGTGAGACTGAGGTGTGAAGGAGAACTCAATACTCCCTGACAGGACTGTGTCACTTTGTGTGGTGTCATGTTGTATCGTGTCCTCTATGGGTAGGGGTGAATTAGTACGGGAGGAATGTCAAGGAGAGACCTCCCCAATGGCTGTTGTCCACACACTTGAGTGGCATTGCTCAGCACTTTCAAAAGTTTAAATTGTTACGTAAAAAACAATTGAGGTGCTTGATAAACCTACATGTTGAATGAAATTAGGCTGAAAGCTAATCTTGTTATGAGGGATCGTTATATTGTTTTGATATGTCCTGTAGACATGGCATTTTCAACCCATTTAATGTCTGTAATGTGACATGTTTGAGTGAAACAGGTTATTTGACGTAAAGAAATGTTGGATAGCTCTTTATTATGTCTATTGGGATTGTTATGATTGTGAAAAGTGGCTTTTAGCACAGAATATAATTTTTGTAAGATATTTTTCTTTCAAATAACATGCACTGATGAATGAACAATAAGACCAGGAATGTGTATTAAGGAAGTAAATGCAGTCAGTTTTGATTTTATGTTTCATACAAGATGGAGAGTGAAGGTACACTCAGCAAGGAACACGTTGAATTAAATGTGAAATGTTGAAGTGAAATATTTCGACAAATTACTAAAGTAGCATGCTTTCTGTTCGCAGAATCAAACCAGCTTTGTCATCGAGACTTTTGCAAAATTATGTAACCAATCTCAAATCAATAGATCTCATCAGGGAACGAGACAACAGAAGGATGTGGCTACACAAATCAGTCCCTTTGAGGGTTTATTAGGTCATTATAACATCTGTTTAATGACAGACCCACTTCTGACCCCAAACAGCCTACCTGCTACGAACAGCCACTGTTTTAACTCAGAGGTGGCCAAAGCGAGAGAGAACGACAGGAGAAAGGTACAGGGTAGGTAACGATAAGTGTTTGTGTATAGGAGATGGAAAAGTTGAAGAAAATGTTATGAAACACAACACAGTACGTGCCACGATTCAAAACATTGCGAATGAACCTGCGTCAACAGCGTGAGAAAAAGACTCAGCATTTTGCCGAGGTATCAGTTTAAATCTCTCTCACACGCTTAGAATCGTCAGAGTTAAAGCTTAGTTTGGACAAACTACTTGAAGCAGAATTGTAAAAATCTAGAAAAGGTAATGAATAAAAATGATATGGATTTGATGCAATGTATTGCGGCAGCATAAAAACACAGAGATGACGCAAAAAACTGTTTAGTATCTTTTGTATCTATATGTGTTTGTGTGAATAAACGCAACGAGTATGACAAAGAGTACAATTTGCATAAAATGAATGACTCCAGAGAGTGGTTATGGGTCAGTAAGGGTTAACAGCTAAAGAGGGAGCGAGAGAGAAGGAGGGGGAGGAAGTAGCTGAGACTCACTCAATAAAGGATCCTTTCAGTAGAGTGAGGAACAATTTACAACAGCTCTGTGAGAGAGGTGCCTGCTTGTGCGCACACACACATACACACACACTGTCATGGAAAGTTAGAGTGATTCAACGTCAGTTTGTGTAAATAGTTCTCAATGCCTTATTATAAGTTGTTTTAACTTCTGTGTGGTGTTTCTACATATTCATTACTGGACTTGAGTCAACATATATCTGTTTTACATGTTTCCAGAGGTGGTTCTGTTTGAGCTTTGTGTGAGTTGGGTAGAGACTGTAAACCAGTGTAAACAGTGGCTCTCGCTCGCCTTTATGACATCATTGCACAAGCATTCTCTTGTAGTTCAGTGAAGTCACAGATTGAAATCTCAGGCCAGACTTCCCTTCTCCTAGAGGCCTCTTCATACCTCTCTCTTCACCTAGGCAAATGTTTTTTTCTCTCTGATCTTAAGATGTGATCTGATCGACGATCTGTCTTTGTTTTTAAAATTAGTCACTTCTGAGGCAATCGGTATGAATTATAGTTAAAAAACAGGCTGATATTTAATATACAAATCATTTCAGAGAATTCTGCATTTTTGAGCAATGAAACAGGCAGATTGTGGAAACAGTTCTGAATTTATTGGCTAAAAAAGGACAGTTTGTACTGATTCACAGAAATGAAATATGCCAGCTTGTTTTGTTTAACTTTAAAGTCAGCATCTTCTAAATGCTATTATTGTGAATGATTCACCCATGCATATGTTTTTGTTTATTTATTTATTTTTTTTCTGAAAAACATTCTCCAAAATTTCTCTAAACATTTTTCTTACAATTGACTGCAGGTTCACATATTAATCTTGGCCTACTTTTTTCGTTTTTAATTATTCTGCTGTGTATTCAACTGTAGAACATGATATGATTGGAAAAATTACTACAAGACACAAGGATTTAAAGTATCAACGCAGATTTGTGAGAACAAAATATCACACTATAATGAAATACGTTTGTATTGCCGCATAGCATGCTTGCTGTGTCTTAGAACTGGTGCTTATTTAATACCATTATGCAGTCTGTTTGACAGAAATAACAAGAAAAAGCCCTAGGACAGACCAGAGTCATGACTTTTAATGAAAAATCTTCTCTGGGATTGCCTGAAAGAAAAGATAAAAAAATTATTTTCAATCATGAAGTTGGCACGTGGAGCTTTGTCTCCAGTGCTGTAACATTTCTGTTTGAGAACATGTGCATGATAGTAATAAGAAATGAGAAGGGTGTTTTGCAGGTTTGTAATACATGGCTGTAATACAGTAGGCTAATATCAAAAGGCCATTTCTATCAGCCGGCCGTCTCACTGATGGGGAGGTAAGTGAATGGGTCCCCTCCCCCCTACTCTCTCTCATTCTGCAGATGTCTGCCCTTTTTCAGCAGTAGGCACGTGGGCAGGGCCTGCAGGGCAGCAGGCTGCCTGCCTTCCCTTCATCTGGCTACAGGAGATTAGATATTATTCTCTCATACTCTGTCTTTCTTCTTTTTATCTTCTGTGTTTTTTATCCTCATTTTCCCCATTGCTCCATCAGAAAATTAAATATAATTGTATGTCAAAACAAAACTTTTATTTTTATATTAAATTAATAATTTTATTGAAAGTTTTATAAAATAATGTGTGTGTATATATATATATATATATGTGTGTGTGTGTGTGTGTGTGTGTGTGTATATATATACACATACATACATACAATATGTAAATCTTTTAATAGTAGTACTTTAGAAATGTAAGAAAAACTATATATTTAATGAAATATGTAAATAATGTTAATTTAATTTATACTGAACATAAATAGTTTTTCTGTTAGATTCAGGAAGCCCATAGTTGCATAATCATTCTCATGAAGCAGAAATCATATTTTCTGACCAAGCTGCCCTCTCTATTGTAGCATGTGTTACTCACAGAGATCATCTAACATTGCGACTTTCAAGACGTGTCCCATTGTCCTTAAAGCACCTGAAAGGAATCTTGTTTCAGTACTAGAAAGGTCAGAGTTCTAGGTTTGTGTTTATTTAACCCCACTAAACGCACATAGTTAATGTGTTTATTGAAGGTGTGCAATTAGCTTCAAGAGCAGGAAAGTTTGTACAAAGATGAATCATTCACGGACTCAGCATTTATTACCACCAGTGTGAAGCCCTGTGATTGTAATTGGCACGTCATCAGATGGGCTTGTATTGATTTCAGTGATATTATCACCCAAGCCCTTGTTTTCCCATCCGGTGAGATGCATCGTTTGGGCCGGATGAGCGCATGTGAGTAT
This sequence comes from Spinibarbus caldwelli, assembly GCA_039654775.1. Taxonomy (NCBI): domain Eukaryota; kingdom Metazoa; phylum Chordata; class Actinopteri; order Cypriniformes; family Cyprinidae; genus Spinibarbus; species Spinibarbus caldwelli. Next base: position 8,455,204 of record CM077267.1, read on the forward strand.
GTCTGTGTGAGTGATTGTCCTTCAGGACTGCTGATAGGGCATCCAGACAGGCTGAGACTGCAGCTGCTGGTGTGCTGTGATCGTGATTAAGTACGGAAGCTAAAACTAGCTTTATGGTGCTAATGGCCACCTTGCGATTCGCTCAAGTGAGTCAGGGAGAAGACCAAGAGCGAGATAATGAGACTAAAGGATGTTCTAGACATCTTGAGGAAATGATTGCAAAATGATCACTCTTACCGTAGCTATTGAGACTGGTCTTTCATGGAAAATAATTCATCAAGGAAGTGTGGAAAGTTTCTGGCACTTTGTGGTTGTGCGTCATGTGTGTTTTTATAGGACGTTTTGAATAACCAACAGCCGTAACCAGAGCTTTCATGCTTGTCTGCTCAGATAAATGGCAATGATTATTAAGGAACATTATGTTCAATAAAGCATTATAAGCATTAAGAGAAACTAAAGCCACAATAGCCTTTAGCAGAGAGAGCAAAGGCAAGCCTCGTTAAAAAATATCTCACATATTAAAGTCAACATGACGTTATCCTTTACCTTCTTAAAGGAATAGGGTGAGTAATAACCATTGCATGTTATTCTAACGCAAAGAAAATTTTTGTCCAATATTTTATCAAAATGTAATAATCTGTTCCACCTCAACTTTCCTTTTCTTCTGATGAACTTCCTGTTTTTGATGGATAAAGTTACAATTAATCTTTCTAGACTATAAAATGAATCTATCTATCTATAAAATATATAAAATACTATCTATCTATCTATCTATCTATCTATCTATCTATCTATCTATTATATCCAGTTATGTTTATCTGTCCATCTATCTGTCCATCCATCCATCCATCCATCTATCCATTCATCCAGTTACTATCTATCTATCTATCTATCTATCTATCTATCTATCTATCTATCTATCTATCTATCTATCTATCTATCTATCTATCTATTATATCCAGTTATGTTTATCTGTCCATCTATCCATCCATCCATCCATCCATCCTTCCAGTTACTATCTATCCATCCAGTTGTCTATATCTGTTCATCCATCCATCCATCCATCCATCCAGTTGCTATCCATCCATTAGTTATGTCTGTATCCATCCATCCATCCATCCTGTTCTATCTGTTTGTCTATCTTTATGTACAGCTTTATTTATGATTTATTTACAGCTTCTTAATTTTTTTTTACAGTGTATTCATCCATCCATCCATCCATCCATCAGTTATGTCTATATCTGTCTGTCCATCCAGTTATTTCTACTTATCTCTCCTTCCGTCCATCCATCCAGTTATGTCTATATCTGTCTGTCCTTCCAGTAATTTCTACTTATCCATCCATCCATCCATCCATCTAGTTATGTCTACTTATCTATCCATCCATCCAGTTATGTCTGTCTGTCTATCCATGTCTTACATGTTCTGGTAAATACTTCTCATGCTCTTTTCCTCCATTCCTCGCTTTGTTATGAGCATGACGAGGCAAACGCAGCTGAGAGCAAAATCAATCACTTTATGTTCAACCTACCGCACATCAACTCATGCAGAGAACATCCAGCCTCTTTTTGTGTTGCTCGTACATTGCAGATTTGCCCATGTGTGTGTGCACGCCCATGACTGCGAGTCAGTTCTCAAATTCCTGCATAAAATTGCGGCATCCACAGAGGTCTTGAAGATAGACTGGGAGCTTTACAATTCCTCTACAGCCCCTCTCGTAGTTTAATTTCCCATGTCTAAATGTGCCATCTAATTCACAGATCTCATGTCATTTAATGCTGTTATCTCTTTCTCTTGTGCTGCGCTCTTCATAATGAGAATTTAAGAGTCTGACACACATCTGAAAGATATCACATAATAATGAATGGCCGGGTCTCAGATTTTAGCTCCCGAAACAGTCTGCCCAATATCATGAAGGCACTTTTATATGAAACAAGAATAATTTTGTGGACTGGAATCTATTCATTTAGCAGCTCTGCCTAGAGACTAGTGGCTGAATAAGCTAGCTATTATCAAACATTCCGATTGTGATTGTGCTTTTGGCTCTGGCTGAAGTGAGACATTTATCCTTCCATTCCCATGCATTTCAATCTGTCATTTTGGTCATGTTCATTGCCTTAACCCCTGCTAATGCAAACAGGCCAGACCATTTCATCTTCTGTTCAGAAAGAGGTCAAGGTGACCTGTAATGTTGAATATCTATGCAAATCCACCATCCAAACAATGGGTGGTTTACTGTATTCAGCGGTTTTAACTTTCTCACCAGAGAAAGAATTGGATATCTATTGCAAAGTGGACCAACCTGCTCTATCTCATGTTGAGAAATAAAAAACTGGATTGTACAGGCTGTACCATGCCTGACAGAACCTGAAATCGATGCTTTGTTTTCCTGTATTTGTCCTCTTAGAAAAAAATAAATAAATATAGAAGTTTGAAACATTGTAAAATTGGCTTGTAAACTTGTAATAGTTACACCCAAGTATTTTCATACCAAAACCATTTTATGGATAAACTTCTGGCTTTCTCAATTACATAATTAAAGTAGAAAGGAAATGGCATTCAGAATCCCTTTTACTTATACAGTGTGGCATATTTCCAAGTGAATTCAGTAGAGTGGGACTTCATTTCACTGGGAACTGATTGGATTGTGATTGGGTTTTACTGGGTTTTTAAAAATAAGGTTTTACTGAGGTGAAACAAGCTACACTACTATTCAAAATGCTTTTAAATGCTCATTAAGGCTGCATTTATTTAATTAAAAATACAGTACAATCAGTAATATTGTAAAATATTATAAAAATGTAACAACTTTTTTAATTTTAATATATTATAAAATGTAAATTATTTCTGTTAATTTTGAGCATGTCAGTTAGAAAAGGTGCAGCACTCACTCTTGAAGAAAACATCGTTTTAACCAGTAAAGTTTCACTTTCTTCAAGAGTGAGTGCTACACCTTTTCTAATTGACATGGCCTTTTGATTTTTGGTTGCATCTCCTCTTTCGTTGGTAGAGCACCTCTTTTCAGTAATCTTTGTTCATTTTGAGCAGCCATTTTCAGCAGTTTTTCATGTCACATGATCTTGAATTAATTTGAATGTGGTGATTTGGTGCTGAAGAAACATTTCTTATTATTATCAATATTATTTTAATATTTTGTGGAAACCATGCTACCTTTATCAGGATTCTTGAATAGAAATGAAAATAGAAAATAACATCATTTAATTTAAACCTTTTGTATCATTATAAATATTTTTACTGTTAATTTTGATTAATTCTTTTGTCACTTTTAATCAATTTAATGTGTCATTGCAGAATAAATGCACTAATTTCCTAGAAAAGAAAAGAAAAGAAAAGAAAACTTACTTACCTCAAATTTTACTTACACCCACCAAACAGTAGAGTATAGTAGAAGAAAGACTATAAAGACAATTTTTTTCCCCTTTGGAATGACATTCACTGATAAATCATTCACAATAACACCAAGAAAATGCATTAAGTAAGTAAAAAGGGTTAGTTGTGTTTTGTTGACTCTTTGTTGGTTTAAAGCATCCAGACAGTTAGTTTAGTCCGTTGGTACGCGGTACTACCCCACTTCCACAATAAGGAAAGAAACAACACTTCCATTTCTGGAATGAGATCCTCTAAAAAGCTTCACACTTCCTCAATATGTGCGGGCGAAATCCCGCTCACACCCTGACTGATGAAGGAGAGATGAGTGAGTGTGATCACAGTCTTCAAAATCACCTCTGTCTCAACTACATCACAGACTTCAGGAGACAGAGACAGAGATGACACTGTTTGAACCAACACTGTGCCGTCAGGGGGAAGATGGATGGCTTCCTTTTTCTGTCTCCTCTGTTTATGACTGAGGTTGAATTCGCACACAGAAGCAGACTCTGAATCCATCGAGTAGAATGAATGAGTTTTGCGCCTGACTGAAATGTATTTTCAACCTTAAAAAGTGTAATTAAATATAATAAATTAAAATAATTATTATAAAATAACAGTAATTTTTATTTAACAATAATTATATAATTATTATCATTCATGTTCTCTATAATATATATATATTTTAATATTATTTATGCATTTCTAACACATAAAATATGTATAAATGAAATGTATTTTTAATAGTGGGGTCTGTAAAATATCAGCTAAACAGCTTAATAAAAATTCTGTATTATTAAATTTAGCTGATTTGTCAATGATGTACTATTAGAATACTTTATAGTTTTTTATGTCTTCACAATAAATGCTAATTTTACAGTATAATAAGGCTATAATGATATTTTAAGCCAGCATGGAACATCATTGGTATCTTTGCTAATGAACAGCACTATAATGTTATTATTCCTGGGCTGAATGGTTTTCTCTTTGTGTTTTTTCCTCTGGATTTTTCTTTGTCTTGTCTAACCCTTGTCTTTTTCCTATTGCTGTGGCCCCACATATAGCTATAAATAAATCACATTTTTCGTGATTCTGTTGCTTGAAGAATTTTATAGTGTGAACTGGAATATGTCCTGGGTTTGTTGAGTCTAATGTTGAACTTGGAATCAAGCATGCATTAGGCTTGTGTGGTCGCAATCCCTAATGGCTCTTCTTGTCAGTCAGGCGTGTTTTAGGTGACTTTTTTTGTGTTTTATAACGTCATGTCAGTGTTCTTTAACCAACTTATACAGACATAGCCAATCCCACCGTAGAACTCACTAATTTCCTCTCCATCCAAAACGGACAAATCCCTGCTGGAGGCGTCGTATCTAATATTGTTTTCATTGATGTGCTGTTGCGTAAGTGCTGTGAGTGTGTGTCTGTTCCCTATTGCATAAATGTCATTCCCAGAACAATCTGGCAGACCTCTATTCTGAGATGGGCAAAGCTGGTCGACGTGTCACATCCACTGTGGTCAGCATTTGTTGTGGCTGCTTTTAGTTCAGACGTTCTGTCTGATGCACTCATTACTGTCAGCATCGCTCTCTCTCTCTCTCTCTCTCTATTGCTCACTCTATGTTTCTTGGCAGAACCACCGGGTTGTTTATCCTTCTCAAGCAGAGAATCTCCTGCTCAACTTGTGATACCTAAAAACTGCAACCACCAGAAAAATCTCTAGTATTTCATACTCTGTCTGTAGCAAACCTGAAACACCTGCTCTGGATGACATATCTGTTTTCAACAAGTCAGCTATGGAAAGACTACTGCAGGTGTTATTTGGCATCGACAAGCACCTTGCAGCGCCGTATCACAATACAGGTGTCACAATTCAGTATTCATAGCAATTTTGCATTGAACATATGTTATCTACTAAAGTGCATAAAGTCCATGAGCGTGATATCAACATACTAGTAATAGACCAATAAGGGCCAGTTTTACTAACAGCTTGCGCCAGCGCAAACTGTCTTTTGGCGTTAAAATAGTACTGTCAGGATTTACTAAAGAGGTGCAGTGACGAATTAGCACTGAAAAGGCATGGACACAGTTTTTTTTGCGCCTGACCTTCTTGAAAATGCATTTGTAGGAGTTTCCCTTTCAGACGCAAAATTTATGGGAGGAGAGTATTCAAATGAATCACGCAATGAGATTTACTAACGTTTGCACTCGTCAAATTACTGATATTTGCACCATTATTTAATGCCCCAAAAAAAGCATTTCTTAAACTATTTTGCGCTTGAAATGGCTGCAGTTATTGTTGCTAGGATGAGACACCGCAGAGAACAGAGAGTAAAACTGGCCCTAAATCTGCAATATTTTGCTTTTATTTTTAAGATTATATATATATATATATATATATGTGTGTGTGTTTTTTTTTTCTCAGGCTCCTATGTTTATGTTCAGTTATTTCACTTTAATGGCAATGAATAGAACCTATAATGAAATTACTGAACCTACACTTAGGAGCCTGATAAAAATGCTCATTTTAGAAGAACATTTCAAATGACACTCTTTTTTTATTTATATTTTTATTTATATTTTTCTATATTTTTTAAAGTTGTTTTAGATAGAAATACCACTAATAAATTGCCACTAATTTATATATTTTTAAATGTATGCATTTAATTGTATATAATATATATATAGAGTATAAAATAAGTGCTAATTTAATATTTGTATATTTTTTTCCATTTAATTTTTTTTGTATATATTTATGTATATATATATTTATGTGTAAGCTTTATATTTATTAGGGTTAGAAATTACTTGCGTGTGCAATCTTGGTGAAATAATGTTTTAAAAATTCTGTAAAGTCATGGCATTTTTTCATTCAGTCAAATACATTTTTCATTCAGTTAAAAAAAGTTTTTTTTTCTTAATCACGCCTAAATCATGCCTAACGCTAAAAATAAGGTTGCAAGTATGACTATTATATTTTCAGTCACATTTCTACATGGAATGACTGTATTGGCAGAGCCTTTGTTGTGCTTTCTCTGGTATGAATCCAGTCTTCACATAAGCAAATCTTTCCATAACAGCGGAGATCCCATCGCTCATGAGTGAGGTGCTACTTGTCGTCCGTGCCCCTAGGAAAGTGTGTTTGTGTGTTCAGGAGAGCGCTGGGGGGTGATTACATCAAACGTGGTTGCAGGGATCCAGGGCTTCCTGGGCTGGGATTGGTGAGAATATTTTGTTGGGATGCAGTAGCAGAGATGGCTGTTGAGTAGTGTAATAATGTTTGGCATAGCAACTAGAGAGAGGGAAGCACCTGCCACCGGGTATAACCAGTGCCAGCGTCACCCTTGCCTATGAAATCATTCCCCAGCAGATGTTTTTGTTGAAGTTCCTCGGAGGCATCGCTGCATGCCGTATGAAGTAATAGCGAGATTTCGTCTGCTCACCAAGGAGATGGAATGTTTGGAGCAGACGTATCCCCGCATAACACATATTTCTGCTGTTAGAGTGTTCCTCCTTTCTGCGTATGTCTGGAAACATCGTATAAATCAGAGTCTGCTTGGCATTCACCAGGTGAAAATGATATGTCATCGTTACACAAAAATGGAGTGACATAATGAAAGATGAGCTGCGGCGAGAGAGGAAGAGACAGATGAAGAAAGACTCTGCCTGCAGGTGTTTCAGGTCAGCGCTCTCGCAGAGGAGCCGCTGCCACGGTTACCATCTCTATGGAAACTAGGAGGTGTTCCGTTGCGTTAGAACTGCCATCCTGATGTTTTTGATGAACCGCTAGCTGCTGAATGCCAGCTCGTTGAGTGAGTCCGTGCAGGAGAATGACACACTTGCCTTTTTAGTTTTGAGGGAAATATTGTATCTTCATAACCAGTGGTTGGTCAATATGAAACAACAATCCATTTTACTTCCTAATGTGATGTATTTTAAGTTAAATGCAGGGTTGTATTAGATTTTGTCCATTGAGAATTGGCTTGGCGACGTCATTTGAAAAGTACAGTTGATTCAGAGGTTGAGTATTTTTAATTAATAAATATGCAAAGTCGGACATTTTTCATGTCATAATGTGCACAACAGTTTTGTACTAAAAAGGTTTTAATTTAATTTTCACTAATTTCATTTGCTATTGGTAGTATATATTATAATTTAAATGGGTAATTAGCAAATATAGGGTCCTATGAAATCTGTTTTATTTTTTGCCAAATTCCGTTTGTTCTGTTTTAATTTTTCTGGATTTCGTTTTTTTCTAGACTCTGTTGTAATGGTTAAATTAAATTTTATTAATCAAAAAGCAGATCAAATTAATTGAAATCATGAAACTTACAATATTAATTAAATGTTTAACAAAAATTACATTTTTGTGTCTCTATGAAATATGTTTTATATTTCTGCAAAATAAATTCTGGTAAATAATTTTCCTGGTAAATGTACCTTTAAAAATAATGTTTTAATAATAATTTTATTAGTATCAGTAGTACTATCATTGCATTAATAATATTTCTATCAAGGTTTCTTCAAGGTAAACCGAACTTTTACTTTGATGGGTTGCTGTGAAGACCTTTAGGCTTCTGTTGTGTATGATATGATGATAGTTTTACTCAAAAGAAACGGTAAAATGCTCATGAAGTGACTCTCAGAGCAGTTCTAGAGATTATGTTTATGTGTTTATGTTCTCATATATTGATGCGGCAGATGCTTAAATCACCGCAAGCATCATGCACGCTGCAGTATGTGTGTATTAAACAAAACCGCGCGTCTGCGCCATTCATTCACACAGAGACACGCAGAACACAGGATTTGTATTTAAATGGTATTTTTGTGTCTTAATATTTACAGAAACTAGTTCATATTGTGTTTTGATTCAAGTGTGCTGACCTACTTTTGATGTATCCATCCAAAATTTGGCAAATTCCGTGACATTCCGCGTTATACAATAAATTCTGCTTTTATAACTGAATTCCTCAATTCCATGATACACTAAATTGCTGCAATTAATTGACCACTTATTTAATAAAGTATGTCTGTGAAATATATTACAAATATTTGAAAATAGAAAATGTACATTTATTAATTGCCAAAGCTGTTATTGAATGTAATCAGTGTTTCAACAATTGATGCATTAAGAAATTTTGGTCTGTTAATCAATGCCAGTAATGTCAAACAGAGCCAAATAAGCCAGTTAATGCTTAAATATTACATATATACAGTAAAAAATTGAATAATTTAATAAAAAATAATAAGATCGTACATTATAGTTTAAAAGTCTCTTGTGCTCACCAAGGCTGCATTTACTTGATTAAAAATGCATTAAAAACAGTAATAGTGTGAAATATTGTTAAAATTTAATATAACTGTTTTGATTTTCAATATATTCTAATGTATTGTAATTTATTCCAGTATTCATAGTCTCATAATCCTTCAGATATCATTCTAATATGATGACTTGGTGATGAAGAAACATTTCTTTACATTTCTCATTATCAGTGTTGAAAACAGTTCTGCTGGTGAATATTTCTGTGGAAATATTTTGTAACATTATACATTTCCTTGCTGTCATTCTTCAATTCCTTGCTGAATAAACCCCCAAACTTTTGAACGGTAGTGTATATTTGACATATTTCCAAAAATATTACCATTCAGGATGTTATGTAGCACATTTGTTTTCCTTTCTTTACATTTGGAGGATATGAATACTAATTTGAGGAAATGAGCCTTCTGTTGCACTTTGCATTAATTTCTTGTTTTCTGACATATATAAATCAGCCTACAGGCCCTATTTTAACGATCTAAGCGCATGGTCTAAAGCACACGGCGTAGGTGCACTCAGGGCATTTCCGAATCCACTTTTGCTAGTATAAAGACGTGAAAAACGGTCGGCGCTCCTGGCGCATGGTCTAAAAGGGTTGTCCCTATTCTCTTAATGAGTAATGGGTGTGTCTTTGGGCGTAACGTGCAGTAAACCAATCAGAGTCTCGTCTCCCATTCCCTTTAAGAGCGAGTTGCGCTTGCGCCATGGTGGATTTGCTATTTAAATGGCAGAATTTTAAGGCGCACAGACTGAACTCGTCTCCAGAGAGCAAACGGATCTGCTCATGCATGAGCAAATAGGTAGGCTAATTCTGATACACGCAGTAACTATCCATTGTGACATGTATGACATTTTTATATGTATGTAGCCTACACAATAATATTCTTTTACACTGTAATCAATTAATTTTTAAAATTTGGCATGTTTGTGTTCTGCTGCGCGCCCCTGTGTGTAATAAGCAAAGTGAACGCGCGTTGTGGACCCGCCCAGAGGCGCATTTTCTTCTAACGCGCTCTTTAAATAACAAAAAAAAATATTGCGCCATTGACTTTTGACTTTAGACCCGGTTTGAGTTGGTCTATGGCGCAGTCTATTTTCAGTTCCTCAAAATAGCAATGCGCCAACAATGCGCCTGAACACACCTCTTTTTTAGACCAGCACGCCCATGGGCGCACAAATGGGCGCAAATGCATTTGCTATTTAAACAATGCGGTGCAGAACGGGAAAATGAGAACTGCGTTGGGCTGAAACTAGCAAAAACACTTGCGCCACGCCTTGCGCCGGGTGTATGATAGGGCCCTACGTCTGTTAAAAACTCTGGAAATAGAAGAGTGAATTGGCAAAAAAAGTGTCCAGAAATACTGATAAGTGGATTTTCTCTGGTATTTCCTTCATGTGCGATGGCTTCATAAAATAGCCACATACTAATCTGAGCCTAAATTAGATTTGCATGTATATGTGACCCCGGACCGCAAAACCAGTCTTAAGTCGCTGGGATATATTTGTAGCAATAGCCAAAAATACACTGTATGGGTCAAAATTATATATTTACTTTTATGCCAAAAATCATTAGTATATTAAGTAAAGATCATATTCCATGAAGATGTTTTGTAAATTTCTTACTGTAAATATATCAAAACGTCGTTTTTGATTAGTAATATGCATTGATAAGAATTCATTTGGACAACTTTAAAGGCGATTTTCTCAATATTTAGATTTTTTTGCAGCGTCAGATTCCAGATTTTCAAATAGTTGTATCTCGGCCAAATGTTGTCTGATCCTAACAAACCATACATCAATGGAAAGCTTATTTATTCAACTTTCAGGTGATGTATAAATCTCAATTTCGAAAAATTGACACTTAAGACTGGTTTTGTGGTCCAGGGTCACATATGTCTGCGTGTTCATCCAACCATTATTCAGGCAAGTGCATGCTTGTGTGCGGCTGTTTGTTGACTGATACTCTGTGCTTAGATGGAGACTTTAGATTGTGTGTGTGTGTGTGTTGTGATCTCTGGATGAGTGGTTTGAGCGAGCAGGCTTGCTTCTGGCTCTAATCTGATTCTATAAAGTCCTTAGGAGGATCTTTGTTTCCATCTGGTGGTTTTCACTCTGTTACATCACTGCAGCTGGCAGTGTGTGCGTGTGTATAGAGGGAGGAGCTTAATACTGGATCCTTTGATGTCAGAGACTGGCATAGTAACACACGTGCATTGGACATGCATTGCCCCAGGCCCTGTCTCTCAGCTTGATGCCTCCTACTCATTTGTTTTTAAATGGGTGACACTCTGCAATTTGAATGAATATGATAATGGACGTTTTGCAATTTATATTGCTCGAGTACTTGTACAAACAGCATAATTGTGCTGATCGAATGACTGGTGGTTCACAGTCATCAAAGGAAGGACACAGCAAGGACGTATGAAAAATTTATGAAAGGATTTCTCAATCGTCCAATAAATGACCCAATATTGAAATTGTATCTTAAGCTATGATGTGTTCTGTGCAGATGGATTTGGCTCAACTATGCCTAGATTCAAATAAAATGGAGTGTGGTATTGATATCAAATCAATCAGAATTCCATCAAAAAAGTAACATATACAAACATATACCATGGTAATAGGGCAGATTATTTCAGATTTCACAGGTGTCACCACAACTAATTAGGTTTATTTTTACTAACATACTTTTATGTTTCAGAAATATATATATCCGTATGTTATTAATATATTTTTTATTATTAACATTGTCAATTTATTATTATATAACATTATTTATTTATTTTACAAAATAGAAACTTATTTTTTAATAACATGGTTTTAGTTTAAAATAATTGCTGGAAGTTCTACAGTTAATTTATTAAATATAATTTAATTATATAATTAATACAATTATATAATTAAATTATATTTAATAACTTAACTATAGAACGTCAAGCAATTATTTTAAATTAAAATCATATGTTGTTAAAAATAAGTTGCTATTTTTGTGCAAATTTGATTTTAAAATATTCCTTTGTAATGGTTGGTATGGAAAAAAAATCACATTAGTGTCAATCGCAAAAATCTTTCTTGTCAAGTTTGTGCTTTTAAATAATTTGGTATTTTCTCTTCTAGAGATTTTTTTTCAATGTGATCTTAAAGCCAACATGAAATTAAAATTAACCCTACTTCCTTCATATATTTCACATTGTTTCACAATATTTGTTTGTTTTCATTATTATTTTTTTTTAATTATTCTTATTTAATCTTATTCTTATAATGTAAACTACTGTTTTCTTTCACATTTATTTTGATTTCTGGAGTGCATTTAAACGTGGTAAGGGGAGCTGAGAACACTACACTCTTATTGGAAGTTAAAACAAATTAGTCAACATATTTTTATAAATGAATATGCAAGGGTCATGAGATTGTGAAGCTTCATGAAGTCTTTTTAGTTCTGTGAAAATGTGCAGATCTTTCTCTCTTATGTCTGCACAGCTTCAAGGAGTGTAATAGCTATTTACGCATGGTTTTTAACAAACTAACATTCAGTTCTGGCTCTATTCTGGTATGAAACTTGGAAATACGTCACACTACAGAGTTAAAATGGGCTGCGAGTGCCATTTCGTGTCGATGTTGAGGAAGTGTGGGGTGGATACTGACCGAGCTCCTAATGGCTCTATTGTTTGTGTTTGTGTTTCAGATCAACTTGAGGCTCATCTTGGTGAGTGGAAAAACAAAAGAGTTCCTGTTCTCGCCAAACGACTCCGCGGCCGACATCGCCAAGCATGTGTACGACAACTGGCCAATGGGTGCGTGATGATTCACATCTTAAAACACATTTTTTTGAATGCGTCCCATCAATAGACTGAAACCGTTGGCTCGTGTGAAGGATTTTCTGGCTATTGTTTCCTGGCGTTGAGTAGATTCCTCTTTACAACCTTTTTCTGTGTTCAGATAATCTGCGCCGCAGACAAATCTGAGTCTGACCGAGTGGTAATCCTGCGCAGAGCTAGATTCCACTCACTGTACACTGACCTAAAGTCAGTGACAGTACTGAAGGGTAAAAACAGAGCGTCTGAGTTTGTTGTTTATACATCTGTCTGGCCGTCTCACCGCATGTGTCTGAGGTCTGTCAAGTGTGGTTTTCATTCAAATATTCCACAGATACTGTTCTAGTTGAATCCGTAGGTTATTATACATTTTTATGGAAGAGCAGATGGTATCCAGACTCCTCTTTCATCTGTTTCTGCACAGTACCTTGGCAGCCCATCTGAAACGACAAGTGCTTTGTGGTCACAAGCTCAAGTTTAGCATTTTTCCATCTTATTGACCTCTCAAACATACTGTGGTGGTACCGTGGTGCAGTGATGGTAATACCATGGTATTTTTATATATACACTACCAATCAAAAGTTTGGGGTCGGTACGATTTTTTTAAATGTTTTTGAAAATCTCTTACCAAGAGTGAGAGAGGTATATCATTACATATTAAAGAGCTGTTTTTTTAACATTTTCAGCAGCCATTACTCCAGTCTTTAGCATCTTATGATCCTTCAGAAATCATTCTAATATGCTGATGTGGTACTCAAGAATAATCAGTGTTGGAAAATCTGGCAGGAGTAATATTTGAGTAATGCTGAAACTGATGCATATTTTCCAGGGTTCTTTTATGAATAGAAAGTTATTAATTTAGTCTTTAGTGTCACTTTCTGTCATTTTGATGCATCATTGCTGAATAAAAATATACATTTCTTTAAATATAAAAATATAAAATAGATGGTTCTGTTTTGCTGGTATTAGAGGAGTTTGAGCTGTGACCAGCAAACCAAATTAGGCTGGTTTAGGCTGCTGCCCTTTTTTTTTTTTTCAGCAGGAATGATACTATTTTATTACTGTTTCTTGTCCTAAGTTGTCCTCTAAAGAAATTCAGGGTTTATTTAAGTTGAAGTTTATTTTAATTTTATTTAAATTTCTTGCTTTTAATAGCTCTTATGAAAGTCATCAGCCTTTAAATATGTCAAAAAGAATATTGATGAGAAAGCGAGGAAAAAGAAAGGCCTTCTTTGTTGTACAGTTGGTAAACTGCATCGGGGTGGTCCGGGATTGAATCCGAGTTTTATTCATAGCAGACGAGCACAGCGGAGCTCGACCTCATGAGGACACAGAATGACCCTCATTTGAGTCTTGTGACTGATTGAGTCAAGAGTGAGAAAGAGACGGATGGGTTGAATGAACAAATGAATGAAGAGAAAGAAAAAGTGATAAACTGTGAAGCAGTAACATGGAAATTGGAATAGTTCACCTGAAAAGAAAAATAGTCATCATTTCCTCACCCTCATGTCATTCCTTCTGTGTAAGACTTAAATTTTTGTCTCTTTCTCATTATTTTTTGTGGAAAGTTCTCCTTTTGTTTTTCTCTAATGAATTGCACTGCTGAAAATCACACAAATTTGTGTATTTTGTGTACAACACAAATGTGAATTCCTTTGTTCTGTCTTTAACAGACTGGGAAGAGGAGCAAGTGAGCAGTCCGAACATCCTGCGCCTCATCTACCAGGGCCGATTCCTACACGGCAATGTGACGCTAGGAGGTGAGCTGCCTTCCCACACTCCTCATTACCATTATTATTATCACCATCACACATGCTCCGTTTCTCTTGATTTTCTTATTAAATCTTTCCTTTCAGTCCAGAATCATGGGTCTGACAGATAAGAAGTTGCATGGCTTTTTCTCTGCCGGGTGAATCCGCTGTGTCCCAGTGGACTCTCATGACGGCACAGATATTTATTTTGGCTTTGTCTTGGTTTATTTCGGGCCAGGGTGCAGTGCGGTTCGGTTCCGTCATAGTTCAGCTGATTGTAAGGACATCCAAAAATTCAACTCCCAGTCCCAATATACCTAAATGTTACTGTTCTCAAGTTGTGAATAGAGTTCACTGACTTAAAATATTCCCAGAATGCGACAGCGAGTTTTTCAGCGGGCTTGAAGGGAAAGGAGCAGTCTATGAATGTAGGAACGCACTGGCTGGCAGACCTGTCATCAGGGAGAGAAAAAAGGGAGGAGAGGAAATTCTTTGGGTGTGAACAGGAAGCATTTTTTTTTATTTGTTTGGCCATCCCTCAAGCAACAATAAAAGATTGAGTGGGTTTGTGAACGTGTCTATAAGAAAGTATATGAATATCTTATCTATCTATCTAGACTTTTAAGACTAGAAATATGTTTTTTTTCTCATATTACACAAATAAATAAATTCTAGATTCTCTTTAAATTTGATGAGGCCTTTTAAAAATATATGTGATGTGTGAAAAGCTTAACTATGATATTCTTCACTCATAACCAGGGTTTATTTCAGTGTATTTTGTCTGGGCTTTTCCCATGGCTGAATAACCCTGAGTAAGTGAAACCTCACAACCAACTCCAATTCCTGAACTGTTCGACCGATGACGTGATGGATTTGCCAAAAAAGTGTCACTTTGATAATACACGCTTACACCTTCTTGATTCAAGAGCACCAAGGCATGAAGACAGAGTGTGTCTGTGTGGCAGAAGGCAGCAGGAGTGCTCTCTGAGTCAGTGACGGCCTAAATGCCGCACTCTCATCCAGGGGTTTACATGCTATCCTGGTCCTCTGTCCTATGATTTCATCCTCTTGAAAAGTGATTTTGGTGTCATAGATGTACAGCTGCATTAGTCTCTAGTGTCCATTCAGTCCAACACTCTTTTTTTCTTATGTCTTACAGCTTTAAAACTGCCTCTCGGAAAAACCACAGTGATGCATTTAGTTGCCAGAGAGACGCTGCCCGAGCCAAATTCCCAAGGTAACCATTCTGCCCTCTCTCTTTTCTGTCCACTCCTTCACTTTTTCACACGCTCCCTGTCTCACTGCAGCCTTCGCTTTGTTCAAAAATGTTCAGTTTATATGTGGATCATTCTCACCCTCTGGCAATATTTCAGTTTTAGGAATTTATAAAGTAGTGTTTAACCAAAATATAAAAGACCCGGTCACATGACAGTTTTGAGCGAAAAGATAGGAAGATAAATTTAACGCTTGCTGAGCTCATTCTGATATATTAGCAGAACTTTTTGTGAGGAAAAAACATTTTTATACAAATGCTAAACCGAAGGCACATTTTCATGAAAATTGAAACGGATGATTCGCAATTGATTCATGGTTTTAGCATAGAAAAAAAAATTATGTATGCGATGTATTTGTAGTTATTATGAGTATGAGGGACACAATGGTTACTGACAAAGTTATTGGTTTCTAATAATTTTCAGGTTAATTCTGATAATAATGAGCATTATTTAAAAAGTGGATTTTTTAATGAACTATTATTAATATTATTTTTTAATTTGACTTTATTTAAAGATTACCTATATATACACACCTTACTTTAACATAGTCCCTAGTTGAAATAATATTTCAGTGTACAGTAAAATTAAATATACACAAATAAAATAGAGTTAACTACACACAAAATAAAATACAATAAAAATAAAATAGTTATACAATTACATACAAAGTCTGGGATTGTCACTTATAAGGTGCTTTAAATATATATATTTTTTCATTTTTAATCCTTTTAATCGATTTTTAATCTGCCTACATGGGTAGCTGTCTTTTAAGTCACTGAAATAAAACCTCATATGTGGTTGATTTGGAGAGTTTTACATGCTCCTTACATGAAAATGCACAGAAAACTGATTTAGTTAATTCTGTAGTACTCTAATAAGCGTAAAAATCAGTATATGGGACATAATTATTTGCTAAAAGAGTCCTTTTGAAATGTTTTAACAATACAGTTGAGATTTACTTGCTTGTCAAGGATCAATTCTGAATAAAGAATATATGCAGAATGAAATATGCTTCTTAGAAAGAAACAATTATGTTGCCTACCTCTTTAAGAACAGAATTTCTGTGATGCCTTAAAATGTTGTCTATGTAGGTTTTGGAACAGAACCATTGTTTGTTTTTGTGCAGTAATATTGAGTTTCTGTGTGTTTGTTACAGGTCAAAGGAACCGGGAAAAGACTGGAGAGAGCAACTGTTGTGTGATCCTGTAAATACATCCCATCATCCTGTCACCCTTCGCCCATGCTGCTTAAACACAACTAATCACACCTGACTCCCACGAGCACCTGACCAGAACAAGAGCTTCACTTTTCCTGGAAAGGAAAAAAAAAAAAAAAATCACCCGAGAGAGGACGAGATGCGGATATGAGAACATTTCGGCTTCACGCAGTCCGTATTTAAGCCAAAAGATGTCAAAAAATCAGATAATAGAATGCATCCCACCTTCACACACATCTCCACCCTTTCTAACACCTTCACATGCATTCATGAACTCATTCACACACACACACACACACACACACACACACTCCTCCTCTTCTGCCAGTTTGCACATGGAGGAGGCCCTTGTTTCTCTGTTTTTTTATTGCACATAGTAACATGAATGATTCAGTGAGGAAAAAGAGACTCGTTCGCCTCAGCCAAGGCACTTGATTCTTCCTCTCAGGAGGGAGACGTGTGAGGGGGGAAATTAATTTACACAGGGTCTGACGAACTTTTCACATTTATCGATGCACCACGTGCTCACCCAGCTTGGCTCGGATCCGGTGCGGAGGTGGAAATAAGAGCACACGCTTCACCGACGGGATTAATCTCCGCTACAGTCGCCCTCCCGGACTGTTTTCGTCAAACGTTAATCGTCACACGCAGTCTGTTGATTTCAGCGCTGGAGAACAAGTATTGATATGCCTGATGAACGTTTTAGAAATCTTTATTATACATTTCCATGCGTTTCAAATGCCCCATTAAGGTCCTGGAGATCCAGCGTCCTGCTCTAACGAGTTCCTGTACGCCAGAAGTGCTCGATTAGCTAGTTCGGGTGTGTTTCAAGCACAGTAGGGACTTTGCAGGAAGGTAGATCTCCAGAAGTTGGTTGGATTCACTCGTGGGAAAGTCTAAAAAAAGTAACAGTAACATTTGCGACTGTGTTTTGACAGTCTACCAGTGTTTAGATAGATCTGAGCTGCTCTCTTTCAGGAAGGGTAATAAGATTGATCCCTTTATTTTCTAAGTGTAGTGGTGTAAATTAATGCTTGCGTTTGGAGCCAGAAGATAACAATGGAATGAAGTTTGGCTTGGTTTCTATTTCCCCTTCCTTGTTAGATATAAAATTTGTTTGCACAACATCGAAACATGAGCTGTTTCATTTCTAAATCTGTGTAATTTTTGGTTCCCCTCCTCCCTTTTTAATGTTTTTCCAAATGGGAATTGTATTCGAAGGTTACATATGTGTAGAGTATATTTAATATGAATCTTATAGAGAACATAACTATAGATTGTTGATATATATTGGTGTCTAGTGTATGATAGTCTAAAAACAGTTAGCACATTAGCATTTGGAGCAGTGAGACGCTGACAATTTCATGTACTTTAACAGCAGCAAATCCCTCTCTAATGGCTGAAGAAATTACTGTTTTCTCTTATTTTCTTTTTTTTCAAATGTTCATAATTTGATGTTTTATTTTTT
Organism: Spinibarbus caldwelli; assembly: GCA_039654775.1. Lineage (NCBI taxonomy): Eukaryota > Metazoa > Chordata > Actinopteri > Cypriniformes > Cyprinidae > Spinibarbus > Spinibarbus caldwelli. The sequence goes on from CM077267.1 coordinate 8,473,429, forward strand.
GACTTCCTTTTTCTTTTTATGTGGTCTTTGCTTTCTGCTTTTTAACACTGCACTAGGTCTGAAAAATATTGGTCCTTATCAGGGTTCAAATCTGTACAGAGCTGAAGTTTTTAAAAAGATAATTGTAAATAAACTAATGCTTCTCATTCTCTAAACTACAAATGGAAGTGCATCTATAAACTGAATAAAGAATCCAGAATATTGAAGTGAAATGCTTATTTTGCTTGCTGTGTTCAACTTCAACAGATTGTTTATAGTGAGTTTGAGAGGGCGAAATTTATATAAGGTGTTGATTTTAGGATTATTCTATATTTATATTATCAATTTATATTCTTAGTGTTTAGGACATGTATATAATGTGTTCTCCATATTTTATATTTCACAGTATTAATGTTTTACTGTATTTTTCATAAATTCAGCATATAAGTAATATGCAGCTTAGGTTAACATAAGAGATTTATTTAAAAAGGCATTTAAATTGTGTAATTATTCCTAAAAGGTGTTTACCAAAAGGTACTAGTCATCAATGTTCTTTCCAATGACGCCTTTCCAAGAGCTCCGTAAATACTCAATAATCTTGATAATCTTTTTGCGCCACCTTGTGGGTAAAATGACAATTACATACATCTCATCAGTCCATTTACACAAATCACATCAGTCTTATTGTTTATATTATATTTATTTATTAGTATTTATTATTGTTAATATTGCTCATTTTAATTTTTGTGCATAAAGTAAGATAAGAAAAATAACTAAATGAAGATTTGACTTTTGACACCTAGTCGAAAACAAGTTTTGATCTCATTTGAAAAAAAAAAACAAAAACAAAAAAAACTTAAGGACTTTATTTAGGAAAAATACAAGACGCACGATTTATAGTAATATAAATCATGGATTTAATAATGTATTTAAATGGATAACAATAAACCAGGGTAACAATGGGAACTTGAAGAGGATGGCCTTCAAACAATTTCCTTCTAACCGCGGTAAGAATTTTTTTCTCCGCTCAGCAGAACACTGTTGTGCATCAGTTAACATTGCTTTATTTTAATACGGTGGGCCATTCTTTAAAATTTACTAGTTTGATAAGTTTTTGATAATTCTAATTACTTTAAGTGAAACAAGTACCAGATATAGCTACTTTTAATTTATTAGAAACACTAATGAAACTGGTAAACACCACCCTAAACGAAATAAACATTATAACAGCATATTAATAGCAATCTAAACAAAAAATAAAATAAAAATCCTGCAGTGTATACTGGAAAATGTATATGGGCTGTCCATATCACCAAAATAAAAACAATGTGGTGTAATTACTGTAATTTTAATCGATAGTGGACACTTGAAGAGATTTATGATTTATTTCTCATTAAAATAAATAATAGGTAATAAATGATAGATTTTCCTGGCAGTGTAACAAATGAATTTTTAAAATCAGAAATATTTCATGTAGTCTTTATTATCGAGGTCATAAATAAACTTCATGCATAATAATTATTTTAAAAAATAGTTTTACTGTACATGGAGTATAGCATGTCAAATTACTGGACATGTCAACTTTCTATATATATATATATATATATATTATATATATATATATATGTTTGATTCTTTTTTTTTAAATTACATTGAGGTCTAATCACATACTGGAATTTACTGTACATATGTTGCCTATTGATCCATTCAGTGAGTAATAAATGGCCTTTCACATTTTTATAATACATATTATTATTATTATTATTATTATTATTATGCAAAAGAAAATGACTATAATATTAACAAACATAGTAAATGCATAACAATAGCACATGACTGCATAACAATAACATGCCAGTTTCATGTAATAAGGTGCATAAGAACATATAACAGGCAGATGATCTCAGTTAGAAATAGTTAATGACCTACTGACAATCCTGTTTCTGTGGACACACCATTTGATAAAGAACTGTCTGATTTCTTTTATCCTGATGCAGTAGATGAAGGGATTCACTACAGGTGGAAGCAGACTGTAGAACATGACCAGGCCGATCTTCTGACTGCTGTTCATTTGAGCGTTTGGGATGTTAGAACTGGAATAAACCACAAAACGGGGCACATAATAGATGGTAATGATAGTCAGCTGTGTGGCACAGGTGGAAAAGGCTTTCAATCGGCCCTGTGCATTTGCTATTCGAAGCACAGACACCAGGATACTTAAATAGGAAAATATGATGAAAGTGAAGGAGTGGATGAAGTAAAGATTGACCTGCCATATCATCCAGAGTGATATTAATCATATCATTACATTATTTCTTATTAAAATGATTTCATTATGTCTTGCTTGACTATTAATCGAGTTATGGATCAGTATTTCACCTCCTAGATTATTAGATGATTCACTTAAGTTAGTGGTGCCATCTATAATAATAATTATAGATAGAAGTTTTTGGTCTTTCATTAGAGCAGTGCGGCAAGAGTGAAATGTGTAACTTTATGCTTTACATGCTGAGATCTATTCCTTCCCTAAAGGTCACAGAGCCATGTCAGGAGGTCAGGATGACCTCCCATCTACGTGAGCAACAGTATCTGAGACTTACGTGTGTGCTTAAGAGATATTAAAGAATCTTGCTTTATTCTGTACTTCTACTCTCTAAGATGATGACTGCATAGAGTGTATGTAACGAACCATACTGATAAAATTCTAGCTAGGGCTAGGCGGCCTTGAAGTTCTGATAAGAGCTCTGTGTGTATGTGTGTGTGCTGGTAGCTCTCTCTCTCTGTGTTAGAAGTCTGTCTCTGCCAGCTGCCGCCATCCTGACCAAGAATAGGTGTCTGGAAGGAAGACACAGGGATCTTGTATGATCCCTGATCGCTGACGTCTGCCCAATCAGTTGGAGATATGCTTCAAGCGTTTACGTCCATATGTGGAAACTAAGTTTATCTAGTTTTTAGAACCAATTAGAATGTTGCTGACCTATGTATTGACACAATTAGCATCCTCTGTTAGAGTATAATTATTGGTTTCTGTAAGATGTAAAGCAGAGCGGCCTACGAACTCTGTGCAAGTGTTAAAGCTGACTTCTGCTGGAAACTGCAAACTATCTTCTTCAGTAAATTTCTTTAATTTATCGCATCTCTGACTCCTGGTCTTTGTTCATCATACCTGGTCCTTGGGTTTTAACTGTAATTCCCCTACAAAAGACAATGGCATGAGAAGCACAATCATTGCTACAGCATATCCAATGAGATTTGCGACTGTGGCATCAGCACAGGCCAGCTGGTTCATAGAAAGAGAATCACGGAAACAATTGAGGATCATGTTTGGCCCACAGAACGGCGGTTTCACTGTCTGCATTAAGCTAATGGTTGGAGCAATCATTGCTGTAACCCAGGAAAACCCTATTAGAAGCCTCATAGTGCGGTTAGTCATTAAAACAGAGTATCTTAGCGGGTAACAGATCGCCAAGTACCGATCAAGTGCCATGATCATCATAATGAGAGAGTTCAGAGTACCAAAATAGTGAATCAGCTGCCTTTGAGACAGACAAACATAGAAGCCAATATAACCGTCATTAAACCAATAGCGAGAAATGACTTTTGGCAGAGCGACTGTACAGAAACCAATATCAGACAAGGACAAACTCAGCATGATAATATACATGGGCTTATGGAGGCTGCGTTCAATCACAAACAGGACCACAATGAGAGAGTTTCCGGTGATTACAGCGATGTAGATGATGAATAAAAGCGCTTCTATCAGGCTGTAGTATTTGAGCTGGAGTCCAGGGAAACCCACGATGAAGAACTCTGTTACAACAGAAGCTGTGGTTTCGTTTGCCTGTGACATACTGAAACATACAGTGATCAAATGTTTACAAAAGAACCAATGTATCTGTATGTTACACTGTCAGTAACTGCTACTCACACTTGTAAAAATTTCTTTGACTGATTTGGTTTGCCCAAAAATATTTACTTGAAGTGAAAATTAGATATATTAAAAATGCAGTATATATAATTATATAAATAAAAACATTTGATCATTTTTTCAATTAACATTAATAAAAGATTTTAATAAAATTTACTTACAGAATTGTAACTTAATATAAATTATATATGTCATAAAATATTAATAATATGAATACATTATATACAAATACCTTAAGTAAATCACCTATTGACACTGATTTAAAATGTGTTTTAAATGATGCAAAATTATGCTATTGCAAACATCTTATTTTGTCTTGCATTTCAGAGAATTACCTTGATTATTCCTCTGTTAAGTTATGTGACATCTGCTAATATATAAAAATATGTCTCAGTGTGTCACGTCTCTCAGTGTTCAGTGCTGATGTCAATGTTCTGCTTGATTATTTTATAGCTGTAGAATCAGTGTTAAAGCCTAAAGGGTCCATTGTGTCTTTTTGTCTTATTGTGAGCTTTTTGCACCACCTTGTGGGTACAATGATACATCGTCATTTCTGTCAAATCTTTTCACTCTCACATAGAATAAAATAAGAAACTTATATATTTTATATAGTAGGCTACTGTTAACATAATGTGTTGTATTTGTAGGTACATGTCTAAAAAAAAAAAAGACTATAAACGTCCAAAATATGCATCTACCAGGAGGATTCTGCTTTTTGAGCTGTAGTGCAAAACTGTAGTATTTTGGCAGAAACCATGGGAACCTGACAGCACACACAGCAAGGCCTTCACGAAACGCCACTGCTGCCAAGTGTTTCTCAAACTTACTGAACGTGGTAAGAATCGATTATTTTCTGCGCTCAGCGGGTTGTGCACATCAGTTAATAACAAAATTAATATAAAGTGGTCTATTCTTTGAAATATACCAGTTTGTTGAGATGATTGTTGACCAAAAGTGAGTAAATAATGACACAATTTTAATTGACATGTGTGTATATATATATATATATATATATATATATATATTTATCTCTGAGAAACAGTAATGAAAACAGGCAAAAAGTTCTGTAAGTAAAGCCTTTGATCCATAAATAAAGTAATAACAATTATTATTAAAAGTGATCTAATCAAACATAATGAAACAAACAAACTAAAAACTGCAGTCATAGTCCATGCTGGGCAATTTACACAAGCTGTCCCTGTTATCAAAATAATAACAAATATTGTTTAATTCAAGCTCTTCTGAATATGAATCAAGAGTGGGCACTTTTGTTGGGGATTTGTGATTTATTTATAATTAAAATCTGCAGCAATTATATTTTTATATAAAAAAATCTTTTATTTTTACATGGAGTATAGCATGTCAAACAGCAGGACATGACATTAAATATTTTTGGAAAGTTTACATTATTAGAGTTTACGCTATATAACTCATTCTAAGCATTTCTTTTAAGTAAACACTGAGGGCTAATCATCATCCACTGTAAGATGCACTCAGTCTACTAATTGGTTTGGATAAATGGCCTTTTACATTTATATAAAAAAACTATTTTGAACTACATAAATATATACATATATATATATATATATATAAATATATATATATATATATATATATATATATATATATATATATATATATATATAGTGTATTTATATTAATGTAAAACTCCATTAAAACAGCACATACCTTTCATAAAATTAGAAATGTATGTACATAATTTCATTTGGGAGTAGTTAACTTCTTGACTGTTAGACTAATCCTGTTTCTGTGGACACACCATTTGATAAAGAACTGTCTGATTTCTTTTATCCTGATGCAGTAGATGAAGGGATTCACTACAGGTGGAAGCAGACTGTAGAACATGACCAGGCCGATCTTCTGACTGCTGTTCATTTGAGCGTTTGGGATGTTAGAACTGGAATAAACCACAAAACGGGGCACATAATAGATGGTAATGATAGTCAGCTGTGTGGCACAGGTGGAAAAGGCTTTCAATCGGCCCTGTGCATTTGCTATTCGAAGCACAGACACCAGGATACTTAAATAGGAAAATATGATGAAAGAGAACGGAACGAGAAGCACAAACATTGCTACAGCATATGCATTGAGATTTGTGAGGGTGGCGTCAGCACAGGCCAGCTGGTTTATAGATGTACCATCACAGAAACAGTGAGCGATCATGTTTGGCCCACAGAACGGCAGTTTCACTGTCTGCATTAAGCTAATGGTTGGAGCAATCATTGCTGTAACCCAGGAAAACCCTATTAGAAGCCTCATAGTACGGTTAGTCATTAAAACAGAGTATCTTAGCGGGTAACAGATCGCCAAGTACCGATCAAGTGCCATGATCATCATAATGAGAGAGTTCAGAGTACCAAAATAGTGAATCAGCTGCCTTTGAAACAGACAAACATAGAAGCCAATATAACCATCATTAAACCAATAGCGAGAAATGACTTTTGGCAGAGCGACTGTACAGAAACCAATATCAGACAAGGACAAACTCAGCATGATAATATACATGGGCTTATGGAGGCTGCGTTCAATCACAAACAGGACCACAATGAGAGAGTTTCCGGTGATTACAGCGATGTAGATGATGAATAAAAGCGCTCCTATCAGGCTGTAGTATTTGAGCTGGAGTCCAGGGAAACCCACGATGAAGAACTCTGTTACAACAGAAGCTGTGGTTTCGTTTGCCTGTGACATACTGAAACATACAGTGAACACCTGTTTACAAAAGAAACAATATCTGGCTTTAGATAAATTATTAAATTCTGAATTATTCAATTATTATTAAATGGTTTAAATTACATACTATACTTACAGAATTATAAATTCATATAAATTATTCAACATGTAATTTTATAAAGGAACATTAATAATGTAAATAAATTAAATACATTTTTCATTCAATTAATTACGCAAAAATCTAGATGTTATTTTGGTTTATATTTCAGCAAATTACCTTATTACCAGATTATTCCTCTGTTAAGTTATGTGACATCTGCTTGAATGTATTCCTGGCCCAGTGTGTCACGTCTCTCAGTGTTCAGTGCAGATATCAATGTTCTGCTTGTGGTTTGATTATTTTATAGCCGTAGAATCAGTGTTAAAGCCTATAGGGTCCAACACGTCACAGAGGATCATGTTTTGAATTGTTTGGTGTAGTGAAACTGGGCTGACCTTCGGGTGTTTACTGGTTGACGTGCCTTATGTGCTTCACACACGTTCACACAGACGGATCTGCTTTTTTTGCTAAAATGTATTAATTTTTTAACAAAAATATTATTTTTTAAAATTTATTATATTTATTTATTTATTTATTTATTTTTTAAAAATATATATTTTTTTACTAATTTCTTCAGCATCTGCAATGGTCACCAGCAGATGGTGCAAAAAATGAGGTAAAATAAATGAATGCAGATTCATGACGACATCTGTTTGTTACCTTTTCCATGGCAGAAAGGCCTACTTCTTGAAATATGTAATATAAATATTAAATAAATATATTTGGTCACACTTAATTTTAAGGTCCAATTCTTGCTGTTAACAAACCAATTAACTGCGACTTTTGCCTCAATAAACTAATCTACTGCTTATTAATAGTTAGTAAGGTAGTTGTTAAGTTTAGGTATTGGGTAGGATTAGGGATGTAGAATATGGTCATGCAGAATATGTGCTTTATAAGTACTAATAAACAGCCAATATGTTAATAATAGGCATTGTAATAAGCTAGTTATTAGTGAGAATTTATCCCTATACTAAAGTATATATTTAAATATAAATATTAAATATTTTCTTTGTATAACTGCTTGTTGTGTAAACAGTAATCTTTTGTTTAATTATTGAAATATGAATTTAAATTCTCAGGGGGTACTTTCAGCAAATATTTTTATATTTGATCTTTTTTGGGGAATCCCTGACACTGTGATTTACTGAACTCAGGCAAAAGATTTTCACTGTCCCTCCTGTCCTCCCTGTTAAAAAGTTACAGGACAATCATGAAAATGACAAATGTTTATTAACTTAGTTTAACTGTCATTACTTTAATGCACAGACAAGTATCCACAGACAACAGCTGTTTCCATTGTAATGCAATATATTATGGCACTTATGCACGCAAAAAATATTTAGGCCTAAATTTAAGATTTATGTATTTGAATGGCACATAAAATTTCCATTCATATGGATTACACAGTTTTAACTTTAAACTAATAAACTTAATGTAATTCATATGACTGTTTTAAATCTACTGTATATATTTCACAGCTAGCCATATTTTAACCATGTTCATAAGTTTTAATTGAATAAATTCAGTTGTTTTCACAATAAACAGATTTACGCTGATTTTAAGCAATTTGTGCAATAAATGCATTTTGAAAATAATATTGTTTAAATAAAATAAAATACATTCAAATAATTAATAATACATTATTTTTTGAGTGCAGAAATCTTACTTGATTCTTACCTGGCAGTTTCATTTATGTATGACTGACAAATATACATCACATTAAGTCTAAAATCCAAATGGGTGGACATACTGTATTTATATGCGCTTCAAATACATAAATCTTAAATTTAAGCCTAAATGTGCTTTGAATGTGTAAAGACAAATAGATAACTATCAAAAACTTCTTTTCTGTTAACATGTCTGTTTTACAGTACATCCAAAGGAGCTAATTTTACAAATGCTGTCATTCATAACAAAACGGATGTTTTGGTTATTTTTTCTTGTATTGGAACCACCAGATTTCACTGGAATACTTCAAAATACATATTTTAACAAAACCTCAAAGAACCCAGTTACAAATCACAAGAATTTATTCAGTTGTTTCACATACAGTAAATAATTGTATGTTTGTTTCTATTAAAACTCCACAGAACATAATATCTTACAGAGTGATCACATTAATTCTAGATAACTCTAAAGGCCTTTAGCCTGCTCACCCACCGGCTCACAATCATTCTGATCTCCTGAGTACGTAAACAGTAGATGAAGGGGTTTATCAGTGTTGGAATGAAGCTGTAAAGCAATATAAGAAGTATCCTGAAATCTCTACTGATTTGGATTTGCAGGAAACTGGCTATATACACCGCGCAGCGAGGCACGTAAAACAGAGCGATGATGCACAGCTGCGAGCTGCAGGTGGCAAAACCTTTCCAGCGACTCTGAGAGCTTGACAGCCTCATCAAAGACGCTATGATGTGACAGTAAGAGTAAATGATGAAGGCCAGAGGGAGAAGGAGCACAAGTAGGACCACGCACAGGGCCACCAATATCTGCTTGCTGTTTTCAGCACAGGCTAGGCTGGTAATAGAGATGTGGTCACAGTAGCATTGAACGATCAGTTTAGGGGCGCAGTAAGGAAGCTGTTGAGTGTGCAGGGTGGCTATTGTGGGAGCAATGAAGGCAGTTACCCAAGCCGTTGTGTTTAGGATGTACGTGACGCAGTTAGTCATAACAGTGTGGTATCGCAGAGAATAACAAATAGCCACATAGCGATCAAGGGCCATGATCATCATTATCAGCGAGTTTAATGTCCCAAAATAGTGAATTAGCTCCATTTGGAAGAAGCAAGCATGGAAAGGGATTGCTCCCGCATTAAACCAGTACCTGGCTATGATTTTAGGTAATGCAACAGTGGAGAAACACATATCAGACATTGCTAGGCTTGCAAGGATGATGTACATAGGCTTCCTGAGGCTCTCCGAAGTGATAAACAGCACCAGGTGTTACCGGCCACTGTGGTTGTGTACACGACAAGGAAAATGGCAGAGACCAGGCCATAGTAGTCTGGATAGAGTCCAGGGAAGCCCACAATGATAAACTCAGTGATAGTAGTCCAGTTCTTCAGTAACATGTTCCCAGATCTGCAGAGATTATAGGACACAAGTGATTAATATTGCCTAATATTAATTTTTATATAATATAATTACAATGTTAAAATATTAAAATATAATATTACATTTAAAATGTTACATATAATATTAAATATTATTAAATGTCAATTTAAAAAAAAAAGCTTTAAAGAAAAATGCCATAAAATTTTATAAAATAAAATAATAAAATAAAATGAACAGTATGTCAGTAAATTCATTATCAATAATGATAATGATAATGAATTTACTGACATACTGTTCATATGTACCCCCCCCAACCCCCCCCCCCCCCCCCCCCCCCCCCACTACTATTATTTTCACTTAATAATAATTTTCACTTGTTGTCTCTGACATTAGGACTGTATATAGGCTGGCCAGAAATTTTTATTTTTATTTATTTATTTATTTATTTATTATTATTTTAATCACCGTCAACTGAAATGTCATTGCTTTAACACGTTTTATAAAGCTGCTTATGAAATATAATATGAAATGAAGTGTATATTAGTAAATGTCACTAAGTCTTCTCTCTTAAAGTTGGTGTCATCACAAACTTTTCCTGCCTGTCATCAGATCTCATGGGGTTTTCATTGTTTATGAGTGTCAGCATCTACATTAATTGGTGTTGTCACTCATCTACTGGATTCCTCAGTGTAAATTCTCTCAAGTTTGTTTTCCCATAAGTCTATAATCTTCAGGGTTTGTCTAGTGTCTCTAGAAAGCAAATTAAGGGCATGTAGCAAATATGTTGACACTGACAAACAACAGTGACAATGTTTACAGGATGTTACATGGAAACCCTTGACCTGAGATCTCGAATGTCTCCCTCAGTGAGCACCCCCTCTCTCAAAAACACACAAATATAAAACTGTATCAATTATTAAAATAATAATAATAGCTAAATACTTGTGAATTATGTTAGACTATAACCTGCTGTCTCCACTAACATTTATGCATGCCAAGAATGTAATAGTAATATATTTTGTAAATAGGAAAACTAAAATGGGCCCAAATATACCAGGTCATGCTTATGGGATATAGTTTTATGACATATAAGACACTATAGGCAAGTAACTAGTCAATTTTGAGATTTCAAGCTATTTTGCTTCTGTAACGTATTCTTTCAGACTAGGGATTTATTTGCATCTATAGTATAGATTTCAAATGCAATGCATATCTTTTATTGTCTGTTTTCTCAAAATGATTTTTCCCTCATGTACTAAGATAGAAATCTCATACACCAAACTTTACAGTTTTATATACACAATATATATTCTGAAGGTTTTTAGAGAAGGATTTGTTCATTTCATTCACCTGATTTATATAACATTTTATGCCAAAAAAAAAAAAAAAACCTTTCTGATTTATGGAGTGATGAAACACTATACAATATTCACTCTGTAAAACTCTTTAACACTAATATGTCAACAAAAATTAAAATTATGAACCTGGCTTTATCCATTGATTAAATTTCTGTTCTGGAAATGTATGTAAATGACTGCGTATTTAATTAGACAGTGCCCAACATATTTAAACATCATTTTATAAAACTTGTGATACAAAACAGTTGTCTTAATGTACTTTGATAAATCTACTGGGACAGTATATGATATCTAGCTACAATATTTACCCTATTTACCTGTGTAAGTTCTGTTAAGCTAAAATAAGCAGTCCAAAGTATCATATAGTATATTTGTTGAATCATAATCCCCCTTCAGCCCCAAATGCTCAGTGGTGACAAGCCTCTAATACACTGGTGATATAATTGAATAATAGATTATTGGCTCTGTTGGGAAAACAAAAATTTGTTTGCGTCCTGTTTATTAACATCCCTAATATATTCACATGAGATAACGCAGCAAATTGATAGTATTTCTACAGCTTCAGTGCTTATTGTTTTGTTCTGCTGTATGCTTAATACAGCAGCACCTGAGGCCCATTTTTCAAACAAATGTGATATTTTAAGTCATTTGTCTGCCTCTAAAAGATTTACTTCTTAACAGCTGTTTAACGTTAAAGCTAAAATGTTTGGTATTTACATTTCATGGTGCTGACTGATACTTTAGTACTAAATGAACTTTAAATTGTTTTCAAATTGTCAGATGAGCTTTGTTATAAATCTCAGGAACACACCTGCAATTTCTGGTGTGAATGGAGGCTCATTGATTGTAGTATTTTACTTTTTTTACACAACTTTAAATCATACGATATTACTGTTTGACTGCAGTTTTCATGTGAAATGTCCACTGGGTGGCACAAGACCTTTTTATTCTTGCCAAAAACATTCCATTCACTTATATTCTTTCTACCATATCTCTGCTTCAGTGTTAAATTACATTTTAAATCCAGACTTAAGCCATAATTATATTTTGACCTTTGTTTTTCTTTTGCTCTTAATAATTCATGAAGAAGGTTAAAGGTCACAGACAACTCAAAGAGAACTTAGTTTGAGTGTCATTATCTACATAAATGGGTGTTGTCACTTATTTACTACATCACTCAGTAGTAATTCTCTCAGGTTTGGTTTCCCATCTGTACAATCTTCAGGGTGTCTAGTCTCTCCAGAGAGCAAATTAAGAGCATGTACCAAATATGTTGACACTTTTCAGACAAACAACAGTGACGGGGATTATTGCAAATGGTTACGTAAAACCCATGACATCAAACCTCTGAGTTTCTTTATGAGCACCCTTTCTGTCAAAATGCAAACATCAATGTCTGTTAAGTAAGAAAATAACATGTAGATGGTGTAAATAATGTAAAGCTATAAGCTGCAGTTTTCATAAACCTAATCAGGCATTAAATGTACTCAAATGCATCACCTTTTGCTTATGTTTTAGTGATTTGCCAGCTTTTGGTCTTACCATGACATGCCCTTTTGTAACAAGGTTTTTAGGCCAACTGGGCCACAATATTGCTACCTTTTTGTTTGAAATGAGTTTTCAAATAGTACCTCGTATGGAGACTGCACTAAGTGATAGATAGATAGATAGATAGATAGATAGATAGATAGATAGATAGATAGATGGATGGATAAATAGTATTTGTATGTAGAGATTGTTATAAAAAGTTAACTTGTAATAAGTGTTATAAGTAATAAATGTTATCAATATAATATTATCAGAAGGAGTCTTTAAATCCCTTTTGGATGACATTGCTTGCTCAGGGGCCCAGTGGTGCCAAGGGTTTAATACACTGATGATCTAAGTGAATAATAGATTGTCATTAATGTCTCTGTTGGGAAATGACTGAAGGAAAATAGTTAATTTATTTGTTTATTATTCTTTTCCTTCATAGAGGAATTGATTATTACAAAAATCCTTTAAAGACAGACCTACTGTGCGCTGTGAGGTTGTTAATGAGTGGTATGTGATTTTGTTGAAGTCAAGTCTGCATTATTTTAACTTATTTTTTTTTAAACAATTGCGTTTAACAGTGACTTTTTGGTGAAACGCTACATTACCCATGATTCTGCAAAAAATCTCCAGTCAGAGAATTGAAATGAGCAAATTGCACCAGAAGAATCCTTTAGTGCCTGTCCATTTCCACAAAGCACTGCAAATGATAAAAACATGTTCTGTGTGAACGGCCTATATGCTGGCTATTTTGTAATAAAAAATAAAAAAAATCATAGACTTTTAAAACTGAAATTGTTAAAGCATTTCAAATGTATTTGTATTTGTTTTTTCTATATATCCCTTACATTAGTGTGTGTACTCTCTGTCTTTAGATATTTGTACTCATGTAAATACAAATACAAATAAACTAATATGTATTGCATCATACATGACACAACAAATCTGACAAAATATGCATGTAGTTACAAAGAAAAAACATCATATTTTCAATTATATATTATTTGAACATGTGACAGTTTTTTTTTCTGTGGCAGCTACAGAGAGCTCTAGACTTTCTGTTGTACATTAACATTATTAATAAATACTGTCCATTACACCACAAAATATTAACACATCTATGCATTAGGTTAATTTCTAACATGAGCAAGAGTGTCACAAAAGACATTAATAAATGCAACAACAACATCATTACAATCGGCTATGATAATTAACACAATAAACTATTATGATAAAACCTTTAAATTATTTGGTGCAACTTTTATACGCAAAAATACATCTGCTAATCGTTTCCTGATCTCTTTAGTTCTGGTGCAATAAACAGTGGGGTTTATTAAGGGAGGAATTAGAGAAGCGACAATCAATATTGCATTTCTCTCTGTTAAAGTTAGCACAACTCCTATTCGAGTTAATAATGCATGGACCATTTTTGGTGCATAATAACTAAACAAGACAATGAGGTGACTCAAGCAAGTGTTGATCATTTGCCTTTTGCTTGCATTGTTGGAGAGTTTGGTCACACTATAGGCCAGGACAGCATATGTGCACATAATAAAGGGAAACTGCCCACAGAACCACCACAGATTAATCATTGCAGGCAAGAAAAAATAGGGTTCAGGATTAACACAAGCAGCTCTGATCATAGAAGGATAATCACAAAACACATATCTGATGACAGGCTGACAGTACGGGACATTGTCTACCACAGATGTCAAAACACCCATCAAAGCGATAGTAATCAGCCAAGTTAGAAAAATGAACAGAAATGTTCGTGAATTTGTTACAATGCTGTGGTATCTCAATGGAAGTCTAATTGCAATAAGTCGGTCAATTGCCATTAATGTTAGAGCCATGCATACTGTGAAATCGCCAAGATGATAGAAGAACATCCTTGAGATACAAGAGTAGTATGAAACTGTTTTAATCTCAGCCAGCAGCACTGAGATCATGGTTGTGCTACATGTAGAAGAGAACATTATGTCAACAACAGCTAGATTACAGATTAATATGTACATTGGTTTGTGTAAATGTCTGTTAGTCGAGATGATACACAGATTAATGCTGTTCCCAAGCAATATGAGCATGTAGGTTATTAAGATGAGGAATCCAAGGAGCTTTTGATTCTGCAGGTGATCAAATCCAGTGATTATAAAGCTATCTACATTTCTTACAGTGTAATTTGCCATTTTCAGCCAACTGCTAAAACAGACACTATTAAAACACACTATATACACATGACAAATCAAAATTAATTATATCCTTGACGTACTCAAATATGCACAGAAAAAATGCTCCTGTGAAGGAAAATGGCAGAAAGATACAGACAGTGTCCGTAATAGCCAGGTGATGAAAACTGTAAAAGTTGAAGTATAGTTTTATCAGAAATACAAAAAGAGTTTCAATCATTTTAAAGAATAAGTATAAATAATATGTAAAACATTTTCTTGTCCCTTTCTTCTTTAGGCATTCCTTCTTAGAACCTTAAAAATATTGTTCTTCTAGTAAATAGAAATGTTATTCTCATCCAGAAATGTTCTTCTCATCCAACAGATGTATGACTGAGATCCTGCCTTTTATATTTTATGTGATGTGACAGATACGTCATGGTTTCTTAGCAGCTGTGATTAAACCTGGGGAGTTTTTTTCAGAACATTATAGTTCATAACAGTCCAAGGCTGATAATACATAATTTGTCATAATACTTAAACCTATGATTGTAAGTGTTCTAATTTATTAAAATATATATATTTATTCAGCAATTTTTGTATGCTCACATATACACTGATATAGTGTCTACACATCCCATATTATTAACTTAGGCTATTAAAAGCATTTTTAAAAAGGTTTACAAAGGCTTTTAGGTTCATAAAATATTGATATCTTGAAACTTATAGGTTGATGTCATTGTTCGAATCCAGTCTGTGGCCTTGCGCCCGATAGCCACCAGAGGTCGCCCTCTGATTACATTGACTTTCACACCACACAAACTGTTACACATTACATTTCCTATATTTCCCAGCAGCCATTTCACTAATCACACACTCACATCTGAGACCCATTACACAATCACACACCCTACATAAGCCTTGGACTTCCTCTTTCTAATCGCTGAGTATTGTTCAGCGCTTATCGCTCACCATGTAAGAGCTGCATTACGGAGCCAGTTTATTCTGAGTGTCTAATTTAGTTAAGTCTTGCCTTGCCTGTTTTCTCGTGTCTAGCTCTTTGCCCGTGTATCTTGGATTAACCGTTTGCCTGCTGTTTCGGACTCTGTTTGCACCTCGCTTGGACTATTGTTCGTGTACCTGGATTATCTCGTTGCCTCGCCCTGTTGGATATTGTTCGCTGATCGAAGACCCACGCTTGCCCTAGGATTACTCTTTGTCTTGCCTGTGTTGTACCTGTTTGCCATTGTTTGAACCATGCCTGTTATGACCACGTCTCTGTCTAATAAAAGCTGGCTCATGGATCCGCACGTCTCTCGTTTCGTCGGCTCCGTAACAGAATACTCCGCCACGCGAGGATCCATCGGCTTTTCTAAAGGACTCTGGCCAGGTATGGACACAGCAAGAATGCTATTTCTATATTTATGAGTATTTGGAGATCGTTAATTATTCTGATTTGCCTGACTGTGTGCTTATAGATTTTTTTTTTTTGTGAGGGCATTAACCAGCCACTCAATTCGCGATTAATCCGGGAAGGTCCCCATTGGTCTCTAAGTGATTTTATGGACTTTGCTTTGCTTTCCGTCGGCTCTTTGTTTACTGTGGGTGTCACGGAAGAGGAACGCGACACCACACTCACTCATGAAATGGCGGCCGCATTAGAGCACGCTCACAAAATGGCGGCAACAGCGGAGCCTGGTCGCAAAATGGCGGACACAACAAAGCTCTGTCATGTCACAGCTGCCATTCATGAATCCAGTCAAGTCACAGCTGATCTTCTTGAGCCAAGTCAAGTCACAGTAGATCGTCATGAGCCTGGTCAAGTCACAGCTGATCTTCATGAGCCAAGTCAAGTCACAGCTGATCTTCGTGAGCCAAGTCAAGTCACAGCTAATCATCGTGAGCCAAGTCAAGTCACAGTTAATCGTCGTGAGCCAAGTCAAGTCACAGCCGATCTTCATGAGCCAAGTCAAGTCACAGCCGATCTTCATGAGCCAAGTCAAGTCACAGTTGATCATCATGAGCCAAGTCAAGTCACAGTTGATCATCATGAGTGTCGTCACGTCACAGCTGATCGTCCAGAGTCAAGTCACGTCTCAGCTGATCTTCCAGAGTCTCGTCATGTCACTGCCGATCGTTCAGAGTCAAGTCACGTCTCAGCTGATCTTCCAGAGTCAAGTCACGTCACAGCTGATTGTCCAGAGTCTTGTCACGTCCTGCCTGTTGCACCCAGATCTTCGAGGTCAGTCCTTCGTTATCCTAGTCTAGCATGCAGTGTGAGGGATGTACCGCTGGTGTCCGCACGTGCAGCTGGTATCCCCAAATCCACTCACTCCAACCCTTCTGTTCCTGAACTAATTCCCCTGTCTGAAGCGCTTCCCATGATGGGGATCGCTTTATGTTGCGTTTGGGCTGCGTACACCACCACAGAACTCCCAGAGGTGGCGGCGGCCACTATGATGTCCCCAGAGGTGATGGCTGACGCTGCAGAACCTCCTGAGGTAGTGGCGCTCGCTGCTTTATTCCCCGAAGTGATGGTGCCCACTGCAGTTTCTCCAGAGGTGGCGGCGCATGCTGCAGAACCTCCCGAAGCGGCGATGCTCACTTCAGTTCCTTGCGTGGTGGTGGCACCCAGCAATACACTTTCAGCCTGTCATGTCACGGTCGAAAGAACCATTTCTGAACTCTCCCTGTATCCTGATGGTACTACCGTAGAACCTTCAGAGGTGGCGGCATCCGCTGCAGAACCTCTAGAGGTGTCAGTGGTACCCACTTATGAACTCTCGTCCTGTCCTGTCCTGGCCAAGGAGGCCGTCTGTGAACTCTCGTCCTGCCCTGTCACGGCTATGGAGGCTGTCTGCAAATCCTCATCCTGTCTTGTCACGGCTATGGTGGCCATCTGTGAGCTCTTTGCCTGTCCTGTCATGGCTACGGAAGCTGCTTATGAACTTTTGTCTTGCTCTGAACTGGCCATGGAGGCCAATTATGAACTATTGTCCTGTCCTGACCCAGCCGAGGAGGCTATCTCTGAACTCTCAGCCTTGTCTGTCACACCCAAGGATGCTGTCTGTGAATTTCCTGACTGTTTTGCTGCGGCTACAAGGGCCGTTCAGGAATTCTCATCCCTAACTATCACTGCCATGGAAGCCTTAAATGAACCTTCTGTATGCCCTATTAACCCTGTCATTGCTAAAGAGACCATTAGTGAACATTCTGTCTGTTCCATTTTAAGTGATATGACTGATTGCGAACTTCCTGTCAGCCTAGCGTCTGTCAGTGAACTGTCTGTCAGTCCAGTTTCAACCAAGGAGTCAGAGTATGAGCAGTTTGGTTATCCCATTTCTGTTAATGAGTTCAGTTCTCAGGTGTCTATCTGTCCGGTTTCAACCTATGAGTCTGAGTTTGCCTGTTCAGTTGTCACTAATGCTCTTGATTTTGAACTATCTGTCTGTCCTGTTTCAACGAATGAGTCTGACTTTGAATTGTCTGCCATTGTTTTCCTCACTGAAAAATCTACCAGTCCAGTTTCAGTCTATGCCCCTGGTTATGAGCAATCTTTCTGTATGAATGATTTACCTTACCCACACTTCCCATCTGACTGAAGTAAAAAACATTGAAGCCATCCTTGCCATTGCAAGATGTTGTTTTGCTAACTTTTTAATGTAGCTGAATGAGTACTAGGCCATTTAAAATGCATTCAATTATGCTGCACATTAAAAAAAAACCAAACACCAATGGAATCTACAGTTTGGGCGGGAGTTTGATATTACTAATATCGGAAATGAGTCGTGTCGTATAAGTTGGCATAAACAGACGGGGCAAAAAAAATAGTATGTGGTCAAAAATTTGGATCTGTGTGTTAAGCCTTGCAGTTGTGCATCCAGTGTAAACAGTATCACTGATTGGGTTCTGTTTGTGTCGTGTCTGGCGTAAACACTGTGTCACAGTGAAGTATTTGCAAAGAGCAGGAAGTTGCCATCTTCCTGTATATCAGCTTGTAACAAGGTCTTGAACATTGGGGGGAACCTTTTTTATTATTAAGTATAAAGAAATAGAATGGTGAAGTAAATTCAAGGTCTAATTCTAGTTGAGAAATATTTTTTACTACAATAATATAATATTTTAAATTATTTACACATTCACTCTTATTTGTATGCCTAATATGTCGAAAACACAAAATGTCTCATTACATTCAGTTAGAAATTAATGAATCACGTATATGATACCTCATCCAATTTAAAACAGTGAAATTTCAGGAAAAAGTTGAGTAGTTTGCATCACTGGATATTACTGTTGGTCGTTTAACATTTCTAACGTATAACCGTTGTCAAAAATGAAATGTTTTGCTACTTCCATCTTACCTCGCACTCTTTCAACATTAAAACTGACGTGTCATGGTGGAATTCACGCTGTGTTTCTGTGAACAGTAAACATGTAGGCATATCTTAGTTAAGTGTGGGCAATATGACTTAAGACAATAAGTCTTACATCACAATATGAGTAATTTTATTTCACGGTAACAATATATATCACAATATAGTTATTTTTGCTATAAATAAGGTCTTCATGATGTCAAAATTTGGTACCATAGAAATTTCATAATTCTTGTCACCAGTGTCAATATCACAAAAAACTAATACTAGCCGAAATAATAAAAAAAAAACCTCAAGCTCACTGAAGACAAGTAAACAGTCAATGATTAAATAAGAATAAGAAACTAATTACAAGCAATAAGACAAAAAACTACAGTAGAACAAATAAATAAGAAATGCTACATACACTGTATAAAGTAATCAAATGTATAAAAAGCTGCCTATTCTTTGTGTAAGTTAAATATATATTTCTACTTATTAAAGTTACAAAAGTGATTTAGTCAAGAGAAGTGAGAGATTTTCTGTTTTTTGTTGTTTTATTAACATGAATGACAGAGAACAGGAATATTAGGCTGCTTCCACTTTAAGAGCTGCCCGGATCTAATATATACGTTCCCTCTCGATATTCCACTCGTATTGTGTCGTAAGACGCTGTATGGGAAAAACTCCTTTTTTCCTCTTCAACTGAAGGCTTTTCAATCACGCAGTGAAACTCTCGCAATGATCGAACCAATGGCTCGGCGGCTAACCCACCAACATGGGCGGGGCCTCTGACGGGGCCTCTGGATCTTCAGCGACGAAGCTTCTTCCTCACTGACTCTTCGCTGACGCCGAGATTCGCCATTGAAACGCCTCAGCAGCTGGTTTGGACCTTTTGCAGCGCTCAGCTCACAGATCCCGGTCTATCCCCTGCCGCCATCCGGCGACTATCTAAAAAAACTTCACAAAAGAGCAAATTTTGACGGCGTTATTTCAAATGCCGCGCCGTCATTGTAAGATGTGCAGGACTCCCTTGCACGCTGATGATGGTCACGCTCAGTGCGTGTCATGCTTGGGGAAATCCCACGCTGACGCTGCGCTCAGCGGGACTGACTGCTCTCATTGCAAGAGTTTCAGTCTCACCTCTTTGCGCTCGCGGATAGCTTTCTTTTCAGAAAGCGACTCCGCCCCTCGTGCCCTCCCGTCTTCTTCCTCCCAGGGACCTGCGAGGAAAAGACAGCGGGGCAGAGGATTCGAGCGGCCGGAGACGAGGGAGCTCACGTCGGCTCAGTGCCCATGTGCCTCACCGTCACCGCAGAAAGATGATTTGCCGGTCCTCTTCACTCAACCTGATCAGCGTCCCTCCGCGGCTGTGAGCGACATGATCTCGTTTGGTGGGAATGACGATGAGATGGGTGACAGCCTTTCTCTGGCGGCTTCAGACACGGAGGAGTTATCAGGCTCGGTGTCTGACCCCACCCTCTTGCCGCCGTACTCTTCACACAGCGCTAGACCCAGAACGGACGAGAAGCTCGTCCGTGTGATGACTAAAGCTGTCAGTGAGCTCGGGCTTGAGTGGTCTCCGCCTGAGGAGCCGTCTTGCAGCAGGCTGGAGGAGTGGTTTCTCCCGGGGCGCCAGCAAGCGCCAACGCTTGTCCCCCTTCTTCCCCGAAGTCCACGACGAGCTCACTAAATCGTGGCGCGCCCCCTACTCATCTCACATCTGTCCTTCTGCTTCCTCCGCCCTCACCTCTGTTGATGGCGCTGAAGAGAAATGATACGAGCACCTGCCCCCTCTGGATGAGTCCATGGACACGCATCTCTGCCCACCTACGGCTATCGGATGGAAAGCGAGGGCGAGCCATCCATCCAAGCTGTGCAGAGCCACGTCTGGACTCGCTGGACGTGCCTACTCGACGGCTGGACAAGCGGCTTCAGCGCTGTACTCTATGGCTGTGCTCCAGGTCTTCCAGGCCAAGATGCTCGCCAGTGAGGAGGCCAGTCTCAATGCAGCTTCACTCAGGGACCTGAGGAGCGCAACGGACCTGGCCCTGCGTGCCACCAAAGCCACCGCCCAGGCCATCGGGCGGTCGATGTCCAGCCTGGTAGTGTTGGAACGCCACCTTTGGCTCACGTTGACGAAGATGAAAGAGGCGGATAAAGTTCCTTTCCTCGATGCTCCGGTCTCGTCGACAGCCTGTTCGGGCCAGCTGTGGAGGGCTTTGCGGAGCGTTTTAGGGAGGCTCAGAAGTCGTCTCAAGCGATGCGACACTTCCTCCCGAAACGCGCCAGCTCTTCTGCTGCTTCTAGTCGCCCCAAGCCTGCGCCGACTCAGCAGCCCGCCAAGCCAACGCCGGCCACTCCCAAGGCCCGACCTCCTAAGGATCGGCAGGATAGAGGGCGTTCCCATTCGGCAAGACACTACCCCTTTCTGAAGCGCTAAGGACCCCGGCCCAAGATCGCCTTGGACCCGGCGCCTCAGAAGTCCTCCTGATCAGCCAGGCAGGAAGAGGAGGGTCCCGAGTCTCGCCACCGCTGGACCACCCCGCAAGCAGCCTCTAATGTGCCTCTTGTCATCCTGCTCAGCGCTGGGTGCAGAGGGAAGTGTGTTATTGGTTCCCCACAGGCCCACTCTAGCGCCCGGGCGTCCAACCGCTGTGATAGCGAACAAAATAAAACACATACATTTTCAAAAAGAGAGCAAATATCCTCTTCTGCCTACCATAAGCATCCTGCCCTTATGCAGCCAGTCTTTAGAGCCTATTCAACCTCTTGCCACACGGGCCGAGGCCTGGCAGGCCATCCCCGGTGTGTCAGAGTGGGTAATGGCTACTATAAGACGAGGTTATTCACTCCAATTCGCTTGACGACCACCACGCTTCCGCGGTGTGGTCACCACCACAGTGCGCAGCGAGGACGCTCAAGTCCTCCACGCAGAGGTGATGAATCTGCTGGTAAAGGGAGCCATAGAAGTCGTTCCTCCAGCTCAGAGCGAGTCAGGCTTCTACAGCCGCTACTTCCTCATCCCCAAAAAAGACGGCAGCCTGCGACCTATTCTAGATCTCAGACTCCTGAATCATGCCCTGGTAAAAAGGTCGTTCAGGATGATCACATTGGAGCAGATCCTCTCGCAAATATGCCCAGGGGACTGGTTCATGTCACTTGATCTGAAAGATGCATACTTTCAGATCCAGGTAGCTCCCCATCACAGACGATTCTTGAGATTTGCATTCAAGGGGGTGGCATATCAATACAAGGTCCTTCCGTTTGGGCTGTCCCTGGCTCCCCGCACTTTTACGCGATGCATGGATGCGGCTCTCTCCCCTCTGCGACAGATGGGAATCCACATCCTCAGCTACCTCGACGACTGGCTCATTCTGGCCCAGTCAGAGGCAGTTTCAACATCGCACAAGACCCTCCTCCTCAGCCACTTAGATTGCCTGGGGCTCAGGGTCAACTTTGCCAAGAGCGTACTGTCACCCAGCCAACGAGTGTCGTTCCTGGGGACAGTTATCGACTCAGTGGAGATGACAGCAACTGTCTCTCTTCCTTCAAGGAAGGGACCGCTCACCTGCTCAAGGCCTTCCAGAAAATGCTGGGCCTTATGGCAGCAGCTTTGCCAGTACTTCAGTTGGGCCTGCTTTACATGCGACCCATCCAGTTCTGGCTGAAGCAGAGGGTTCCATCTGCAGCTTGGCATCACGGTCGCCATCGCATAACGGTGACTCGGGTCTGTGTATCAGCCCTGGCCTGTTGGAGGGACCCCCTCTGGCTGAAGCAGGGTGTGATCTTAGACATGGCGCACAGAAGGAAGGTTGTCACGACAGACGCTTCCAACAAGGGTTGGGGAACGCATATGCGAAGGCAAACCGACCTTCGTTCTTTGGACCGAAGAAGAGTCGGGTCTGCACATCAACTGCCTAGAGATGCTAGCAGTGTGCCGTGCCTGTCAATTCTTCCTGCCGGACATAAGGGGATACCATGTGCTAATACGCTCAGACAGCAGGTCCGTGGTGTCATACATAAATCACCAGGGTGGCCTCGTCTCGAAGCGCCTCTGCATGCTGGCGAACGACCTTCTTGTTTGGGCTCAGACCAGTCTGCGCTCACTGAAGGCGACGCATGTGCCGGGCAAAATGAACCAAGAAGCGGACATGTTGTCGAGGAACAATGTCTCCTCAGAAGAATGGAAGCTCCACCCACTCGCGTTTCAGAAAATCTGGGAAGTTTTGGCAGAGCTTGAGTAGACCTCTTTGCCTCCGAAGACAACTCTCATTGCCCAATCTTTTTCACAAAGAGCACGGATGCCCTGGCCCACGAGTGGCCCAGCCTCCCGCTCTATGCGTTCCCTTCAATCGCTCTGCTACCGCAGGTACTCAGACGAGTCAGGGAACAACGGCACAAGCTTCTTCTAATAGCCCCCCTCTGGCGGAACCAGCCGTGGGTGTCGGGACCTCCTCTCTCAAGCGAACGGCACGCTGTGGCATCGACGGCCCGAGTTATAGGCCCTGCATGTGTGGCCGCTCAACGGGAGCCTTTCGACCTCCCAGAGCGTGTCTTAAACACTATGGCAGAAGCTAGAGCCCCGTCTACCAGACGCCTCTATGCTCTGAGATGGTCTATTTTCTCGGCTTGGTGTAAAGACCACGACTTAGATCCAGTTACCTCTGATGTATCAGTGGTTCTATCGTTTTTGCAGGAGATGCTGGATAAACAGCGTTCCTAATCCACTATCAAAGTTTACGTGGCAGCCATAGCAGCTTTCCATGCCCCTATTGCTGGCCGATCGGTGGGCAGAAATAGTGCGGTGGTCCAGTTTATACGAGGCTCCAGGAGAATTAACCCCCCGCGTCCTCGTACAGTTCTGCCTTGGGACTTACCAATGTACTAAGGGCCTTGAAATGCCCCCCATTTGAACCATTGCAATCCATGAGCCTCAGATCACTCTCATTTAAAACCTCCCTGCTGTTAGTGCTGGCGTCGGTTAAGCGAGTACGAGACCTACAGGCCCTTTCCATCAACCCTGCTTGCCTGAAATTCGGGCCTAATGACTCCAAGGTCGTCCTGAAACCAAGGCTGGGTTATGTACCTAAGGTGCTCTCCACTCCGTTCAGAGCCCAGGTCATAGCGCTTTCCGCGCTTTCCCCTTCGGCGGATGACCAGGAATTATCCCTGCTCTGCCCCGTCAGGGCCCTGAGGGTGTACATTGAGCGTTCTGCCTCATACAGGAGATCAGAACAGCTTTTTGTCAGCTTCGGTAACCACGCTAAAGGTTGCCCTGTTACGAAGCAAAGAATTTCCAGGTGGTTAGTGGATGCTATCACCCTAGCATACTCCTCCTTGGGCTTGCAGTGCCCCAATGGAGTCAGAGCCCATTCCACCAGAGGCATCGCCTCTTCCTGGGCATGGTCCAGCAGGGTGTCCATTTCGGAAATTTGTGAGGTGGCTGGCTGGTCCTCGCCATCCACATATGTGAGGTTTTACAACCTGGACGTCCCTGCCTTACAGGCCAGAGTCCTTTCTGCTTAGTTCGCCGCCTCCGGCTAGTTTAGCAGTCTTATGGGTTCACTTGACCAGCATTGTTCAAGTCCCTTCTTCACTTGGACGTTACATATTATATGGATACCAGGTATAAACTATAGGGGACGACACCCAGGCCACGGATGACCCTGATGGCTCAGCCCTGTGCTTGGTGTATTCTATTGACTCCCCTGGGTCTTACTCCCACGTGAGTCTTGGTTCTGAGTCGTTCTCCATCATAGCACGGTGTGATTGTACTGGTTCCCATACAGCATCTTACGACGCAGTACGAGTGGAATATCGAGAGGGAACGTACTCGGTTACTATAGTAACCTCAGTTCCCTGAGATATGGGAATGCGTAGTGCGTTCCTGGCCGTGCTATGAGCTGCACGCCTCAGTCGCTTCATTCGAAGAAATCTGAGATGCGGCGACGAAGTGGCTGCTTATATAGCCAGAGGCCCCGCCCATGTTGGCGGGCTATGGCGGGCTGTATAGCCATAGGCTCGCTCAGAGCCGCCGCCGAGCCATTGGTTCAATTTTATTGCACTGCACGAACCAAAGGATGTGCAGTTTCACTGCGTGATTGAAAAGGCTTCAGTTGAAGAGGAAAAAAAGAGTTTTTCCCATACAGCATTTTACGACGCAGTACTCGTTTCCATATCTCAGGGAACCGAGGTTACGATAGTAACCGAGTATGTTTTCTTTCTCAGCTGGTTGCTTTCACTTAAGACCTACTGTGTTTACGAGGATACTTGCAAAGACAGGCATTTTGACACATACAAGTGTGTGTATTTAGCCGTTCAAGGTGTATAAATCAGCAAAAATAACTCAATAAGTTAATAAAATAAATAGGTTCAATACTTCCGTGCTCTGTGAGCACTGTCTTCACATGCACGCGCTTCTCAGACAGTGCTCAGAAACAGTGCGTGCATATAGCGAAATGAGTTCTCTTTCGCCGCAGATTGCATTTCAGTGGCTTAAAATCACCTGATTTTTAACCGCAATGCTTAAAAACGTGCAAACGATAAGTTTTCGTGACCGCGTAGCACAGCAACATCACGTGAGCGTGTAACCGCGATAGAGGCGCTTGTTAATTGGTGGAAATCTCTACTGGTTAATTGTGTCTACCAGTATATCACCCACCCCTAATCTGAGTCATTTTGACATTGACAAGCACTTTTAGACAGCTGAGGCAGACCAACCAAAAAATGTAACTTTTAAACCTTTTTGTCATTCTAAAAAAGACTGGCCCTGGCTTGTGCATAGATGCTATTCTTGGGAATGGCATCAATCTCTGTATCATCTTAACTAACAGACCTTTACATAAACCAGTGTACATAATAATCTGTAATCTAGATTGTTGACAGTGTTTGTGGCTTGGATGTAACACTACATTTCTTAATGGTTAAAAAAATCATTGTCCATCAGAAGGTTAAACAACACTGATATATAGTTTATTTCTGCCTTTCTATCTGAAGCATGAATATTATTAATAATGTTATTAAGCGTAAAATAAAGTCTGCTGGTCCTCAGTCCCAAAAGTGATATCAGTTACTGATTCTATTAAAACATTTGTGTAATGGGATCTCAAACTCTACAGGGAACATTAACGGCTCAACTGTTAATGGATCATTAAGAGGGCCCATGTGTATATTAATGAGACGTGAAGCAATCACATGAGCAGGAGCTTCTTATTTAGTTTCAGTATTACAAATTACTTAACATTCAGCAATTTTAATATACCTCAAGTTTATTTTAAGATCATCTTCACATATAAGTGGTACATTAAACACCATAACCTGGCATACCATTAAACCATAAGCAAAAGCTGATGTATTTGAGTCCATTTGTAAATGCCCGATTAAATTTGTTGAAACAGTTACTTTTATCCTTACATAATTTATCTGTCTTATTTTCTTTTTAATACAGTTTGATTATTTGTACAGATTATTATTATTTTTTATACAGTCTTTTGAGAGAAGGGATGCTCGCTGAGGAAGACATTAGAGATCTGATGTCAAGGGTTTTCATGTAACATAGTGCCATAAACACTGTCACACTTGTTTGTCTGAAGAGTGTCAACATGTTTGCTACATGCTCTTAATTTGCTCTCTGGAGACAAGACAGATCCTTAAGATTGTACAGATGGGAAACCAGCCCTGAGAGAATTATCAAACACGGTTGATGCAAATAAGTGTCAATATCCATTAATGTTCACAATGACAATCAAAATCAGTCAAACCAGGTTGTTTGTAACCTTTAACCTTCACCATTAATTATAAAGATCAATAAAGGCCCAACCAAAATAAATATTGACTGAACTAAATCAATTATTCAGCATTTGGATATATTATGTAATTTGACTTCACCACTTGTGAACAACATTGTACAAAGAGTTTGGTAATATTCTAGACTTTGTACATTGTAGCATTAATTTATTCCAATATTCAAGAGCATCACAAAACATTATCAAAACAAACAACATTATCACAATTTGCCAAGAGAATGATGAACACAATAATCCACTATGATAAAACCTTTAAATGATTTGGTAGAACTTTTTTGTGCAAAAATACATCTGCTAATCGTTTTCTGATCTCTTTAGTTCTGGTGCAATAAACAGTGGGATTTATTAAGGGAGGAATTAGAGAAGCGATAATCAATATTGCATTTCTCTCTGTTAAAGTTAGAACAACTCCTATTCGAGTTAGCATGTTAGAGACCAGCTTTGGTACATAAAAACTGAGCAGGACAATGAGGTGACTCAAGCAAGTGTTGATCATTTGCTTTTTGCTTGAGTTATTGGAGAGTTTAGTTACGCTATACGCCAGGACAGCATATGTGCACATCACAAAGGGAAAGAGTCCACAGAACCACCACAGATTAATCATTGCAGGCAAGAAAAAATAGGGTTCAGGATTAACACAAGCAGCTCTGATCATAGAAGGATAATCACAAAACACATATCTGATGACAGGCTGACAGTACGGGACATTGTCTACCACAGATGTCAAAACACCCATCAAAGCGATAGTAATCAGCCAAGTTAGAAAAATCAACAGAAATGTTCGTGAATTTGTTACAATGCTGTGGTATCTTAATGGAAGCCTGATTGCAATAAGTCGGTCTATTGCCATTAATGTCAAAGCCATGCATACTGTGAAATCGCCAAGATGATAGAAGAACATCCTTGAGATGCAAGAATAGTATGAAACATTTTTAATCTCAGCCAGCAGCACTGAGATCATGGTTGTGCTGCAGGTAGAAGAGAACATTATGTCAACAACAGCTAGATTACAGATTAATATGTACATTGGTTTGTGTAAATGTCTGTCAGTCAAGATGATACACAAATTGATGCCGTTCCCAAGCAATATGAGCATGTAGGTTATTAAGATGAGGGATCCGAGGAGCTTTTGGTTCGGCAAGTGATCAAATCCAGTGATTATAAAGCTGTCTACATTCACAGTATAATTTTCAACTGCCATTTTCAGTCCACTGCTAAACAAACAGACACAAGTATATTAAAATACACTATATAGAGATAACAAGTAACAATCAGTCATAGCCTTGGCATCACGGTCGCCATCGCATAACGGTTGAATAGATCTAGAATAGGTCGCAGGCTGCCGTCTTTTTTGGGGATGAGGAAGTAGCGGCTGTAGAAGCCTGACTCGCTCTGAGCTGGAGGAACGACTTCTATGGCTCCCTTTACCAGCAGATTCATCACGCTAAAGGTTGCCCTGTTACGAAGCAAAGAATTTCCAGGTGGTTAGTGGATGCTATCACCCTAGCATACTCCTCCTTGGGCTTGCAGTGCCCCAATGGAGTCAGAGCCCATTCCACCAGAGGCATCGCCTCTTCCTGGGCATGGTCCAGCAGGGTGTCCATTTCGGAAATTTGTGAGGTGGCTGGCTGGTCCTCGCCATCCACATATGTGAGGTTTTACAACCTGGACGTCCCTGCCTTACAGGCCAGAGTCCTTTCTGCTTAGTTCGCCGCCTCCGGCTAGTTTAGCAGTCTTATGGGTTCACTTGACCAGCATTGTTCAAGTCCCTTCTTCACTTGGACGTTACATATTATATGGATACCAGATATAAACTATAGGGGACGACACCCAGGCCACGGATGACCCTGATGGCTCAGCCCTGTGCTTGGTGTATTCTATTGACTCCCCTGGGTCTTACTCCCACGTGAGTCTTGGTTCTGAGTCGTTCTCCATCATAGCACGGTGTGATTGTACTGGTTCCCATACAGCATCTTACGACGCAGTACGAGTGGAATATCGAGAGGGAACGTACTCGGTTACTATAGTAACCTCAGTTCCCTGAGATATGGGAATGCGTAGTGCGTTCCTGGCCGTGCTATGAGCTGCACGCCTCAGTCGCTTCATTCGAAGAAATCTGAGATGCGGCGACGAAGTGGCTGCTTATATAGCCAGAGGCCCCGCCCATGTTGGCGGGCTATGGCGGGCTGTATAGCCATAGGCTCGCTCAGAGCCGCCGCCGAGCCATTGGTTCAATTTTATTGCACTGCACGAACCAAAGGATGTGCAGTTTCACTGCGTGATTGAAAAGGCTTCAGTTGAAGAGGAAAAAAAGAGTTTTTCCCATACAGCATTTTACGACGCAGTACTCGTTTCCATATCTCAGGGAACCGAGGTTACGATAGTAACCGAGTATGTTTTCTTTCTCAGCTGGTTGCTTTCACTTAAGACCTACTGTGTTTACGAGGATACTTGCAAAGACAGGCATTTTGACACATACAAGTGTGTGTATTTAGCCGTTCAAGGTGTATAAATCAGCAAAAATAACTCAATAAGTTAATAAAATAAATAGGTTCAATACTTCCGTGCTCTGTGAGCACTGTCTTCACATGCACGCGCTTCTCAGACAGTGCTCAGAAACAGTGCGTGCATATAGCGAAATGAGTTCTCTTTCGCCGCAGATTGCATTTCAGTGGCTTAAAATCACCTGATTTTTAACCGTAATGCTTAAAAACGTGCAAACGATAAGTTTTCGTGACCGCGTAGCACAGCAACATCACGTGAGCGTGTAACCGCGATAGAGGCGCTTGTTAATTGGTGGAAATCTCTACTGGTTAATTGTGTCTACCAGTATATCACCCACCCCTAATCTGAGTCATTTTGACATTGACAAGCACTTTTAGACAGCTGAGGCAGACCAACCAAAAAATGTAACTTTTAAACCTTTTTGTCATTCTAAAAAAGACTGGCCCTGGCTTGTGCATAGATGCTATTCTTGGGAATGGCATCAATCTCTGTATCATCTTAACTAACAGACCTTTACATAAACCAGTGTACATAATAATCTGTAATCTAGATTGTTGACAGTGTTTGTGGCTTGGATGTAACACTACATTTCTTAATGGTTAAAAAAATCATTGTCCATCAGAAGGTTAAACAACACTGATATATAGTTTATTTCTGCCTTTCTATCTGAAGCATGAATATTATTAATAATGTTATTAAGCGTAAAATAAAGTCTGCTGGTCCTCAGTCCCAAAAGTGATATCAGTTACTGATTCTATTAAAACATTTGTGTAATGGGATCTCAAACTCTACAGGGAACATTAACGGCTCAACTGTTAATGGATCATTAAGAGGGCCCATGTGTATATTAATGAGACGTGAAGCAATCACATGAGCAGGAGCTTCTTATTTAGTTTCAGTATTACAAATTACTTAACATTCAGCAATTTTAATATACCTCAAGTTTATTTTAAGATCATCTTCACATATAAGTGGTACATTAAACACCATAACCTGGCATACCATTAAACCATAAGCAAAAGCTGATGTATTTGAGTCCATTTGTAAATGCCCGATTAAATTTGTTGAAACAGTTACTTTTATCCTTACATAATTTATCTGTCTTATTTTCTTTTTAATACAGTTTGATTATTTGTACAGATTATTATTATTTTTTATACAGTCTTTTGAGAGAAGGGATGCTCGCTGAGGAAGACATTAGAGATCTGATGTCAAGGGTTTTCATGTAACATAGTGCCATAAACACTGTCACACTTGTTTGTCTGAAGAGTGTCAACATGTTTGCTACATGCTCTTAATTTGCTCTCTGGAGACAAGACAGATCCTTAAGATTGTACAGATGGGAAACCAGCCCTGAGAGAATTATCAAACACGGTTGATGCAAATAAGTGTCAATATCCATTAATGTTCACAATGACAATCAAAATCAGTCAAACCAGGTTGTTTGTAACCTTTAACCTTCACCATTAATTATAAAGATCAATAAAGGCCCAACCAAAATAAATATTGACTGAACTAAATCAATTATTCAGCATTTGGATATATTATGTAATTTGACTTCACCACTTGTGAACAACATTGTACAAAGAGTTTGGTAATATTCTAGACTTTGTACATTGTAGCATTAATTTATTCCAATATTCAAGAGCATCACAAAACATTATCAAAACAAACAACATTATCACAATTTGCCAAGAGAATGATGAACACAATAATCCACTATGATAAAACCTTTAAATGATTTGGTAGAACTTTTTTGTGCAAAAATACATCTGCTAATCGTTTTCTGATCTCTTTAGTTCTGGTGCAATAAACAGTGGGATTTATTAAGGGAGGAATTAGAGAAGCGATAATCAATATTGCATTTCTCTCTGTTAAAGTTAGAACAACTCCTATTCGAGTTAGCATGTTAGAGACCAGCTTTGGTACATAAAAACTGAGCAGGACAATGAGGTGACTCAAGCAAGTGTTGATCATTTGCTTTTTGCTTGAGTTATTGGAGAGTTTAGTTACGCTATACGCCAGGACAGCATATGTGCACATCACAAAGGGAAAGAGTCCACAGAACCACCACAGATTAATCATTGCAGGCAAGAAAAAATAGGGTTCAGGATTAACACAAGCAGCTCTGATCATAGAAGGATAATCACAAAACACATATCTGATGACAGGCTGACAGTACGGGACATTGTCTACCACAGATGTCAAAACACCCATCAAAGCGATAGTAATCAGCCAAGTTAGAAAAATCAACAGAAATGTTCGTGAATTTGTTACAATGCTGTGGTATCTTAATGGAAGCCTGATTGCAATAAGTCGGTCTATTGCCATTAATGTCAGAGCCATGCATACTGTGAAATCGCCAAGATGATAGAAGAACATCCTTGAGATGCAAGAATAGTATGAAACATTTTTAATCTCAGCCAGCAGCACTGAGATCATGGTTGTGCTGCAGGTAGAAGAGAACATTATGTCAACAACAGCTAGATTACAGATTAATATGTACATTGGTTTGTGTAAATGTCTGTCAGTCAAGATGATACACAAATTGATGCCGTTCCCAAGCAATATGAGCGTGTAGGTTATTAAGATGAGGAATCCAAGGAGCTTTTGGTTTGGCAAGTGATCAAATCCAGTGATTATAAAGCTGTCTACATTCACAGTATAATTTTCAACTGCCATTTTCAGTCCACTGCTAAACAAACAGACACAAGTATATTAAAATACACTATATAGAGATAACAAGTAACAATCAGTCATAGCCTTAATGTACTCATATATGCAAAGAAAAAAAGCTCCTGTGAAGGAAGATGGAAGAAAGATGCAGACAGTGTCTGTAACTGCAAAGTGATGAAAACTGTGAAAATTGAAGTATAGTTTCAAAAGGAATACAAAAAGAGTTTCAGTCATTATAAAAAATAAATATAAATAATACCTAAAACATTTTCTATGCTTATTCTTTTGGCATTCCTCCTTAAATCTATAGAAATGCTAGAATTTCTAACCAATGAATATTTAATATAGCATACAAGAGATTCTGAGATGTTCCCTTTCATTCAGTTAAACAGATGTATGACTGATGTTCTGCCTTTTATATTTTATTGCGTGACAGCTCATACCTCACCTTTTAGGTTACCTAGCAGCATGAAACTATAGAGAGTTGGTTCAGAATGCCATAGAACATCTATAAAAACAAATTTCCTCTTTATTTTGCAAATGTAAACAGTTTGAGAATTACAACAATTACAACATGATGTCATTATTAATCATCAGCAGCCTGTTCATACAATGTGGTTCTAGCACATATAGGATATTTTGTATGTTTGTGTAGACACTGAAGCACACATTATTAAGACAGCATCTAAAACAAGCATTTACACATGTACTTTACAGACATACAAATTATTTTAGATCTAAATTACTTAGTAATAGCCACCTTCCAATTATAACTATAGCTACCACTATCGCCGACAAATGAGAAGAGACAGACCCAAAGTCATTCATTTTACTGAAGAGTAATATGGAAGCTTTGTGGAGTTTCGACCATATACGCATGTCGAAGTTTCGGGTCCGATTTGAGCTTCGGATGTGTTAAAATAACTTCTGTAGCATACACCGTATGTGATCGTCTTACTGGATGTGATGTATTCTAATCAAAATCTTGAGCATGAGGTGAGAATTACCAGTATTTTTCCACTTTAATGTTATTCTGTAAAAACTATATATGTAAAATGGAGGCTATGAGTAATTATAGAAGAAAAAATTATTTTAAAATGATTAAATTATTATTTAGATTGATTAGCCCTAGAAAACCTACTATGTTTTTTGTTTTAGATGTATTGGAAGTTATTTGTTTTAGTGTGTGTGTATATATTCATACATTATATTCATTCGAATCATTCTTGTGTCATGGTGAATAAGCAGAATGATTCACAACCAGTTTGATAGTTCTGTGTGACTGCTACTAGGGGGCGACATACGATAATGTGCAGTCACATGACAATAGGGAAAACTATTTATAAGCTATTAGCAGAAATTTCATTATTAATGGTTAATGGCTTCATATTAATAGTTTATCGCTTTTGACCAATAGGTGGCACTGTTACCAAATTGATGTGGTGTGATCAGTGTGAGGTGACAATGACACACATGAAGTTTAGTGCCAATATGTCAAAGCTTTGCAGAGATACAGCCTCAGATGCAGTTTGGCATCATGCCTTCAAATTCATTGACGTGGTTAAAGAAAAAAAATTTGTTTATCAACACAAAATCCATAACTTTTTGCCAGCATGATGTGAAGATGATCTGAGTTGAATTTGGTGAAATTGAGTCTAGGAGGAATTGGAAAAAGTAGGTTTTTAAAGAAAATCAAAATGGCAGACAGAAAATTTGGCCGATCATGGCAGAATTGGTACCTATGTTCTCGGCATGACCCATGGAATAATATGAGACCAGTTCATTGCAACAGGTGAAACTAATCAAATGGTATTAGCATTTTTGGAAATTTCATTATAACTTTTGACCACAAGGTGGTGCTGCTCCAAAACTTTTTGAGTGTCTAAGGGCATTGTGCCGAAGACACATACTGAGTTTCGTAACAATGTGCTATGTTTAAAATATATAGCATTTTACTACAAACTTCAAAATGGCCAAATTTAAAATGGTGTGGTTCGACTCGGCATGCTGTACCAAATCTAAAGAGACCGGTTTTGTGATTTTTGGCCAAACTGTCCAGAAGTTATAAGCAAAAAAATAGCCATTTTCCATATCTCCTAACCACCAGGTGTTGCCGTGCTGAAACTGTGCAGGTAGCCTCAGATCATGGTTGTCATAACACACACCAAGTTTGGTTTGAATATGTTAAAGTGTTGCAGAGATATAGCCTCATGGTTATTTTGGCGTGCCTGTCCACATATCTCAAGTTCAGCTGTGGGGCTATGGAGAAATCGCTCGCCGAAGGCAGGTTTATGTAGCAGTTTTGCCAATTGCTGTAAAGTTTTGATGGATGACAATTGCAAACAAGGTAAAGATTACAATGACATACAGGAGTCATACATTAGGCATTAGTGCAAGTCCATTATGGTTGCATGTCTGGCGAGTGTTTTATAGAGGAGTTAGCAAGGGTCAGTGGTGATTATGAACATATGGGTATCAGATACTCTAAGCAAAAGCTTGCAAAAAATACAGTTTTATGAGAAACAAACTTAACCATGAACTTGATAAACAAATATCTTTATTTAAAATATGTTTTAAGCCTTGTAAATATGTTATAAGTCTCAGTATTTTTCCTTCTGTTAACTTTTTTCTGAAAATTTTTCTGTTACTGTTAGCATTAAACCACACCAGGATGTTTGTTAAAATTGGTGGATGTGGCACAGCCGTACCTAGAAAATTTTTCACCAGCCATAATATATGAATGTGCATCACCAACATCTTCACAATCACCTATGAAATTTAATACAACAATAAGTAATTTTATCATATAATAATATTATGATACAACCAAGTGATTTGGTACAATTTTTTTGTGCAAAAATACATCTGCTAATCGTTTTCTGATCTCTTTAGTCCTGGTGCAATAAACAGTGGGATTTATTAATGAAGGAACAAGAGAGGCTACAATTGTTTCTGCATTTCTGTCTGTTAAACTTAGCACAACTCCTATTCTAGTTAGTAAAATAGAAACCAGCTTTGGTGCATAATAACTAAACAAGACAATGAGGTGACTGGAGCAAGTGCTGATCATTTGCATTTTGCTTGAGTTGTTGGAGATTTTAGTCACACTATATGCCAGGACAGCATAGGTACACAGAATAAAGGGAAACTGTCCACACAACATCCACAGATTAATCATTACAGGCATGAAAAAATATGGTTCAGGATTAACACAAGCATCTCTGATCATGGAAGGATAATCACAGAACACATATCTGATGACAGGTTGACAGTATGGGACACTGTCTACCACTGATATCACAACACCCATTATAGCAAAACCAATGAGTCTGTGAAATAAGCAGAAATGTTCGTGAATTTGTTACAATGCTGTGGTATCTTAAAGGAAGTCTAATTGCAAAAAGTCGGTCAAAAAAATTATCATATTAATCTACATTAAGTAACATTTTGGCTTATGTCTAAAGAAAATATAATGATCTTTGGTCTTTTTAATAAATAAGCTTTTTACTTTGTATGAATGTTTTTGTATTTGGGAATAAAATATTTTGATAAATATTAATTCAAAAATTAAGGTTTAAACTAAACCATACATATTCTTTAACAAAAACTAGTACATTTAGCTGTAACAAATTATAAAATGATCTTAAATATGACTCAAAAATATAAATATTTTCAGTATCATGACTCATATTTGCTATGTAAAACAATTGTCTTTATTGCATTACGTCACCATAACCCTTTAAAATTCATGTTAGGTATATTAATAATTGCTAAATGTTATCTCATTTGTAATATTAAAAACCAAAACCAGTATGAATAAAGATTGTTCTTTTGAAAGCAATTATTTTAAGTTAGATTGCAAATGTTCTCCTCCTATTCAAATTTGACATTGAGGGGTACATACAACATATTCGCTCACCGGCAACTATAGTTGCGGCACATTCAATAACGATTTTCAAGAAAAAAAACAAAAACCTGGGGAAAATAAATTCAGAACATAAAAATGTAGTTCTGTTTTTTTTTTTTTTTTTTTTTTTTAGCTTGTTTACTGTACACCTTGTCACATAGCAGCTTTTAGACATTGTTCTGTTTTTGTTATAAGTCAGAAATGACAAGGAGGCAGCTTCCCTCAAAACAAAGTCAATGGAGAGCGTTGGATTGTTTTCCTCCCGGTGGGTGTAGTTTTCAGATTATGACGCGTGTCGCTCTGTCTCTATTTGCACTTAGTGTAAGTAGACACTCCGATTTGTTATTGTCTCCCATATACCTCTAACAAAGTTACTTTTAGAGGTTTTTAAACTGAAGCTTAATGCATTTTGATCACTTTAAGCTGTTGAATGATTAAATCTGATTGGTTGACAAATGTTCTAATGTTGTATTCATATGCGTTCATCACATTAAAGTGCTTTATTGTAGGAAAGAACAAGAATCATGGAGGACAGATCATTCATGTGTTCTTTCTTGCCTGTTTATTGGGGATATTTATAGGAAATATTTTCTCAATATCCAATGGATACAATTTTAACTAATGGTTATTTATATATGTAAATATACATGACTGTAACAGCAATAGAAAGCAATTTAGATGTTACTGGAAAAAAACGAATACAACTTATCAGAACTACAGCTATGTTTCTTTTCTCCACCATGTTTAATGTCTGTTAAATTTAGCTCAACTCCTATACGAGTTAGTAAAATAGAGACCAGCTTTGGTGTGTAATAACTAAACAGGACAATGAGGTAACTGGAACAGGTCCTGATCATTTGCTTTCTGCTTGAGTTGTTGGAGAGTTTAGTCACACTGTATGCCAGGACAGCATAGGAACACAGAATAAAAGGAAACTGTCCACACATTGGCCCCAGAATTATATAATTGCAGTTATAAAAAAATATGGTTCAGGATTAACACAAGCAGTTCTGATCATAGAAGCATAATTACAGAACACATATCTGATGACAGGCTGACAGTACGGAACACTGTCTGCCAGAGATGTTCACGAGTCTTTAACTTGGAGTCTGAGTCAAGTCTGAAGTCTTTAACCTGGAGTCCGAGTCAAGTCTCAAGTCTTTGGTCACGAGTCCGAGTCGAGTCTCAAGTCATTTAATGGCTCGCTAAAAAAATCCCATTCATAATCCTCATGTATTGAAATCTTCCTATTTACGAAGCTGTTTTATAGGCTATAGACAAAATATATGATCTATGACTAGTGTATATATATAAAATAATGCATGTGAATTAATAAGCAAATTATGTTTTTATTAGGCCTATAATATAAATCACTTTCATATGCACAGCACTCGAAAGCAAAAGTCTTCAGATTTACAATGTTTTAGAGTAAGATTGAGAATGATTTTTATAGATTTTTAAACATTAAACAACACGGAAATCACGGAAGAAAGCCTATACAGAGATACATTAACTCTTATCTCATGTATGCTGAAAACTGTTATGTTATAGACGAATAACGTAAATGGCATTAAAATCTAAGAAGTTTGAAAAGGCCAGTATGAGTTTGCATATTAATTAATCTCGGTCGTTTAACTTTGTTTTTTTTTTTAAAGAGGTGTTAAGATGTAAGGTTTATGTACATCCAGCCTGTTACTTATGTTTTAATCCATTCCCATGTTCAAAACAGTTTTTCTGTAATCAAATTCTATAATAAGATAATAAGTCCTATCTACCATGACACATAAGGAAATATGTGACACAGATATTACAAAACCATACAAATCAAGTATTTCTTTTTGATAAAAGTCAGGGGTATTCAATTAAAGTTCCAAGAGGCACAGACTCTATATTTTCTTTCAAGCAGAGGTCCGGACAAAAAAAAAAAGAAAGAAAAAAAAAGTTAAACGACAGAGATTAATTAATATGCAAACTACTACTGGCCTTTTCAAACTTCTTAGATTTTAATGCCATTTACGTTATTCGTCTATAACATAGCAGTTTTCAGCATACATGAGATAAGAGTTAATGTATCTCTGTATAGGCTTTCTTCCGTGATTTCCGTGTTGTTTAATGTTTAAAAATCTATAAAAATCATTCTCAATCTTACTCTAAAACATTGTAGATCTAAAGACTTTTGCTTTCGAGTGCTGTGCATATGAAAGTGATTTATATTATAGGCCTAATAAAAACATAATTTGCTTATTAATTCACATGCATTATTTTATATACACACTGGTGGTTAAAAGTTTGAAATAATTAAGGCTTTTTATTTATTCATTTATTTGAAAGAAGATTGAGTTTATTTGATCAAAAATACAGTAACAATAATATTATGAAATATTACACTTAAAATAGTGGTTTTCTATTTAGGATATTTTAAAATGTAATTTATTTCTGTGATCAAAACTGAATTTTCAGCATCATTACTCCAGCCTTCAGCGTCCCTTCAGAAATCATTTTAATGCTGCTTAATTTGCTGCCTAATTACTATAAGTTATTATTTTTGATCAATTATTAATAATGGTTTTTATTATTGGTATAATGGTTCTCAATTAAAGAACAGCATTTATTTGAAATATAAGTACTTAGTAATAATATGAGTATATGTAAGTATAAATCTTTATTGTCACTTAAATCAATTTAATGCAACCTTGTTGAAGAAAAATATTATTTTAATCTTATTAATCTTAAAAATATTTTTTAATCTTACCAAAGACTGAATGGTATCACATTTTCCACAAAAATATGACGCAGCACAACAGTTTTCAACATTGATAATAATCAGAAATGTTTCTTGAGCAGCAAATCAGCATATTAGAATGATTTCTGAAGGATCATGTGACTCTGAAGACTGGAGTAATGATGCTGAATATTCAGCATTGATCACAGCAATAAATTATATTTTACTATATATTCACATAGAAGACAGCAATTTTAATTTGTAACATTATATATTTCACAGTACTGTTTACTATATTTTTCATCATCAAAATAATTTGTATACTCTTTTCCACAATTGGAGCTCTATTCCTTAAAATGATAGATGTGAAGCTCCTGTAAAAGGACAAATACTGTATATGACCAATAGAAAGGCACCATAAAAACAGTCCGCATTCTGCACTATTCAAGTCTTCTAGACAATACCAGAGCATTGTGTCATATGGACTGATAATATAGGTATTTAACTTTAGTGATATTAAACTATCCCTCATTAAAATTCTTTAAAATTATTTACTATTTGCCATATACACCAGGAAAGACAAATTATAATGTAAAGAATGCCAGTCATTTATTGTGTGGTGCAGTGTGTTGTGGACTGGGTTTGGTGGGCCGCTCTGTGCCAAAAAGTCCAGGGCCACTTTTTGGCCCCAGTCCGCCCCTGTCTCGCACTCTTTCAACATTAAAACTGACACGTCATGGTGGAATTAACGCTGTGTTTCTGTGAACAGTAAACATCTAGGCATATCTTAGTTAAGTGTGGGCAATATGACCAAAGTCTTATATCACAATATGAGTAATTTTATTTCACGGTAACAATATATATCACAATATAGTTATTTTTGCTATAAATAAGGTCTTTATGATGTCAAAACTTGGTACCATATAGTTATTTTTGCTATAAATAAGGTCTTTATGATGTCAAAACTTGGTACCATAGAAATTTCATAATTCTTGTCACCAGTGTCAATATCACAAAAAACTAATACTAGCCGAAATAAAAAAAAAAACCTCAAGCTCACTGAAGACAAGTAGTCAACGATTAAATAAGAATAAGAAACTAATTACAAGCAACAAGACAAAAAACTACAGTAGAACAAATAAATAAGAAATGCTACATGCATTGTATAATCAAATGTATAAAAAGCTGCCTATTCTTTATTGTGTAAGTTAAATGTATATTTCTTCTTATTAAAGTTACAAAAGTGATTTAGTCAAGAGAAGTGAGAGATTTTCTGTCTTTTGTTGTTTGATTAACATGAATGACAGAGAACGTCTCGGTTACGTATGTAACCCTCGTTCCCTGAAGGAGGGAACGGAGACGTCACGTCGGATGACCGACGAAATTGGGATCTCGCCAGAGAGACCAATCCACTTCGAGTGTAACTAAACGAGCCAATGGACATTGGCATGCGATTATTGCATCCAGCTGCCGCTGATCACAGTGTGAGCATAAGAGGCAGCTGATGCACCGCATCAATTATGTTTTCGCTGAGGAGCCGAGCCGGCGACCCGGCAGCTCAGCGGTGGTACAGCGACTGTGGCGACGGGACGTGACGTCTCCGTTCCCTCCTTCAGGGAACGAGGGTTACATACGTAACCGAGACGTTCCCCTTTCAGTCGGTCACTCCGAGTCACGTCGGATGACCGACGAAATTGGGATCCCTACCAAAGCGCCACAGGAGCTGCCCCTTCCAGTGCCCTGTGTAGGCCTCTTGACCCTTCCTATAAGGCAGACGATAGGACCGGGCTCTACACAGAGAAGGTCAACTACTGGTGTTCCTTGAGCAACCCAACAGTAGGACTAGGATAACACTGGGAAGCGTGCCCTTCCACTTGGAAGAGGCACACTGCGGAGTCACCTCCTCCCAGAGGGGGTTAAGTGACATTAAAACATGTGGAGTAACCCCGAAGGGCCCTATTGCACATGGAAGTCTCTGAGATGGCTCAGGCTGCATCTTTAGAGATGGCAGAACGTGGTCCGCCAGGGGAAACACGGCTCTAATAAGAATACCGTGGAACACACATATGGGATCCCGGCAGGGTCTCTCATATAGGCACTAGCCTCACACCAGATTTCAAGAATTCATTGGCTGAAGGCCTGGCGCCGGACGCCCCGCCGCGTCCGGACGCCGGAGTGCTGGAGGACTCAACAGGGTTTGCCTGGTTAAGGAACTCTCTGGAGAATTAGGCGTAAGGACGCCGCAAGCCGACTCTGAGCCGGCCCTCTCAGTGCCACTACCCGTTTGAGGTGAGAACACAGGAGGAAACCGGTTCGACACGTAGGCTATAAAACCTAGCGAACGTGTTGGGAGTCGCCCAACCCTCAGCTCTACAGATGTCTGCTAGCGAGGCACCACGAGCCAGCGCCCAGGACGATGCGACACCCCTAGTGGAGTGAGCACGCAACCTGAGCGGGCAGGGCACACCTTGTGCTTCGTAGGCCAAGGTGATGGCATCCACTATCCAGTGGGCCATCCTCTGCTTGGAGACAGCCTTCCCCTTCTGCTGTCCTCCGTAACAGACAAAGAGCTGTTCTGAGGTCCTGAAGCTCTGAGTTCTATCCACGTACTGACGCAGTGCGCGTACAGGACAGAGCAAAGCTAGGGCTGGGTCTGCCTCCTCCAGGGGCAGCGCTTGCAGGCTCACTACCTGGTCCCTGAAGGGCGTGGTAGGAACCTTGGGCACATAGCCGGGCCGGGGCCTCAGTGTTGCACTGGAGTCGGCCGGCCCAACTCAAGGCACGACTCGTCGACCGAAAATGCCTGCAGGTCCCCCACCCTCTTGATTGAGGCCAATGCAGTCAGGAGTAGGGTTTTCATAGAAAGAAACTTCAACTCGACTGACTGCAACGGCTCAAAGGGGGCAGTTTGTAGGGCTCTTAGCACCAAAGCCAAATCCCAAGAGGGAAGGGAGGGAGGCCTCGGAGGATTTAACCTCCTGGCCCCCCTAAGAAACCTGACGACCAGATCGTGCTTCCCCACCGACCTCCCCTCTATGGGGTCGTGGTGGGCAGAAATAGCAGCAACATATACCTTAAGGGTGGAGGGGAACAGCCTACGCTCCAACCCTTGTTGCAAAAAGGAAAGCACGGCTCTGATCGAACATCTCCGGGGGTCCTCCTGGTAAGAGGAACACCATTCGACGAACAGGTTCCACTTCAGCGCATAGGCCCGTCTTGTGGACGGTGCTCGTGCTGAAGCGATAGTGAGCGCTACCTCCTGGGGCAGGTCACCTAGAACCTCCGCGTCCCGTCCAGGGACCACACATGA
The DNA here is from genome assembly GCA_039654775.1 of Spinibarbus caldwelli. NCBI lineage: Eukaryota > Metazoa > Chordata > Actinopteri > Cypriniformes > Cyprinidae > Spinibarbus > Spinibarbus caldwelli. Next base: position 8,515,522 of record CM077267.1, read on the forward strand.
AGTTTCCACAAGTCTGGACGCGGGTGCCAGAGGGTGCCCCGTCTCTGAGAAAGCAGATCCTTCCTCAGAGGAATCGGCCAGGGAGGGGCTGTCGCGAGGAGCATGAGTTCCGGGAACCAGGTCCTGTTGGGCCAATATGGAGCCACTAACAGGACCTGCTCCTCGTCCTCCCTGATCTTGCACAATGTCTGTGCTAGCAGGCTCACTGGGGGAAACGCATACTTGCGCAAGCCCTGGGGCCAGCTGTGTGCCAGTGCATCCGTGCCGAGCGTTGCCTCGGACAGGGAGTAGAACCACTGGCAGTGGGTGGTTTCCGGAGATGCAAACAGGTCTACCTGAGCAACTCCGAACCGACTCCAAATCAGCTGGACCGCCTGGGGATGGAGTCTCCACTCCCCAGGAAGTGCCGCTCGAGACAGCTCGTCAGCCGCCTGATTGAACACTCCTGGGATGTGGATGGCACGAAGGGACCTCAGATGCTTCTGACTCCAGAGGAGGAGGTGGCGGGCGAGTTGCGACATGCGACGGGAGCGCAAACCGCCTTGCCGGTTGATATACGCAACGGTCGCAGTGTTGTCCGTACGGACCAGAACGTCCCTGCCCCGAAGGCGCCCTCTGAGGCGGCACAGGGCAAGACGTACTGCCAGCAACTCGAGGCAATTGATATGCCAACGCAAAAGGGGGGCCCGTCCAAACCCCTGATACTGCGTGCCCGTTGTACGTGGCACCCCAGCCGGTGGCTGAGGCATCCGTGAATACCACAGCATGCCTGGATACCTGCTCCAGGGGCACTCCTGCCCGAAGGAACGAGGGATCTGACCACGGGCTGAAGGTCTTGCGGCAGGCCGGTGTAATCTGAACCCGGTGAGTACCGCGTTTCCACGCCCACCTCGGGATTCGGCCATGGAGCCAGTGCTGAAGCGGTCTCATATGGAGCAGACCGAGAGGAACTATGGCCGCAGCTGCAGCCATATGCCCCAGGAGCCTCTGAAAGAGTTTCAGTGGGACCGCTGTCCTGCCTGATAAAGTCTTGAGGCAGTTCAGCACCGACTGAGCACGTTCCTGGGTGAGGCGTGCTGTCTGGTTGACCGAATCCAACTCCATGCCGAGAAAAGAGATCCTCTGCGTTGGCACGAGTTTGCTCTTTTCCCAATTGACCCGAAGGCCCAACTGGCTGAGGTGCCTGAGCACCAGGTCCCTGTGTGCGCACAACAGCTCTCGAGACTGTGCAAGTATGAGCCAGTCGTCGAGGTAGTTGAGAATGCGCACACCCTGTTCTCTCAGGGGAACAAGGGCCGCCTCTGCGACTTTGGTGAAGACACGAGGCGAGAGGGACAGCCCGAAGGGCAGGACCTTGTACTGATATGCCCGACCTTCGAACGCGAATCGCAGGAATGGCCTGTGCCGCGGAAGAATCGAAACATGAAAGTACGCGTCCTTCAGGTCGATCGCTGCAAACCAATCTAGGGGACGGACGCATCCAAAAATGCGTTTCTGCGTCAACATCTTGAACGGCATCTTGTGAAGTGCACGGTTCAAAACTCGCAGATCCAAGATCGGTCATAACCCACCGCTTTTCTTGGGCACAATGAAGTAAGGGCTGTAAAACCCCGACCTCATATCGGCTGGAGGGACCGGCTCTATTGCATCCTTCGCCAGTAGGACTGCAATCTCCGCGAGCAAGACAGGGGCATCGACGGCTTTGACTGAAGTGAACCGGATGCCCCTGAACTTGGGGGGACGCCGGGCGAACTGAATCGCATAGCCGAGTCTGATGGTCCGCAGGAGCCACCGGGACGGACTGGGGAGCACTAACCAGGCTCCGAGAGACCGCACCAGCGGGGCCAACGGACCCACCGACATGCCCGCGGTGGGGCAGCGAGGTGGAACACAGGGACCGGCCCCAGGGCCTGTGACGGCCTGGCCTGTGACGGCAGGGGGCGGGGTCTGGGTGTGTAGTGTAGCACTCACCTGATTTCTCCTCGCGTGGGAGGAGACACAGGAACCCGGCTTGAGGCTTGTGACAGCCCGGCGTTTGACGACTTGAAGCGGGGACTGGAGTGCTACTGCCCTTACCTGGTTCCACGAATGGGCAGGAGGGGTGCTCTTGGGCAACCACCCGCTGCCTGCTGGCGAGAGAGGAGGAGGGAAGCGATCCTGCTTTGTTTTGATGCACGGATCACCACTCTCCTCCTCTTGAGACCCAGAGATTGAGGAGACCGCTCTTTACTGATGTTTTGGGTACCGCTGGCTGCTGGGCCAGCGGCGGAACAAAATGAACAAAAGATACTCCACCCGGCCCTCTTCCGGGGGAGGGAGTGGTGCAGTCACCATCTCCTGATGAGCAGTCTCCTCCATCTCTGGGTCGACCGTCCCAGGGCCTCTTGCACTTGCGCTTGCCGCCAGGTTTGGCGGGGGCCTGGACGGGCTGGGCGTCCTGCCTGCGACCGGCTCCACGACGCTGCCTGGTGAAAGGCTGCTGCGGCTGCGTGGGAGCGGGGGGCGGCCACAGGGGGGCGCCCACGGCGACAAGCAGGCTGAGTGGCTGCAGCCGGAATGGAAGCAGCAGGTTTCCTCCGGCGCATGATGTGTTTGCCTCAGTCTGCTTCTGGGCTGCCGAGAACTGCTGGGCAAAGCTCTCGACAGCGTCGCCGAAAAGGCCGGTCTGTGACACGGGAGCATTCAGGAACTGTACCTTCTCCAGCTCTCATGTCAGCAAGACACAGCCAGAGATGGCGCTCCTGGACCACTAACGTGGACATCGCACGACCCAGAGACTGTGCGGTCACCTTCGTCGCTCGTAGCGCGAGGTCCGTCGCAGCACGCAGCTCATGTAGAACCGCCGGGTCGTGACCACCCTCGTGCAGGTCTTTCAGTGCTTTGGCCTGGTGGACCTGCAGCAACGCCATGGCGTGGAGGGCAGAAGCCGCCTCCCCACAGGCTCTATAAGCACTGCCAGTTAGAGCTGACGAATACTTAGAGGCCTGCGAGGGGAGACACGGGTCACCCCACAGGGTGGAAGCGGCTGTTGGACACAGTTGCATGGCCACAGACCGCTCCACCGAGGGGACGCCCGCATACCCCAAAGCGGCCCCACCATCGAGGGTGGTGAGAGCGGAGGAACCACAAGATTTGTTTCAGGCAGTGAAAGGTGCCTTCCACGACCTTGTAAGCTCCTTGTGCACTTCCGGAAAGAATGGCACCGGAGGGGGGCGCTGAGAACCAGTGCGACCCCCACCGAGAAACCACTCGTCCAGCCTCGAAGAATCGGGACGCGGTGGATTTCTCTTGGATTCCACACGAGCCCGACATTCTCGGCGGCCCGGGAAAGCATAGCCGTCATCTCTGGGTCTGGCACGGACAACGTTACCACACCCGAAGGGGGCAACGCAGCCGGGTCGTCATCCCCGGAGAGAGAGGGCCCGCCCTCCGATGCAGTGATCGACATCTGGTCGTCAGAGGGGGCACCAAAGGAAACGCGTGGCCAGCGCGCTCCTTTGGTAGCTCCACCGGCTGCGGAGTGCTTGAGGGGTGAGGAGCTCCACTTGGGGAAGCCCTCACCGTAATCCTCAAATCACCTCTGACTCCACCGGATCCAGTGTGCACGCCGGATCGCGGCAGGCAGAGGGACTCCGCCATGTTTGACATAGCGGAGTCGCTCTCCGAGATGGTCATGTCCCTGCAAGAAGAACATGAACCATCCACGAAAGCCACCTCAGCGTGCTGAATGCCCAGACACGTGAGGCAGCGATCGTGACCGTCCCGAGGCGCCAGGAAACGACCGCACCCAGAAACGCACGGGTGAAAAGACATCTTTAAAAAGACGCGATCACCCGTGTTGCTCTTTTAGAGAAATTGCTCTTTCAGAGAAATGCTCTTTTAGTGCTGAAGCACGCAGGGGAGCTGGCCACCGCACACTCCTAGTGTGGCTGTCAGCAGGAAGACGATCTTTCTCTCCCGGACACCGTGACCACCGCTGCCGCGCCGTAACGCCCGCACTCGCTCGCAGAACACTCTCTTGGAAGGGAGAGCAGTAGCTTCAACCACTACCGCTCGGCTCCGAAGCGAAAGGATAATTGATGCGGTGCATCAGCTGCCTCTTATGCTCACACTGTGATCAGCGGCAGCTGGATGCAATAATCGCATGCCAATGTCCATTGGCTCGTTTAGTTACACTCGAAGTGGATTGGTCTCTCTGGCGAGATCCCAATTTCGTCGGTCATCCGACGTGACTCGGAGTGACCGACTGAAAGGGGAACAGGAATATTAGACTGCTGCCACTTTAAGAGCTGCCTGGATCCAATATACACATTTTCTTTCTCAGCTGTTTGCTTTCACTTAAGACCTACTGTGTTTACGAGGATACTTGCAAAGACAGGCATTTTGACACATACAAGTGTGTACAGCTTTCCTGTAGCTCAAATAGTAGAGCATGGCGCTAGCAACGCCAAGGTCATGGGTTCGATTCCCAGGGAAAGCAAGAGCTGATAAAATGTAGAAACTGTAACTTGAATGCAATGTAAGTTGCTTTGGATAAAAGCGTCTGCTAAATGCATAAATGTAAATATTTAACCGTTCAAGGTGTATAAATCAGCAAAAATAAGTTAATAAAATAAATAAGTTAAATACTTCCGCGCTCTATGAGCACTCAGAAACAGCACGTGCATATAGCGAAATGAGTTCTCTTTCGCTGCAGATTGCATTTTAATGGCTTAAAATCACCTGATTTTTAACCGCAATGCTTAAAAACACATGCAAACAATAAGTTTTCGTGACCTCGTAGCACAGCAACATCACGTGAGTGTGTAACCGCGATAGAGGCGCTTGTTAATTAATTGCTAGAAATCCCTACTGGTTAATCATGTCTACCAGTATATCGCCCACCCCTAATCTGAGTCATTTTGACATTGACAAGCACTTTTAGACAGCTGAGGCAGACCAACCAAAAAATGTAACTTTTAAACCCTTTTGTCATTCTAAAAAAGACTGGCCCTGGCTTGTGCATATATGCTATTCTTGGGAATGGCGTCAATCTCTGTATCATCTTAACTAACAGACCTTTACATAAACCAGTGTACATAATAATCTGTAATCTAGATTGTTGACAGTGTTTGTGGCTTGGATGTAACACTACATTTCTTAATGGTTAAAAATCATTGTCCATCAGAAGGTTAAACAAAACTGATATACTGTATAGTGTATTCTGCCTTTCTATCTGAAGCATGAATATTATTAATGATGTTATTAAACATAAAATAAAGTCTGCTGGTCCTCAGTCCCAAAAGTGACATCAGTTACTGATTCTATTAAAACATTTGTGTAATGGGATCTCAAACACTACAGGGAACATTATCAGCTCAGCTATTAATGGATCATTAAGAGGGCCCATGTGTATATTAACGAGACATAAGCATCATGGCCTAATTTATTAAGATGAAGTGAAGCAATCACATGAGCTGGAGCTTCTTATTTAGTTTCAGTATTACAAATTACATAACATTCAGCAATTTTAATATACCTCAAATTTATTTTAACATCATTTTCACATATAAGTGGTACATTAAACACCATAACCTGGCATACCATTAAACCATAAGCAAAAGGTGATGTATTTGAGTCCATTTGTAAATGCCAGATTAAATTTGTTGAAACAGTTACTTTTATTCTTACATAATTTATCTGTCTTATTTTCTATTTAATACAGTTTGATTATTTGTACAGATTATTATTATTTTTTATACAGTCTTTTGAGAGAAGGGATGCTCGCTGAGGAAGACATTAGAGATCTGATGTCAAGGGTTTTCATGTAACATAGTGCCATAAACACTGTCACACTTGTTTGTCTGAAGAGTGTCAACATGTTTGCTACATGCTCTTAATTTGCTCTCTGGAGACAAGACAGATCCTTAAGATTGTACAGATGGGAAACCAGCCCTGAGAGAATTATCAAACACGGTTGATGCAAATAAGTGTCAATATCCATTAATGTTCACAATGACAATCAAAATCAGTCAAACCAGGTTGTTTGTAACCTTTAACCTTCACCATTAATTATAAAGATCAATAAAGGCTCAACCAAAATAAATATTGACTGAACTGAATCAATTATTCAGCATTTGGATATATTATGTAATTTGACTTCACCACTTGTGAACAACATTGTACAAAGGGTTTGGTAATATTCTAGACTTTGTACATTGTAGCATTAATTTATTCCAATATTCAAGAGCATCACAAAACATTATCAAAACAAACAACATTATCACAATTTGCCAAGAGAATGATGAACACAATAATCCACTATGATAAAACCTTTAAATGATTTGGTAGAACTTTTTTGTGCAAAAATACATCTGCTAATCGTTTTCTGATCTCTTTAGTTCTGGTGCAATAAACAGTGGGATTTATTAAGGGAGGAATTAGAGAAGCGAAAATCAATATTGCATTTCTCTCTGTTAAAGTTAGAACAACTCCTATTCGAGTTAGCATGTTAGAGACCAGCTTTGGTACATAAAAACTGAGCAGGACAATGAGGTGACTCAAGCAAGTGTTGATCATTTGCTTTTTGCTTGAGTTATTGGAGAGTTTAGTTACGCTGTACGCCAGGACAGCATATGTGCACATCACAAAGGAAAAGAGTCCACAGAACCACCACAGATTAATCATTGCAGGCAAGAAAAAATAGGGTTCAGGATTAACACAAGCAGCTCTGATCATAGAAGGATAATCACAAAACACATATCTGATGACAGGCTGACAGTACGGGACATTGTCTACCACAGATGTCAAAACACCCATCAAAGCGATAGTAATCAGCCAAGTTAGAAAAATCAACAGAAATGTTCGTGAATTTGTTACAATGCTGTGGTATCTTAATGGAAGCCTGATTGCAATAAATCGGTCTATTGCCATTAATGTTAGAGCCATGCACTCTGTGAAATCGCCAAGATGATAGAAGAACATTCTTGAGATACAAGAGTAGTATGAAACATTTTTAATCTCAGCCAGCAGCACTGAGATCATGGTTGTGCTGCAGGTAGAAGAGAACATTATGTCAACAACAGCTAGATTACAGATTAATATGTACATTGGTTTGTGTAAATGTCTGCCAGTCAAGATGATACACAAATTGATGCCGTTCCCAAGCAATATGAGCGTGTAGGTTATTAAGATGAGGAATCCGAGGAGCTTTTGGTTTGGCAAGTGATCAAATCCAGTGATTATAAAGCTGTCTACATTCACAGTATAATTTTCAACTGCCATTTTCAGTCCACTGCTAAACAAACAGACACAAGTATATTATAATACACTATATAGAGATAACAAGTAACAATCAGTCATAGCCTTGATGTACTCATATATGCAAAGAAAAAAAGCTCCTGTGAAGGAAGATGGAAGAAAGATGCAGACAGTGTCTGTAACTGCAAAGTGATGAAAACTGTGAAAACTGAAGTATAGTTTCAAAAGGAATACAAAAAGAGTTTCAGTCATTATAAAAAAATAAATATAAATAATACGTAAAACATTTTCTATGCTTATTCTTTTGGCATTCCTCCTTAAATCTATAGAAATGCTAGAATTTCTAACCAATGAATATTTAATATAGCATACAAGAGATTCTGAGATGTTCCCTTTCATTCAGTTAAACAGATGTATGACTGATGTTCTGCCTTTTATTGTGTGACAGCTCATACCTTACCTTTTAGGTTACCTAGCAGCATGAAACTATAGAGAGTTGGTTCAGATGCCATATAACATCTATAAAAACAAATTTCCTCTTTATTTTGCAAATGTAAACAGTTTGAGAATTACAACAATTACAACATGATGTCATTATTAATCATCAGCAGCCTGTTCATACAATGTGGTTCTAGCACATATAGGATATTTTGTATGTTTGTGTAGACACACTGAAGCACACATTATTAAGACAGCATCTAAAACAGAAGCATTTACACATGTACTTTACAGACAAATTATTTTAGATCTAAATTACTTAGTAACAGCCGCCTTCCAATTATAACTACACTCTTAGAAAAGATGTGTTAAAAATGACACAACCTGTGTTAAATTTGAACACATTAATGGGTGAGTTCTGGGACAACGTTTTTTGTGTTAATTTTTACTCATTCATTGTGTTGATGGTTTTAACACAGTAAATGTGTCAGAAAGGTTATCACAAAGATGTGTAAACGTGTGTATAATTTAACACATTATGTGCTGTCCTTCACTACATACATTATGTTAAAAAAACACAAAATTCTAAACAAAATGTTCGCATTTCACAAAATGAATGGAAAAATCATTGGTTGTTTGGCTTATTGTCAAAATATTTATTATGATGAAATATCAATTACATAGAACTGCAGAATATATATATACATACAATTTTAAGCAGTCAAAAAGGAAATGTCCAACACAGGACAAAAAAGTTATTTTCATCTCATTAGGTAACATGACACATTCATAGTCATTTCACTTTTTACCAAACTTTGCTGGATTGATGCACACTGATGGCCAAAAGTATTTTGAAAGATGCTCAAAAAATATTTCTTATTAGCAATGTCTGTACTCCTCCATCTTTTCCACGGCATAGGAGTAAAAGTCATTATCAAAATAGCCTTTTAAAAGCCAACACAATGTTTTTGTCCACCTTTGGGAATAAATGAACTTCTCCGAAGACTGGATCCTGCTCAGAGCTTTGCCAAAATCAGAATGGTCCCTGGTCTGTATGCGTGTCCACAACCACAAATGTACTCAGTCCTTCAGTGGAGATCCCTGGTTCCAACACTACTAAGACAGAGAGAGGAGAAAATTCCACATTAGTGTCAATTTATATTTAACCTACATTTTTAAACCTTTTTTACTCTAACATAAGAATATATATATATTTGTAAGTAACAGCTTGTCAATAACATATACAAACATTTCAGCTGAACTGTAAACTAAATTATGTCAGATTTAATTTGAATACTTACATATTCTAAATTCTGTTCAAAAATGCTGAGATCCATAGAGAGAAAGACTCCAATTGAGGATTTAGCCTTCAGCTTGTCTGCAGTGAAGGGGTAGCTGTTTGAGACAAAAACACACTAAGACACATGCAAGCAATCACTATGTGATGATCTTCCTCCTTCCTACAGTAGTTAACCCACCTATGCGCTGATGTTAGGTACCTTCCTGGTCATGTGGGACTGCAATGGCAGAGAGTCTTCTGCCTAATGAAAGATCAAAATAATGCTAAAATGTAAACTAAAGATTATAAACTAAAGAATGCTTGATTTGGTATGAATGAATGATTTAGTGTGAGTTTTATTGCAGTGCTTACCTGAATGGTGAACATAGAAAATGGTCCATCTTCTAAATGGTTCATTTGCTGTGTAATAAACATAATTTAGACATCACTTATTTGATATAATGTTAGCAAATTTAGATTGTAAGCTACCTGGTCTGCACCAGTGCCTCCAAAGCACTTATAACATATTGCTAATCATTTCAGCAAACTTTTAAATACTTTAGACATAATAAATAAAGAGCATTGCTAGCACCATTTTTTTATTGACAAAAAAAAGTGTCTAAAAGTGCGGTCATATTTACCACTGCTTGGCAAAATTTCGCTTTTCTAAATTCAGCCATTTGTAAAGGTGTCTTCTCTCTCGGGAATTTCGAGTGAAAGTGGGAAAAGATTGTCGAATTGAAATCAGTTTTCAATGCGTTTTCGCCACGCTAACCAACAGAAAGCGGCTTGATTTACAGTAAAGTTACGTGACTAATGTGCTTCAGCAAACTAATGTTATTGACAAGCAGGGCCGTAGCTAGAGGACTGGGGGCCCCGTGAAAAAATATTGATGTGTCTAAATCTTTTAACTTCAAGATTGCAGCAAACTCTTCAAATATCTCTGCAGTGGTTTGAAAGCGGGTATCCAACGCAGAGATTATATTATCCAATGCCACAAAGAAAACATTGTTTCAAAATCTATTTTCCTCTGTCTCTTGCTGATTAGTGTCCTCTGAACTCTGACTTTCATCTGCAAACCACTTTCTCCTTCTCTTGTGGCTGACTGGAAACCCCCTGGGCACATCCATAGCTTCTGCAATGAGGGAGGCTTCTGCAAAAAGATTATCCCATGAGTTACGCAAAACCTCCATCTCTTCTTTCAGTGCCTGTATGTTGCTTATTTCAACTTCCATTGAATTTTCCCTGATTGCAGAATTAGGTTTCTGTCTTCAATGGACTGCAAGATTTTCTTCCATACAGTGAGAAGAACTATCGCTTTGAAGGACATGAAGTACTGTTTTAGACCACTGGCCTCTGACCTGGCTTCATTGGTTAAACTGCACTTTGCAAGGATGGTGTCCAGAGCTTCTATGATTGATGGCAAGTGGTTTGCAACAGGTTTAACTGCAGCTATACGTGCACTCCACCTGGTCTCTGACAAACGTTGAAGGGAGCAGCCAGTCTTACTTTTAAGGATTGCCCACCGCTCTGGACTTTCACTAAAGAGACTGTATAAGTGGTTCAAACAGCCAAAAAATGTTGACACATCAGGACATGACTCTGCTGCTTGTACACCAACAAGATTCAGGGAGTGTGAAGCACAGGGTGAATATGTGGCAAGAGGGTTTATTTTCTTTATTTCAGCCTGAACCCCTTTCACTTGTCCGGACATATTTGCCCCATATTTCCCGGCCAGTCTTTCCATTGAAAGCTTTGAACTGTAAAAAACGTTCAGTTATCTCCCACTGATTATTCTCCTTCTTTGCTATATATCTTAACAGAATCACATTCTGTTCCACATGAGATATGTCAGGAGTTGCATCACAAATCACAGAATAATAAATAGCATTCTCCCTTTCCTTCAATATTTCTTTCAAGACCTTTTCTCTACAGAGTTCAATGAACTAATTTTGTGATGGTAATGTGCCATTCTTGTGAAGGCAATGTGCCATTCTTGAACCTTTCTTCTTCTCTGACACTTTTTTCAAATGTTCACTGAGCAGAGGATCATAACGAGCCAACAGCTCTAATGTGCCAAGGAAGTTTCCATTGTGAACGTCACCTACATTTTCTGTGGTCCCTCTGAATGCAAGTTTCTTGATGCCAAAAAAAGTGTGACATCTAATATTCTTTCAAGAATTGCTTTGTTTTTGTTTTTTTCAACTTCCAGCTGTATTTGTTTTTGTAAGCTGCTATCTATTTCTTTTGCTTCCATCAAAGAATATTTCAGATTTTTCCACTTGAGGTAGCATGCTTTGTGTGCCTTACTTGCTTCATGGTCAGGGAATTTGTCGTACATTTAAATTATTTATTCATTTATTTTAATGCCATTAAGCCATAACTTATGAAACACTATTTAAAGACATCATGCACTTATTTAAGACAAATTAATAAAAAACTACCAAAAGACAAAGGAATTATTAAATAATAATAAAAACCTTTTTTAAAGGACCAGCAATATAATAATATATTTTTTTTCCCACCAGCCTGTTATAATTCGTAAATCAAAAAGTAAAAATTCAGAAACAGATAATAACGCAATCTAATGTAAAAATAAATAATTAAATTAATAAATAAAACACTACTATTACTCATTGTCTTATTTTAGATAATAAATGGTGCTGCATAATATATTACTGAACAAAGCTAATAGCTACATTTCTTCTTCCAAGAACATTGTGTTGCATTCATGTTTTCTTGACCGTAACACAGCCGGCAGGTCCGTAATGCTTGTCATAATGCGTCGTGACTCGTGACAGTTTTTTTTCTGTTTGTTATACAAACCAACTCTATTTACAGTTGCGTTCAAAAAAACAAACAAACAAAACAAAACAAAAAAAAGACTGGGATTTTGACCACGCTATTCGGTCGGCGGCCGATACGCACCAGTAGCCTAAATAAAATTATGTGATGGCGGCAGCGGTGGTCGATAGTTTACATGACAACATATTAACCTGTCTTAAAGAAGGTCTTGATAGACTGGGATACAGCAGTTCTCCTGGCTTCGCTCTTCTTCTTTTCATTCCGTTTCTGGTAACCTGATTTATATTTTCTTTTCCCCGACATTGTCAGTCAGCATGTACATCGCTAACTTCATCTGACGTCTCAACTCTGATTGGTCGTCTTGTTCACGATCTGGGGTGGGACTTCTGAGAATACTTCGTATCAGACTAAACCATTTTTCGGGAGGATAGAGGAGCAGATATTAGAAAATTTCTTTAACCAAATTGCATGCTTTTTTGTGGTTTTCATAATATCTCAGTTTTACAACTAATAAAATATTAGAATTATTCACAGAACATGGGCCTATATAGTTTAATTCCTGGATTTTGTGGGGCCCCCTGGCCGGTGGGGGCCCCTAGAATTGTCACCACCTTTCACCCCACTAGCGACGGCCCTGTTGACAAGGACCGGGTTTTGCCCACAAAATTTCGCTGTGATCGCACGTTTAAAACAGTATTAAAACAACAACAGCAGGAAACATAGCTTTTGTTAATAAATGTAAGCAAAATATGATTTCAACTACATCTTACCTCAGGAATCTTGCTAGCAGTCTCCGGCGCGAATCGTCTCCTCCATGGTAAAAAGGTGGTTTTGACGAGCAGTTTTGACTCGAAGGTTAGTCGATTAACATAATTAAGCGATTATAGTATAAATGCGATATTTTACTTACAACAATACAGAAATAAAACGAAATGGCATGTCGCTGTCATAACAGACTAGAATGAATATATGGGCTGACTGGATTCTGTTCAAAGACCCTAACGTAACGTTAGTCCCTATTGGTTCACATTAGCTAATTTAAATAACGGTCTTTAAAAACTACACATAAAGTGTTTGCACATCGGTCTACACATATTGTGTTAAATGTTGTGTTAAACTACACATAAATATGTGTAAAAGAGGTTATTCTTTTCTACACATTTTTTATTTAATATTGACACAAAATGTGCAAATTAGAGTGTTACACATAAAATGTGTAATTTTTTAACACATCTTTTCTAAGAGTGTATAGCTACCACTATCGCCGACAAATGAGAAGAGACAGACCCAAAGTCATTCATTTTACTGAAGAGTAATATGGAAGCTTTGTGGAGTTTCGACCATATACGCATGTCGAAGTTTCGGGTCCGATTTGAGCTTCGGATGTGTTAAAATAACTTCTGTAGCATACACCGTATGCGATCGTCTTACTGGATGTGATGTATTCTAATCAAAATCTTGAGCATGAGGTGAGAATTACCAGTATTTTTCCACTTTAATGTTGTTCTGTAAAAACTACATATGTAAAATGGAGGCTATGAGTAATTACCTACTATGTTTTTGTTTTAGATGTATTGGAAGTTATTTGTTTTAGTGTGTGTGTATATATTCATACATTATATTCATTCGAATCATTCTTGTGTCATGGTGAATAAGCAGAATGATTCACAACCAGTTTGATAGTTCTGTGTGACTGCCACTAGGGGGTGACATACGATAATGTGCAGTCACATGACAATAGGGAAAACTATTTATAAGCTATTAGCAGTTTTTGAAATTTCATTATTAATGGTTAATATTAATATCATATTAAGAGTTCATATTAATAGCTTATCGCTTTTGACCAATAGGTGGTACCAAATTGATGTGGTGTGATCAGTGTGAGGTGACAATGACACACATGAAGTTTAGTGCCAATATGTCAAAGCTTTGCAGAGATACAGCCTCAGATGCAGTTTGGCATCATGCCTTCAAATTCATTGACATGGTTAAAGAAAAAAAATTTGTTTATCAACACAAAATCCATAACTTTTTGCCAGCATGATGTGAAGATGATCTGAGTTGAATTTGCTGAAATTGAGTCTAAGAGGAATTGGAAAAAGTAGGTTTTTAAAGAAAATCAAAATGGCAGACAGAAAATTTGGCCGATCATGGCAGAATTGGTACCTATGTTCTCGGCATGACCCAAGGAATAATATGAGACCAGTTCATTGCAACAGGTGAAACTAATCAAATGTTATTAGCATTTTTGGAAATTTCATTATAACTTTTGACCACAAGGTGGTGCTGCTCCAAAACTTTTTGAGCGTCTAAGGGCATTGTGTCGAAGACACATACTGAGTTTCGTAACAATGTGCTATGTTTATAATATATAGCATTTTACTACAAACTTCAAAATGGCCAAATTTAAAATGGTGTGGTTCGACTCGGCATGCTGTACCAAATCTAAAGAGACCGGTTATGTGATTTTTGGCCAAACTGTACAGAAGTTTATAAGCAAAAAAAAAATAGCCATTTTCCATATCTCCTAACCACCAGGTGTTGCCGTGCTGAAACTGTGCAGGTAGCCTCAGATCATGGTTGTCATAACACACACCAAGTTTGGTTTGAATATGCTAAAGTGTTGCAGAGATATAGCCTCATGTTTATTTCAATAGGGTCTGGCTGCAGACTTACACTTGCATTTTCAGACTTGCACTCTCAGACACTTGCACTTCCGCAAGTGACGTCACTTGCAGTCTTTTTTATTTTTTATTTTATTGTATTTATTAATCATTTTTTTAAATTGAATCTCTCAACATTTTACACAAGTAGCCAGGTGGTGAAGACAAGAAAAAAGAAACTAAATTACAATGTCACTTGCAATCGCCGCTTGCACTTTTTGCTACCTGTGACGTCACTTGCAATCCACACAAAACTGTGCGTGTTGCCAATGGAGACGAGATGCTGTGGTGGTTAAACGATTAAAGCTCATTTAATATCATAACATACAGCGTCCTGCAAGTCATACGTGGCAACAGAACAGCCGAATATGAACGCAGTGTGCAAAGTCTCTCGTTAAGCGCTTTTAAACCTCCATTAGAAAACCATACACATTTAATATCGCTGATAGAGCAAATAAAAGCTCAAATTCAATTTATAGTTTATTAATTTAATGTACTACAAGGCAAGCATATGTCCATGAACACAACGAGCAAACTTTCACTTTTCCTCTCATACAGCAAAACGCTTAATGTGGCATAATAACGGACTAAGATAAAGACCAAATTCAGTAGGCTAGTTCTTATTGTTGATGCAAACTCTACAGACCATATGAACGCGCATTAAGAAATGCATTAAATGATATTAAAGAACCAACTCCGTCCGTGCAGGCTAGCAGATGAGCCCAGAACATAATGCGTTAAGTTGTACACTAAACGGTTTCCGGAAAATCATTATAAATAAAACACGTAATGTAGCTTAATGGACAAAGACAATGATACAAAAGGGCTGTAGACATTTTATTCTAAATGGGAAAATTGGTCTTTTTAATCTTAGTCCGTTATGCCACACTATGCCACATGCCACATTTTGCGGTATGGGAGGAAAACACTATATACATATACATTATATTAATAAACTGTATATTGAATTTGATCTTTTAATAGCACTATCTTAACACATTAAGCCATATTAAGTGTTTATGATTTTCTACGGGAGGTTTAAAAGCGCTTAATGAGAGCACTGCGTTCATATTCGGCTGTTCTGTTGCTTGCCAAGGATTTGCGGGTCTTGTCTTTTTATCTTACAGATGACTTGCAGGACCCTGTATGTTATGATATTAAATTAGTTTTAATCGTTTAACCACCACAGCATCTCGTCTCCAATGGCAACACGCACGGTTTGTGTGGATTGCAAGTGACGTCACAGGCAGCAAAAAGTGCAAGCGTCGATTGCAAGTGACATTGTAATTTAGTTAATTTTTTTCTTGTCTTCACCACTTGGCTACTTGTGTAAAATGTTGAGAGATTCAATTTAAAAAATAATTAATAAATACAATAAAATAAAAAATAAAAAAAGACTGCAAGTGACGTCACTTGCGGAAGTGCAAGTGCCTGAGAGTGCAAGTCTGAAAATGCAAGTGCAAGTCTGCAGCCAGACCCTTCTCGTTTATTTTGGCGTGCCTGTCCGCATATCTCAGGTTCAGCTGTGGGGCTATGGAGAAATCGCTCACCGGAGGCAGGTTTATGTAGCAGTTTTGCCAATTGCTGTGAACATATTCAAGACATGACATAATATTTAGCAAATTAGCATCCTCAAATCTTGTCCGAAATTGGCGTTTTCTCTATCAGTGTTCTCCTTAACGAGCCAGGACTTGTCTGTAAGGCCTGAATAAAGCAATCCGGTATCTCACTGTAAAGTTTTGATGGATGACAATTGCAAACAAGGTAAAGATTACAATGACATACAGGAGTCATACATTAGGCATTAGTGCAAGTCCATTATGGTTGCATGTCTGGCGTGTGTTTTATAGAGGAGTTAGCAAGGGTCAGTGGTGATTATGAACATATGGGTATCAGATACTCTAAGCAAAAGCTTTCAGAAAATACAGTTTTATGAGAAACAAACTTAACCATGAACTTGATAAACAAATATCTTTATTTAAAATATGTTTTAAGCCTTGTAAATATGTTATAAGTCTCAGTATTTTTCCTTCTAACTTTTTTCTGAAATTTTTTCTGTTACTGTTAGCATTAAACCACACCAGGATGTTTGTTAAAATTGGTGGATGTGGCACAGCCGTACCTAGAAAATTTTCCACCAGCCATAAAATATGAATGTGCATCACCAACATCTTCACAATCTACACATTGGCCACAAATTTAATATTGTTGAAAGAGCAAAATATGGTTCAGGATTAACACAAGCAGCTCTGACCAGTGAAGCATAACCACAGAACACATATCTGATGACAGGCTGACAGTACGGGAGACTGTCTATCACAGATGTCAAAAAACCTAATGCAGCAAAACCACTGAGCCAGGTTAGAAAAATAACAAAAATGTTTGTGAATTTGTTACAATTCTGTGGTATCTTAATGGAAGTCTAATTGCAATAAGTCGGTCTATTGCCATTAATGTCAGACCCATACACTCTGTAAAATCGCCAAGATGATAAAAGTACATACTTGAGATACAAGAGTAGTATGAAACAGTTTTAATCTCAGCCAGCAGCACTGAGATCATGGTTGTGCTGCAGCTAGAAGAGAACATTATTTCAACAACAGCTAGATTACAGATTAATATGTACATTGGTTTGTGTAAATGTCTAGAAGATGCACAGATTGATGCCTTTCCCAAGCAATATGAGCATGTAGGTTATTAAGATGAGGAATCCGAGGAACTTTTGGTTCTGCAGGTGATCAAATCCAGTTATTATAAAGCTGTCTACATTTTTCGCAGTGTAATTTTCATTTGCCATTTTCAGTCACTCACTTCCTAACATACAGATACAAGTATTTAAATAAATACAGTTAACAGATGAAAGATGAAGTAACTTAAAGCCTTAATGTACTCACATATGCACAGAAAAAAAGCTCCTATAAAGGAAAATGGCAGAAAGATGCAAACAGTATCTGTAACAGCCAGATGATGAAACCTGTAAAGATTGCTGTGTAGTTTTAACCCATTTAAGCCCACCGGCAACTGTAGTTGCTGCAGGTTATAGTTGTCATTTTCCTTTTATGAGTATTTTTCTAGATGTTATCCATGTTTCATGTCTCAATGACATGCAAGCAAAGAACCAATTAAAGGATTTCAAGAGAAAAGAAAAGGTAGGGGAGAGGGGGGCACAAAGTAACACTTTTTGACTTTCTCAAATTGTGTAAATCCACGTGGGGTTCAGAGTATAATTTTTTTTATCCACAGTAATTTCACACTTGTCTAGTACAAATATGTTGCTTTGTTTCATAATTAGAGTGTATAGGTTTTTCTTCATTTACCCTCAAAAATTGTAAGTGAAATGTGACAACATGCCCCATAGGTGGGGTAAATTGTAACACCTGAGGGGCATGTTGTAACATGACCATATGACAGCTTAAAATGTTATCTGATCTCATGAAAAACATATACAAGACAAACTAAAATATTTTGTCAATAAACTAAAATAATTATTTATTTCAAATAAAATAATAGCGATTTTTAAGAATTAAAAATAATCAGATTTTTGAGTTTGACAGTGAACACACTGCAACCATGCTTGGGATGGCCCACATAAACGACCCAAAATGCTTTACATGTCTTGAAATAATAATTTCTGAACATTAAACATTGACTGTCAGTCTTTATTCACCTGTTTCTCGTCATTTCTCATTAAAATTTATTAAAGTAAATAGTGTGAATTACATTGCTAATGTCATAGAATAGCACTGTGTAATTTTTTTTTTCTGTGAAACAAAAGTTAAATGTGTTCAGAAAAGTTGTCATAGTTTTAGTGACAATGACATATATTATAAATAAAGTATGAAAAATGTCCAGAGTTTTCATGTTGTTAGAATTTTAACAAAGATTAACTTTGTACCAAGGGGGCGTTTTACCTCACCTATGGGGCAAAACACCACCATGGGTGGGGTAAAATGTCTGACAAAGCAATTTGCTTTAAACATTTAGCCTACAGCAAAATCAGAGTACAGGCAGTTTTAGCTTAAAATTAAAAAAGAATATAAACAATAATTATGAATTATAAAATTATAATAGCCTATTTGAAACATTTGGTTAGCTGATGCTAGCTAACTAGCCACCTGATGCTAACTTGAGGTAATTTTTAAATATAAAGTCCAAATATTTTTATTCAACCAACTAGTTAGAATACATTTGATGGAAAAACAAAGGATTTGATGTTCAGAACAGAATAACTACAGTAATTGCTTATTGCCCCCTGGGGGCATTTTACCCCACCTGGCTGGGGGCGTGTTACCCCACAGACTATGTTTGAGAAAAAATTGTCATTCTGAAAATATAATTATATTTTTATTAAATATCACTATGTTCCACCACTTTAAGAGAAATGGATTAGTTGTTTTGTTGGGTTTTCATATTCAAGAGATTATAAGATGCAGCTTTTTTGGGTTTGCATAGAATGTTCTTCCACTTTTATACATAATATATTTGATTATGAATAAAGATTGTTCTTTTGAAAGCAGTTATTTTAAGTTAGATTCCAAATGTTCTCCTCCTATTCAAATTTGACATTGAGGGGTACATACAACATATTTGCCCACCGCCAACTATAGTTGCGGTACATTCAATAACGATTTTCAAGAAAAAAAAAACAAAAACCTGGGGAAAATAAATGCAGAATATAAAAACGTAGTTCTGTTTTTTTTTTTTTTTTAGCTTGTTTACTGTACACCTTGTCATATAGCAGCTTTTAGACATTGTTTTGCGGGAAGCTGCCTCCTTGTCATTTCTGACATGACATAAAAACAAAACAAAGTCAATGGAGAGCGTTGGATTGTTTTCCCCCCGGTGGGTGTAGTTTTCAGATTATGACGTGTGTCGCTCTGTCTCGATTTGCACTTAGTGTAAATAGACACTCCGATTTGTTATTGTCTCCCATATACCTCTAACAAAGTTACTTTAGAGGTTTTTAAACTGAAGCTTTATGCATTATGATCACTTTAAGCTGTTGAATGATTAAATCTGATTGGTTGACAAATGTTCTAATGCTGTATTCATATGCGTTCATCACATTAAAGTGCTTTGTTGTAGGAAAGAACAAGAATCATGGAGGACAGATCATTCATGTGTTCTTTCTTGCCTGTTTATTGGGGATATTTATAGGAAATATTTTCTCAATATCTAATGGATACAATTTTAACTAATGGTTATTTATATATGTAAATATACATGACTGTAACAGCAAAAGAAAGCAATTTAGATGTTATTGGAAAAAAACGAATACAACTTATCAGAACTACAGCTATGTTTCTTTTCTCCACCATGTTTAATGTCTGTTAAATTTAGCTCAACTCCTATACGAGTTAGTAAAATAGAGACAGCTTTGGTGTGTAACAACTAAACAGGACAATGAGGTGACTGGAACAGGTGCTGATCATTTGCTTTCTGCTTGAGTTGTTGGAGAGTTTAGTCACACTGTATGCCAGGACAGCATAGGTACACAGAATAAAAGGAAACTGTCCACACATTGGCCCCAGAATTATATAATTGCAGTTATGAAAAAATATGGTTCAGGATTAACACAAGCAACTCTGATCATAGAAGCATAATTACAGAACACATATCTGATGACAGGCTGACAGTACGGAACACTGTCTGCCAGAGATGTTCACGAGTCTTTAACCTGGAGTCTGAGTCAAGTCTGAAGTCTTTGACCTGGAGTCCGAGTCAAGTCTCAAGTCTTTGACCTGGAGTCTGAGTCAAGTCTCAAGTCTTTGACCTGGAGTCTGAGTCAAGTCTCAAGTCTTTGACCTGGAGTCCGAGTCAAGTCTCAAGTCTTTGACCTGGAGTCCGAGTCAAGTCTCAAGTCTTTGACCTGGAGTCTGAGTCAAGTCTCAAGTCTTTGACCTGGAGTCTGAGTCAAGTCTCAAGTCTTTGACCTGGAGTCCGAGTCAAGTCTCAAGTCTTTGACCTGGAGTCTGAGTCAAGTCTCAAGTCTTTGACCTGGAGTCTGAGTCAAGTCTCAAGTCTTTGACCTGGAGTCTGAGTCAAGTCTCAAGTCTTTGGTCACGAGTCCGAGTCCAGTCTCAAGTCATTTAATGGCTCTCTAAAAAAATCCCATTCATAATCCTCATGTATTGAAATCTTCATATTTACGAAGCTGTTTTATAGGCTATAGACAAAATATATGATCTATGATCTGCTTTTTTTTTTTTTAAAGAGGTGTTAAGATGTAAGGTTTATGTACATCCAGCCTGTTACTTATGTTTTAATCCATTCCCATGTTCAAAACAGTTTTTCTGTAATCAAATTCTATAATAAGATAATAAGTCCTATCTACCATGACACATAAGGAAATATGTGACACAGATATTACAAAACCATACAAATCAAGTATTCCTTTTTGATAAAAGTCAGGGGTATTCAATTAAAGTTCCAAGAGGCACAGACTCTATATTTTCTTCCAAGTAGGGGTCCGGAAAAAAAAAAAAAAAAAAAAAATATACATATATATATGTAAATATACATATATATACATATACATATACATATACATATACATACATATATATATATATATATATATATATATATATACATACATATATATATATATGTATATATGTGTGTATATATATATATATATGTATATATGTGTGTATATATATATATATATATATATATATATATATATATATATATATATATATATGTGTATATATATATATATATATATAATTTTATTTTATATAATTTTATATTTATAATTTTTTATTTATTTATTTATTTTTTTTTACATGTATTGTACCTTTACATTTAGATACATGTGAGGCCATGTGACAAAAAACACTTTCTGTTCAGGGTTTTTCTCCTGAAATCTATACCATTTAAATATATTATAAGCATTATCTACTAAAAATATCTACAATAATCAAAACATTCTCATCTTGAGCAGAAAAGAAAGATAACCAGCAGTTTCAAAGTTTAAGTTCTATCCTATCCAGCTAACAACAATTTTCCCAATTATAATTACATGATTCTTTTGAAATGTTCTTAGCCTACAGATCAATAATGCTAAATGTAGATCAGAAACGTCTTGTCACATCTGGTTTGAACAGGCCGAGTCATAGGTTATTGAGAGTTAAATAGATAGTAAGAAAAATAAATAGATTTGCAGGATTGTTTCTGTTGTTGTTAAAATAACCGTGTCATCCGCAGCTCTTGAACTTGGCGCGCGAGAGAGAGAGAAAGAGAAAGCGCACGGAGCTGAAAGGGCTTGAATTAAGCGCGTTTGGCTTTATAAAAAAATACTAGAGTATATAGCGCTGAAAGATATTTGCCATAAATGACGCTTGTTTTGTGATCCGCTCCGCTGTTTTGACGCGCTGCTCACTTAAAATAATGCTGCTGTTACGGCTCGCGGTCCGGATGCGGTCCGCCTTTTGAAAATCAGACTTTCACCAATTCTTAAATGACTCATGAACCAAGGCTCAAGAAGTGGACAATGTTTTCTGCAGCTGCCCTGCACACAGCTAGTCATGTTCCCAAAGGTTGTGTATATTGTGAGGTTAATGTATCGACATAGAACTAATTTTTAACGTGACAGTTTTATTCTTACATTTACTATAATAAAATGTATTATTAGGTCTGAGACTATTAATGTCAGTGATTTGATTGACAAAATTGCACAAAATTGCATTCACTGCTGACATCACCAAAGCGTTCTTGATTGCTCTGGCAGAAAAGGAAAAGGATGCTGTCAGGTTTCTGTGGCTCCTCCATCTGATGACACAAAAAATGACACTAAAAATGAGTTGCGCATTATGCGAATGTGTAGAGTGGTTTTTGGAGTTTCCCCAAGTCTGTTCCTATTAGCCACAACTATTAGACACCACATTCAACAAAAGGAGTCAGAACAGCCTAAGGCAGTGGAAGCCTTAAGAGAATCGCTTTATGTGGATGATTTTATAGTAAGTTCTCATGATGTGAACGAGGCTTACACTATTTCCACATCTGCCAGAGACATCCTACTAGATGCAGGAAAGAAACTATGTAAATGGGTGACAAACTCATCAGAATTGAGAGCAAGATGGGCAGGAATTGAAATGGAGCAAAACCTGGTATCAAATAGCAGTGGAAATGTGCTAAAAGTATTAGGTTTAGTATGGAGACCAGAAAGTGATGACTTTGTGTTTGATTTCAAGCAACTGTTGAGTGTTTTAGAGGGAAAGGGCAGCACAAAAAGAAATGTGTTGCAAACATCTTATTGGGTTCTTGACTCCCTTCACAATTAGAGTGAAATGTCTTCTTCAGGAAATGTGGGAAAGGGGATCACCAGTTACCTCCAGATTTAACAAGAGTGTGGAACCAGTGGTGTTCTGAGGTGCCCCAGCTTCACTTGATAGCTGTACCAAAGTGGTATGAAATTGAGATCCAAAAAACAATCCAGCTGACTTAGCTACCTGCAGAAAGAGTGCAGAGGAACTCATACACAGTAAACTCTGGTGGTATGGCCCAGCATCGTTAGTTCCTGATCATCCGGAAGAGCCTGAAGAAAGTTATGTTTCGGAAATTAACATTGAGTTAAGATCCAAACTTCAGGTCACCGTGCAAGTTTAGCAGCATTGCATCAACAGAACCTCTTTTGGATTTAACGAAATATAGTAGTCTGAAAACAGTGCTGCGAATAACAGCATGGATAAAGAGGTTCATAAACAATGCTCAATCTAGGTGTAAAATCCAAGGTGAACTCACAACAGAAGAGCTACTTGCAGCTGAAAAATACTGGATAAGGATAACTCAGAAGCAGAGTTTCAGCAAGGAAATAAATTTATTCAGACTAGGTCAAATGTTGACAAGGACTCTAAAATTAATGATTTGAAACCGTTCTTAGATGAGGATGGACTCATTAGTGTAGGAGGACGGTTGCAACAGTCGGAATTCAGTTTCCGAGAGCAGCACCCATGGGTGCTCCCCACAAAGCAAAGTTACTCAGAATTGCTAGTTAAAAGTTGTCATGAAACAGTGAGGCATTCAGGAGTAAGAGACACACTGGTTCAGGTGAGAGAGAAATATTGGATTTTACGGGGTCTACAGCTTGCGAAACAAATTGTAGGACACTGTCATGTTTGTAAAAGATTAACCGCAAAACCAGCTCAACAAACTATTGCACCTCTGCCAAGGGATAGAGTTACTGAAGCGCCACCCTTTGAAATTACTGGCGTGGATTTTGCTGCCCCTTATACGTCAAATCAAATGAAACATCAAAAAAGACATACATTGCACTTTTTACATGTGCTGTTACTCAGGTAGTGCATTTAAAATTAGTGTCAGATCAGACCACAGAGAAATTTCTCCTCGCTCTGAAAAGATTTATAACAAGAAGAAGTCTGTGCAAAGTAATATACTCGGACAATGCAAAAACATTCAAAAGGGCAGACCAAGATTTGAAAGAACTGTGGAAGTCCTTTAAAATCTCTGAGCTTACGGATTTCTTTTCTTCAAGGTTTATTACTTGGAAATTTATTGTGGAGCGTGCTGCTTGGTGGGGAGGCTTTTGGGAGAGACTTGTTAGATCAGTAAAGAATTGTCTGAAAAAGATCCTGGGAAAAGCCTCACTAAACTTTGAAGAGCTGACTACTATACTGACAGAAGTGGAAGCAGTTTTGAATACTAGACCTCTTTCATACATACACAGTGACGCAGATGAGCCCCAACCTTTAACACCTTCACATTTCTTGATAGGAAAAAGACTAACCTCTCTGCCACCCAAAACTGTGGTCTCAGAGTATACTTCCTCAAATCTAACCAAAGATCATGCTGTTCGCTGATAGAAATACAAACAGAGACTCCTGACTACCTTTTGGAACCGTTGGCATAAGGACTATTTGCTGGACTTAAAGTCAGCGCATAAAGGTGATTTCATAAAAGCTACTATGTTGAAGGAAGGTGATGTTGTCCTAATTGGAGAAGACAAGGTACCTCGTCAAACTTGGAACATGGGAACAATTGAAAAACTGAATTCAGGATGTGATGGCCTGGTGCGCTCATACAATATTCGTACTTCATCAGACAGTGTGTTAAGAAGACCTGTGCAAATTATATATCCCTTAGACCTCCGTGTAAGTGTTTTAATTCCATGCACTTTCACTAACAGGGGCACCTTAACATAACCAGAGGTTGAATTTTGATTCTTTTTCCTTGTTGATATGCCAGTTAACATTTGCAACACATTATTAACACATTTCATTTACCTGCAGTCAGTAGGCCCCTCCCCAGTGCAGGACCCTGGGCTTCAGCCCAGTGGAACCCATGCGTTAATGTGCCCTTGGTCATGGCCGCATCACCACTTTGGGTGTGCATTATTCAACAGCCCGTCGTCAATTATTCATTACTTATACAAGAGTTCTTTCTGGTCCTCAAATCTGATTGGCCTTAAGAGCCTTTTCCAGCGGTGCAATATTTTAGTGATAACAGAACTCTGACCGTTTCACCGTTTGTATCATTCGGCTTGCAGTATTTCTCACACCGAGTGTCATGGCGGATGTCCAAATCCACTATAATTTTATGAATCATACCTTTTTGTGTCATAGAATGTAGCTGTAAGAGTTTTTAGGCGAGAATGTAGGTGTTTATGTTTTGAATATGTGGTTTCTTAATAAAGCTAACATCTATTTGAAAATTTGATTTGACATTTTTCAGAGATTTGAGCTCCAGGGTGTCAGCGGACGTTCAATGCTCATGAACCTGCTGAGAGCAGCCTTACCTCAGCCAGATCTTCTGGAATTTACAGCTGGCTCTGATGTATCTAGAGTGGTTAAACACGAGATATAATTCTGTTTTGGGTAAATCTAATGGGCAGTCTTTCGTCTCATTAATCTATTATTTGTTCCAGAACAAATAGATTTAGCTGAGGGCAGAGTCTCATAACGTTATATTTTATATAACTTGCTGTATATCAGAGCGCTGCCTTTTGTACTTTTGACTGAATTGCCTTGCAACTTTTATGATGGCTGTTGTTGTTGTTAATTGAATATTATTATTCAATAGATAATATTTAATATAAATAATAGTAGAATTTAATAATAATATTTAGTATTGGGAAATGGGGTGTGTGTTTGTGTTTGTGATGGTGATTAGTTACAATATTCCGCCATTAGATGGTGACAAGAGACTGTTTTTATGAGCGAGTCAGCAGTAAAGACTTTTGTATCGAAAGAGACTGAAACAGGGATGTAAACAAGGAAGTTAGTTTTACTTTCAGCAACACCTTGTAAGATGCAGCCAACAAATGCACTGAGCAGCGCTGTCACCCTTAATAGATGAAAGAATAGTATGATAAAGAACCTCAGCGGATATTCAAACTAATGTTTTATTGTGAAAATGAGATTGAGCTAAAGAAGGAATGCTGTCTCAGATGCAGGTAATCACACTCACTCAGTCCATCTCTCTCTCATAATACTCTACATAATACAGTGAGCTTTTAATACAGTAATACAATAAGCTTTCAATGAAGCAACTCAGCGTTCCTTCGTTACCATTTCTGAAGTGACGTTTTTGAATTAGTAATGAAGGCTTGGGCCCTGCTGTTAAACTAAAACTGAGATTTGAATCTGTGGTGGAAGGAAGTAGAGGGTTTTTAAAGACACCTCCGTTGTTGTCTCTTTTTTATTTTCACGATTGTGCCATCGAACTGTTGTATAAACGCAATATCACACTCATAGCCGTGTGATATGGCTGTATATCGGCATGCTGTGATTACCTATGGCACTCACCCTTCGGCCTTATTCCTATGACCGAATCAATGCCGTGCCAATATATAGCCATATCACACTGCTACTCAAGTGATATTTACGGTGGCCGCGAGAGCTCAACGCACTGCAACTTCAGAAAACACATGCAAATAGAAAAGGCACCAGCAAATTAAGAAAACATCTTCATCAGTTTGACAGCACACGTGCTGAAATACAAAACACGTTGCAAATCCTCACAACACAAACAAATAAAGAAAATAAAATAGCAAATAGCCTACTGCAAATAGCCTACTCACAACACAAACAAATAAAGAAACGTGCAAGTAGCACAAGCCACAACAAAATTACCTCAACAAAATTAAAATTAACTTATTTTTTTTTTTTTTGGCATATTGATTAACATTTGTATAACCACAGTTGTACAAATACCATGGTTAAACTATAGTTAGTGTAGTAAATACATGGTTAATTTGTGCATGGTTACCATGGTTTAACTATAGTAACCGTTTTTTGTTTTTATTTATTTTCATATAGCCTAATAAATGTATTTATTAATTAATTAATTTTAATACCATAGTTTATGGTTAATTTTTGTAAGGGACGTGGTAAAAGTAAGTTTACATAAGCTTACCAGCTTACATAACCTTTCACAGTTACAGTAATTGCGTATTTCGTCGGCATATTTAGGCTAATAAGCTAAGGAATGGTGATGACCATGGTGTTTAAATAAACAAAAATCTCATCTTTCAGCACAGACATTGATAATGTCTCGTCACTTTGCTGTCCCCTTAAACATTTCCAATGTGGTCTGTCTGTTGTCTGTGCCTATTTGCAGTGCATTTCTTTATTTGTGTTGTGAGTATTTTGAAGTGCGGTTCTGTTCTTGCAGTGCATTTCTTTATTTGTTTGTGTTGTGAGTATTTGCAGCGCGTGTGTTGTCAAATTGATGAAGATGTTTTCTTAATTTGCAGGTGTTTTTTCTATTTGCATGTGTTTTTCAATTTGCAGCGGGGTGAGCTCTCTCGGCCTCCGTAGATATTGCTCATATAGTAACACACTCTTTTTCTCTCTAAATGCACCAGACACTTTCTTACAAACACTCCATGTTACAATAATTTAATAAGGACTTAACAAATGTTTACTTGTGAATGCAACACAAATCATAATTGCACTATTTGCTTCTTAAATTTAAATACCTCTTTTGCACAATATTATGCACAGCTATTATGTAAAGTACTTGTATAGTCTTAGGTTATGTGTATGTATAGTCTATTTATAGTATATGTATAGTTAGATTACCGCTTTCAGTAAGTTATGTATAGGTTTTAAAATTGCTCTTACTCTTGTGTTGTTTGTTTAAATTTAAGTTTATGTAGCACCGTGGTCCTGCGAGACACGACATTTCGTTCCACTGTATGCCCCCACATGTAGCGGAATGACAAAGCTCGACTTGACTTGACATGTTCTTTTGCTTGGGTTGAACAAATCATTTTTGCTTGGATGGAAGTCAAGTCAAGTCAAGTCACCTTTATTTATATAGCGCTTTTAACAATACAGATTGTGTCAAAGCACTTAACAGTACCAAATTGGAGGATAGAGTGTCAGTAATGTATAATGATAAGATTAAACACTCAATTTTCAGTTAATGGCATTTCATTGTTGAATTCAGAGATGTCATTGTTTAGCTCAGTTTAGTTTAAATAGTATCTGTGAAATCAAATTGACAATAATCGCTAGAAATTAAGTGTCCCCAACTGAGCAAGCCAGAGGCGACAGTGGCAAGGAACCAAAACTCCTTCTGTGACAGAATGGAGAAAAAAAATGGTCTTGTCCTGATGGATTTTGCATTTTAATTTGTAATTTAATGTATTTGTTATATCTGTGTTTTATTTATTATTTGAAGTTTTTCATTTATATGATTTATTCATTTGCTATAATTTTAATGTATAGTTTAATGCAATTTATTGTTTCTCGGTCTATTTTTATAATATATATTTGTTTATTATAATTTTAATTTATAGTTTAGTTCATTTAATATATTTCTGTTGTATTTATATCTGTTGTATATCATTTAATATATTTTTTGTTGTATATATCTGTTGTTTCTGTTTGATATATATATTATGCTATTTATTATTTTAAAATGTATTTATTCATTTTTCATATTTGTATATTATTGTTTTAATTAAATTTTTAAATGTATAAATGTATTATATTTCTATTTTTATATTGTTGCAATTTCTAACAATAATAGTATTATGTAGTTCGGTATTTTATTATATTTTTAGTTATTTTGTTTTATTTTAGTTTTATTGTATTTTAATCGAGGTCTTCACTGGGGATATGTCCCTGGGGCTCATCCAGGTGTCCCAGCCTCCGCCGACGATCAGGGCCGCAGACATCATCTCCCGGCGCCGATCCACCATCTGATCTGGATACGGACTGAGAAACAGAATAAGAAAGAAACAGACAAATATTAGCGTAGATGCCATTCTTCTTACAATGTAACGAGTACATCGTGTGTTATGGGGAGTATTCCTGGTTCCGGTTGATCTAATTAATGCAGCCTAACAATCTAAATCCTAAAATTAACAGATTTGAATAATAGAAGCGTATTAGTGTGTTATGTGTAAACCAGGTTAAAGAAATGTGTCTTTAATCTAGATTTAAACTGACAGAGTGTGTCTGCCTCCCGAACAGTGTTAGGTAGATTGTTTCAGAGTTTGGGTGTCAAATAGGAAAAGGATCTGCCGCCTGCAGTCGATTTTGATATTCTAGGTATTATCAAATGGCCAGAGTTTTGAGAATGCAGCAGACGTGGAGGACTATAATGTGATAAGAGCTCACTCAAGTACTGAGGAGCTAAGCCATTCAGGGCTTTATAAGTAATTAACATGATTTTAAAATCTATACAGTGTTTGATAGGGAGCCAGTGCAGTGTTGACAGAACCGGGCTAATATGGTCATACTTCCCGGTTCTAGTAAGGACTCTAGCTGATGCATTTTGGAACAACTGTAGTTTGTTGATTAAGCGTGCAGAACAACCACCCGATAAAGCATTACAATAGTCTAACCTTGAGGTCATAAACGCATGAATTAGCATTTCTGTATTTGACGTTGAGAGCATAGGTCGCAATTTAGATATGTTTTTGAGATGAAAATATGCAATTTTACAGATGCTAGGAACATGGCTTCCAAATGAAAGATTGCTATCAAACAGCACACCTAGGTTCCTAACTGATGAAGAAGAATAGACAGAGCAGCCGTCAAGTGTTAGATAGTGTTCTAGGTTATTACATGTGGGGTTTTTAGGTCCGATAATTAACACCTCTGTTTTTTCAGAATTTAGCAGTAAGAAGTTACTCGTAATCCAGTTTTTTATGTCGACTATGCATTCCGTTTCTCAATTTGGTGTGTTTCACCGGGCCGCGAAGAAATATAGAGCTGAGTATCATCAGCATAACAGTAAAAGCTAACACCATGTCTCCTTATAACATCTCCCAAGGGTAACATGTAAAGTGTGAAAAGTAACGGCCCTAGTACTGAGCCTTGAGGTACTCCATACTGCACTTGTGATCGATATGTATATCTCTTCATTCACTGCTACAAACTGATGGCGGTCAGATAAGTATGGTTTGAACCATGCTAAGGCACTTCCACTAATGCCAACAAAGTGTTCTAGTCTATTCAAAAGAATATTGTGGTCGACAGTGTCGAACGCAGCGCTAAGGTCCAGTAGAACTAATAAAGAGATACAACTACGATCAGATGATAAAAGCAGGTCATTTGTAACTCTAGTGAGAGCAGTCTCAGTACTATGATACGGTCTAAATCCTGACTGGAATTCCTCACAGATACTATTTTTCTCTAAGAAGGAATATAATTGTGAGGATACTACCTTTTCTAGTATCTTTGACAGAAAAGGGAGATTTGAGATTGGTCTGTAATTAACTACATCTTTGGGGTCAAGTTGTGTTTTTTTAATGAGAGGCTTAATAACAGCCAATTTGAAAGTTTTGGGAACATATCCTAATGACAATGATGAATTAATAATAGCCAAAAGAGGATCTATGACTTCTGGAAGCAGCTCTTTTAGTAGTTTAGATGGAATAGGGTCTAACATACATGTTGTTGGTTTAGATGATTTAACAAGTTCATACAATTGTTTTCTTCTAGAAGAGACGAAAAGTAAACAGATCTAGCAGTTTTTAATGCTTTTCTGTAGGATAGGGTACTTTCCTGCCAAGCTATACGAAATACCTCTAGTTTTGTTTTCCTCCAGCTGCGCTCCATTTTCCGGGCTGCTCTCTTTAGGGTGCGAGTGTGCTCATTATACCATGGAGTCAGACTGTTTTCTTTGATCCTCCTTAAGCGTAAAGGAGCAACTGTATCTAAAGTGCTAGAAAAGAGAGAGTCCATAGTTTCTGTTACATCATCAAGTTTTTCTGCACTGTTGGATATGCTGAGGAATTGAGATAAATCAGGAAGATTACTTACAAAGCAGTCTTTTGTGGTAGAAGTGATGGTTCTACCATACTTGTAACAAGGAGTAGAATTTACAGTTTTAGCTATATGGAGTTTACACAAGACTAGATAATGATCTGAGATATCATCGCTTTGCTGCAGAATTTCAACACAACTAACATCAATTCCATGTGACAGTATTAAATCTAGAGTATGATTTCGACAATGAGTAGGTCCTGAAACGTTGTCTAACCCCAATAGAGTTCAGAATGTCTATGAATGCTGATCCTAATGCATCTTTTTCATTATCGACATGGATATTAAAATCGCCAACAATTAAGACTTTATCTGCAGCCAGTACTAACTCAGATAGAAAATCAAAAAATTCTTTAATAAAGTCTGTATGGTGCCCTAGTGGCCTGTATACAGTAGCCAGTACAAACATCACAGGGGATTTATCATTAACACGTGTTTCTCTAAATAATGTTATACGCAGCACCATAACTTCAAACGAGTTATACTTAAAGCCTGCCCTCTGAGAAATACTGAGAATATTGCTATAAATTGTAGCAACACCTCCCCCTTTACCATTTGGACATGGCTCATTTTTATAGCAGTAATCTTGGGGGTAGACTCATTTAAAGTAATGTATTCATCTGGTTTTAGCCATGTCTTTGTCAAACAGAGCAAATCTAGGTTATGATCACTGATCAAATCGTTTACAAAAAGGGACCTGATATTCAGTAAGCCAAGTTTTATCAATTGTTTCTCTGTATTGTAAACATTTTTTATTTGTTGAACATAAATTAAATTGTTACTCTTAATTTGGTTTGGACGTTTTCTGTATTTTCTAGTTCGGGGAACAGACACAGTCTCTATAGTCTGATATCTAGGTGAAGGAGTCTCTATGTGCTGAGAATTAACCGACTTCTGTGACGTGAGGCGGCTAGCAGACAGTCGGTTTAGCCTGAAATAACCTATAACAGCGAAACCAGCAAGCCAGGTCAGAAAAATGAATAGAAAGATTCGTGAATTTGTTACAATGCTGTGGTATCTTAAAGGAAGTCTAATCGCAATAAGTCGGTCTATTGCCATTAATGTCAGAGCCATGAATTCTGTAATATCAACAAGATGATAGAAGTATGTCCTTGAGATACAAGAGTAGTATGAAACATTTTTAATCTCAGCCAGCAGCACTGAGATCATGGTTGTGCTGCAGGTAGAAGAGAACATTATGTCAACAACAGCTAGATTACAGATTAATATGTACATTGGTTTGTGTAAATGTCTGTTAGTTGAGATGATGCACAGATTTATGCCGTTCCCAAGCAATATGAGCATATAGTTTATTAAGATGAGGAATCCGAGGAACTTTTGTTCCCCTTTCAGTCGGTCACTCCGAGTCACGTCGGATGACCGACGAAATTGGGATATCGCCAGAGAGACCAATCCACTTCGAGTGTAACTAAACGAGCCAATGGACATTGGCATGCGATTATTGCATCCAGCTGCCGCTGATCACAGCGTGAGCATAAGAGGCAGCTGATGCACCGCATCAATTATCCTTTCGCTTCGGAGCCGAGCGGTAGTGGTTAAAGCTACTGCTCTCCCTTCCAAGAGAGTGTTCTGCGAGCGAGTGCGGGTGTTACGGCGCGGCAGCGGTGGTCACGGTGTCCGGGAGAGAAAGATCGTCTTCCTGCTGACAGCCACACTAGGAGTGTGCGGTGGCCAGCTCCCCTGCGTGCTTCAGCACTAAAAGAGCATTTCTCTGAAAGAGCAATTTCTCTAAAAGAGCAACACGGGTGATCGCGTCTTTTTAAAGATGTCTTTTCACCCGTGCGTTTCTGGGTGTGGTCGTTTCCTGGCGCCTCAGGACGGTCACGATCGCTTCCTCACGTGTCTGGGCATTCAGCACGCTGAGGTGGCTTTCGTGGATGGTTCATGTTCTTCTTGCGGGGACATGACCATCTCGGAGTGCGACTCTGTTATGTCAAACATGGCAGAGTCCCTCTGCCTGCCTTGATCCGGCGTGCACACTGGATCCGGTGGAGTCAGAGGTGATTGAGGATTACGGTGAGGGCTTCCCCAAGTGGAACTCCTCACCCCTCAAGCACTCCGCAGCCGGTGGAGCTGCCGAAGGAGCGCGCTGGCCACGCGTTTCCTTCGGTGCCCCCTCTGACGACCAGATGTCGATCACTGCATCGGAGGGTGGGCCCTCTCTCTCCGGGGATGATGACCCGGCTGCGTTGCCCCCTTCGGGTGTGGTAGCGTTGTCCGTGCCAGACCCAGAGATGACGGCTATGCTTTCCCGGGCCGCCGAGAATGTCGGGCTCGTGTGGAATCCTAAAAAGCCACCGTGTCCCGATCCTTCGAGGCTGGGCGAGTGGTTCCTCGGTGGGGGTGGCGCTGGTTCTCAGCGCCCCCCTCCGGTGCCATTCTTTCCGGAAGTGCATGAGGAGCTGACAAGATCGTGGAGGGCACCTTTCACTGCCCGAAACACATCTTGTAGTTCTTCCGCTCTCACCACCCTCGATGGTGGAGCCGCTTTGGGGTATGCGGGCATCCCCTCGGTGGAACGGTCTGTGGCCATGCAACTGTGTCCAACAGCCGCTTCCACCCTGCGGGGTGATCCGTGTCTCCCCTCACGGGCCTCTAGGTATTTGTCAGGTCTAACTGGCAGTGCTTATAGAGCCTGTGGGGAGGCGGCTTCCGCCCTCCACGCTATGGCGTTGCTGCAGGTCCACCAGGCCAAAGCACTGAAAGACCTGCACGAGGGTGGTCACGACCTGGCGGTTCTACATGAGCTGCGTGCTGCGACGGACCTCGCGCTACGAGTGACGAAGGTGACCGCACAGTCTCTGGGTCGTGCGATGTCCAGGAGCGCCATCTCTGGCTGTGTCTCGCTGACATGAAGGAGCAGGAGAAGGTACAGTTCCTGAATGCTCCTGTGTCACAGACCGGCCCTTTCGGCGACGCTGTCGAGAGCTTTGCCCAGCAGTTCTCGGCAGCCCAGAAGCAGACTGAGGCAAACACATCATGCGCCGGAGGAAACCTGCTGCTTCCACTCCGGCTGCAGCCACTCAGCCTGCTCGTCGCCGTGGGCGCCCCCCTGCGGCCGCCCCCGCTCCCGCGCAGCCGCAGCAGCCTTTCACCAGGCAGCGTCGTGGAGCCGGTCGCAGGCAGGACGCCCAGCCCGTCCAGGCCCCCGCCAAACCTGGCGGCAAGCGCAAGTGCAAGAGGCCCTGGGACGGTCGACCCAGAGATGGAGGAGACTGCTCATCGGGAGATGGTGACTGCACCACTCCCTCCCCCGGAGGAGGGCCGGGTGGAGTATCTTTTGTTCATTTTGTTCCGCCTCTGGCCCAGCAGCCAGCGGTACCCAAAACATCAGTAAAGAGCGGTCTCCTCAATCTCCGGGTCTCAAGAGGAGGAGAGTGGTGATCCGTGCATCACAGGATCGCTTCCCTCCTCCTCTCTCGCCAGCAGGCAGCGGGTGGTTGCCCAAGAGCACCCCTCCTGCCCATTCGTGGAACCAGGTAAGGGCAGTAGCACTCCAGTCCCCGCTTCAAGTCGTCAAACGCCGGGCTGTCACAAGCCTCAAGCCGGGTTCCTGTGTCTCCTCCCACGCGAGGAGAAATCAGGTGAGTGCTACACTACACACCCAGACCCCGCCCCCTGCCGTCACAGGCCAGGCCGTCACAGGCCCTGGGGCCGGTCCCTGTGTTCCACCTCGCTGCCCCACCGCGGGCATGTCGGTGGGCCCGTTGGCCCCGCTGGTGCGGTCTCTCGGAGCCTGGTTAGCGCTCCCCAGCCCGTCCCGGTGGCTCCTGCGGACCATCAGACTCGGCTATGCGATTCAGTTCGCCCGGCGTCCCCCCCAAGTTCAGGGGCATCCGGTTCACTTCAGTGAAAGCCGTCGATGCCCCTGTCTTGCTCGCGGAGATTGCAGTCCTACTGGCGAAGGATGCAATAGAGCCGGTCCCTCCAGCCGATATGAGGTCGGGGTTTTACAGCCCTTACTTCATTGTGCCCAAGAAAAGCGGTGGGTTACGACCGATCTTGGATCTGCGAGTTTTGAACCGTGCACTTCACAAGATGCCGTTCAAGATGTTGACGCAGAAACGCATTTTTGGATGCGTCCGTCCCCTAGATTGGTTTGCAGCAATCGACCTGAAGGACGCGTACTTTCATGTTTCGATTCTCCCGCGACACAGGCCATTCCTGCGATTCGCGTTCGACGGTCGGGCATATCAGTACAAGGTCCTGCCCTTCGGGCTGTCCCTTTTCGCCTCGTGTCTTCACCAAAGTCGCAGAGGCGGCCCCTTGTTCCCTTGAGAGAACGGGGTGTGCGCATTCTCAACTACCTCTACGACTGGCTCATACTTGCACAGTCTCGAGAGCTGTTGTGCGCACACAGGGACCTGGTGCTCAGGCACCTCAGCCAGTTGGGCCTTCGGGTCAATTGGGAAAAGAGCAACTCGTGCCAGTGCAGAGGATCTCTTTTCTCGGCATGGAGTTGGATTCGGTCAACCAGACAGCACGCCTCACCCAGGAACGTGCTCAGTCGGTGCTGAACTGCCTCAAGACTTTATCAGGCAGGACAGCGGTCCCACTGAAACTGTTTCAGAGGCTCCTGGGGCATATGGCTGCAGCTGCGGCCATAGTTCCGCTCGGTCTGCTCCATATGAGACCGCTTCAGCACTGGCTCCATGGTCGAATCCCGAGGTGGGCGTGGAAACGCGGTACTCACCGGGTTCAGATTACACCGGCCTGCCGCAAGACCTTCAGCCCGTGGTCAGATCCTTCGTTCCTTCGGGCAGGAGTGCCCCTGGAGCAGGTATCCAGGCATGCTGTGGTATTCACGGATGCCTCGACCACCGGCTGGGGTGCCACGTACAACGGGCACGCAGTATCAGGGGTTTGGACGGGCCCCCTTCTGCGTTGGCATATCAATTGCCTCGAGTTGCTGGCAGTACGCCTTGCCCTGTGCCGCCTCAGAGGGCGCCTTCGGGGCAGGGACGTTCTGGTCCGTACGGACAACACTGCGACCGTTGCCTATATCAACCGGCAAGGCGGTTTGCGCTCCCGTCGCATGTCGCAACTCGCCCGCCACCTCCTCCTCTGGAGTCAGAAGCATCTGAGGTCCCTTCGTGCCATCCACATCCCAGGAGTGTTCAATCAAGCGGCCGACGAGCTGTCTCGAGCGGCACTTCCTGGGGAGTGGAGACTCCATCCCCAGGCGGTCCAGCTGATTTGGAGTCGGTTCGGAGTTGCTCAGGTAGACCTGTTTGCATCTCCAGAAACCACCCACTGCCAGTGGTTCTACTCCCTGTCCGAGGCAACGCTCGGCACGGATGCACTGGCACACAGCTGGCCCCAGGGCTTGCGCAAGTATGCGTTTTCCCCAGTGAGCCTGCTAGCACAGACATTGTGCAAGATCAGGGAGGACGAGGAGCAGGTCCTGTTAGTGGCTCCATATTGGCCCAACAGGACCTGGTTCCCGGAACTCATGCTCCTCGCGACAGCCCCTCCCTGGCCGATTCCTCTGAGGAAGGATCTGCTTTCTCAGAGACGGGGCACCCTCTGGCACCCGCGTCCAGACTTGTGGAAACTTCATGTGTGGTCCCTGGACGGGACGCGGAGGTTCTAGGTGACCTGCCCCAGGAGGTAGCGCTCACTATCGCTTCAGCACGAGCACCGTCCACAAGACGGGCCTATGCGCTGAAGTGGAACCTGTTCGTCGAATGGTGTTCCTCTTACCAGGAGGACCCCCGGAGATGTTCGATCAGAGCCGTGCTTTCCTTTTTGCAACAAGGGTTGGAGCGTAGGCTGTTCCCCTCCACCCTTAAGGTATATGTTGCTGCTATTTCTGCCCACCACGACCCCATAGAGGGGAGGTCGGTGGGGAAGCACGATCTGGTCGTCAGGTTTCTTAGGGTGGCCAGGAGGTTAAATCCTCCGAGGCCTCCCTCCCTTCCCTCTTGGGATTTGGCTTGGTGCTAAGAGCCCTACAAACTGCCCCCTTTGAGCCGTTGCAGTCAGTCGAGTTGAAGTTTCTTTCTATGAAAACCCTACTCCTGACTGCATTGGCCTCAATCAAGAGGGTGGGGGACCTGCAGGCATTTTCGGTCGACGAGTCGTGCCTTGAGTTTGGGCCGGCTGACTCCAGTGCAACACTGAGGCCCCGGCCCGGCTATGTGCCCAAGGTTCCTACCACGCCCTTCAGGGACCAGGTAGTGAGCCTGCAAGCGCTGCCCCTGGAGGAGGCAGACCCAGCCCTAGCTTTGCTCTGTCCTGTACGCGCACTGCGTCAGTACGTGGATAGAACTCAGAGCTTCAGGACCTCAGAACAGCTCTTTGTCTGTTACGGAGGACAGCAGAAGGGGAAGGCTGTCTCCAAGCAGAGGATGGCCCACTGGATAGTGGATGCCATCACCTTGGCCTACGAAGCACAAGGTGTGCCCTGCCCACTCAGGTTGCGTGCTCACTCCACTAGGGGTGTCGCATCGTCCTGGGCGCTGGCTCGTGGTGCCTCGCTAGCAGACATCTGTAGAGCTGCGGGTTGGGCGACTCCCAACACGTTCGCTAGGTTTTATAGCCTACGTGTCGAACCGGTTTCCTCCTGTGTTCTCACCTCAAACGGGTAGTGGCACTGAGAGGGCCGGCTCAGAGTCGGCTTGCGGCGTCCTTACGCCTAATTCTCCAGAGAGTTCCTTAACCAGGCAAACCCTGTTGAGTCCTCCAGCACTCCGGCGTCCAGACGCGGCGGGGCGTCCGGCGCCAGGCCTTCAGCCAATGAATTCTTGAAATCTGGTGCGAGGCTAGTGCCCATATGAGAGACCCTGTCGGGATCCCATATGTGTATTCCACGGTATTCTTATTAGAGCCATGTTTCCCCTGGCGGACCACGTTCTGCCATCTCTAAAGATGCAGCCTGAGCCATCTCAGAGACTTCCATGTGCAATAGGGCCCTTCGGGGTTACTTCACATGTTTGAATGTCACTTAACCCCCTCTGGGAGGAGGTGACTCCGCAGTGTGCCTCTTCCAAGTGGAAGGGCACGCTTCCCAGTGTTATCCTAGTCCTACTGTTTGGGTTGTTCAAGGAACACCAGTAGTTGACCTTCTCTGTGTAGAGCCCGGTCCTATCGTCTGCCTTATAGGAAGGGTCAGGAGCCCTACACAGGGCACTGGAAGGGGCAGCTCCTGTGGCGCTTTGGTAGGGATCCCAATTTCGTCGGTCATCCGACGTGACTCGGAGTGACCGACTGAAAGGGGAACGTCTCGGTTACGTATGTAACCCTCGTTCCCTGAAGGAGGGAACGGAGACGTCACGTCCCGTCGCCACAGTCGCTGTACCACCGCTGAGCTGCCGGGTCGCCGGCTCGGCTCCTCAGCGAAAACATAATTGATGCGGTGCATCAGCTGCCTCTTATGCTCACGCTGTGATCAGCGGCAGCTGGATGCAATAATCGCATGCCAATGTCCATTGGCTCGTTTAGTTACACTCGAAGTGGATTGGTCTCTCTGGCGATATCCCAATTTCGTCGGTCATCCGACGTGACGTCTCCGTTCCCTCCTTCAGGGAACGAGGGTTACATACGTAACCGAGACGGTTCTGCAGGTGATCAAATCCAG
This sequence comes from Spinibarbus caldwelli, assembly GCA_039654775.1. Taxonomy (NCBI): domain Eukaryota; kingdom Metazoa; phylum Chordata; class Actinopteri; order Cypriniformes; family Cyprinidae; genus Spinibarbus; species Spinibarbus caldwelli. Next base: position 8,553,793 of record CM077267.1, read on the forward strand.
AGATTATAAAGCTGTCTACATTTTTCAAAGTATAATTTTCATTTGCCATGTTCAGTCACTCACTTCCTAAAATAAAGATACAAATATTTAAAAGAATAAAGTTAATAAAGATGAAAAGATGAAGTCACTTAAAGCCTCAATGTACTCACATATGCACAGAAAAAACCTCCTATGAAGGAAAATGGCATAAGTATACAAACAGTGTCTGTAACAGCCAGGTGATGAAAACTGTAAAGATTAAAGTATAGTTTTAACAGAAGTACAAAGAGTTTCATTCATTCTGAAGAATAAAGAAAATAAAAATATTATGTAAAGCAATTTTTTAATTTTAATATTTTAATTCCAGAGTAGATTAGAATTGCATATAATAAACCATCACAGATGTTCCTCTCATCCTGTTCAAGAGACTTGTGTGTGATGTTATGCCTTTTATATTTTCAATGTGTGACAGATACAGTATGTCATGATTTCACAGCAATCGTGGTTAAGACCAGAACATACATGTCCTTCCAGTTATAGAAATGCATTATCAATTATTTCTCCAACAATTCTGAATTAACCTGTAATTTGTTTCTGTAAATTTGACATTTCTCTCTTCTGCTGTAATCCATTTCTCTATATTTTTTCCTTTTTAAAAAAATTATGTAACCTCAACTGTTTATTTATTCATTATTTTATTTTCTGTTGGCAGAATATTTCCTATGGTCTCCCTCAGACCTCTAACACAGTTAGTGTTAGCTGTATTCAGAATTTCATTTTAAATTTTTTTCTTTGTTGCCATGTTTTTTTTATGATTGTGCCATTCTGTTATAACCTACAGTTGAATATGAAATATCCCATAAGAAATAAAATAAATATGATTTGCCTGCTCACTCATATTTTCTTTAAAGTTGTTACATATATTACAAGTTCTCCAAGGGTATGCAAACATTTGAGCACAACTGAACATTTTCTTTTTCAGTAGCTCCCCAATAATGACTGGGACAGAGCCACAGTGCTGTCACCGTTCACAAGGGTCTAAATGATCCATTATTAGCTGAGCATAGAGATGCTTTAGATCCCTGTGCACAAATGTTTTAATAAAATCAGTAATTGTTATATTTGTTGGGGCTGAGGGACAACACATTTAACAATGTTTATTATGATTATTAACATTATTCATGCTTTACATACAACAGTTAAATACACAATACATCTACAAACAGATTTGTTTAACAAGTAGGATATTTGTCAGTTCATAGAAAGTCTTTTTATTGTTTCAAATTTCTGCCAATTCTGTGATTTTAAAAATAAGCACGGCTCTAAACATTTTCCCTATTTTCTTTTGCTTTATTTGAAAACAAACAATTCAACATCAGCATGTCAATGCTTTGCCTTATAGTTTCTAATATGAGCAGGAGCATCACAAAATGTATAATCAAAACAAGCAACATCATCACAATCAGAATTAAGGCAATAAAGCTACTGAAAACTTTAAATGATGTGGTACTATTTTTTTGCGCAGAAATATATCTGCTAATCGTTTCCTGATCTCTTTAGTTCTGCTGCAATAAACAGTGGGGTTTATTAAGGGAGGAAGTAGAGAGGCTACAATCAAAATTGCATTTCGTTCTGTTAAATTTAGCATAACTCCTATTCGAGTTAGTAAAACAGAAACCACTTTTGGTGCAATATAACTGAGCAGGACAATGAGGTGACTCAGGCAAGTGTTGATCATTTGCTTTTTGCTTGAGTTGTTGGAAAGTTTAGTTACACTATACGCCAGGACAGCATAGGTACACAGAATAAAAGGAAACTGTCCACACAGTAGCCACAGACCTAGCATTGCAGGCATGAAAAAATATGGTTCAGGATCAATACAAGCAGCTCTGATCATGGAAGGATAATCACAGAACACATATCTGATGACAGGCTGACAGTATGGAACATTGTCTACTATTGATGCCATAAAACCCATAACAGGAAAACCAATGAGCCAAGTCAGAAAAATAAACAGACATGTTTGTGAATTTGTAACAATGTTGTGGTATCTTAATGGAAGTCTAATTGCAATAAGTCGGTCTACTGCCATTAATGTTAGAGCCAAGCATACTGTGACATCACCAAGATGATAGAAGTACATACTTGAGATACAAGAGTAGTATGAAACAGTTTTAATCTCAGCCAGCAGCACTGAGATCATGGTTGTGCTGCAGGTAGAGGAGAACATTATGTCAGCAACAGCTAGATTACAGATTAATATGTACATTGGTTTGTGTAAATGTCTGTCAGTCAAGATAATACACAGATTGATGCCATTCCCAAGCAATATGAGCATGTAAGTTATTAAGATAAGGAATCCGAGGAACTTTTGGTTCTGCAGGTGATCAAATCCAGTGATTATAAAACTGTGTAAAGTGTAATTTTCATTCGCCATTTTCAAGCAGTCACTTCCCAATATACAAATATTTAAAATAGAGTTAGTACAGATAAAAAGATGAAGTCAATTAGAGCCTCAATGTACTCATATATGCACAGGAAAAAAGCTCCTATGAAGGAAAATGGCAGAAAGATGCAGACAGTGTCTGTAACTGCAAAGTGATGAAAAGTATGAAAGTTGAAATAGAGTTTTAACAGAAATACAAAAAGAGTTTCATGCATTCTTAAGAATAAAAAAAGAAGATATTATGAAATATAATTTATTATCATTTTCTTCTTTAGCTCCTTCATTTTTAAATTCCAATCAGAGTACTTTAAAATAGCATAAAATAAACCACCTGAGATGTTCCTCTCATCATAAACATATGACTGAAAACCTGCCTTTTATATTTTAATATATGACAGATACGTCATGGTTTCCTAGCACCCGCGATTGAGTAAACTTAGGATTTCAACAGCATAGAAAGTCTCTCCAAATATTTTTTTGTGATTAAACACACACACACACACACACACACACACAAGAAAAAATATCTCCAACAATGCCATAATGCATTAATCTATTATTTAAATAGACATGATTAGGAGATGGAGTAGTTGGTCACAGAAGGACAAAGGGGCTACATCTAAGTAACCACAGGGTAGTTAAAAAAGTCATTTTTTTAATATAATGAATGTTTTAGGTAGAACCTTTTTTTTAAGAAAAGTGATATTTTTTCCAAAATGTCTGGGTAACGAGGATGTTGTCACAATATTATTTTATATGTTGTAAATTCATACAATTCCTTTTTTTATTTTTTGAGGAAAGTTGTCACATGTTTATATGTTACATTTTATAGAAATTTTCCCAAAACAGTAGTTTTATGTTTACATGTGTCAACAGAGTCACCAGCCATGCCATATGCTTCAGGCCTACCTACTTGTTCACAGTCACCAGAGTTCTGAATCTCTGCACCTGTTTGCACTAATCAACCCTTGCATAAAGCCACCTTCCCATCACCACACCGGTGTCTGGTCTTGTTGTTACATTGTACATCAGGGGTGCCCAACCTTCTTCCTGGAGATCTACCTTCCTGAGATCCTAATTAATTGGTTCAGTTGTATTTGATCAGGGTTGGAGCTGAACTCTGCAGCACAGTAGAACAGGGTTGGGCACCCCTGTTATAAATCAAATTACCCGACTACTTACCTGATCCACTTATCTGCTGTATGATCCCTTCATCTTCGGTCATCTGCTCAGCATTCAGGATCCTCCACAAACCTGCATATCATGGACATTGTTACTGTTCAGCAAAGTCACAGCTCCAGCTATTGAACTATTACCTTTTACCTGTGATCATCACTTAATTTTCTTCCAAATCCTCTAAATAAAGCTCAATGTTGTGGATATTTACCTGTGTTGTCTGCTTCTGTGTGCTGACAGAAGACCAGACCTCAACATGCTGCACAACACAGAGCCAAGCAGGGCTCAGAACCTGGATCCTTTTGCAGCTGGAATGAAACAATGCTCCTTATCGCATTCAGACAAGGGCTCAATGTCAACATCCACCAGCAAATGGTCATCTGTGATGATATCATGGTGTTGGAAAATTTCACCAAAAAAGCCATCCCCATCTCTCAGCGCCTTACAGCCTGTAATGTGGACATACCTGCTGCATCTCCTCCGCCTGCCACACCATCTGCCTCACCTACAGCACCAGAACCCATGCAGATCAATTCTTACCACCTCACTCGTGCGGAGCGTCAATGGAGAATCACCAATGGTCACTGCTTGTACTGCGGAGCAGCACGACATATGATGTCTGCCTGTCCACTCTGTCCACCATGCCCAGCGGTTAGTACCCTTCAGTTGCAACCCATGATTGCACCGCTGTCACGCACTGCTGTACTGGTAACCTCTGCTCACCGTGTTCATCCGTGTTCCAGGATATTTTTGGTAAACTGGCAGCTACGGAATTACCACCTCATCGGTCATGGGACTGTGCCATTGATCTGCTGCCTGGGGCAATATTTACCAACTGTCCATCCTGGAACAGAAGGCCATGGAGGAGTACATGAAGGAGCCTCTCAAACAGGGATTCATCCATGCATTCGTGGCACCATCTGGCCACTATGAATATCAGGCCATATGGCCTCTCCTACTCACCTTCGGTCTTCCAAGGATTTATGAATGAGGTGTTCCGGGAGCACCTCCAACGCGTTGTCATTGTGTACATTGATGACATCTTCATTTACTCCCAGAACCTGGCTGAACATCACCACCACATGAAGCAGGTCCTCCAGAAGCTGAGAGAACACCACCTCTATCTCAAACTGGAGAAGTGCGAGTTTCACCGTAATTCCATCTAGTTCCTAGGATACGTCATTGACCATCATGGCATTCACATGGACCAGAGGAAGGTACAAGTCGTCAAGGAGTGGCCACAACCAAGTACCATCAAAGAACTCCAACGATTCCTGGGCTTTGCCAACTTCTGTCACTGGTTCATATCTAGTTTCTTGCACCACTCACCTTGCTACTCAGGAATAAGCCCAAGTCTCTGTCCTGGACGCCTGCCGCCATTGACTTCTTCCACCAGTTCAAGGAAGCCTTTTGCACTGCTCCTACACTCGCACACCTGGACCACCAACTCCCTTTCATCATTGAGGTGGATGTTTCAACAGTTGGGGTAGGAGTGGTATTATCTCAGCATCACAGAGAGCCTTCTATCCTCCATCCATGTGCCTTCTACTCCAAAACACTGTCCCAGATGGAGCAGAATTATGATATCGGCAACAGAGAGTAACTAGCTATCAAGCTGGCACTAGAGGAGTGGCGACACTGGCTGGAGACACTGGCTCATCAGTCTTCTGAAGTTATCACAGATCACAGGAATTTACAATACCTATGCAATGCCAAAAGACTCAATGTCTGACAAGCCTGCTGGGCTCTATTCTTCACTTGGTTCAACTTATCCTGGCTCTAAGAACCAGAAAGCATACGCCCTCTCCCGTATCCATCACTCTGACAATAATAATAATCCTCCAGAACCCATTCTCCCTCAGCCTTAATTATGAGCCCCATCCAGTGGTCACTGGACGATCAGATCACGGAAGCCACTCGCTCTGAACCTGCTCTGACGGGAGGTCCAGAAGGGAGGACTTATGTTCCATCTACCCTGTGACTTACCCTTCTAGAGTTGATTCACCTCTGGGCTCTGGACACCCGGGCAGCCAGCAAATCCTCTCACTCCTCCAAAATCACTACTGGTGGCCCAACATGGCCCGGGAGGTCTCCCAATTTGTCAAGAGCTGCTCAGTCTGTGCCATCTCCAAAACTCCCAGACACCTGCCTCAAGGAAAACTGGTTCCACTACCCATCTCACCTCACCGGCCCTGGTCCCACCTTGGTGTGGACTTTGTGACGGATCTCCCTCCTTCAAACTCACATACCTGCATCCTGGTGGTCATGGATAGGCTCTCCAAGGCCTGTAGGCTCATACCTCTCAAGGAACTACCCACCACCTTCAAGACAGCCGAGCTCCTCTTTCAAAATGTCCTTCGAAACCCGAAGACATAGTGTCAGACCAGGGTCCACAGTTCCTATCCAGGGTCTGGCAAGCCTTCTTTCAACTCCTCGGGGGTTTCTGTCAGTTTATCATCCGGATATCATCCCCAAACCGATGGCCAGACTGAGCATGATATCCAGGAGATTGGGAGGTACCTCCGATCCTACTGCCATGGCCACCAACACAGCTGGAGCCGTTTCTGCCCTGGGCTGAGTATGCATAAAACTCTCTTTGGCAAAGTACCACCGGCCTGACCCCTTTCCAGTGCATACTCAACTTCCAACTGCCCCTGTTTTCCTGGTCAGGTTAGCCCTCTGACATTCCAGCTGTGAATCATTGGTTCCAGGAGAGCGAGAGGGTCTGGGACACATGGACATCTGCAACAGGCAGTTTGGAGACATAAAAGCCAGGCCGATACTCGCCGCTCCAACACTCCCCAATACCATCCAGGTCAACAGGTCTGGCTTTCCACCAGGGACATTCATCTTCGGCTGCCTAGCCATAATCAGGAGGCAGATAAATGATGTCACATACCAACTCAACTTACCCCCTCACTACCGTATTGTACCTACTTTTCATATTTCACTGCTCAAATCCTTCACTAACCATTTGGACTCTCCTCCCACAGGATCTGGTGAGCCGGTCGTACTTCCTCCTCCTGAGATTGTTGAAGAACAAAATATCTACTGAATCAACACCATCCTGGACTCAAGGCAGCCATCTGGAATACCTTGTTGACTGGGAGGGATACGGGCTGTATCATACAGCCCAGAGGAGAGATTGTGGGTTGCACAAGATGACTAATCATCACTAGCATTAAGACACCTTCCTGTTGCCACTACAATGTCTGGTCTTGTTGTTTCATCATGCATCAATTTACCTGACTACCTACCTGTTACACTTACCTGTTCGATGATCCCATCTTCTTCAGTCATCTGCTCAGCTATACAAATCCTCCATAGACCTGCAAAATAAGGTAAGTCTCAGTTCCAGTCATTGAACTGTTTCATCTTTCCTGTGGTCATCACTTTCCCCTCTTCAAAAGCCTCTCAATAAAGCTCTATGTTGTAGATATTTACCTGTGTTGTCTCCTTCCGTGTGCTGACAAGGGTAAACAGGACCTCCTCGTGACCTTGTAGTTATAAGGTATCTAGTGTGAAGCACTGACTCTGGCGGTTAGGAAGAACAAACTAGAAAGAGAGTTACTTATGTAACTGAGGTTCTATGATTTCTGGATGACCGCCAGAGCTTTCTGTTACTTGTAAACCCTGAGTCATCGTGGTCACAAGGGACTTTTTTGTTTTTATTAGACTCGACCTGTACATTTTCAATGAGAGATAACATCCAGTGTGAAGCACTGCCTCCAGAATTCAGAGCCGCAGTTAATTATGTAGCTCTCATTTTAAGGTGCAATTATTTTTCAGGGGAATGTGGCTAAAATAGTTCTAGACAGGAACTTCTTGTTGTCAGTGTTGCACCACAACATTATCAATAAATTAGTTCCACAGCTACATGACATTCCTCAGTAATGAAGTGGTAATGTCACTGTTCTTGAAGCAGTTAAACTTATAGTTTTGCTAAAAGTAGAAACACTGTTTCCGAACACTGTTGAGAGATGCACATACACAGGTACTCACACACCCATCAATCACACAGCTATTATTAATCTCTCGTCTGCTCTCTTTGATATCTGCATTAGACTGCATTGATAAGTGCATTATCAATGGCTCAAACCTCTGTTATTAGCTCTAAAATAATATTTTGGAATTAGAAATGGAGGCTTGAGATGCTTAAGAAATTAGTTAAGTTCAATGTCTTAAGGTGTGATAATATTAGTGTAAGTGGAATAATTCACTCTGCCATACTCTGCCGTATGAAAATTCTGCCCTTGTTTCTGTTGTGGCTGTATTACCACCTTGGGTGTGCATTTGTTACAGAGAGAATAGAGGAAGCATTCGGATCCATCTGCAGAGCTTTATTACAAAAATGTGGCTGTGGCTGACAGGCTGTAAGCTGGGCGCAACCACCACGCAAGGAACAGGCTGTAAGCTGGGCGCCACCACCACGTAAGGAAGTGAAGGGAGCACCGCCGCTTCGGGAGGTTCTGCAGCTTGTGCCACCACCCCTGGAGAAACTGCAGCGGGCGCCATTGCCTCGGGGAACACAGCAGCGAGCGCCACTACCTCAGGAGGTTCTGCAGCATCAGCCGCCACGTCTGAAGATACCATAGTGGCCGCTGCCGCCTCTGGAGATTCTGTGGTGGTGCGTGCAGCCCAAACACACCAAAAAGTGATCCCCATCATGAGAAGCACCTCAGACAGGGGAATCAGTTCAGGAACATAGGGACTCGAAGGGATAGGTGCTGGTTTAGGGATACCAGCTGCTCGTACTGACACCAGCAGTGGATCCTCCACGCCGGATGCCAGTTTTGGGTACTGAAGAACTGACATCGAAGATCTGGGTGCAACAGACAGGGAGTGACAGGACTCTGGGAGATCAGCTGAGACGTGATGAGACTCTGGATGATCAGCTGCGATGTGACGAGATTCTAGAAGATCAGCTGAGATGTGACGAGACTCTAGAAGATCAGCTGTGACATGACGAGACTCTGGACGATCAGCTGAGACGTGACGAGACTCTGGACGATCAGCTGAGATGTGACGTGACTGTGGACGATCAGATGAGACGCGACGTGACTGTGGAAGATCAGCCGAGACGTGACGTGATTGGACAATCAGCTGAGATGTGACGTGACTCTGGACGATCAGCTGATACGTGACGAGACTCTGGAAGTTCAGTTGAGACATGACGAGACTCTGCAAGTTCAGCTGAGACATGACTGGACACATAACGATCGACTGTGACTTGACTTGACTCATGAAGATCAATTGTGACTTGACTTGATTCATGACAATCAACTGTGACTTGACTTAGCTCATGAAGATCAGCTGTGAGTTGACTCAGTTCATGACGATCAACTGTGACGACTTGATTCATGACAATCAACTGTGACTTGAGTTAGCTCATGAAGATCAACTGTGACTTGACTCGATTCATGATGATCAACTGTGACTTGACTTGATTCATGACGATTAACTGACTTTTTTTTTTCCATATTGTTTTTTATTAGTTTTATAACAACAACATTTAACAACAACATACCAAGAACACACACAAAAAAAAGGGCAGGCTACATTACAAATGACATAAGTGCCTAGAATAGTTACAAAGGAGAAAGATAAAACACAGAGGAAAAAACAAAAGGAGAGATGAAATCAGCATGGAAACCACAATATCACAAATATACCAAAACAAATTAAGTACTACTGTTATTTAGCTGTTGGAGGAAAGGACCCTAGATCTTAGAAAACTTATTAAGAGACTTTGATTCATTAAACCGTAATTTCTCAAGGTGTATGACAGAGGCCATCTCAGCAAGCCACCTCTGAAAACATGGGGGAGCAGTGGATTTCCACTCCCTCAATATGATTCTCTTGGCCACCACCACGCCCAACATTAGTGCCAACTGCAAATAATAAGGCAAAGATGAAACTGTCAGAGTAACCAAAGATGGCCAATTCCACTTCAGGCAAGAAAGCCTGGTTATATGTCGCAGAGTACCAAGAAAATATATCCTGCCAATACCTATGAAGTTTAGGGCAGAACCAAAAAGAATGAGATAACGTTCCCTCTGCGCCCTGATATCGATCACAAACTGGAGGTACTGCTGGGTATATCTTGTGGACGATGAGAAGAGGGCAACAAACTGCGAAACCATATGCCTAGTATCAGGTGCTTGTCGCACTAGTTTATAGAACCGGTGTTCTTCCTGCTGGACCCTGTAATCGGAAAAAGCTTGCTGAACATAATGCCGAGTCTGCAAGTAGCGATAAAAATGAGAGTGAGAAAGACTATATTTACTTAGAAGGTGATCGAAAGAGGCAAAGCGACCATCAGTGTATAGTTCATTAAATGTAGAAAGACCCTTATTATTCCACAATTGAAAGATTCTATCTCTCAGGTGTAAAATTGTGATTCTTACAAATGGGAGAATATAGAGAAGGCTGTGTGATACCAAGAAATTTCATAATTTGTTTCAATACTCTTAAAGAGCTATGTACTACAAAATTTTTAGAAATGCTCTTTAAAGGAGCATTTAAACTGGCAAGTAATAAGGCAGGGAGAGAGCTCTTGTTTACAGAATAAGATTCCATGTGAATCCATGTAGGAAAATCTGAATTCTCATTAAAACTGGGCAAATCAATACTCCAGTACATCAAAGCCCTTACGTTTGTGGCCCAATAATAATGTTGAAAAACTGGCATTGCCAGCCCCCCCATCTCTTTAGATTTTTCTAAGTGTGCCTTAGAGATATGATGAGTCTTAAAACTCCAAATAAAAGGGAAAATAATAGAATCTATATTTTTAAAAAACGATTTAGTAAGATAAATGGGTAGATTCTGAAAGAGATATAAAAACCTAGGAAGGATCACCATCTTTATAGCATTAACACGGCCGATTAATGATAAAGGCAAAAGCTTCCATTTTTCAATGGTGGATTTAAGACTCTTTATTGCAGCACTAAAATTAAGTTTAAATATATCTGTTGGATCTAAAGGAATAACCAATCCTAAGTAAGTGAAATCGTCACGAACAATTTTAAAAGGGAGGGACTGTAAAAAATTTGTTGAAAAATTATTACCAAGGGGAACAAATATACTTTTATTCCAGTTAATTGAATACCCAGAAAAAGAACCAAATTTTTTTTTATCAAATCCATTAAAGGAGGTAAAGAATCGACAGAATCTTTTAAGAATATAAGCAAATCATCTGCATATAGAGAGAGCCTAGTCTCTACCGACCCAATTGTAATGCCCCTAATAGAGGCATGGTGCCGAATACTTATAGCCAGTGGCTCCAGAGTCAAATTAAATAGCAAGGGACTAAGGCAACATCCCTGCAATTTTTTCCAAACCCAAACTTATTCAACACTAAGTATAGATATTGCCACTCAATCTGGTCGAAGGCCTTCTCGGCATCTAGAGAGATGATTAACTGTGACTTGACTTAGCTCATGAAGATCAACTGTGATTTGACTTGATTCATGACAATCAATGGTGACTTGACTTGATTCTTGACGATCAACTGTGACTTGATTTAGCTCATGAAGATCAACTGTGACTTGACTTAATTCATGACGATTAACTGTGACTTGACTTGCCGCATTCGCTAGACCGCATTCGTGACAGCATTATTTTTCTAATAATTCAATACATATAGGCCTTACATATAGGCCTACTGTATATATATCTACCTTTATTTTGCAAAGCTGAAGTAAGCAGTTTTTGTTAAATGTGCAAGACTACTGATTCATTAGCCGCTATAGGTAAATAACTAGAAGAGTAACAATGCACAGTAAACAGTAAACAGTTTATTGTGATTATTAATGTTATTCATGCTTCACATTATTCAAGCTTCACATACAAAGATTTAATACAGAATAAATCTACAACAGTTTTTTTTAACAGGTAGGCTATTTGTTCAACATTTCAAATTTCTGCCAATACTGTCATTTTAAAAATAAGCAGAGCTTCAAATATTTTACCTATTTTCTTTTACTTAATTTGAAAACAAACAATTCAACATTAGCATGTCTATGTGTTTGGCTTATAGTTTCTAACATGAGCAAAGCATGGTAAAACACATTATCAAAACAATCAACATCACAATCAGAATTAAGATGATACAGCCATTGAAATTGACTTTAAATGATTTGGTACTATTTTTTTGCGCAAAAATACATCTGCTAATCCTGTCCTGATCTCTTTAATTCTGGTGCAATAAACAGCAGGGTGCCACAGCTTGGGTGCATAAAAACTGAGCAGGACAATGAGGTGACTCAAGCAAGTGTTGATCATTTGCTTTTTGCTTGAGTTGTTGGAGAGTTTAGTCACACTGTATGCCAGGACAGCATATGTGCACATAATAAAAGGAAACTGTCCACACATTGGCCAAAGGCTTATCATAACAGGTATGAAAAAATATGGTTCAGGATTAACACAAGCAGCTCTGATCATTGAAGCATATTCACAAAACATATATCGGATGACAGGTTGACAGTATGGAACACTGTCTTTTGTGATATCACTGTCTACTATTTTGTGATATCAAGTCAAGTCAAGTCAAGTCAAGCTTTATTGTCATTCTGCTACATGTGTGGACATATAGTGGAACGAAATGTCGTGTCTCGCAGGACCACGGTGCTACATACTAGTTAAACATAAGATAAACATACAACAATGCAAGTATAGGAAAAAAACAATAGAGCTATACAACAGTTAACTATCTGACTATACATATACTAAAAATACTATAACTGCTATACCTAGTTGTCCACACATACACAAACTGAGACTGTACAAAAACTTTACATAAATACTGTACATGAAATTGTGCGAAAGAGATATATGTACATGAAATTGTGCAGAAAAAATATATAATTTGTACATTATTGTGCAGAAGAGAGATTTTGTGGGAGACAGTGCATAGTGCAAAAAGATTTTGTAGTGCAATGCTCAAGTAAACATGTATTATTTTGTAGTGCAATGTTCAAGTAGACATATATTTTCTTAAGAGTCTTTGTGGCAGGGAGTGTTTGTAGAAAGTGTCTAGTGTGCATATAGTGGGATGAGTGCGTTACTACAGGTGGTTTGTATAGCCCACTCACCTGTGTGTAGCACATTCAGAATTGCACTTAGTAAAATTGTCAACAGTTTTTAATGAGTTGGGGGGTGGGAGGGCTGAGGTGTTCATGGTTTCAGAGGGGGACAGGGGGATTGGAGTTAAGAGCTCTCACAGCCTGGGGAAAAAAGCTGTTGAGCAATCTGACAGAGCGAGCTCTGATGCTCCGGTACCTTCTACCTGATGGCAGGAGCTGGAAGAGGTTGTGAGAGGGGTGGGTGGGGTCCTTCACGATGCTGGTGGCCTTGTTGGAGCATCGTGAAAGGAAAATGTCCAGGATGGAGGGGAGAGGGGCACCGATGATCTTTGCGGCAGTGTTCACTGTCCGTTGTAGGGTCTTGCGGTCAGCAGCACTGCAGTTCCCATACCAGACAGTGATGCAGGTGGTCAGCACACTCTCAATGGTGCCCCTGTAAAAAGTGGTGAGGATGGGTGGAGGGAGACTTGCCCTTTTCAGCCGGCGGAGAAAGTGGAGGCGCTGTTGTCCCTTCTTGTTGAGTGACGTGACGTTGGTGGTCCAGGTGAGATCCTCTGTGATGTGCACTCCCAGGAATTTAGTGCTGCCGACTCTCTCCACGGTTGAGCCGTCGATGGTCAGCGGAGGGTGGTCAACAGAGTTTCTCCTGAAGTCCATCACAACCTCTTTCGTCTTACCCACATTGAGGGACAGGTTGTTAGCACCACACCATTCAGCCAGCTGTGCCACTTCCTCTCTGTAGTGCGTTTCATCGTTGTTGCTGATGAGGCCTACCACAGTTGTGTCATCAGCAAACTTGATGATGTGGTTGGAGCTGGACTTGGCAGTGCAGTTGTGGGTCAGCAGCGTGAAGAGCAGCGGGCTGAGCACACAGCCTTGTGGGGCACCTGTGCTCAGTGTGGTAGTGCTGGAGGTGTTGCGGCCGACTGTCTACTATTGATATCACAAAACCTATAACAGCGAAACCAGCGAGCCAGGTCAGGCCCCGTTTCATAAACAACAATGGACGTCGGGACGCACGATTCAATCGCTTTGTCTCGTGTAGTGTGTCATAGTGCACGACACCTCTGCAATGCTTCACGACGTCAACACAGAAAGACTAGCATGTTTAATTTTTTTTTCCCGTCGTACATGACAAGTTTCATCACATCTGTGACACTGGTCAATAGGAGCACAGAAGCGCCTGTGTACAAGCTTTCAAACAAACCGAAACGAAAGAGAGACAACGGTATCGGTCTTGCTAGGTGTAATGTTACAATATAGGAAATGTTCGTGGAGCTATGGCAACAATACTCCTGCATTTATGATGAGGGACTACCGCGACACAGTGAAAAAATTTTACCTCAGTTCAGACCCAAAACCAGTAGATTCTAGTCAGTGAGATTACTAATCACAGAGACTTCACTGTAAACCATAATGTATAGGCCAGCTTATTAATATACACAAGGGCCTTCTTAATGTACAGTTAATAGCTGAGGTGATAATGTTCCCTGTAGTGTTTGAGATCCCATTACACAAATGTTTTAATAGAATCAGTAACTGCTGGGAATGAGGGACAACTGATGCTATTATATGTTGATTTGCTTTATTAATATTATTTATATTTTTTGCCTAATGCAGTAAAACCACCAAGCCTGGTTAGAAAAATAGGCAAAAATGTTTGTGAATTTGTTACAATGCTTTGGTACCTCATTGGAAGCCTGATCACAACAAGTCAGTCAATTGCTTTTGCTTTTAAAAATGCAAGGCACAGACAGTGGAATGAGGAAAAATGCAAAAGTCGCAAACACATTCTGACAGACCAATCAGAATTGGCCAGTATTGCTCATATATAGGCTTATATATCCTCCATATTTTGCAACGTGCAAGTAAGCTATTTTCATTGCATGTGCAAGACTTCTGATTCATTATCTGCTCTAGGTAAATAACTAGAAGAATAACAATGAGCAGTTAATGGTAAAACTGTTTGCACTACAATCCAGTGAGTTTTTGATTATGATAATAAAAGAATATGAACACAAGGATACACGCCACAAGGATACGTCTTCTACGTTTGTTTATGCTTTAATTTGATTGAAAACAGCGTATTAGGTATGCGGCTGACACAGAAGAGTGTACGCTGCTTGCGTCCAGCGAGTATTCTCCAAAATGGCGCTACGCTGAACCAGAGGAGACGAATTGTGGAATAATTGTTGAATGTTTTGTTTTCTTTGCACAGAAAAAGTGTTCTTGTCGCTTCATAAAATTCAGATTGAACCACTGATGGCAGATGGGCTATTTTGACGATGCTTTTCATAATTTTCTGGGCCTCGACAGTGATAATTACTTGGCAGTCAATGGGACAGTCACAAACCTCCAGGTTTTCATCCAAAATATCTTAAATTGTGTTCTGAAGGCGAACGAAGCTTTAACGGGTTTGGAACGACATGGGGGTAAGTGATTAATGACAAAATTTCCATTTTGAGGTGGAGTAACCCTTTAACCAATTCTGCACATGCTGTTTTGGTCTGTTGTTTTTCTATTACACTACTACTTCTACAAGTAAATTATTTGCAATGCAGAAATATCCCTACTAGTAATAACAGTGCTTCATCAGTTTACTGATGTTGCACTGATATTTTTTTTTGAACACAATTATTTTTTTGAACACAACTGTAAAGCAGCATAACAAACTGTTTTTGCACAGGTAAAATAACTGGAAACAAATGTCACCAGAAGCTTTGGACATATTTAAATTACAAACGGCTGTTTCTGCACTTACCTTAAAAAAAAAAAAAAAAAAAAAAAAAATTCTAGTTCTGTAGAGTAGAATTTTTTTTCAGTTGGCTCCACATAATTGACTGGCACAGAGACACAATGCTTTCACCTTACACAAGGGTCCTCTTAATGATCCATTATTAGCTGAGCAGAGATGTGCTTTAGATCCCAGTGCACAAATGTTTTAATAGAATCAGTAACTGATATTTTTGTTGGGCCTGATGGACAACAGACTTAATTTTATGTTTATTATGATTAATATTATTCATGCTTCAGATACAAAGATTAAATGCACAATAAATCTACAAACAGTTTCGTTTCACTGGTAGTCTTTTCTTTTGCTTTATTTGAAAACAAACAATTCAACATCAACATGTCTATGCTTTGGCTTGAAGTTTCTAACATGAGCAGGAGCATTACAAAACATATTATCAAAACAAGCAACATCATCACAATCAGAATTAAGACAATAAAGCTATTGAAATTAACTTTAAATGATGTGGTACATTTTTTTGTGCAAAAATACATCTACTACTCGTTCTCTTTAGTTCTGGTGCAATAAACAGCTGGGTTTATTAAGGGAGGAATTAGAGAGGCTACAATCAAAATTGCATTTCACTCTGTTAAATTTAGCACAACTCCTATACGAGTTCGTAAAATAGAGACCAGCTTTGGTGCGTAATAACTAAACAGGAAAATACGGTGACTGGAACAGGTGCTGATCATTTGCTTTTTGCTTGAGTTGTTGGAGAGTTTAGTCACACTATATGCCAGGACAGCATAGGTACACAGAATAAAGGGAAACTGTCCACATAGTAGCCATAGACTTATCATTACAGGTATGAAAAAATATGATTCAGGATCAACACAGGCAGCTCTGATCATTGAAGCATATTCACAAAACATATATCGTATGACAGGTTGACAGTATGGAACACTATCTACTAATGATGCAAAAAAACCTAAAACCAATGAGCCAAGTCAGAAAAATAAGCAGACATGTTCGTGAATTTGTTACAATGCTGTGGTATCTTTATGGAAGCCTGAGAGAACATTATGTCAACAACAGCTAGATTACAGATTAATATGTACATTGGTTTGTGTAAATGTCTGTCAGTCAAGATAATACACAGATTGAAGCTGTTCCTGAGCAAAATGAGCATGTAGGTTATTAAAGGGGTCATATGAT
The DNA here is from genome assembly GCA_039654775.1 of Spinibarbus caldwelli. NCBI lineage: Eukaryota > Metazoa > Chordata > Actinopteri > Cypriniformes > Cyprinidae > Spinibarbus > Spinibarbus caldwelli. The sequence goes on from CM077267.1 coordinate 8,570,423, forward strand.
GCGATTTCAAGTTTTACTTTGTCTTTGGAGTGTTACAAGCTGTTTGTGCATAGATAAGATCCCTGAAGTTGCAAAGACTAAAGTCTCAAAACCAAAGAGATATTCTTTATAAAAGTTAAGACTCGACCACACCCCCCTAAAACGGTTCATTCAAACATGCCCCCACATGTCTACGTCACGGTGTGGGGAGATTTGCAAAATACCGCCCAAATGTATACACAATGAAAGAAGGTAGGACTTTTATTCTCGCTGTAGTATTGCTGCTGCCGCCGGCGCCATGTCGTGGAGACGCTGTGTTTCGTTGTTAAAGCGAAAGTACTTTATTTGGGCTTCCAAAAGAGGACACAACTAGAAATCAGTGGTTAAGTTGTATTTACAACACTGTTCCAGAACAGTTCAACCCAAATATTCAAGTGTGTGCATCGCATTTTACGGAGGACTATTTCCTGAACCTGGGAGAGTAGCCTACAATGCCAACTGTGCTCAAAGGCTGTTTCTATAAAGTGGGGCAATTCCAACTTTGCAAGGACAGTCTGGCGCTTCTGACTCACAGCCTGTAAGTATGTTTTCATATTTAAAGAATTTGCCACGAGTTTTGAGCTGTGTAGAGTAGCGCTTGTTGTTTGTCGTTTCTCCGATCACAAATGGAGACATGGTAATGCAGAGTAATTATGTCCCCACTGGATGCAACAAATGCCTCGTTTGCAATGGGTTTTATTGTTTTTGTGTCATCACGCCGGGACACGGCATCACAATACGGTAAGGGGCGTAACATTTTCGTCTCATGCTTGAGGTATTCGGCCAGTCACAACACACTGGATAGCTGGCCAATCAGAGCACGCCTCGCTTCTCAGAACGATGAGCTTTGTAAGAATCAGCGCGTTTCAGAAAGGCGGGGCATAGAGGAGCAACAATAATTTACAGTATGGGGAAAATAATGTTTTTTTTTAACCTTAAATACCATAAACACATTGCATTACACCAAATACACAAAATAATGTTCTTTTTAGCAATGTCATATGACCCCTTTAAGATGAGGAATCCGAGGAACTTTTGGTTCTGCAGGTGATTAAATCCAGTTATTATAAAGCTGTGTAAAGTGTAATTTTCATTCACCATTTTCAATCAGCCACTTCCCAATATACAGATATTTTAAAATACAGTTAGTACAGATAAAAAGATGAAGTCAATTAGAGCAGTGGTTCCCAACCACGTTCCTGGAGGCCCCCCAGCACTGCACATTTTGCATCTCTCCTTTCTCTGACACACCCAGTTCAGGTCTTGGAGTCTCTACTAATGAGCTGAAGATCTGAATCAGGTGTGTTTGATTAAGGTGACATGGAAAACATGTAGTGTTTGGGGGCCTCCAGGAACGTGTTTGGGAACCGCTGAATTAGAGCATCAATGTACTCATATATGCACAGAAAAAAAGCTCAGATGAAGGAAAATGGCAGAAAGATGCAGACAGCGCCTGTAACTGCAAGGTGATGGAAAGTCTGTAAGTTGAAATATAATTTTATCAGAAAAACAAAAAAGAGTTTTGTGCATTCTTAAGAATAAAAAAGAAGATATTATGTAATGTAATTTCTTGTCCTTTTCTTCTTTAGTTCCTCAATTTTTAAATTCCACTCAGAGTACTTTAAAACAGCATAAAATAAACCATCTGAGATGTTCCTCTCATCATAAACATATTACTGAAATGTTTACTTTTATATTTTAATATGTGACAGATACCTCATGGTTTCCTAGCAGCCGTGATTGAGTAAACTTAGGATTTCAAAAACATAGAAAGTCTCTCCAAAAATTTTTTGTGGTCAAACACATACATATGAGACAAAATATCTCCAACAATACCATAATGCATTACTCTATTATTTAAATAGACATGATTAGGAGATGGAGTAGTTTGTCACACAAAAAAGATAAAGGGGCTATATTTACAGAGTAGTTTAAAAAAAGAGTTATTTTTTAATATAATGTATGTTTTAGGTAGAAAAGTGATTTTTTTAAAAAAAATGTCTGGGTAGGGAGGATGTTGTCACAAGTTTATTTTATATGTTGTAATTTCATGGAATAACAATTTCTTTATATTTTTATTGAGGCAAGTTGTCACGTTTATATATGTTACATTTAATAGAAATTTTCCCAATACAATAGTTTTATGTTTATGTGTTACCTGTTTTTGTGATATATAAACCATTTCAACCATTCATGTTTTCAAACTATTTCAAATGTAAAATGCTTTAATTTATCTGAAAAACATATAATAGGTTATTTAATGGCAGGTTCCATTGTGACACCTTGCCCCACATAGACTGACAACATGCTGATGATATTAGTTTACAAGGAAAAATCATGTTTTAGTCCATGTGTCTGTAAAATTAAACTGCTTTAGTGTCCGCATTATATTTCATCAACTGTAGATTGAGTAGGGTACATCTTAGCTTGAGGAAATTATTTCATTAGAGTAGTGAAATTTTAAATGACCTCTGCAGGACAGTGACCAAGATAAGGAGTTATTTTTGTTTTCTGTTATTTTTTTTAATGTTAAGTTCCATGTGACCTCTGCTCCCACTGTATCTGTTTTCTGGTGGGTACGTTGCAAGTCACACTTCACTTGTTTTTTTCCCTGTTACTTCACACTAATGAGCTTTGAGACACCAGACTGAAATCTCTCAGGCTCCATATGAACCTCTTGACAGGTTCACCTGAACAAACACAGTGCTATTAGCAGGGTAATTAACATGTTACTCATTATCCTTTGGAACAGAGGCCTCATAATTAGATGATGCAACACTTGTTGATTACTACACATCCTCAACACATACACATTTGAGGGCAGACTTTGCTTTAGCTAAAGAAATCATCTTTGATGTCTTACAGAAACCTAAAATAACACAACAGACAACATATTATGAATAAACAAGCTGTCATTGGTAATAAATGTACACAATCTGACACCTTACACATACACTAGCCACAGAACACAGTATATAATTTACTACAATAGCTATAATTTACTAAAAAGGCAGGAAACCGGAGTTCCTTGTGTAAAACAACATGTAACTGCAATTTCCATACTTTTTGAGGGCGAAGGCAGTCCTTCATTGTGTCTAGTTTGTAGATAGCAAAGAACCTCTCTATGAGTCTTTTTTTGGTAAAAAAAAATAAAAAAATAAAAAATGGTTTTAGATACTGAGATTGCCTTTTCATCTAAAATATTTAGAAGATAGGCCATCATGAAGCAGCAGCACAACAGTTTCTTCTCTCTGGATTAGTCGATGTATGTTATGTAGCTAATCATGCCATCAGTAACATCATTGGTCAGCTGACAAGCTCAGAGAGGCCTGGCATTCATACTGTATCATAATCAGTAACATTTATAGTTCAGTATGCAACAGGTAAGTGTAAGGGTCTTTTTACAGGGCGGTGTGCTTGTACAGGTGCATCTCAATAAATTGGAATGTCGTGGAAAAGTTCATTTATTTCAGTAATTCAACTCAAATTGTGAAACTCGTGTTATTAAATAAATTCAATGCACACAGACTGAAGTAGTTTAAGTCTTTGGTTCTTTTAATTGTGATGATTTTGGCTCACATTTAACAAAAACCCACCAATTCACTATCTCAACAAATTAGAATACTTCATTAGACCAATAAAAAAAATTTTTTAGTGAATTGTTGGCCTTCTGGAAAGTATGTTCATTTACTGTATGTGCACTCAATACTTGGTAGGGGCTCCTTTTGCTTTAATTACTGCCTCAATTCGGCGTGGCATGGAGGTGATCAGTTTGTGGCACTGCTGAGGTGGTATGGAAGCCCAGGTTTCTTTGACAGTGGCCTTCAGCTCATCTGCATTTTTTTTGGTCTCTTGTTTCTCATTTTCCTCTTGACAATACCCCATAGATTCTCTATGGGGTTCAGGTCTGGTGAGTTTGCTGGCCAGTCAAGCACACCAACACCATGGTCATTTAACCAACTTTTGGTGTTTTTGGCAGTGTGGGCAGGTGCCAAATCCTGCTGGAAAATGACATCAGCATCTTTAAAAAGCTGGTCAGCAGAAGGAAGCATGAAGTGCTCCAAAATTTCTTGGTAAACGGGTGCAGTGACTTTGGTTTTCAAAAAACACAATGGACCAACACCAGCAGATGACATTGCACCCCAAATCATCACAGACTGTGGAAACTTAACACCGGACTTCAAGCAACTTGGGCTATGAGCTTCTCCACCCTTCCTCCAGACTCTAGGACCTTGGTTTCCAAATGAAATACAAAACTTGCTCTCATCTGAAAAGAGGACTTTGGACCACTGGGCAACAGTCCAGTTCTTCTTCTCCTTAGCCCAGGTAAGACGCCTCTGATGTTGTCTGTGGTTCAGGAGTGGCTTAACAAGAGGAATACGACAACTGTAGCCAAATTCCTTGACACGTCTGTGTGTGGTGGCTCTTGATGCCTTGACCCTAGCCTCAGTCCATTCCTTGTGAAGTTCACCCAAATTCTTGAATCGATTTTGCTTGACAATCCTCATAAGGCTGCGGTTCTCTCGATTGGTTGTGCATCTTTTTCTTCCACACTTTTTCCTTCCACTCAACTTTCTGTTAACATGCTTGGATACAGCACTCTGTGAACAGCCAGCTTCTTTGACAATGAATGTTTGTGGCTTACCCTCCTTGTGAAGGGTGTCAATGATTTTCTTCTGGACAACTGTCAGATCAGCAGTCTTCCCCATGATTGTGTAGCCTAGTGAACCAAACTGAGAGACCATTTTGAAGGCTCAGGAAACCTTTGCAGGTGTTTTGAGTTGATTAGTTGATTGGCATGTCACCATATTCTAATTTGTTGAGATAGTGAATTGGTGGGTTTTTGTTAAATGTGAGCCAAAATCATCAAAATTAAAAGAACTAAAGACTTAAACTACTTCAGTCTGTGTGCATTGAATTTATTTAATACACAAGTTTCACAATTTGAGTGGAATTACTGAAATAAATTAACTTTTCCACGGCATTCTAATTTATTGAGATGCACCTGTATAAGCCTGAGCTTTCCAGTGCCCCACTGAGCCGCTCTTCACAATTCTATGGGCATATCATACTGTACATTAATTGTTTCATTAGTTGTTGCATTAATTGCATTGTTGCATTCTCTTCAAATCTTGTGTATTATATACAAAAATTTGAGTTTAATTTAACAATGTCAGAGTCCCTTTTTTTTAAACTGCTTAACTTAACTGTAGTTGTTGCCATATTTAATGTAACTCATTTTTTACTTTTCTGTCCAGACAGCATGAATACAGGATCAGTGAGTGAAATGGTCATGAATCAAGATGTCACTGAAAACAGAAATATTTCCATCCCATCTTATTTCTATATTAGTGGTTTTTCTGGTATACCTCACATGAGATACTATTATATATTTCTGTTTTTTGTCTACATTATTATTGTGCTTGGAAATTCTTGCCTCATGTTTGTTATCATTATGGACCGAAATCTTCACACTCCTAAATATTTAGCTGTCTTTAATTTATCTTTGACTGACATTAGTGAGAGTAGAGCCGTTATCCCTCAGCTACTGGATACGTTTTTGTTTGGGAATCAGTTGATCCCGTATGGATTGTGTTTGCCCAATATGTTCTCTGTTTTGTTATTTCTCGCAATGCAGTCACTAACTCTCACTATTTTGTCTTTTGACAGATTAGTTGCTATTTCATTACCACTGAGGTATCATATGATTGTGACCCACAGATCAATGCTTGTTATAATTGGTGCTTCATGGACACTAGTATTGTTACTAACAATCATTGGAGTAAATTTCATGAGCAGACTTTCTTTCTGCAAATTTATTGTCTCTGTTAACACTTTCTACTGTGATCATGGGCCAATATATTGTTCAGCTTGTAACAATAATTTCCCAAGTTCTGTTATAGCCAGATTGTTCCCAGCAATTATCCTTGGGTTTCCAGTATTTTTTATTATCTTTTCATATACATGCATAGCTGTGACACTGTTCAGAATCACAACCCCACAAGACCATCAAAGAGCTACAAAGACATGTTCTGCTCATTTAATATTAGTGGCTATATTTTATACCCATCACTTTTACATTTTGGCCCTTTATTAACAAGGATTATTAATCTTTCTCTTACTTCTGCACTTACTCCAATGCTTAACCCTATAATCTACACATTCATGACAGAGGAGTTCATGGTGTCTGTGAAAAGACTTTTTAAATGAAGATTCATATTCCCATCTCATAAATAAACCTCTTGTGGTATTTCGCTATATTCTTTTCCTGTGCGTTATTCTATTATGTTTACAATAATTCATGTTTAAGTATATTCTTTTATTCTTTTAAAAATTCAGTATTACAAGTTTTATAAAAAAGCCAGACAACCGTTATCATGATGTCAGCTTGATCTGCACATATTACCTTGGTTCATTTGGTTCCTCTGTATTTGTACTGCAATAATGCTGATCATCTTATAAACTAAAAATAAAGGTTCTTTATTGGCATCTATGGGTCCACGAAGAACCTTTGGAACCTTGGAACCCAATTTTAGGCCTTGATGTTGCAGCTCGCTTGACCTATTGGTAGCTGTTTCTTAATTTAATGCTTTGAGGTTCTGATTTGTTCATTTTTTTGTTCATGTGGGACTTTTATTTTGAAGTCCTCTTATGGTTACACTTTTTAAAGGTAAAATATAACTTAATAGTGTAAAAATAGTGATACATTTTCAAACAGGCATTACAAATGGCAACTTCTTGGGGACAAAGGGGATAAGATTCAATTAGGAGATGGTGGGTGAATTTGGAGTAGTAGGCTAGCATGTATGGTAGAAATACTGTAGTATGAGTTGTATGCTAATTCAGGCAGAATCGTGCACAGCTCTTAAATGATATTCCCAATTCATCATCTCTATTGGCATTTCAGAAGATTCTTCAGTAAAAAGACACTCTCACCACTGAAACAACAAGTAACTGTAATTCCCATACTTTTAGAAGGCAACGTACACAAATTATTTTTTATCTAACACACTTGGAATATTTTGCTTAGGTCATCAGCAGCACAACAGCTTCTCCTCTCTATGGATTAGTCACTGTTTCTGACGTAGCTAATAATGCCATCAGTGTCAGTTCTGTGTCTTGATTGGTCAACTGATAAGTCCAGAGAGTCCTAGCATTTGTACCACAATCAGTGTTTGACTGGATATATAGTTCAGTATGTACCAGTTCAGGGGAAGTGTTTTACCATTGCTGTGTGCCTGGATAAGCCTGAGGAAAAACATTCCAGGGCCCAACTGTGCTACTGTGAATAGAATAACACTCTATTCACAGCATTTATTATCCTGAAATCTTGCATGTTGTATACAATTTTAAGCTTAATAAGGAAATGGTAAGAATTGCTTGCCATGCACATGCACATTAAAATAGCTTATTTTGTAGGGATCAAATACAGTATTGTAATTATAAAGAGAAAAATACTTGGTTATTGTGAAAATCATTAGACAATTTTCTGTAGTCTAGATATGTCTAAGTGTCTATCTGTGTTTCTTGAACTGCAATATTTGTTGTAGGGGAAATGAACATTATAAAAAATCATTGTTTTTTCAAAATTCTAACATACTACTTTTCCATCCAGACAGGACGAATAGAGGATCAGTGAGTGCACTGACCATGAATCCAGATTTCAATGAAGACAGGGATATTTCCATCCCATCTTATTTCTATATCAGTGGTTTTTCTGGTATACCTCACATGAGATACTATTATATTTTTCTGTTTATTGTTTACATTATTACTGTGCTTGGAAACTCTTGTCTTACGACTGTTGTCATTATGGACCGAAATCTTCACACTCCTAAATACATCGCTGTCTTTAATTTATCACTGACAGACATTTTTGAGAGTACTGCTGTAATCCCTCAGCAATTGGATGCATTTTTGTTTGGTAGCCAGTTGATCCCATACGGATTGTGCATTACCGAATTGTTTTCCAGTATTTAGTTTTTTACAGAGCAGTCAGTGACTCTCACTATTTTGTCTTTTGACAGATTAGCAGCCATTTGTTTACCACTAAGGTATCATATGATTGTGACTCACAAATCAATGTTTGTTATGATTGGTGGTTCATGGATACTATCACTGTTGCTAGCGAGCACTGCAATAATTTACCTGACTAGACTTTCTTTCTGCAAACTTGTTGTAAGCAGGGCTTGAAAACGAAAAAAAAGTCAATCGGTTCACTCCGAGCAGAATCGATATTTTAACGTTTCTGTTCCTGCGTTCCACTGTATTATTACCGTTCCGAAACCGGTTCGAGTAGAAAAAATAACGGTTAATAACGGTATTTTTTAAAATGGTATTTGCCTGTAATAATAATAATAATAATAATAATAAAGTACAGTGTTTTCTTTACACAAAAAGAAAAATAAAGGGAAAAAAAACAGGAAGAGATGGTATCTTAACCCGCTGTGCTTAGTCACAGCCAATACAGCATCATCTTTTCTAGATTTGCCTAAATGTAGGCTACTAAACAAAAGAAAAAAAATCTATTAATGCTTTAAAGACATTAAAGTATTTTTAAAGATATTTAAAAATGTTTGCTGCATTGTTAAAAAAAATAAAAAATAAAAAAACACTAACGTTACTTGTATAAAATTGCGTTTTGAGGGAAAAAAAAACAAAAAAAAAACAGGCTAAGTCGCGTCGCATTTTATTAGGCTATACATTCAGAAATGAAGTAGGCTAAAATGCCGGTAAATCAGAAATGTTTACAAACATTATAAACACAGTTATTAGTTTCTCTCCACAACAAATCCTCTAAACTTAAGGCTATAGCCTATAAAAACCAAAAACAAATTAAAGGTGAAACTGATGCCTACCTCTCTCATTCGGCACGAATCCAAATGTTTCCATATTCGCGCCGTATCTGGATGCTAAAATATTATTTATTATAGGCTTTGTACTTTAATCGACGTAAAACATCATCCTTATATCAGCACAGTGAGGCGATGGTCACGCTGAACGCAACAGATTGGATAACGGAGCACTGTAACTTTTTATACGTTCCTTTACTGTATTTTATTTTGATAATGAACAGGCTGCAAAGTCGCAAAAATATTGTGTCTTTGTGCGCGTGAGGCGCCAGCGCGATACGACCATAGCAACGCTGGTTGGTTACAGATGCGACATCATTCAAAACTGTCAAGCTTTTGCAAAACAAATAAAACTACTTTCTGCGTCTCGTTTTCCTTTCCGAGAACTTTGGAATGCGTCACAATGAACTGAAGGCCTAAATCAGCATATATATTTTTTCTTTGGTTTCGTTAATCTGTCAATGATTTAAGTGAAATATATTATGTAAGCCTATAGTTTTATTCTGTTTTCTCCGTTCAATTATTAAATGGAACCATAAAATAACGTTATTAACCGGTTAATGGCCATTTCAAATTTTCGATTCTGTTCAGAAATATAAAATTTGATTTCGTTTCTGTTTCCGGTTCTGTTCCAGTCAAAATTTCGTTCATTTCCGGTTTTCGTTTTCGTTCCTTGAACCGGTTCAGAGCCCTGGTTGTAAGTGTTAATAGTTTCTACTGTGATCATGGGCCTATATATCGTTCTGCTAATAACAATAATTTCTGTAAAAATTATTCCAGTAGCTTTTATTATCTTTTCATATACATGCATAGCTGCATAGACATTGTTCAGAATCATAACCACACAGGACCGTCAACGAGCCACAAAGACATGTACTGCTCATTTAATATTAGTGGCTATATTTTATGTACCCATCACTCTTACATATGCATTTTGGCCTTTTATTAACACGAACACAAGGATTATTAATCTTTCTCTGACCACTGGTCTTCCTCCAATGCTTAACCCTATAATCTACACGTTCACGACAGAGGAGTTCATGGTGTCTGTGAAAAGATTTCTTAAACGAAGAGTCATATTCCCGTCTCATAAATAAACCTTTTTTTCCCCCTAATGTAATAGCATTAATATTTGTAGTTTGAACTAGTATCAGCACTTGGACTGTTCATGGTTTGTATCACTCTGCTTACCTACTGTAATTTTTGAAATACTACTGTTGTTGCGTCACAGAATGAAGATAGTGCCCATTTAAATTTTTTTTTCAACATTTTTGGAGTTGTGAGGTCTGGGTGATCACCAGGCAGTCAGCCCGTATATTTAACTTACATGCTGCATTGTTCGCTTGTCTATTTCCTATTGTGCAAACTTCTTATGTTTGTATATTGAATATTATTATTCAATTAATAATATTTTATATAAATAATATTGGCTTGCCTGGTATTGAGAAATGGTCTCTGTGTGTTAGTGGTGGGTATTTTTTGGGACTTCAGTCCAGGGTAACATTGTTACGCCAGTAGGTGTCTGCGACTATCCTTATGAGTGAGTTAGTATACCATTCATTCAGCCAATTCATTCAAAGACGCTGATTCATTCAGGATTGAAACAAGGTTTTAAACAAGAAAATTATTTACACAAACACATCTTTCATTGGTAGTTCTAAAGTGATGTTTTATTAAGCTGCCATACTGCAAGCTGTTTGTGGGCATTCCTAGTGCTGTTGTATTGGTAAACTGCACATCTGAACATGTCTATAGAAAATGTGAACATAGTTGATATATATTGATGGTAAAATTAAGATATCATTATAATTTGACTAGGAATTAGATCTCTTGCCTCTAATAAACGTTTTCTTGTCGCTAAAGAAATAACATTCTGCATACATATGTAAACCACACAATACAAAAATTAAAACCAAAAATACATGTATTAATGTTACTTTTTTAAAGTAAAATCATTAGCTAAAAATCATTCAGCTAGGAAAATATTTCCTTACAGTGACAGTAAACAGCAAGAGATAGGCTTTTCACACTTGAAATAGTTAACACTGGGTCATTCTAAACTCTGGGTAAACAGAATCCTGGGTTATCTTGTGTCAATTTTCACACTGCTCATAATTTACCGAGGGTCAACATTTAATCCTGAGTATTCATAAACTGGCGATTCACACTGTACATTCCCAGGTTAATGTTCCTATTTGCAGATTTGCGGAGTCAGTGTCATTGATTGGACAAATGCATCACGCACCCTGTTTACATAAAAGCTACATTCACGTGAACCGATTGTTTTTTCATATTTATTTAAAGCACAAAATAAACATGAATTTAAAAAAGACGTCAGAAAGATGTCAATACACACAATTTTTCAAGTTTAAGTCCACTGAAGTTAATCCACTCTCCTGTCTGATTTGTTTGTCAGATAAAATAGTAGATTCGGCATTATGATTGGTCTGATCGCCTGTCAATCAAGGTCTTTGTGACCACAAGATGGCGCCGGTGTACGTGGCTTGCCGTCTGGCCTCTCTGCTACTTTATGTTGTCTCTGTTCTTCTTTCAGTGTCGAACTGTTACTCCCCTCTGGTCGCCAGCTACTTTTGGATATTAAAGACTCTGTTGTGACCACCTATAACTCAGAGTTAGCAAGCTCTGTGGTTAGATCACAGTCCTGTTTTCCAAACTCAGTCTTGGATATCCCAGATTATCTGCGCAGATGGCATCCTGATATTTCCCGGAGAAAGCGTCGCAGGAGACGCGGGAAGCGCGGAGGGGTTGCTGTCAAACTGAAAATGGAGTTGCGCGCGGGCCGCGTTTCCAGCTTCTTTCGAATGACGCGGAACTGTGGCCGCTGTGCTGTCTGGCGCTCGCTGGATTACTCTGCTCGCTGGCTTCGACCCATTCACCTGGATTCTCCATTTGCGACCTCTCACTACTCACCTCTCCGTGTTCGCCGCGGTGGAGTTAATCTTCAGAATCTTCGATCTTTGAACAGAGCCTCTACTCCCGTCGTTTCTCAAACTACTTCCAGGATGGCTCTGATTAATGCTCGGTCACTAGTCAATAAGACGTTTTTACTAAATGACTTTTTCACTACTCATGCCTTGGATTTTATGTTCATCACAGAAACTTGGATTAAGGTTGGTGATCTGAGTCCTTTCTCTGACTTGGTTCCAGATGGCTGCACATTTTTTAATTTGCCCCGCTCTTCAGGCCGCGGAGGCGGTCTAGCGGTAATTTTAAAAAACAGTGTTAGTATGCACTGTCGTCCTGTTCCGTCTGCTGTTTACAGTAGCTTTGAAGTACAGTTGTTGCGACTGGAATGGAATGATCCTGTTTTGTTAGCGCTGGTATATCGACCTCCTCACCTAGTTAAAGACTTTATAAATGAATTTACTGCTTTTATGGGTGATTGCATAACAAAGTATAATAATATTCTTCTGCTAGGTGATTTTAATATACACGTGTGCTGTCAGTCTAAACCTCTGGAAATGGAGTTTCTAAGTCTCATTGATTCATTCAATATGGTTCAGTGGGTGAAAGATCCTACACATACACACGGACATACTTTGGACTTGGTTTTTTCTCATGGTTTTTCTATTACTGATACTCAGGTTTTTGATACTTTGCTCTGAGATCATATGCCTGTATTATTTACGTTGCCTTTCTCTCAGTTAAGTTCAAGCATTACTCCTACTGTACAACTGACTCGTTCCTTTTCTTCCCACTTTTGTGATGACTTCTCTAACACCTTTAACAAGGTGTGCTTGTCTATGTCCCTGGAGTCACTTTTGCCTGACCTGGATGCTGAACAGCATCTTAGTCTGTTAAATACTGCCTGTTCAGAGGTTTTGAATACCATTGCTCCTCTTAAACCTAAGTCTAAACCGAAATCTGAACCATGGCTCAATGATAACATCCGCTCTCTGAGGCAAGCTTGTAGAAGAGCTGAACGAAAATGGAATAAGGACAAATTGCAAATTTCATATGAAATGCTTAAAGACTGTTTTGCTACTTTTCAGAAAGCAGTGAAATCTGCTAAGTCTAAGTATTTTTCTAATTTAATTGCAAAGAATCATCATAGTTCTAAAGCCTTATTTTCTGTTATAAATTCTGTGTTAAATCCTCATGTAAATGTGATTTCAAATCCCTCAGTGTCTTTATGTGAAGGTTTCTCAAAGTTTTTCTGTGATAAGATTACTACTTTGAGATCTCAGTTGCAACCATTTGCTAATGGTTCACCTGAATTTAGCTGTTCTTCAGCCATATGGAGTGATTTTGATCCAGTTTCTCTTCAGTCTCTCAAAAAAACTATCGACCATTTAAAACCTTCTTTCTGCTCTCATGATGTTCTCCCTCCACGTATTTTAAAACAAATTTTTGACTCGGTTGGCCCTAGTTTGGTGTCGTTTCTGAATAAATGTCTAGTTTCGGGGACTATACCTGATAGCCTCAAAGAGGCTACTGTGACTCCTCTTCTCAAGAAACCTTCTCTTGATGCTAGTAATTTCAATAATTTTCGACCGATCTCAAATCTTCCGTTTATTACAAAAGTACTCGAGAAAACTGTGTTTATTCAAATGCAGTCTTTCCTTAGTGCAAATCATATTTTTGAAACCTTCCAGTCTGGTTTTAAGCCTCTGCATAGCACAGAGTCTGCTTTATTACGGGTCCTTAATGATATTATGTTGGCGACTGACTCTGGTGACTCTGTTATCCTAATTATGTTAGACTTAACCTCGGCTTTTGATACAGTTGATCATAAAACTCTTTTATCTCGACTAGAATATGTTGTGGGTATCCGGGGAACTGTTCTTTGCTGGTTCAAATCATATTTAACAAATAGAAGTTTCTCAGTCAGATTGGGCAATTTTTCTTCATTGCCTGCCAAACTTTCCTGTGGAGTGCCGCAGGGTTCTATTCTCGCTCCCATTCTTTTTTCTTTGTATTTACTTCCTTTGGGCTCTATTTTCAGAAAGCATGGTGTATCATTTCACTGCTATGCGGATGATACTCAAATTTATCTACCTCTGAAACGAAATAAACATGCTGCTCTGGAACCTCTTTTTGCGTGCCTGGATGAAGTGAAAACGTGGCTCTCTCAGAATTTTCTCTATCTGAATGAATCAAAAACCGAGGTTATAGTCTTTGGCCCTAGTGAAAATTCAGGGAGCAGAATTAACGATCTGGACTACCTTGCTCCTTTTACTTCTTCCTGTATTAAGAACCTAGGTGTTTTCTGGGATCAAAGTCTTAAATTTGATAAACAAATAAATGCGGTTATTAGTTCCTGTTTTTTCCAGCTACGTCTTCTCTCCAAAATTAAATCTTTTCTCTCTGTGAAAACTTTAGAGATTGCTATCCATGCGCTCATTACAACTCGCTTGGATTACTGCAACTCTCTCTATCTAGGCATTTCTAAATCTTCCATTGCTCGTCTACAATTAGTACAAAATGCCGCTGCTAAATTCCTCAAAGGACACCGTAAATTTGATCACGTTACTCCTATTCTGAAATCCTTACATTGGTTACCTGTGCACCTCAGAATTGAGTTCAAAATTCTTCTATATGTCTATAAATCTATAAATAATCTGGCACCAAGCTACTTATCTGATCAACTTCATCTATACAATCCCACTCGAAATCTGAGGTCTGCTGATCAAAGACTTCTCTTTGTCCCCAGATCACGGTTAAAGCATAGAGGGGATAGAGCCTTTGCAGTTGCTGGCCCTAGGCTGTGGAACAGCCTTCCAGCCTATATCAGATCGGCACAGTCTTTAACTGTTTTTAAATCATCTCTTAAAACCTATTTCTTTTCTTTGGCTTTTAATTCATTGTGAGTTTATGATATGAATGTATGGGTTGTCCTGTGTTTCTATGTCTTTATCTGTTCAGCACTTTGGTCAGCTGTGCTTGCTGTTTTTAAATGTGCTATATAAATAAAACAAACTTGAAACTTGAACTTGAAACTTTGTGAAGGGTCAATTATGACATATTATGAACGCAGCTAAAAGCTCTAGCATTGCACTTTCTAGTATTATTGCTGTCTGTACTATCAGGTAATGGTGGCAAGATGAAGCTTCATGAAGCTTTTAAGCTTTCCAGTCAGATGTGTTGAAAAATTGTTTACTTCTGGAGGCTTTGAATACATGCCAGGGACATCTGCTAGAAAAAAACGAGGGTGACAGTGCCAAAATGTGTGCTACATGGTTCAAAAGACTTGATACATTAACATATCCACACACATAAACACATATAAAATGAATGAATGAATAAATAAGCAAGTTCTTTGAAGTTTTTATGCAAATTGTTGTTTCATAATGTTTCATATTTTTGTAACTGGGCAGTGCTTCAACTTATGGAGTTATTTAGACTGGATAAAAGAAGGTGAAAGTGATTGATGTGGATTGGACAGAGGGAAGTCAAAGTGTAAGTTTACAAACAATATTTCTTACACCGTCTTCAGGCTGAGTTGATTCCGCCAAAAGTAAACCCCTTCTTGAAGCACTGCAATCGAACATGACTTCAAACATCACCAGTGATGTCCCTTTACCAAAACAATACAAGCCTCGATACGGAGCTCTGGCTGGAAGTACCTGATGTTCTCGACACAAGCTTCGAAGCCTCGGTATCAGGTGTAACATCACTACTGTCAGGAATTTTCTGAATGGATCTTTCGGTGGACTATAAAGGTAAGAATAAAACAATCTCTTCACTCCAATTTGTGAGTTTTGTGTCACCATTTTGACATTTTTCCTCAAGTGCTGAAACTACTGTTTACACAATGCGGTGTGTTTCCGTGACTGTCCAAAGCATGTGAATATGAGGCACATGATTGGTTGTCTGTTAATAAGCACATAGCTGTAACATTCTAACACAGCATAATTTCACAACTATACATGTTTGGCACGGCAATGTGGGGTTAACAGCGCAAAAGCGGTTCTAACCCTGCTCTGGATCAGGGTTTACATAAGTGGTGCTAACCCTGCTTCTAAATTACAAGCGTCCTTTTACCTGAGGTTAAAACTGGGGTTTAGAATGACAATAATGCACAAATCAACATATATCCCACATGAGAAGACTTTCTTTGTCTTGGGGAGGGCGTGGTCTCAAAATGAAAGGGGTCTTAGTTGCCTTTGCTTTTTATTTTGTACTGTTCTCTGAGGTCCACTTATAATGTTATCAAGATTTTTACATCAAGAAACATCATAATTTAGAAGTAATAGGCTATTTTCTTACCTGTTTTTAACCCCCTTTATCAGAACGCTCCATTTGAATAGGCATGGCGGATTGCAGACTCGGAAGTAAACGCCCACTGCTATGACTGGCTAATAGTTGTGTATGTTTGACAGTGTACATTCCTCATAGATGGATGCTGCTGTGATTTAGGTCAAAAATGCATAAATAACTCAATACATATCAAACGATCTGTAAGAAGAGACAAAGCAATAGTGACCATGTAATCAATACAGTTACTCACACTTGTGTGACATTACTGTTGGATCGAGTATAGTCTGCACAGCATCGTCTTTTAGTTTCAATTTTTCTGAAAATCCCACGTCGAATTGTGCCTTGTTTGTAAATGAATCCGCGGTAAAATGAAGTGAACAAAGGACCAAGTTCTTACTGACGCGGTCTGGATCTTCATTAAAAGTAAAGTTCATTCACACTTTCCTAACGCTTGGATCAGAAGGAAGGTAATGCAAATACTGTTTTTCCACACCTTGTTGTCTTCAGAGCCTTCTTTATCGTTTGCTTTCTATGTAGACCTGCAGATTCGCCTCTCTCGTAAACACTACATGTACGAATTGGTGAGCGGGGCTAAACAGGCAGCGATGTAGAAGCAGGTCTTCATTTGTGGAGGCAGTGCTTATTCACACTATTACATCATAGAGTAGAACATTCCACAAGCTGTCGTTTTGGCAGACTGCCTTCAATATAAGCTGTTTTTAGACTAACGACAAAGTTTTGAGTTCTGAAACTTACGGGATGTTTTTATAATACAATGACCTCTTATATGTCAAAAGATCAAGGGAATTTTAGTTTCTCAGTTCATGACCCCTTTAAAGGTGAATGAAGCAGACATAACGCCAGCAGGAGTCACTCATACATTATTAAATAAATTATAAACAGTTAATTTGGCTGAAATACATAATACATGGACCAGTTTTGACAGTATATTGTTTGCTAAGGGTGTTGCAAAGTAATACACAGATGTGTTTGGTGAAGCAGTCATAACCATGCTTTATTGGAAATAAAACACGGCCATTGACCAGTCAGCATCATCGACCAGAACTATCCATTTATTTATGTATATTAGTTGTTTAGTTAGCTTGCATCTAGCACCTGTATTGGCATTTAAAAAAAAAAATTCTTAAATAAAAACAATCTCTCACTACTGAGACAAAAAGTGACTGTAATTCCCGTACTTTTAGAAGGCAACATGCACAAGTGATTTTTTAATTAACACACTTGGAATACCTTGCTTAGGTCATAATGAAGCAGTAGCACAAAGGCTGCTCCTCTCTATGGATTAGTCACTGTATCTGACGTAGCTGATCATGCCGTCAGTGCCAGTTCTGGGCCAAGATTGGTCAACTGTCAAGTCCAGAGAGCCCTAGCATTTATACCACAATCAGTGTTTGATTGAAGGATATATAGTGCAGTGTATTCCAGGTCAGGGGAAATGTTTTACCAGTACTGTGTGCCTAGATAAGCCTGAAGAAAACTTCTCAGGGCCTGATTGAGCTGCTCTTCACCTTTGTGTGAGTACGCCGCAGATAAATAACACTGTATTTGCAGCATTTATAATCTTGCATACTATATATAAAATTTGAGTTTAGTAAGGCAATGTAAGATCCAACTTTCAAATATGTAAATGTAAAAATGTTTAGAATTGTATATATAAAGTAGAAAAACACTTGCTTATGCAATTTTCTGTAGTTACAGTAAGATATGTTTAAGTATTTGTCTGTATTTCTTGAATTGCAATACTTGTAGAGGACATAACCAATACAAAAAGCTTTGTAAAATTATGTTTTTTTCCCCAAAACTGTGTAACATGCAACTCTTCCATCCAGACAGGCTGAAACCAGTATCAGTAACTGAACTGACCATGAATCCAGATTTTACTGAAAACAGGAATATTTCCATCCCGTCTTATTTCTATGTCACTGGTTTTTCTGGTGTATCTCACATTAGATACTATTATATATTTCTATTTTTTGTCTACATTATTACTGTGCTTGGTAACTCTTTTCTTATGATTGTTATTATTATGGACCGAAATCTTCACACGCCTAAATATATCGCAGTCTTTA
Source organism: Spinibarbus caldwelli (assembly GCA_039654775.1). NCBI lineage: Eukaryota > Metazoa > Chordata > Actinopteri > Cypriniformes > Cyprinidae > Spinibarbus > Spinibarbus caldwelli. The sequence continues at coordinate 8,588,604 of CM077267.1, forward strand.
ATTTGTCATTGACAGACATTTGTGAGAGTACCGCTGTGATCCCTCAGCAACTGGAAGCATATTTGTTTGGAAATCAGTTCATTCTGTATGGATTGTGCATGTCTCAAATGTTTTTCAATTGTGTTGTTTTTGCAGTGCAATCAATGACACTCACTCTTTTGTCTTTTGACAGATTAGTAGCTATTTGTTTACCACTGAGGTATCATATGATTGTGACCCACAGATCAATGCTTGTTATGATTGGTGCTTCATGGATAATAGGACTGATGATTGCAACGGCTGCAATAATTTTTCTGACTAGACTTTCTTTCTGCAGAGTTGTTGTAATTGTTAATAGTTTCTACTGTGATCATGGCCCTATATCACGTTCTGCCTGTAGCAATTATTTTCTGAGCTCTGTGATATCCATTATGTACCCTGTGATCATCCTTTGGTTACCAGGAGTTTTTATTGTTTTTACCTATACATGTATAGCTGTGACATTGTTCAGAATCACAACCCCACAAGACCGTCAACGAGCCACAAAGACATGTACTGCTCATTTAATATTAGTGGCTATATTTTATGTACCCATTACTTTTACATATGCGTTTTGGACCTTCATTAACACTAATACAAGGATCATTAATCTCTCTCTGACCTCTGCTCTTCCTCCAATGCTTAACCCAATAATCTACACATTCATGACAGAGGAGTTTATGGTGTCTGTGAAAAGACTTCTTAAAAGAAGATTCATATTCCCATCTTCAAAGTAAACCTCTTTCCTCCCACTTTATTAATGATAATAGTTATAGATTTAGTAGTGGGTTTTTTCATGTGGTGTACAGTAATTAATGTTTCAATATTCTCAATTTTTAATGCATTTCAACAATCCAATATCACAGATTTCATAAAAAAACAAAAAGCAAGTACCATGCTGTCAACTTCATTTGCACATCTGTTCATCCGGTTCCTCTGTATCTGTACTCCAATAATACTGATCACCATCTCATATTTCTGCATTGCTGTGCTTTTGTGTTTAATATCCATAAAATCCATAAAAAAAACTGCACCTCCCACCACATAATGGCAATTTTTCTTTCTTAATTTTGGGGCTTGATGTTGCAGTTGGTTTTACTAATTACTAACTGTTAATTTAATTCTTTGAAGTTTTGGTTTTTGTTACATTTTTGTTCATATGGGACTTTTATTTTGAAGTCATGTTAAGCTTATACATTTAAAGGTGCTTGGCCACTTTTCAGCAACCTGAAATACTACACAATCACTTCACGTATTTACATTAATAATGTATATGACGATGAACATCTTTTAAATTAACTCACATATGTAATGTACATTATGCCAGGTGACTAGAGTTTGCACCCCAACTCAAGAACTTTTCCCAATTCTGTTTCCCTTTCTACACTCCCATTAGTTCCTTGTTTATCCTTAACTGTCCTATAAGGCAAAAATCGCAAAAATATAACTTAATAATAATATATATATATATATATATATATATATATATATATATATATATATATATTACTCGGCATAAAAAGAAACATCCTCAACACATAAACTGAAGAAGTTTCACAGGTATTTGATGAACAGGAATGGAGTCCGTGAACAAAGGGAGGGACAATATCAAATAGCTCTGCAGGTGCTTCATTTAACAAACATGGAAAACGTCTCTAGGTTACGTAGGTAACCCTAGTTCTTCGAGGGAATGAGACGCTGCATCCGAGAACGCACATCTAGGGCGAGAGGACGGAAGAGCCTGGATTGGCCCACATGTCAAGGCCATAAAATCTGACAAAGGTCAGGGGCGTAGACCATCCCGCAGCATTGCAGATGTCCTGTATAGGGACACCTGCGAGAAAGGCCTTGGAGGCCGCCACACTTCGTGTCGAATGAGCTCTGACTCCCATCGGCGAGGGGAGCTGAGAGGACTCATAGGCAGTGTTGATAGCATCCATAATCCACCGACTGAGGGTCTGCTTTGTAGCAGGCAGACCCCTCTTAGGGGGACCGTAGCATACTAGCAATTGGTCCGCCCTTCTCCACATGGCAGCTCTGTGGACGTATGCATCCAGTGTTCACACATTTGCTGGTTAGGCTCCCGAAAAGGAGGAGGACAGAAGGCCTGCAGTACGACTGGCCGTGGTTCCGAGGAGGGGACCTTCGGAACATACCCTGTTCAAGGGTATAGAAAGGCTTTGGCCATGCCGGGCGCAAAGTCCAAGTGAGTAGGGGCCACAGAGAGGGCCTGAAGATCCCCAACTCTCTTGAGAGAAGATATCGCCAGAAGGAAAGTGACCTTCAGAGTGAGATGGCAATCAGAAATCTCTTCAATAGGCTCGAAGGGAGGCCTACAGAGAGTTTCGAGCACCACAGCCAGGTCCCAAGGTGGAACACGGGACCGTACTGGAGGCCTCAGCCCACTGCGGATGAAACGTGTAACTAGGGGGTTTCTGCCCACTGACTGCCCACCAAGAGAGGTGTGGTAGGCCAAAATTGCCGCCACGTAAACATTCAAGGTGGAATGGGTCAACCCTGCGGAGAGACGGGCCTGCAGGAACTCCAGAACTGTACCAATCGGGCAGTTGACTAGGTCGAGCTGGCGGTCTCCGCACCAAGAAGTGAAAAGTTTCCACTTCAAGGCGTACATTTTCCTCGTTGAGGGAGCTTTGGATTGGAGGATGGTCTCAACAACCTCTGTTGGGAGACCGGAAGCTATGAGTTGCGCCCCCTCAGGGGTCACACCCACAACTTCCACATCTTCGGGTGGGGGTGATAGACCCCCGCTTATGAGAGGAGATCCCTCCTGACGGGAATCTCCCATGGAGAGCCGTTGAGGAGAGAAATCTGGTCCGAGAACCATACTCGGCCCGGCCAGAACGGTGCTACCAGAAGTAGACTGACCTCGTCCCGGCGCACTCTCGCCAGAACTCCCGGGAGCAGAGCGATCGGGGGAAAGGCGTACAGACGAAGCCTCGGCCACGTCTGTACCATAGCATCCAGCCCCAGTGGAGCTGGATGAGTTAGAGAGTACCAGAGGGGACATTGCGCTGTCTCCTGATTAGCGAAGAGGTCCACCTGAGCCTGGCCAAACACTCTCCAGATCTGACAGGGGAAGCTCTTGATCTTGAGCTCTTGTCGTTTTCCACCGACAACACAGCGGTGGTCTCTTATATCAACCACCAAGGAGGTCTGGGTTCGCGCCCCCTTTACAGGCACCAGATCCTTGTGTGGGCCCAAGGGAAGCTCCGCTCGCTGAAGGGGGTTTATATCCCTGGGCATCTCAATGTGGGAGCAGACGTCCTGTCGAGACAGGAGCCGAGGCCCAGAGAATGGATGCTTCACCCCGAGCGCGAACGCTGACCTCCTTTGTGGTTGATATAAGAGACCACTGCTGTGTTGTCGGTGCGCACCAACACATGGTGATCTCTCAGGTCCGGGAGGAAGTGTTTCAGTGCTCGAAACACGGCCAGCATCTCCAGACAATTGATGTGCCACGTGAGATGGCGACCACTCCACAGACCGCGGGCAGGGTGCCCACTCATGACCGCACCCCAACCGGTGAGGGACGCGTCCGTCGCTAGCGTTACGCAGCGACAAGGAGCTCCCAGCACCAGGCCCTGAGACAAGAGCCAAGGTTGTCTCCACATGTCTAAGGCACGTATGCATCGCCATGTGACCCTGATCATGCGAAGTGGATTTCCCCTCAGGGAAAACCCCTTGGTCTTGAGCCACCACTGTAGGGGTCTCATGTACAGCAGGTTTTACACAACGTTGGACGCAGCTGCCATCAGACCCAGCAGTCTCTGAAACTGCTTTACAGTGAGTGACTGGCCTTCTCTCACTCTCGCGACTGCAGTGAGGATCGACTTGATCTGAGCAGGTGACATATGTGCCTGCATCGTGGTCGAATCCCACACCACGCCCAGATAAGTGGTTTTCTGAGCTGGAGAAAGCACACTTTTCTTGGCATTCAGTCTTAAACCCAGCACTTTCATGTGAGCGAGAGCGACATCTCAATGTCGAACTGCCATCTGCTCTGATTGAGCGAGAATCAACTTTGTAAAAGTGCGGGGTGAGAGTGCTAGGCCGAAAGAAAGAACCCAATATTGGTAAGCTTCGCCTCCGAAAGCAAACCTCAGGAACTTCCTGTGAGTGGGAAGGATGGAGATATGGAAGTATGAATCTTTTAGATCGATCATGACAAACCAGTCCTCGGACCTGATCTGAGACATGGCCTGTCTGAGAGTAAGCATCTTGAACTTCAGTCACATGACTGAGCGGTTCAATTGACACAGATCTAAAATCGGACGCAACCCTCCATCTGTAGAACCCTTTTTAGCCGAGGACTTCTTACCCTGAAGTACGACCCGCAGGTCCGTCTTCGGCTTCGAAGGCCCCGGCCCAGAGCGTCACTTGTCACCTTGGTCCCGAATCGGGGGATTCGGGACTCTGTCTTTGCGCTTCCCTGTACGAGGAGCTAGTACGCGGCTGGGGCGGCTCCCATCCAGCAGCCGCCTGAGCTGAAGAACGGCGAGGCGGGAACCGCTGAAACGCCGCCTTGTTCGCATTCAACACCTCGGTGTGGAGATCAGGGAAGAACGGCAGGCTCCATGTTGGAGGTGATCGCTTCACTCGCAGAAAGTGTTCATCCAGTCTGCTTGTCTGCGGCTCAGCTTGCTCCTCGGCCGGCCAGTCGATTTTTAACTTGGCCACAGCACGAGTCATCACCTCCAACAGCTCCTCATACTGGGGCGACTGAGGGGGCGGAGCCTCGGCGCACTCACATTCACCCTCCTCGGAGGATGAAAAGCGAAGTGCCGAGCTCGCACTCCGGGGGGAAGTAACCGCCGAGCGGGCTTCCGACCCCGGGGAGGGGCCACCGAATCTGATGGGTGGGGAAGGAGATAGGGACTCGCCTGTCTCCATTCCCTCCAACAGATCCAATTCCGATCCCCACGAGTGCCGACACCGCTCCGCCTCGGCAGCAGCGGGACCAGCACCGCGGGGAACGCTGGTGAAAGCTCCCCTCTCATCGAAGAGAGCCTTCCGGGAGCGGAGCACGTGCATTCGCAAACGCTCCCAAGCAGGACGCGCACAAGCTGTGTGTGTCACCTGCAGTGATGTAACGCTTGCAGGGAGGAACACACAACTTGTACTGCGAGCTGCTCTCACCCTCATTTCGCAGATATCTTTTAGACATACTTCTTAGCTCGTATGCAAAAGATATCAGGGAGCTTATAAAAGTGAGGACAAACAACACTAAATAAGACTCACAACAGATAAAATTAGATACACACAGAGCGCTTTGCTGAATGACAAAAAAGCTGACGCCGGTTTCACCACACGTGCTTTTATACCATCTAGTCATTACGTCACCCCGTCCGTGACATCTCGCCCATCCACTGGATAGATTGGACACGATATTCAGAGCCGCTCACGCTGAAGGAGTTCCCCAATGCGTTCTCGGACGCAGCTCGAGTTCCTGAAGAGGAACATTATTTAATCAGCTTGTATAAAGATATGAAAAGCTTATTTGCAACCACTAACTTATAGCTTCTTATAGCAGAAAGTACTTTAGTTGCTTGAAATTTCAGTGATAACGCATGGAGTACGTAACTCTTTAAAGTGAAATAGCCGTTTTATTTCTTTGCTCACTTAACAGGGCTTACAGTAGATTTGTGAACTCTTGAAAACGAAATAGGCATTATTCGATTGCGTTTGCTTGTTAATAAACACACTTATAGCAATTCTAAGTACTTTGTGCAGCGTAGCAGCAGTATGCATAGCTATTCAGATCACAAGTTTAGTGAATTTTAATAGCTGCACGCATAGCAAAATTCAGACGAAATGTTACAAATATTAGCAGCAGTCTGCATGGCAATTCAGTTATGTTGCTAATATAGCAGCGGCCACAGAAAGTACATTTAGTTGCATGAAATTTCCGTGATAAGATAACACTTGGATGGTAGTGAACTTTTTAGGTGAAATAGGCATTTTATTACTTTGCTATTCAATTCAACAGGGTTTATAGAACTCTTCAAAGAGAAATAAGCATTAATTGGTTGTGTTTGGCTATTCAGTAAAGGGGGAGTAGCAATACTTTTGTGCAGCATTATGCGTAACTATTCAGATTGCAATGTTTGCAAATTTTATAGCATGCATAGCAAATTCAGATGCAAGGTTAGAAATAATATTAGCAGAAGCATGCATAGCAAGTCATATTGTTGCTAATATAGCAGCGGCAGCAGAAAGTGCTTTAGTTGCATGCAATTTTAGTGATAACTCATGGAGGGTAAATTAACTCTTTAAAGTGCAATAGGCATTATTACTTAGCTTATTCAACAGGGCTTACAGCAGGTTTTGTGCAGCAGCAGTAGATTATGCTTCGCAAATTTTGATTAAATATTACAACCGCAACAGTTCGCACAGTAAATTCCTACTACAACATTGTGAATATCATTAACAGCAACAGCATGTACTTCAACTCAGTACTGAAATGTAGTGAATATTATAATTAGCAGCAGTAGCAGTTTTGTTGCGTTGGCCGAATCACACTGCAGCTTACCTATCGTAACGGGGTCTGTTGACTTTGTCTTGTTGTGCCGGTCGCGTCTGGCATAGACACCATGTTAGAGTAAATAGGCATTCGCCTAGCTACTTATATACCTAATTAATAGAGCTCTCAGCAGTTTAGTCTCTTGTGCAGTAGCAGCAGCTTGCATAGGCATTCAGTCATCGAGATTTTCTCAACAGCAGCATGCACAGCATTTCTATGTTGCAAATTTAATTTGGACACAAATATATAAAAGCAGACAACTGCATTTAAATAAATTCACTGTAGTGTCTTGCTCAAGACCATCTCGGAACAAGCCATGCATTTAGCATGATGTGTTCATACAATGCAAACATTATTGTTCTTAATATGCAATATAAATATTTTAAATTATCAAAATAAATGAGCAGCTGCTTTTGAGGCAGAATTAGTCCTGGGCATATGACACCACAACTACAGAGTGTACAGTGTTTTTTTCTTTCGCCAAATATTTTGTTAGCCTGTTAATAAGTTAAAGGTAAGTATTTCCATTGCAGTAATGTTGATGAATGTTTAAAAAAAACAACAACAACAAAAAACAAAAACAAAAAACAAAACAAACAAACAAAAAAAACATCTTGAATGACAAATTTATAAAAAACTGTTTGCTCCTGCCACCCGAGCCTGAGTCAGGTGGTTGCTGGGGGTTACTTCATCTATTAGCCTGAAGCGTGATTCCTGGTTGTTAATGACACACATAGTGTGCGTTTCTACTTAGTTACGTTTGAGCTATTGGCTCAGACACACAGATTATTTAGGTCATTAGTTAAATAAACGTAAGGGTACAGCACCCAGGTTCACATTGTTAAGCCACTAATTAATTTATCTGGGCTCCATTAGCCCAGAAACACATTTAACTCAGGTCACTAGTTTTAGCTATTTGGTCAACCTATCAGGTACACACAGCAATAGTTCACTAGCGTTAAGCCATTCGGCAAAGCCGGCTCAGGCTCACATAGATAGCAACCACACGGTCTCATGGCTTTCCGGAGCAGCAGCAGTACATGTCTTGGCAATAGATCTGCTTGTTCTGGGGGTTTTATCTTTATTCCTTCTGCTTACAGGGATGATTTTAAGCATATTATTGTATAGCAGCAGCATGCATATTTAATTGTTTTGTTTTCTCTTCCAACTTTGTTGGGGGGTTATTTTATATGCTGTATTGTGCAGCACCACTATGTCTTAAATACTCACGGCACCGTATCGCTATATGCATTGGCAGTAGCAAGTTCCTGTACTTGCTTGCAGCAGCAGCAATCTACAACTACAGCAATAACCAACAGCAGCAGCAATTCAGCAACAGTGTAGCAGATCTATTCCGCCAAGACCAAATACATTAACATTGTCATATCTATCACCATGCTAAAATGTTCAGAGAGTTGTCATGACTGAAATGTATAGTTCAGCCATGAAACTCTAGATGGTGCAGGCTGACGGGTTGTTAACGTAACTGATGATATTCAGAGAGTTAAACGACTTGGCACAAGCTGATTGGTTCATGCTGCATATGCAGCCAATGAGCTTACTGCCTCGCATTTATAAGGCTGGCTAGCATTCACCTGAGATTCCTGCAGCGCGCTTTCAGAGTTTCTCTGAAACCCTCCACCTCCCCCAGCTCCACCTGTATAGATCTGCTATGGGTTATTTTATATGCTGTATTGTGCAGCAGCAGTATGTCTTAAATACTCACGGCACCATATCGCCATATGCATTGGCAGTAGCAAGTTCCTGTACTTGCTTGCAGCAGCAGCAATCTACAACTACAGCAATAACCAACAGCAGCAGCAATTCAGCAACAGCGTAGCAGATCTATTCCGCCAAGACCAAGTACATTAACATTGTCATATCCATCACCATGCTAAAATGTTCCGAGAGTTGTCATGACTGAACTGCAGTTTTGCGCATCCCTGTGGATTAGTTAGTGTATTTGATTCTGACGTATCTGATCATGCCAGATCTGTGCTATGATTGGTCAACTGACAAGTCTGGAGAGACCTGCCATCATATCTGAAGGATATATAGTTCAGTATATATCAGGTCTGGGAAAGTCTTTTTTACAGTGCAGTTTGTCTGTACTAGCTTGATCAAAACTTCCTATATAGTCGTATATCTTTCTTTCTGTGAGTACACCTTATCTACTGTTTGCAGCATGTATTATACAAAATCTTGCATAATGTATACAAACATTTTGTTTAATAGGGAAATGGAAGTTTTTAAGATGCATGTTAAAATATAATTGTGTTTTAGAGCTCGAAATGTCTAATATGTTCATATGTTTGGCTTTATTCTGGAAGGAAGAGAGACATTTTACTGCAGTCTAAATATCTTTCTGAAATTCAATTGTTGCAATATTTGTTTTAGAGGAAAATCGTTTCTTACCATGTTTAATAACGTGCTGCTTTTCTACCAGGATGAACAGAGGATCAGTGAGTGAACTCGCCATGAATCTTGATTTCACTGAAAACAGGAATATTTCCATCCCCTCTTATTTCTACATCAGTGGTTTTTCTGGTATACCTCACATGAGATTCTATTATATATTCTTGTTTTTTGTCTACATTATTTCTTTGCTTGGAAACTCCTGCCTCATGTTTGTTATTATTATAGACCGAAATCTTCACACTCCTAAATATATTGCTGTCTTTAATTTATCACTGACAGACATTTGTGAGAGTACTGCTGTGATCCCTCAGCTACTGGATACATTTTTGTTTGGGAATCAGCTGATCCCATATGGATTGTGCTTGTGTAATATGTTCTCTGTCTTTGTATTTATTTCAACACAGTCCTTAACTCTTGCTGTTCTGTCTTTTGACAGATTAGTAGCTATTTGTTTACCACTGAGGTATCATATGATTATGACCCACAGATCAATGCTTGTTATAATTGGAGTCACGTGGGCAGTGGCACTGCTTGCGATAATCGCTGCTACAGTTTTCATCAGCAGACTTTCTTTCTGTAGAGATATTGTCATCATAAATAGTTTCTACTGTGATCATGGACCTATATTTCGTTCTGCCTGTAGCAGTAATTTACCAAGCACTGTGATAGGCAATTTTAACACAATATTAATTCTCGGCTTTCCAGTAATTTTTATCATCTTTTCATATACATGCATAGCTGTAACATTGTTCAGAATCACAACCCCACAAGACCGTCAAAGAGCCACAAAGACATGTACTGCTCATTTAATAGTAGTGGCTATATTTTATGTGCCCATCATCTTTACATATGCTCTTTCTTCAGTTATAAACACTAACACAAGGATCATTAATCTCTCTCTGACCTCTGCACTTCCTCCAATGCTTAACCCTATAATCTACACATTCAAGACAGAGGAGTTCATGGTCTCTTTGAAAAGGCTTTTTAAACGGAGAATCATATTCCCATCTCCAAAATAAACCCTTTTTCCAAATTTTAAAAAAACATTGTTAGACACTGTCATTTGTATTGTTTTATTGTTGTTGTCGAATAATTTATGCTTGAATGTTCTGCATTTCTAAATATAATTTAATATGACAAGTTCTGTAAAAGACAACAGGTATCATGACTCCATAAACCCACAACAAATGCTGAATCCACTAACAAACTACTGTAATTTATTAAATAATTAAAAAATAATAATTATAGTAATTATTTTGCTCCTTACTTAAAATGTATCCCTGCTCCTTTCCATCTGACCTCTACAGGAAAGAAATAAAAGGGGCACAGTGGGCAACCCATAAAAAAAAAGGTCAAAACAAGAGAGAATTACTGTTTTTACTTTTGTTTAACTATAGTCATAGATATTAAATTTATTTCCTTTTAAAGAGTAATTACAAATAATTTTAAATACATGCATAGTATAGCTGAAAATGAATTGATAAAGTAAATAAATAAATAGTGGCCTACACTGATTTGTGAAAATGCAGCATTAAAAACATAGACTGTCTAAAAGTAATAGTTGTACACAAAATAATAAGAAATATATAGCATAAGGTAATGTTTTTGTACAGCTAAAATAACTGGAAGTGAATAACACTCCAGGTTACAAATGGCTGCAATCATTGTTACGTAAGAAATAAGGTGGATAGGTCTAATGAAGTTATATTTGTCAGGGATCTGGAAGGAGGACCCAGTTGCAGAGTGAGTGACAAAGGTTTATTGACAAAACAGACTGATGCAAGAGGGTAGTGAGGTGCACATGTGATACAACATCAAGAACACAGTAAACAGAGACAGATGGGGAAGACCACTGGAACAGTCTCAGACAGCAACTGGCAGATTACAATAGCAGCAAAAGGAGCGGCGAGACCAGGCAGATAGAGAGGACCAAACAAGGCACCATAGAGCTGAGTTCAGATACTTGTTGACTGCCAATTCTGAAGCAGACCCAGTGCCAGGCAGGGAGAACCAGTGGCAAGACCCACAGGAACAGGTCAGGACAGGAACTAACACAAAGACAAGACAGGACAAGGCTCCACAGGAACACAGTCACTCCAAAGCAGGCAGGGGTATAAGTAAAACGAGAACTGATAAAGACTGAAGTAACAAAATAAAAAAGAAATAATTACCAATATAACCAACACAACTAACTTAAAGAATGGACACCAGACCAACCAGACAGGGAGACAGAAACACATACTCAGCCACATCCACAGGCAGAGACAAAGACAGTGACAGAAGGGGTGAGAATGACAACGAACCAGCAAAGACAATAGGGCAAGGGGCCCTATAAATAGGGAGGAAAGCACACGAGGAACAGGTGAAAGCTATTACACTAACAAGGACTCAACAAGGGCTAACGAGAGGGTGTGGTAAAGATGAAACAAGGAGGGGCTAAAGAAGCACATGGCTGACGAAAACAAAGCTATGTGCTAACACAAGACAACAAACACAAGACAAACAGAGGTCAGGGCTGAACCCTGACAATATTGATGATTGGAATACTGGCAGTTCATGCACACACACACACACACACACACACACACACACACACACACACACACACACACAAACACGTTCTATATAATATTTATATAGATAATATTTCTGTTTCTTTTAAGAGTTTTTTTTAGAATTTTTAGGCTTTAATTTCTCCTCTTTATGGATTAGCAGCAGTGCCAGTTCTGTGCCATGATTGGTCAGCTGACAAGTCCAGTAAGGCCTGGAGTTTGTAGTAATCTCTCAACTGAGGGATATATAGTATAGTTCAATACTGTATAACAGGTCAAGGAAAGTCTTACAGTGTTGAATACACCAGACCCACTCTTCACCTTTCTGTGAGTTCAAGTATTTAAAGATGCATGATAACCTTAATGATTACTTAAATGTGTTGTAATTGCTTTATATGAAACTCATTAGAACATTTTCTTTGTCTATGTCAACATATCTTTCTTGTCTTGTGAAATTTTTGTAATTTCAAGTGATTTCTTACCACAATAAATAAACACACTTATTTTCTGCCCAGACAGGAAGAATAGAGGATAAGTGAATGAACTGACCATGAATCTTGTTTTCACTGAAAACAGAAATATTTCTATTACATCTTACTTCTATATCACTGGTTTTTCTGGTATACCTCACATGAGATACTATTACATTTTTCTGTTTTTTTTTTGTCTATTTTATCTCTTTGCTTGGAAACTCCTGCCTCATGTTTGTTATCGTTATGGACCGAAATCTTCACACTCCTAAATATATCTCTGTCTTTAATTTATCACTGACAGACATTTGTGAGAGTACCGCTGTGATCCCTCAGCTACTAGATACGTTTTTGTTTGGGAATCAGTTGATACCTTATGGATTGTGCATGTCCAATATGTTCTCCAACATGTTATTTTTTTACAGTGCAGTCACTAACTCTTGCTGTTCTCTCGTATGACAGATTAGTAGCTATTTCATTACCACTGAGGTATCATATGATTGTGACTCACAGATCAATGCTTGTTATTATGATTGTTGCTTCATGGACTCTAGCACTGTTGCTAACAATGATTGGAGTGGTTTTTATGAGCAGACTTTCTTTCTACAAAGTTATTGTCACCGTTAACAGTTTCTACTGTGATCATGGGCATATATATCATTCTGCCTGTAACAATAGCTGTGACATTGTTCAGAATCACAACCCCACAAGACCGTCAAAGAGCCACAAAGACATATACTGCTCATTTAATATTAGTGGCTATATTTTATGTGTCCATCACTTTTACATATGCTCTTTCATCATTTATAAACGTTAACACAAGGATTTTTAATCTCTCTCTGACCACTGTGCTTCCTCCAATGCTTAACCCTATAATCTACACATTCATGACAGAGGAGTTCATGGTGTCTGTGAAAAGACGTGTTAAAAGACGAATCACATTTCTCTCTTGGAAACAAACCTCTTTTCCCCAAGTTAAAGAACATTATTTTTCAGTGTTCTTTTGTTCCTATATCTTCATGGTGTTTACAATAATTAATGTTTCAATATTCTCTGTTATGAAGTGCAAACAGTTATAACAGTCAATTAAGTAAAAGCGGTTCACTGCATAATAAATGCGGTTTAAGTCAGTCTTTTATTTTATTAATGTCAACATCCCATACTAAAGTGTGTTATTTCATTATTATTCATTTTATATCTTTTTAATGTGACTGTAAAAACACATGGATGTTTTGAAAATGTGTGGGTAGTTCTTTTGCAGAACATATATGCATAAAGACTTAATTTAATATGCAACAGTCCTTGAGTGCGAGATTTAATATGCAACAGTCCTTGAGTGCTTTTCCTTCATGAATATTAATATTATAATTTCACAGTTGTTCTGTTAAAGTATTACTATTATTAATATTGTTATCATCAAAATACTTGCATTTTATTTTTACAGTAGGATAGGCAATGTTTTTCATGAACTTTTTTGAATAAAAAAGACACACTATCCCTCTCTCCAGCATCTCCACTTCTAAGCTTCTCACAGAAAATGGAGGAACTGGTGTATGCTGGGACCAAACTCTCCCACTCTTTCGCTGCAAGCCCCCAGATAAAAAAAACTGAAAACAGCTCTCAGTTTTGTTGCGTTGGCCGAATCACACTGCAGCTTACCTATCGTAACGGGGTCTGTTGACTTTGTCTTGTTGTGCCGGTCGCGTCTGGCATAGACACCATGTTAGAGTAAATAGGCATTCGCCTAGCTACTTATATACCTAATTAATAGAGCTCTCAGCAGTTTAGTCTCTTGTGCAGTAGCAGCAGCTTGCATAGGCATTCAGTCATCGAGATTTTCTCAACAGCAGCATGCACAGCATTTCTATGTTGCAAATTTAATTTGGACACAAATATATAAAAGCAGACAACTGCATTTAAATAAATTCACTGTAGTGTCTTGCTCAAGACCATCTCGGAACAAGCCATGCATTTAGCATGATGTGTTCATACAATGCAAACATTATTGTTCTTAATATGCAATATAAATATTTTAAATTATCGAAATAAATGAGCAGCTGCTTTTGAGGCAGAATTAGTCCTGGGCATATGACACCACAACTACAGAGTGTACAGTGTTTTTTTCTTTCGCCAAATATTTTGTTAGCCTGTTAATAAGTTAAAGGTAAGTATTTCCATTGCAGTAATGTTGATGAATGTTTAAAAAAAACAACAACAACAAAAAACAAAAACAAAAAACAAAAAACAAAACAAACAAACAAAAAAAACATCTTGAATGACAAATTTATAAAAAACTGTTTGCTCCTGCCACCCGAGCCTGAGTCAGGTGGTTGCTGGGGGTTACTTCATCTATTAGCCTGAAGCGTGATTCCTGGTTGTTAATGACACACATAGTGTGCGTTTCTACTTAGTTACGTTTGAGCTATTGGCTCAGACACACAGATTATTTAGGTCATTAGTTAAATAAACGTAAGGGTACAGCACCCAGGTTCACATTGTTAAGCCACTAATTAATTTATCTGGGCTCCATTAGCCCAGAAACACATTTAACTCAGGTCACTAGTTTTAGCTATTTGGTCAACCTATCAGGTACACACAGCAATAGTTCACTAGCGTTAAGCCATTCGGCAAAGCCGGCTCAGGCTCACATAGATAGCAACCACACGGTCTCATGGCTCTCCGGAGCAGCAGCAGTACATGTCTTGGCAATAGATCTGCTTGTTCTGGGGGTTTTATCTTTATTCCTTCTGCTTACAGGGATGATTTTAAGCATATTATTGTATAGCAGCAGCATGCATATTTAATTGTTTTGTTTTCTCTTCCAACTTTGTTGGGGGGTTATTTTATATGCTGTATTGTGCAGCACCACTATGTCTTAAATACTCACGGCACCGTATCGCTATATGCATTGGCAGTAGCAAGTTCCTGTACTTGCTTGCAGCAGCAGCAATCTACAACTACAGCAATAACCAACAGCAGCAGCAATTCAGCAACAGTGTAGCAGATCTATTCCGCCAAGACCAAATACATTAACATTGTCATATCTATCACCATGCTAAAATGTTCAGAGAGTTGTCATGACTGAAATGTATAGTTCAGCCATGAAACTCTAGATGGTGCAGGCTGACGGGTTGTTAACGTAACTGATGATATTCAGAGAGTTAAACGACTTGGCACAAGCTGATTGGTTCATGCTGCATATGCAGCCAATGAGCTTACTGCCTCGCATTTATAAGGCTGGCTAGCATTCACCTGAGATTCCTGCAGCGCGCTTTCAGAGTTTCTCTGAAACCCTCCACCTCCCCCAGCTCCACCTGTATAGATCTGCTATGGGTTATTTTATATGCTGTATTGTGCAGCAGCAGTATGTCTTAAATACTCACGGCACCATATCGCCATATGCATTGGCAGTAGCAAGTTCCTGTACTTGCTTGCAGCAGCAGCAATCTACAACTACAGCAATAACCAACAGCAGCAGCAATTCAGCAACAGCGTAGCAGATCTATTCCGCCAAGACCAAGTACATTAACATTGTCATATCCATCACCATGCTAAAATGTTCCGAGAGTTGTCATGACTGAACTGCAGTTTTGCGCATCCCTGTGGATTAGTTAGTGTATTTGATTCTGACGTATCTGATCATGCCAGATCTGTGCTATGATTGGTCAACTGACAAGTCTGGAGAGACCTGCCATCATATCTGAAGGATATATAGTTCAGTATATATCAGGTCTGGGAAAGTCTTTTTTACAGTGCAGTTTGTCTGTACTAGCTTGATCAAAACTTCCTATATAGTCGTATATCTTTCTTTCTGTGAGTACACCTTATCTACTGTTTGCAGCATGTATTATACAAAATCTTGCATAATGTATACAAACATTTTGTTTAATAGGGAAATGGAAGTTTTTAAGATGCATGTTAAAATATAATTGTGTTTTAGAGCTCGAAATGTCTAATATGTTCATATGTTTGGCTTTATTCTGGAAGGAAGAGAGACATTTTACTGCAGTCTAAATATCTTTCTGAAATTCAATTGTTGCAATATTTGTTTTAGAGGAAAATCGTTTCTTACCATGTTTAATAACGTGCTGCTTTTCTACCAGGATGAACAGAGGATCAGTGAGTGAACTCGCCATGAATCTTGATTTCACTGAAAACAGGAATATTTCCATCCCCTCTTATTTCTACATCAGTGGTTTTTCTGGTATACCTCACATGAGATTCTATTATATATTCTTGTTTTTTGTCTACATTATTTCTTTGCTTGGAAACTCCTGCCTCATGTTTGTTATTATTATAGACCGAAATCTTCACACTCCTAAATATATTGCTGTCTTTAATTTATCACTGACAGACATTTGTGAGAGTACTGCTGTGATCCCTCAGCTACTGGATACATTTTTGTTTGGGAATCAGCTGATCCCATATGGATTGTGCTTGTGTAATATGTTCTCTGTCTTTGTATTTATTTCAACACAGTCCTTAACTCTTGCTGTTCTGTCTTTTGACAGATTAGTAGCTATTTGTTTACCACTGAGGTATCATATGATTATGACCCACAGATCAATGCTTGTTATAATTGGAGTCACGTGGGCAGTGGCACTGCTTGCGATAATCGCTGCTACAGTTTTCATCAGCAGACTTTCTTTCTGTAGAGATATTGTCATCATAAATAGTTTCTACTGTGATCATGGACCTATATTTCGTTCTGCCTGTAGCAGTAATTTACCAAGCACTGTGATAGGCAATTTTAACACAATATTAATTCTCGGCTTTCCAGTAATTTTTATCATCTTTTCATATACATGCATAGCTGTAACATTGTTCAGAATCACAACCCCACAAGACCGTCAAAGAGCCACAAAGACATGTACTGCTCATTTAATAGTAGTGGCTATATTTTATGTGCCCATCATCTTTACATATGCTCTTTCTTCAGTTATAAACACTAACACAAGGATCATTAATCTCTCTCTGACCTCTGCACTTCCTCCAATGCTTAACCCTATAATCTACACATTCAAGACAGAGGAGTTCATGGTCTCTTTGAAAAGGCTTTTTAAACGGAGAATCATATTCCCATCTCCAAAATAAACCCTTTTTCCAAATTTTAAAAAAACATTGTTAGACACTGTCATTTGTATTGTTTTATTGTTGTTGTCGAATAATTTATGCTTGAATGTTCTGCATTTCTAAATATAATTTAATATGACAAGTTCTGTAAAAGACAACAGGTATCATGACTCCATAAACCCACAACAAATGCTGAATCCACTAACAAACTACTGTAATTTATTAAATAATTAAAAAATAATAATTATAGTAATTATTTTGCTGCTTACTTAAAATGTATCCCTGCTCCTTTCCATCTGACCTCTACAGGAAAGAAATAAAAGGGGCACAGCGGGCAACCCATAAAAAAAAAGGTCAAAACAAGAGAGAATTACTGTTTTTACTTTTGTTTAACTATAGTCATAGATATTAAATTTATTTATTTCCTTTTAAAGAGTAATTACAAATAATTTTAAATACATGCATAGTATAGCTGAAAATGAATTGATAAAGTAAATAAATAAATAGTGGCCTACACTGATTTGTGAAAATGCAGCATTAAAAACATAGACTGTCTAAAAGTAATAGTTGTACACAAAATAATAAGAAATATATAGCATAAGGTAATGTTTTTGTACAGCTAAAATAACTGGAAGTGAATAACACTCCAGGTTACAAATGGCTGCAATCATTCTTACGTAAGAAATAAGGTGGATAGGTCTAATGAAGTTATATTTGTCAGGGATCTGGAAGGAGGACCCAGTTGCAGAGTGAGTGACAAAGGTTTATTGACAAAACAGACTGATGCAAGAGGGTAGTGAGGTGCACATGTGATACAACATCAAGAACACAGTAAACAGAGACAGATGGGGAAGACCACTGGAACAGTCTCAGACAGCAACTGGCAGATTACAATAGCAGCAAAAGGAGCGGCGAGACCAGGCAGATAGAGAGGACCAAACAAGGCACCATAGAGCTGAGTTCAGATACTTGTTGACTGCCAATTCTGAAGCAGACCCAGTGCCAGGCAGGGAGAACCAGTGGCAAGACCCACAGGAACAGGTCAGGACAGGAACTAACACAAAGACAAGACAGGACAAGGCTCCACAGGAACACAGTCACTCCAAAGCAGGCAGGGGTATAAGTAAAACGAGAACTGATAAAGACTGAAATAACAAAATAAAAAAGAAATAATTACCAATATAACCAACACAACTAACTTAAAGAATGGACACCAGACCAACCAGACAGGGAGACAGAAACACATACTCAGCCACATCCACAGGCAGAGACAAAGACAGTGACAGAAGGGGTGAGAATGACAACGAACCAGCAAAGACAATAGGGCAAGGGGCCCTATAAATAGGGAGGAAAGCACACGAGGAACAGGTGAAAGCTATTACACTAACAAGGACTCAACAAGGGGTAACAAGAGGGTGTGGTAAAGATGAAACAAGGAGGGGCTAAAGAAGCACATGGCTGACGAAAACAAAGCTATGTGCTAACACAAGACAACAAACACAAGACAAACAGAGGTCAGGGCTGAACCCTGACAATATTGATGATTGGAATACTGGCAGTTCATGCACACACACACACACACACACACACACACACACACACAAACACGTTCTATATAATATTTATATAAATAATATTTCTGTTTCTTTTAAGAGTTTTTTTTAGAATTTTTAGGCTTTAATTTCTCCTCTTTATGGATTAGCAGCAGTGCCAGTTCTGTGCCATGATTGGTCAGCTGACAAGTCCAGTAAGGCCTGGAGTTTGTAGTAATCTCTCAACTGAGGGATATATAGTATAGTTCAATACTGTATAACAGGTCAAGGAAAGTCTTACAGTGTTGAATACACCAGACCCACTCTTCACCTTTCTGTGAGTTCAAGTATTTAAAGATGCATGATAACCTTAATGATTACTTAAATGTGTTGTAATTGCTTTATATGAAACTCATTAGAACATTTTCTTTGTCTATGTCAACATATCTTTCTTGTCTTGTGAAATTTTTGTAATTTCAAGTGATTTCTTACCACAATATATAAACACACTTATTTTCTGCCCAGACAGGAAGAATAGAGGATCAGTGAATGAACTGACCATGAATCTTGTTTTCACTGAAAACAGAAATATTTCTATTACATCTTACTTCTATATCACTGGTTTTTCTGGTATACCTCACATGAGATACTATTACATTTTTCTGTTTTTTTTTGTCTATTTTATCTCTTTGCTTGGAAACTCCTGCCTCATGTTTGTTATCGTTATGGACCGAAATCTTCACACTCCTAAATATATCTCTGTCTTTAATTTATCACTGACAGACATTTGTGAGAGTACCGCTGTGATCCCTCAGCTACTAGATACGTTTTTGTTTGGGAATCAGTTGATACCTTATGGATTGTGCATGTCCAATATGTTCTCCAACATGTTATTTTTTTACAGTGCAGTCACTAACTCTTGCTGTTCTTTCGTAAGACAGATTAGTAGCTATTTCATTACCACTGAGGTATCATATGATTGTGACTCACAGATCAATGCTTGTTATTATGATTGTTGCTTCATGGACTCTAGCACTGTTGCTAACAATGATTGCAGTGATTTTTATGAGCAGACTTTCTTTCTGCAAAGTTATTGTCACCGTTAACAGTTTCTACTGTGATCATGGGCATATATATCATTCTGCCTGTAACAATAGCTGTGACATTGTTCAGAATCACAACCCCACAAGACCGTCAAAGAGCCACAAAGACATATACTGCTCATTTAATATTAGTGGCTATATTTTATGTGTCCATCACTTTTACATATGCTCTTTCATCATTTATAAACGTTAACACAAGGATTTTTAATCTCTCTCTGACCACTGTGCTTCCTCCAATGCTTAACCCTATAATCTACACATTCATGACAGAGGAGTTCATGGTGTCTGTGAAAAGACGTGTTAAAAGACGAATCACATTTCTCTCTTGGAAACAAACCTCTTTTCCCCAAGTTAAAGAACATTATTTTTCAGTGTTCTTTTGTTCCTATATCTTCATGGTGTTTACAATAATTAATGTTTCAATATTCTCTGTTATGAAGTGCAAACAGTTATAACAGTCAATTAAGTAAAAGCGGTTCACTGCATAATAAATGCGGTTTAAGTCAGTCTTTTATTTTATTAATGTCAACATCCCATACTAAAGTGTGTTATTTCATTATTATTCATTTTATATCTTTTTAATGTGACTGTAAAAACACATGGATGTTTTGAAAATGTGTGGGTAGTTCTTTTGCAGAACATATATGCATAAAGACTTAATTTAATATGCAACAGTCCTTGAGTGCGAGATTTAATATGCAACAGTCCTTGAGTGCTTTTCCTTCATGAATATTAATATTATAATTTCACAGTTGTTCTGTTAAAGTATTACTATTATTAATATTGTTATCATCAAAATACTTGCATTTTATTTTTACAGTAGGATAGGCAATGTTTTTCATGAACTTTTTTGAATAAAAAAGACACACTATCCCTCTCTCCAGCATCTCCACTTCTAAGCTTCTCACAGAAAATGGAGGAACTGGTGTATGCTGGGACCAAACTCTCCCACTCTTTCGCTGCAAGCCCCCAGATAAAAAAAACTGAAAACAGCTCTCAGTTTTGTTGCGTTGGCCGAATCACACTGCAGCTTACCTATCGTAACGGGGTCTGTTGACTTTGTCTTGTTGTGCCGGTCGCGTCTGGCATAGACACCATGTTAGAGTAAATAGGCATTCGCCTAGCTACTTATATACCTAATTAATAGAGCTCTCAGCAGTTTAGTCTCTTGTGCAGTAGCAGCAGCTTGCATAGGCATTCAGTCATCGAGATTTTCTCAACAGCAGCATGCACAGCATTTCTATGTTGCAAATTTAATTTGGACACAAATATATAAAAGCAGACAACTGCATTTAAATAAATTCACTGTAGTGTCTTGCTCAAGACCATCTCGGAACAAGCCATGCATTTAGCATGATGTGTTCATACAATGCAAACATTATTGTTCTTAATATGCAATATAAATATTTTAAATTATCAAAATAAATGAGCAGCTGCTTTTGAGGCAGAATTAGTCCTGGGCATATGACACCACAACTACAGAGTGTACAGTGTTTTTTTCTTTCGCCAAATATTTTGTTAGCCTGTTAATAAGTTAAAGGTAAGTATTTCCATTGCAGTAATGTTGATGAATGTTTAAAAAAACAACAACAACAAAAAACAAAAACAAAAAACAAAAAACAAAACAAACAAACAAAAAAAACATCTTGAATGACAAATTTATAAAAAACTGTTTGCTCCTGCCACCCGAGCCTGAGTCAGGTGGTTGCTGGGGGTTACTTCATCTATTAGCCTGAAGCGTGATTCCTGGTTGTTAATGACACACATAGTGTGCGTTTCTACTTAGTTACGTTTGAGCTATTGGCTCAGACACACAGATTATTTAGGTCATTAGTTAAATAAACGTAAGGGTACAGCACCCAGGTTCACATTGTTAAGCCACTAATTAATTTATCTGGGCTCCATTAGCCCAGAAACACATTTAACTCAGGTCACTAGTTTTAGCTATTTGGTCAACCTATCAGGTACACACAGCAATAGTTCACTAGCGTTAAGCCATTCGGCAAAGCCGGCTCAGGCTCACATAGATAGCAACCACACGGTCTCATGGCTCTCCGGAGCAGCAGCAGTACATGTCTTGGCAATAGATCTGCTTGTTCTGGGGGTTTTATCTTTATTCCTTCTGCTTACAGGGATGATTTTAAGCATATTATTGTATAGCAGCAGCATGCATATTTAATTGTTTTGTTTTCTCTTCCAACTTTGTTGGGGGGTTATTTTATATGCTGTATTGTGCAGCAGCAGTATGTCTTAAATACTCACGGCACCATATCGCCATATGCATTGGCAGTAGCAAGTTCCTGTACTTGCTTGCAGCAGCAGCAATCTACAACTACAGCAATAACCAACAGCAGCAGCAATTCAGCAACAGCGTAGCAGATCTATTCCGCCAAGACCAAGTACATTAACATTGTCATATCCATCACCATGCTAAAATGTTCCGAGAGTTGTCATGACTGAACTGCAGTTTTGCGCATCCCTGTGGATTAGTTAGTGTATTTGATTCTGACGTGTCTGATCATGCCAGATCTGTGCTATGATTGGTCAACTGACAAGTCTGGAGAGACCTGCCATCATATCTGAAGGATATATAGTTCAGTATGTATCAGGTCTGGGGAAGTCTTTTTTACAGTGCAGTTTGTCTGTACTAGCTTGATCAAAACTTCCTATATAGTCGTATATCTTTCTTTCTGTGAGTACACCTTATCTACTGTTTGCAGCATGTATTATACAAAATCTTGCATAATGTATACAAAAATTTTGTTTAATAGGGAAATGGAAGTTTTTAAGATGCATGTTAAAATATAATTGTGTTTTAGAGCTTGAAATGTCTAATATGTTCATATGTTTGGCTTTATTCTGGAAGGAAGAGAGACATTTTACTGCAGTCTAAATATCTTTCTGAAATTCAATTGTTGCAATATTTGTTTTAGAGGAAAATCGTTTCTTACCATGTTTAATAACGTGCTGCTTTTCTACCAGGATGAACAGAGGATCAGTGAGTGAACTCGCCATGAATCTTGATTTCACTGAAAACAGGAATATTTCCATCCCCTCTTATTTCTACATCAGTGGTTTTTCTGGTATACCTCACATGAGATACTATTATATATTCTTGTTTTTTGTCTACATTATTTCTTTGCTTGGAAACTCCTGCCTCATGTTTGTTATTATTATAGACCGAAATCTTCACACTCCTAAATATATTGCTGTCTTTAATTTATCACTGACAGACATTTGTGAGAGTACTGCTTTGATCCCTCAGCTACTGGATACATTTTTGTTTGGGAATCAGCTGATCCCATATGGATTGTGCTTGTGTAATATGTTCTCTGTCTTTGTATTTATTTCAACACAGTCCTTAACTCTTGCTGTTCTGTCTTTTGACAGATTAGTAGCCATTTGTTTACCACTGAGGTATCATATGATTATGACCCACAGATCAATGCTTGTTATAATTGGAGTCACGTGGGCAGTGGCACTGCTTATGATAATCGCTGCTACAGTTTTCATCAGCAGACTTTCTTTCTGTAGAGTTATTGTCATCATAAATAGTTTCTACTGTGATCATGGACCTATATATCGTTCTGCCTGTAGCAGTAATTTACCAAGCACTGTGATAGGCAATTTTAACCCGATATTAATTCTCGGCTTTCCAGTAATTTTTATCATCTTTTCATATACATGCATAGCTGTTACATTGTTCAGAATCACAACCCCACAAGACCGTCAAAGAGCCACAAAGACATGTACTGCTCATTTAATAGTAGTGGCTATATTTTATGTGCCCATCATCTTTACATATGCTCTTTCTTCAGTTATAAACACTAACACAAGGATCATTAATCTCTCTCTGACCACTGTGCTTCCTCCAATGCTTAACCCTATAATCTACACATTCAAGACAGAGGAGTTCATGGTCTCTTTGAAAAGGCTTTTTAAACGGAGAATCATATTCCCATCTCCAAAATAAACCCTTTTTCCAAATTTTAAAAACATTGTTAGACACTGTTGTCATTTGTATTGTTTTATTGTTGTTGTTGAATAATTTATGCTTGAATGTTCTGCATTTCTAAATATAATTTAATATGACAAGTTCTGTAAAAGACAACAGGTATCATGACTCCATAAACCCACAAACTACTGTAATGTATTAAATAATTAAAAAATAATAATTATAGTAATTCTTTTGCTCCTTACTTAAAATGTATCCCTGCTCCTTTCCATCTGACCTCTACAGGAAAGTAATAAAAGGGGCACAGAGGGCCACCCATCAAAAAAAAGGTCAAAACAAGAGAGAATTACTGTTTTTACTTTTGTTTAACTATAGTCATAGATATTAAATTGATTTATTTCCTTTTAAATGGTAATTACAAATAATTTTAAATACATGCATAGTATAGCTGAAAATGAATTGATAAAGTAAATAAATAAATAGTGGCCTACACTGATTTGTGAAATAAATTTGTGAATATGCAGCATTAAAAACATAGACTGTCTAAAAGTAATAGTTGTACACAAAATAATAAATATATAGCATAAGGTAATGTTTTTGTACAGCTAAAATAACTGGAAGTGAATAACACTGGAAGCCTTGCACATCCAGGTTACAAATGGCTGCAATCATTCTTACGTAAGAAATAAGGTGGATAGGCCTAATGAAGTTATATTATTTGTCAGGGATCTGGAAGGAGGACCCAGTTGCAGAGTGAGTGACAAAGGTTTATTGACAAAACAGACTGATGCAAGAGGGTAGTGAGGTGCACATGTGATACAACATCAAGAACACAGTAAACAGAGACAGCTGGGGAAGACCACTGGAACAGTCTCAGACAGCAACTGGCAGATTACAATAGCAGCAAAAGGAGCGGCGAGACCAGGCAGATAGAGAGGACCAAACAAGGCACCATAGAGCTGAGTTCAGTCTTGTTGACTGCCAATTCTGAAGCAGACCCAGTGCCAGGCAGGGAGAACCAGTGGCAAGACCCACAGGAACAGGTCAGGACAGGAACTAACACAAAGACAAGACAGGACAAGGCTCCACAGGAACACAGTCACTCCAAAGCAGGCAGGGGTATAAATAAAACAAGAGAACTGATAAAGACTGAAGTAACAAAATAAGAAAGAAATAATTACCAATATAACCAACACAACTAACTTAAAGAATGGACACAAGACCAACCAGACAGGGAGACAGAAACACATACTTAGCCACAGGCAGAGACAAAGACAGTGACAGAAGGGGTGAGAATGACAACAAACCAGCAAAGACAATAGGGCAAGGGGCCCTATAAATAGGGAGGAAAGCACACGAGGAACAGGTGAAAGCTATTACACTAACAAGGACTCAACAAGGGGTAACAAGAGGGTGTGGTAAAGATGAAACAAGGAGGGGCTAAAGAAGCACATGGCTGACGAAAACAAAGCCATGTGCTAACACGAGACAACAAACACAAGACAAACAGAGTGTCAAGGCCGAACCCTGACAATATTGATGATTGGAATACTGGCAGTTCATGCACACACACACACACACACACGTTCTATATAATATTTATATAGACAATATTTCTGTTTCTTTTAAGAATTTTTTTTAGAATTTTTAGGCTTTAATTTCTCCTCTTTATGGATTAGCAGCAGTGCCAGTTCTGTGCCATGATTGGTCAGCTGACAAGTCCAGTAAGGCCTGGAGTTTGTAGTAATCTCTCAACTGAGGGATATATAGTATAGTTCAATACTGTATAACAGGTCAAGGAAAGTCTTACAGTGTTGAATACACCAGACCCACTCTTCACCTTTCTGTGAGTTCAAGTATTTAAAGATGCATGATAACCTTAATGATTACTTAAATGTGTTGTAATTGCTTTATATGAAACTCATTAGAACATTTTCTTTGTCTATGTCAACATATCTTTCTTGTCTTGTGAAATTTTTGTAATTTCAAGTGATTTCTTACCACAATATATAAACACACTTATTTTCTGCCCAGACAGGAAGAATAGAGGATCAGTGAATGAACTGACCATGAATCTTGTTTTCACTGAAAACAGAAATATTTCTATTACATCTTACTTCTATATCACTGGTTTTTCTGGTATACCTCAGATGAGATACTATTACATTTTTCTGTTTTTTTTGTCTATTTTATCTCTTTGCTTGGAAACTCCTGCCTCATGTTTGTTATTGTTATGGACCGAAATCTTCACACTCCTAAATATATCTCTGTCTTTAATTTATCACTGACAGACATTTGTGAGAGTACCGCTGTGATCCCTCAGCTACTAGATACGTTTTTGTTTGGGAATCAGTTGATACCTTATGGATTGTGCATGTCCAATATGTTCTCCAACATGTTATTTTTTTACAGTGCAGTCACTAACTCTTGCTGTTCTCTCGTATGACAGATTAGTAGCTATTTCATTACCACTGAGGTATCATATGATTGTGACTCACAGATCAATGCTTGTTATTATGATTGTTGCTTCATGGACTCTAGCACTGTTGCTAACAATGATTGGAGTGATTTTTATGAGCAGACTTTCTTTCTGCAAAGTTATTGTCACCGTTAACAGTTTCTACTGTGATCATGGGCAAATATATCATTCTGCCTGTAACAATAGCTGTGACATTGTTCAGAATCACAACCCCACAAGACCGTCAAAGAGCCACAAAGACATATACTGGTCATTTAATATTAGTGGCTATATTTTATGTGTCCATCACTTTTACATATGCTCTTTCATCATTTATAAACGTTAACACAAGGATTTTTAATCTCTCTCTGACCACTGTGCTTCCTCCAATGCTTAACCCTATAATCTACACATTCATGACAGAGGAGTTCATGGTGTCTGTGAAAAGACGTGTTAAAAGACGAATCACATTTCTCTCTTGGAAATAAACCTCTTTTCCCCAAGTTAAAGAACATTATTTTTCAGTGTTCTTTTGTTCCTATATCTTCATGGTGTTTACAATAATTGATGTTTCAATATTCTATGTTATGAAGTGCAAACAGTTATAACAGTCAATTAAGTAAAAGCGGTTCACTGCATAATAAATGCGGTTTAAGTCAGTCTTTTATTTTATTAATGTCAACATCCCATACTAAAGTGTGTTATTTCATTATTATTCATTTTATATCTTTTCAATGTGACTGTAAAAACACATGGATGTTTTGAAAATGTGTGGGTAGTTCTTTTGCAGAACATATATGCATAAAGACTTAATTTAATATGCAACAGTCCTTGAGTGCGAGATTTAATATGCAACAGTCCTTGAGTGCTTTTCCTTCATGAATATTAATATTATAATTTCACAGTTGTTCTGTTAAAGTATTACTATTATTAATATTGTTATCATCAAAATACTTGCATTTTATTTTTACAGTAGGATAGGCAATGTTTTTCATGAACTTTTTTGAATAAAAAAGACACACTATCCCTCTCTCCAGCATCTCCACTTCTAAGCTTCTCACAGAAAATGGAGGAACTGGTGTATGCTGGGACCAAACTCTCCCACTCTTTCGCTGCAAGCCCCCAGATAAAAAAAACTGAAAACAGCTCTCAGTGATATGTGTCGGGTCCCCGCTATATTAGCAGCAGCATTCAAAAATGTTTACAGAACAAGCGGGAACCCAGTGTGCCTGTAGCTTTCTCTATCTCTGTTTTATCATGTGATAGAAAGTCTAAGGCCTTCTCAAGCCGTAAGGCCTACCCATCTAATCTGCGGCCTGTAATGTACCACTCTAAGATTGCTGTAGAGTCAAAATGTAATTCCATCAAGTTAGCATTTTTAAACATTTGCTCCCTAAAAAATAAATCATTTCTGATCAGTGATTTAATAACCACAAACAACCTGGATTTTATGTTTCTAAATGAAACATGGCTAGAAGACAGCTGCAGTGCAACAGTCCTCAATGAAACAGCCCCTCCTAACTTTAATTTTATAAGTGTCTGCAGGTCTGTTAGGAGAGGTGGAGGTGTAGCTGCTCTATTTAAAGATGTTTATCAATGCAAGCAAGTGTCATTTGGTCAGTATTTGTCTTTTGAATAACTAGGTATTGTGCTGAAAGGTGCTCCATGCATTCTGTTTATTATTATTTACAGGCCTCCAAAATACTCTCCAGCCTTTGTTGAAGAGTTCACAGAACTGTTATCAATGATTTCCTCAGAGTTTGACTGTTTTACTATTGCAGGGGATTTTAATATTCACATAGATAATGCAGAAATCAAAACTACAAAAGAAATTATAACTATAACATCTGCTAAATGATTAAATGTAAATGTAAATGGCAGGCCGAGGTGTGATGTGATGTAAGCGGATACCACCCTGGGGGTTGGAGAACGGGTTTCACTTATGAATGGTAAACAGTCCCATGAATATTACGCAATACACAATGTTTGGTAAAACTCGTGCTTTGTTGAAAGGGGAACTATTGCTAATATTACCTGGAGGAATATACATAATCCAACTCAACAAAATGAGTTTCTGCAGTTATTTGTCTATAGAAATGTATAGCCTATGTATAAATAACTTTATAAACATAATTTTTCTACTCTAGACTTTTTTCATAGATGCATAGATTGCATAGATTTACTCCTGCCCCCTGTTCTTCAAGTCTATAGGGAGAAGGGTTGATCCATGAATTAAAGTCCCAAGATCAAGAGAATGATCTAATATAAATATGTCTGATGACTGGCAGAATAATGTAATTCTGGCAGCTTCTGCTAATGATTTTACTGCAATGACTGTGAACAATTTTATTATTAGTTTTATATTAATGTCAAAGAACTTCTAAAATTTTTTATTTAATAATCAATGTAACTAGAAATAATATCATTATTTGAATATTCTGTTATTTTGTGTGTTTTTATTACAGTTCTTTATCACAGTCAGACAACAGGTATCATGAGCTCTACATATTATCAAAAAATGATAATATGTGCATCGCTAACATGTTTTTTGTATATCATTTCATGAATCTGCAGTCATTAACACCACTTGCGTTGGCCTATGACAGACTGGTTGCTATTTGTTTTCCTCTATGGTATCATGCCATTGTAACTAAACCAGCCATGTTTCTGATCATAGAGGTGATGTGGATTGTTTCTGTGACATTTTTTTCTGTACTTGCAGGTTTGTATAATAGACTCTCTTTTTGTAGGTCTAATGTACTTAATAGTTATTTTTGTGATTATGCCCAAATCTGTAGACTAGCTTGTAATGATAATTCTATAAATATTTTGATAGCTAATATTTCCTATGGTCTCATGATTTGCATACCACTCTTACTGATCATCCTCACATATTTCTGCATTTCTCTGGCTCTGCTGAAGATTGCTCATGGTGGTGACCGGATCAAGGCCATAAGAACCTGCACTTCACATCTCATATTGGTGGCAATTTTTTTATCTCCCAGTTTTAAGCAATATCATTGCATCTGTAACAACACCTTTGCATCTAAATACTCAGTTAATTAACAATTCCCTGACACAGGAAATACCCCCTATGCTGAATCCCATTATATACACAAAGACATAGGAGGTCATGCAGTCCATAAAAGAACTGTACAAACGCAGAAGGGTGAATACATCTAGAGAAAGGAAGATGAAGTGCAGTAGGAGAATTTAAAATAATTACAGGTTTAATCTCATGTCCTCTGATCAATGTGTGAAGAAGTAACAGCATGAGGTACATTTTGCCTACTACAATATTGCTGTTAGTTGACTTTCATTACCTGCCTGAATGAAACTTACATGTTGACTACAGATAGTGGTTTTATTCCTTTATTATAAAAAATGTACAAATAATTTCAATCAAGAGTCTTAATAATCAAGCGTTAAAACTATAGACATTTTCATTCAGTGATTTAATAAGTCAAATGAAAACAATATTTACATTATTTTTGCTCTCAAGATAACAAATATTTTTAAAATGCATCTGCATCATGTTTTTTATACTTATGAACAGACATCTTCACACTCTTGAATATACTGTATTAATGTCTTAAATGAATAATTAGCTGGCATTTGTGTTGATTGTGACACTCACAGACAGTTTGTGAATTAAATACTGACTTCCAGGGGATCAACTTTTTTTTTCTTGATACCTCAGACCATGTAATGACATATTATAGATAGGTTATATAGAATTTAGATATTATAGATTATACAGTATTCATATGTAATTTATATGTAATGGTAAGTTTTGAGTTTTTGCCCTCCAGACCCCTCCTTTTTTTACCACTGACCCTTAACCTAAGCACTTCTAAACAAAAACATATAACAAACAGTTAAAAGTACAGATCATTTATGGCAAATTACCAAAAAGAAAAAAAGAAGACTGCATGGTGCTGCATTCTGAAGCGATACGATATTCTGTATGGGCAGAACAGAATGAAAGTTAATGCTTTTAATTGTAAAAATCTTACCGCTACGTGAACACACTCACATTGAGACATACAGTAAGAGAGTCATGGAGAGGAGGGTAATTAGCTCCTAAGCAAAGCGATAAAGCTGCTGAATAATACTGAATAGACTTAATATAGGGATGGTGTGATAGGTGTCATATTCCTATAGGTTGACGTGGATCAGCTGAGAGTCAGCCGATGCAAGCTTGACTGATGTGACCTGTCAGAACCAATGCTATGCTTGATTTCCGTAGCTACTGTTTTAATCCTTTAAGCGATCAAAAATATCTACATAATACTGTGTAACTACAAAGTTATTGTTGCTGTTTAATTAAAAAATCCTACCCCAACATATAATCATGCATTAGTAGCCTATATACTTTCATAACAATAAAATATCCTTGCCCTTTGCGTCTGTATTTTGACGCCAAAGTTTTCTCTTTGACAGCAGTGGGGTAGCCTACTGGCCGTATCACAATAATGATGCTAAAAGGCACTTTTGGCATGACACAGACCTTGGACTTGTGACAGTATTGGGTGCCCCAGTGAGTGAGAACAGGTGTTACATAATATTACACAATAAATTAATGCTTGCTAAAGCTGGTGATTTGTGGAATTTGTGGTTTCTAATATTAACTGGAGCAATACTCATAAACCAACTCATCAAAATTAGTTTCTGTGGTTATGTGCCTGTATCAATGTATTGCCTATGTAAAGAATTTCTAATTATATATTTTCTATTCTATAATTGCAGAGTACAGAGATTTTGCTATGTTTTCTTATGCATGCCCTTGCTTCTTCAAGTCTATAGGGAGAAGGGGTTGATCCATGAACTAAACTCCCAAGCTCATGATCTAATATAAATATGTCTGATGATTGGTAGCATAATGTCATTCTGGCAGCTTTGGAGAAGGTAGAGTATAAACCATGTGTTCTCTCTGTTTCTTTCTAATGATTTTGCTTTAATTACTGTAAGAACAAATTCTTATTAGTTTAATATTAATGTTAAAGAGCATCTAAGACTTTTTATTTATTAATTTTTGTGACCGGAAATTAAATCAGTATAGGAATATTCTGTTGTTTTGTGTGTTTCTATAACAGTTCTTCATCACAGGTGAAACAAAGGCAGACAACACGTATCATGAGCTCCATGCAGGCAGACTCCTCTACAAATGTGACCTTTGTTCGTCCATCTACATTTTTCATCAGTGACTTTTCTAATGTTCCACATGCGAAATACTACTATGTGTTCTTGTCTTTAGTGTATGTTGTGACTGTTTTAGGGAATTCATTTATCATGTGGATCATTTATTTGGCCCGCAGACTTCACACAGCCAAATACATTGCTGTTTTTCATCTGGCTCTTTCTGATCTGTGTGGAAGCTCAGCTTTGATTCCAAAAATCATAGACATGTTTTTATTTGATCACCAAGACATTTCATATGAAGCGTGTTTAACAAATATGTTTTTTGTATATCATTTCATGAATCTGCAGTCTTTGACACTGCTTGTCTTGGCTTATGACAGACTGGTTGCTATTTGTTTTCCTCTACGGTATCATGCCATTGTAACCAAACCAGCCATGTTTCTGATCATAGGGCTGATATGGATTGTGTCTGTGACATTTTTTTCTGTACTTGTAAGTTTCGTGAATAGAATGTCTTTTTGTAGGTCTAATGTACTTAATAGTTATTTTTGTGATTATGCCCCAATCTGTAGACTAGCTTGTAATGATATTTCCATAAATATTTTGATGGGTAAAATTTCCTATGGTCTCCTGATTTGCACACCACTCATATTGATCATCATCTCGTATTTCTGCATTTCTCTGGCTCTGCTTAAGATTGCTCATGGTGCTGACCGGATCAAAGCCATAAAAACCTGCACTTCACATCTCATATTGGTGGCAATGTTTTATCTCCCAGTTTTATGCAATGTCCTTGCATCTGTAACAACACCTTTGCATCCAAATGCCCAGATAATTAACAATTCTCTGACGCAGACAATACCCCCTATGCTGAATCCCATCATATACACTCTGAAGACAGAGGAGGTCATGCAATCCATAAAAGAACTGTACAAACGCAGCAGGGTGAATACAACTAGAGAAAGAACAATGAAATGCAGTAGGATAAAGTAAAAATAGTTACAGGTTTATTCTCATGTCTTCTGATCAGTGTGTTATTGGTGTTGACTTTCATTATCTGCTTGAAAGAAACTCTATGACTACAGATATTTGATTAATTGTTCTTCAGCTGTGATTATTGAACAAATATCCTATTTAACAGATTAATTTTGTACAGTATGTAGATGTTGTAACAGCAATGGTGTATAAATAGACATAATATGTTGAAAAATGAAATATAGTAAAATTTCTTTGTTATTGCTTCTTCTATTCAAAACAGTGTACAAACAATTTAATTCAAGAGTCCAAAAAAATAAAGCTTTTAAAATAGTCACATTTTCTTTCAGTGCTAACAATTCAATTGAAAGAACATTTACATTTGCTGTCAGTATAACAAATGTTTTAAGAATGCTTCTGCATCATTACTGTTATCTATATCAACAGACATCTTGAATGAATCATTAGCTGGGATTTCTTTGAGTTCTTCTGATTCTCAGACAGTTTGTGAATTTAATACCGACTTCCAGGGTATCAGCTTTTTTTTTTTTTTTCTTGAGACACCAGATAGGCATATGCTTCAGTGAAGTAATGCCACATAACAGCGTTCTGCATCTATAAACCCACACAGTAAACAACACAAGAACGCAAGACCATATTTTAGTACTGCAACAACTAATCCATAAAACAGATAAAAAATACTCTACAATGAATTCCATTATAAATTACCCTGGTTTGTGCACCATGCACTGAGAAAGTCAGCTAGTGACTGCATTGCTCAAGAAGTGCACGGCCCAAGCGGTCAACAAAATGAGAGATGTTTATTTAAAGCTTCAGAGACGCTCACATGGTTTTATACGGGTTAGCTTGCTTTTCCTGAGCCCATATATTACATTTGACTGTGATATCATTATTTTTAAATAATATACATTCACAGAAGTATTTATGTTTAGCATAAAGGCCCATCCTGGAAGCAAGGGAATCTCCACTCAGCTTCACAACCTTCACAAAGAAACCATGTGCACATGCACCTTAGTTTGGACGTGACAAGGGAAAGAGCGTAATAATGTTGACTGAAATATAGTTTTTATGAATATTGTTGTTGAATGTTACAATTAGTTTTGGGTCAGATTTAATTAAAACATGTAACACTATTTTATGACATTTTAGTGAGAAGTGGGAACAGCAATGAGACTTTTTTTTTTTGCTGGAGCTCAAGCTTTCATCTGAGACATCAGACCTGGTGAATCCCCCTAAATGAACACCCTGCCCATACGCTGGTGCTTGGTAAGAAGCAAAACAACAACAACAACAAAAACAGTTGACACAGTAGCCTTTCTCAGTTCTAAAATTTCTAAATTTTCCAGAGATTTTGCTGTTTTCATATGCATGCTCCTGCTTCTTCAAGTCTATAGGGAGAAGGGTTGATCCATGAACTAAAGTCCCAAGCTCATGATCTAATATAAATATGTCTGATGATTGGTAGCACAATGTCATTCTGGCAGCTTTGGAGAAGGTAGAGTATAAACCATGTTTTCTCTGTTTCTCTCTAATAATTTTACTGCAATGACTGTAAAAAATGTATTATTTGTTAATATCAATATTAAAGAACATCTAAGACTTATTGTTGATTAATCTTTGTGACAGGAAATGAAATCAGTATATGAATATTCTGTTATATTTGTGTGTTTTTATAACATTCTTCATCACAGGTGAAACAAAGCCAGACAACAGGTATCATGAGCTCCATGCAGGCAGACTCCTCTACAAATGTGACCTTTGTTCGTCCATCTACATTTTTCATCAGTGACTTTTCTAATATTCCACATGCGAAATACTACTATGTGTTCTTGTCTTTAGTGTATGTTGTGACTGTTTTAGGGAATTCATTTATCATGTGTATCATTTATTTGGCCCGCAGACTTCACACAGCCAAATACATTGCTGTTTTTCATCTGGCTCTTTCTGATCTGTGTGGAAGCTCAGCTTTGATTCCAAAAATCATAGACATGTTTTTATTTGATCACCAAGACATTTCATATGAAGCGTGTTTAACAAATATGTTTTTTGTATATCATTTCATGAATCTGCAGTCTTTGACACTACTTGTCTTGGCTTATGACAGACTGGTTGCTATTTGTTTTCCTCTACGGTATCATGCCATTGTAACCAAACCAGCCATGTTTCTGATCATAGGGCTGATATGGATTGTGTCTGTGACATTTTTTTCTTTACTTGTAAGTTTCGTGAACAGAATGTCTTTTTGTAGGTCTAATGTACTTAATAGTTATTTTTGTGATTATGCCCCAATCTGTAGACTAGCTTGTAATGATATTTCCATAAATATTTTGATGGGTAAAATTTCCTATGGTCTCCTGATTTGCACACCGCTCATACTGATTATCATCACATATTTCTGCATTTCTCTGGCTCTGCTTAAGATTGCTCATGGTGCTGACCGGATCAAAGCCATAAAAACCTGCACTTCACATCTCATATTGGTGACAATTTTTTATCTCCCAGTTTTATGCAATGTCCTTGCATCTGTAACAACACCTTTGCATCCAAATGCCCAGATAATTAACAATTCCCTGGCGCAGACAATTCCACCAATGCTGAATCCCATCATATACACTCTGAAGACAGAGGAGGTCATGCAATCCATAAAAGAACTGTACAAACGGAACAAGGTGAACACTACTAGAGAAAGAAAAATGAAATGCAGTAGAATAAAGTAAAAATAGTTACAGGTTTATTCTCATGTCTTCTGATCAGTGTGTTATTGGTGTTGACTTTCATTACCTGCCTGAAAGAAACTCTTTGACTACAGATATTTGATTAATTGTTCTTCAGCTGTGATCATTCAACAAATATCTTATTTAACAGATTAATTTTGTACAGTATGTAGATGTTGTAACAGCAATGGTGTTATAAATAGACAAAATGAAATATAGTAAAGTTTCTTTGTTATTGCTTCTTTTATTCAAAACAGTGTACAAACAATTTAAGTCAAGAGTCCAAAAAAATAAAGCTTTTAAAATAGTCACATTTTCTTTCAGTGCTTTAAGAAGTCAATTGAAAGAACATTTACATTTGCTGTCAGTATAACAAATGTTTTAAGAATGCTTCTGCATCATTACTGTTATCTATATCAACAGACATCTTGAATGAATCATTAGCTGGCATTTGTTTGAGTTCTTCTGATTCTCACAAAGTTTGTGAATTTAATACCGACTTCCAGGGTATCAGCTTTTTTTTTTCTTGAGACACCAGATTATGCAATGCAGGCATGTGCTTCAGTGAACTAATGCCACATAACAGCGTTCTGCATCTATGAACCCACACAGTAAACAACACAAAAAGACAAGACAATATTTTAGTACTGCAACAACTAATCCATAAAACAAATTAGAAAAAATACTCTACAATGAATTCCATCATATATTACCCTTGTTTGTGCACCATGCACTGAGAACGTCTGCTGGTGATGGCACTGCTCATGACGTGTATGGCCCAAGTGGTCAACAAAATGAGAGATGTTTATTTAAAGCTTACATGGTTTTATATGGGTTAGCATGCTTTTCCTGAGCCCATAACTTACATTTGACTGTGATATCATTATTTTTAAATAATATACATTCACACAAGTATTTATATTTAGCTCAAAGACCCATCCTGGAAGTGAGGGAATCTCTGCTCAGCTTCACAACCTCCACATTAGTTTCCGCACAATAAGGAAAAAAGCGCAGTAATGTTGACTGAAATGTAGTTTTTATGAAATATTTGTTGAATGTTACAATTATTTTCGGGTCACATTTAATTGAAACACGTAAAACTATTTTATGATATTATAGTGAGAAGTGGGAACAGCAATGAGACTTTTTTTTTTTTTTGCTTAAAAAAAAGAAAAAAAAAAAGGTGATCATAGCATTTCACATGCTTGCACTGATTTACTCCATCCCCTTCTAGCTCTATAGGGAGCTATATAAGCGTTGCTCCATCAAGATCAAGAGAATGACCTAATATAAAATTGTCTGATGGTTGGTAGAATAATTGCTTTTTGGCATCTTTAGAGAAGGTAGAGTATAAACCATATGTTT
This sequence comes from Spinibarbus caldwelli, assembly GCA_039654775.1. Taxonomy (NCBI): domain Eukaryota; kingdom Metazoa; phylum Chordata; class Actinopteri; order Cypriniformes; family Cyprinidae; genus Spinibarbus; species Spinibarbus caldwelli. The sequence continues at coordinate 8,624,941 of CM077267.1, forward strand.
CTTTTCTTTCTCTTATCCTTTTACTGCAGTGATTTATTTTATTACTTTATATCATTGTGATTTGCATTCATAAATGCACTGTGAGTGGAAATGAAATAAAATAACTTTTTTTATATTCTCTGTAATTGAGTGTATTTCTATAATAGTTCTTCATCACAGGTGACACAAAAAGCCAGACAACAGGTATCATGAGCTCCATGCAGTCAAACTCCTCTACAAATGTGACCTTTGTTCGTCCTGCTACATTTTTCATCAATGGCTTTTCTAATTTCCCACATGTGAAATACTACTATGTGTTCTTGTCTTTAGTGTATGTTGTAACTGTTTTAGGGAATTCATTTATCATGTGTATCATTTATTTGACCCGCAGGCTTCACACAGCCAGATACATTGCTGTTTTTCATCTGGCTCTTTCTGATCTGTGTGGAAGCTTGGCTTTGATTCCAAAAGTCATTGACACTTTTTTATTTGGGCACCAGGTTGTTTCATATGAAGCGTGTTTAACAAATATGTTTTTTGTATATCATTTCATGAATCTGCAGTCTTTGACAATTCTTGTACTGGCTTATGACAGACTGGTTGCTATTTGTTTTCCTCTATGGTATCATGCCATTGTAACCAAACCAGCCATGTTTCTGATCATAGGGGTGATGTGGATTGTGTCTGTGACATTTTTTTCTGTACTTGTAAGTTTGCTGAATAGACTCTCTTTGTGTAGATCTAATGTGATTGAAAGTTATTTTTGTGATCACGGTCTTATTTATAGACTTGCTTGTAATGATAATTCTATAAATATTTTAATGGCAAAAATTAGCTTTGGTCTCCTCATGTGCACACCACTCATACTGATCTTCATTTCTTATTTCTGCATTGCTCTGGCTCTGCTGAAGATTGCTCGTGTTGACCGGATCAAAGCCATGAAAACCTGCACCTCACATCTCATGTTGGTGGCAGTTGGTTATTTCCCACTCATAAGCAATAATATTGCATCTATAACAACACCTTTCCATCCAAACACCCGGTTAATTAACACTTCTCTGACGCAGACAATACCCCCTATGCTGGATCCCATCATATACACTCTAAAGACAGAGGAGGTCATGCAATCCATAAAAGAACTGTACAAACGCAGCAGGGTGAACACAACTCAAGTAAGAAGAATGAAATGGAGTAGGAGAAATTCAAAACAAAATGTACAGGTTTAATCTTGGTTTTTATGAGCTGTGGTCATTCAAGTATCTAATATATATTAAACTGATTGAATGATTTGTATGTTTGATGTAACAGATGTTTTGTTGTAAAGAGGCCAAATATGTTTAAAACTTCTGGGCTGCAACCTGTAACTGCTTTGTGATTGCTTCCTTTGTTCATAACAATATACAAATTATTTCAATGAAGATTCTAAATAATAAAGATTTAAATATATTATTTGCTTTAGCATGTAATTTTTTTGGTTAAACGGTGAGTTTAAGCGGATCAGCTTTTTTCTTGAGTGAACCCAGACCATGTAGTACAGGCTTGTGCTTCAGTGAACCAAATCATAATTGGGTCTTGTTTATTTAACTGAATGAATAGTCAAAAACTATGAAAAACAATTACTTAACCCCATCACAAAATATATACAGCACTATATAGTACAATGACACACAACAGCTTTCTACATCTATAAACCCACCCACCAACCAGCAGGATGGAAACTATATGTACAAAAGAATACAGGATACAACATAGGCCTACCTATGAGACAGCATTTTCATTATATATGTTTTTTTAATACTGAAGGGTTTCTTTTAAATGTGCTAACATGGTGTAAAAATGATAATACATCTAGCTACTTGTACTTTTTCGACCTTCCACATACAGTGTTGATATTTTGCACATAGTAAGAGTAATACTGTATGCTATTACACTGTAAAAAAAAAAAAAAAAAAATAGATGTTTCAACTTAAAATAATTTAAGTGCTACCCCACTGACTTAAAATTTTTAGTTTAGTCAACTAAAATATTCCAGTTGTCACTTAAATTAACATTAAGTAACTTAAGCGCTCTGTATGCGCTCTCGACATTTGGCAGTAAAATAACGCCATAGACTAAACTACAAATTTTAAGTCAGCGGGGTAACAAATTATTTTAAGTTGAAACAACTTTTTGAAACAATTTTTTTTTTTTCCTGAATTTAGCAACAACAGCTCTTGATATGCACTGTCATTGCACCTTAATAAATATGCACTATATTTACTCACAATAAAAAAAGTATTATGGCATGGCACAATGTCCAAAACTGTGAAAACCATAATTAGTTTTCCATGGTTAGTGTTTATAAATGACTTTTGCCCCTTTATCCTAAAGTTTATAGGGAGAAGGGTTGAGCCATGAACTAAAGTCCCAAGCTCAAGAGCATGATCTAATATAAATTTGCCTGATGGTTGGTAGAATGATGAAATTGCTGCAGCTTTGGAGAAGGTAGAGTATAAACCATGTGTTTCCTCTGTTTCTCTCTAATAGTTTTACTGCAATGATTCCTTTTAGTTCAATATGATTGTATCAAAGATTATCCAACTATTTTTGTTCATTAATGCCCTTCAACTGAAAATTAAACCATTATTTGTATATTCTCTGTTTCTGAGTGTAACAGTTCTTCATCACAGTGGCACAAAATCCAGATAACAGGTATCACGAGCTTCACGCAGTCAAACTCCTCTGCAAATGTGACCTTTGTTCATCTTGCAACTTTTTTCATCAATGGCTTTTCTAATGTTCCACATGTGAAATACTACTATATGTTCTTGTCTTTAGTGTATGTTGTAACTGTTTTAGGGAATTCATTTATAATGTGTATCATTTATTTGACCCGCAGACTTCACACAGCCAAATACATTGCTGTTTTCCATCTGGCCCTTTCTGATCTGTGTGGAAGCTCAGCTTTGATTCCAAAAGTCATTGAAACATTTTTATTTGGGCACCAGGTTGTTTCATATGAAGCATGTTTGGCTAATATGTTTTTTGTATATCATTTCATGAATCTGCAGTCTTTGACACTACTTGTTTTGGCTTATGATAGACTGGTTGCTATTTGTTTTCCTCTACGCTATCATGCCATTGTAACCAAACCAGCCATGTTTCTGATCATAGGGGTGATATGGATTTTTTTTCTGTGACATATTTTTCTGTACTTGTAGGTTTGGTGAATAGACTGTCATTCTGTGGATCTAATGTGATTGACAGTCATTTTTGTGAAGGCCTTATCTATAACTAGCTTGTAATGATAATTCTATAAATATTATGATGGGAAAAATTTGTTTTGGTCTCCTCATGGGCACACCACTCATACTGATCATCATCTCGTATTCCTGCACTACTCTGGCTCTGCTGAAGATTGCTCATGGCGCTGACCGGATCATGGCCATGAAAACCTGAACCTCTCATCTCATGTTGGTGGCAATTGGATATCTCCGACTTATAAGCAATAATATTGCAGTCTTAACAACGTCTGTTGATCCAAACACCCAGATAATTAACAATTCTTTGAGACAGGTAATACTATCTATGTTAAATCCCATAATACACACTCTGAAGACAGAGGAGGTCATGCAATCCATAAAAGAACTGTACAAACACAGTAAGGTGAACACAGCTCAAGAAAGAAGAATGAAATGCAGTTGGAAAAAAAAAACAGTAATTACAATAACAATGATAATCTTACTGCTTATCAACTGTGATCATTCAACAAGTATCTAAATAACTAACTTCACTGATATTGCATGTTTGATGTTGTAACCGATACTGTGTCGTAAACAAGCCAAATGTGTTTAAACCTCTGGGCTGAAACCTGGTAACCTGAACCTGACACCTGTGCTGTTCTGTGTTTCCTTCCTTTGTTCAATACAATATACAAAATTTTAGTCAAGATTCTTTAAAAAATGTTTCAGCACATTATTCACCTTAGAATGTAATGAATTTTAGGTAAATGGTCAAAAAAAAAAAATTCTAAGAAAGGTTTTAGAAATACTTCTGCGTCATGTTTGTTACCATCATGCACTGAAAACTTCGCACTCCATATACAGATGTCTTGAATTAATCATTAGCTGGCATTTGTTTGAGTTTTGCTGACTGTGACCCTCAGTCAGTTTGTGAATTAAACAGTGACTTTCAGGGGATCAACTTTTTTTCTCGACAGTGATCCCAGACCATGTAATGGCTTGTGCTTCAGTGAAATAAATCATTTTATTGGACTTAATTTAACAAAAAATATATAGTCAATAATTATGACATACATAGAGTAAGCCCAGCACAATATACACAGCACTCAGTATAATGACACACAACAGCTTTCTGCATCTATAAACCCACCTAGTAAATAATAACAGACAGAAAGAAACTATACAAAAGAAGATGGATACAACACACTGGCCTGCCTATATGTGACAACAACACTTTCTTAAGGTTTTAAAATAAAATATACTAAATGTTTTCTGTACTGAGGAGGTATCAGTAAAATGATAATAAATTTACACCTTTAGGACCTACTGCATACAATGTTCATATTTTATGAGTGGTACTGCACGCTATTATGCATTTCAGAATTCAGCTGTTGTCAGTATTTGTATTGCTGCAACAGTCAAGATTTTTCAGTGAGACTTTCTGCAGGTTACACAGTTAGGTCACAAGGTGTCTTAGCGTCCAGTGACAGCTCGACTTTCTTTCCTTGCACAGACAAGACATGAGGTGCAAATAAAGAAATTTCACAGTTATAAGATCTGGCAAGAGTGTTCTGCAAAGAACAGAACTATTGGGCTACTATCTTTAGCCCAAGCCCAAGCTGAAGCCAACCCCCAAGCAGTCACGTATACCTATAGGGCAGTCCACTTCCTGGGAGGCATAAGCCAGTTGTATGGCTTCAATGATCCAGTGTGAAAGCCTCTGTTTTGACACTGGATGTCTGTCACAAAACGGTTGCAAATAAGCATGAGGTGAGGATCTAAGCACAGCAATTTAATTATTTATAACTGGACACAGGAACTGAACAACTGGGTTACATGCAACGAGAACTGACATTGAAGAGAAGAAAACACAGGGCTTAAATACACAAAAAAAACAAAAAACAATCAAACACAAGTGCAGACAAAAGATGTGCATCTCCATAACTGAGGCCGATGCGATACGCATCTTGAGGCATAGCCAATGATACGATACATTAAGGATACATGTGAAACAGCTACTGATGTGGTGGGATATGATTCACCCATAGCGCAACTGTGCTCACGGCGACCCGAGTTCAATTCCCGTCTCAAGGAACTTTGCCGATCGCGCCCCCCTCTCTCCACCCAATGCTTTGCTGTCTGCTCTCTACTGTCCTATCTAATAAAGTCATAAAATGGCAAAAATATAACTAATAAAATATTAAAAAAAACGGGTGTAGACACTAATCAGTAAGTAACTAAGGCAACAAACCAGTGGTAGGAAAAACTAGAAGAAAGAGAACATACACGTGACAATGTGCTTTTTTAACACCCACTTGAATGAAGTGGTTCAATGGGCAGGTGTGACATCATCCTGAGCACCAGTGACAAGTTCCAGGCTGGCATCACAGAAGGGTAGAGAGGAATCATCTATTGTATCCAGCACTCACTGCAAAACCAGTGTGGCTGTGATGTGCTGACTTGCCACACATGCAAGTCCCAAATATCTGGTCTGGAATGCCAAATGGTGCCTTCCGTCTGTGGTAAGAGATCCTTCCTCAATGAGTGTAAGCAGTTATATGATCTCTGAAATATCCTTTAATTCGTGGCAGTTTATATGCCACCTTACATTCATCCATGTGACAAATGCCGGTCTGCAATCGCAAAGGGCTCCTCAGCCATTTAGTGATGCATCCGTGGTTTCAACTTTGTCTGGCCACTCTGCCTATGCTGAATGTCTGATCGCACTTACAATGCACCAATACAGGCACGTGCCACCACAATGTATATCTGTCCAGCTTTCCATGCTCTTCAAGGGATGCAACTTATAGCCATACCTGAAGCCACCTCGTTTGCAGCAGACCTAAGCAGCAAACTGAGAAATGATTTCAGGGGAACAGCCCTTCCTAGCTTGAATGCAGCCAGAGCATTGAGTGTGGTGCACCCGTTGCTGAGATTCCTGAGCATGCGTTCATCAATTGCAATTCTAAAATCATACCCAGAGATGCAATGGACTAAGAAGGCTGACGTGTGCTCTTCTGCACATTGACAGGCAGGCCAAGGGACTTCAAGTGATCAAGAAGTCTGTGCTTGTGGCTTTCCAACATATCCCAAGACTGAACTATGATGAGCCAGAATGATGATGAGCTCAGAATGTGCATCCCACTTAGCCTTAAGGGAGAAAGTGCTACATTCACACACTTAATGAACATACGTGAAGCCAGGGCCAGCATGAATGGCAGGACCTTGAACTGGTATGCCACTCCTTTAAACACGAACCTTGGAAAGCACCTGTGATGAGGGGCTATTTGGAAATAAGCGCCCTTTAGATCCACCACTAAAAACTAATCCCTGGGTTGAATATGTGCGAGGATATGTTTAACGGTGGTCATTTTGAATGATGGTCATTTTGCCAGGGTGTGATTTAATGATCTTTAGGTCCAAAATCAAAGACTGCCATCCTTCTTTGGCTCAAGAATATAGCAACTGTATAGACTGCATTTACTCTGCATGGGAGACACCACTTCTGCCTGTTTGGCCAGAAGAGTGTGGATCTCTGCTTGAACCACCAGAGCGTCCTACTCTGCCACATCTGATGTGACCACGCCACTGAATAGCTATTCCTTAATGTATTGATTACCCAATCTGAGACCGCTGGATGCATGGGTCACGTGTTCAGGTAGTGTGAGAGGGGCTGCAATGCCTCCTGTTGAGGGAAGGGCTGGCAGGGCATGACTGATTACTAACAGGACAGGAGACCAACACATGGCAGGCTGCCAGCATGTGGTACGGAGATGCTTGTGTCCCTTACATGGGTTTGCACGGGGTATACTCTCTGCAGAATGGTGCCTGAATAACTCCTTTTTTCCTTAGGACTCATAGCAAGTCTCATAGCAAGTCTCATACGGAGGGTCTTGATTGGATTCTCCTAACAGAAATGGCAATCATTTCTGTCTAGCCTAGCACCACTTCTGCAAGGGTGCCGCCTTTGCATCATGTATGCCTAGGAAGGAGAAAGATTCTGAGGCAGTGAGGTGCCATTGCCTATTGCGATTCAATCAGGCTTCAGCATTTTCAGAGAAAGGGGCTTTCCTCATTGCATCAGCTAAGGGTACTAGAACCGGCAATATTAAGTTAAACATTAAGGTACTATTACGGGGCTGATGAGACGTGAGACGTGCGGATCCATATGCAGGCTTTTATTTAAAGACATAGTCAGAAGACAAGCAAGGTTCAGGCAATGGCAAACAGGTATAACACAGGCAAGACACAGAGTAGTCCTAGGGCAAGCGTGGGTCGATGAGCGGCGAACAGTATCCAACAGGGCAAGGCAGAGAGAGTAAATCCAGGTACACATCAATAATCCAAACGAGGTGCAAACAGAGTCCGAACGGCAAGGCAAGGGTTAATCCAGGAAACACGGGCTAGAATCGAAACACGGGAAAACAGGCAAGGCAAGACTAAGACAACTAAGTGGGCTCCGTAGAGTAGCTATCGCTATGACTGTGATAAATGCTAAACAATACTCGGCAGTGCGGGAGAGGAAGTCCAAGGCTTATAAAGAGTGTCTGATGGGATTCAGCTGTGCATGTGTGATCAGTGCATTCAGCTGTGTATGTGCAATCAGTGCAATGGATGATGGGAATTGTAGTTTGAGGTGATGTGCAACAGTAATGTAGTGCATAGTCAATGTGGTGAGCGAATGACCTCTGGTGGTGGGTAAACGGAAGTTCATAGGCCGGATTCGTGACAGGTACTCAACATTAACTTTATTTAATTGGCTTTTCAAGCATTATCATACACTTGTTGTGTTCTGAGTATCAGTGGTATGTGATTACCAGTGGCACAAGGCTGTGCGCTGATAACTGGTAAGCAACTCTTGTTCTGTCATTGCACCTTATGAATGAATATTCTGTATATTTACCTTTTACCAAAAAGGATTATGGCACTGTGTAATGTAAAAAGAGAGTTTGTTAGTGTTCTAAATTAAATAAATAAACAAACAAACTAACTAACTGCTTCCCCCTTATCCTCAAGTCTGTAGGGAGAAGTGTTGATCCATTAACCAAAGGCCCAAGCTCAAGAGAATCATATAAATTTGTCTGATGGCTAGTAGAATGATGAGATGAGCTTGTTTGGAGAAGGTGAAGTACAAAGCCTGTTTCTTATCTTTCTCACTAATCCTTTTACTACAATAACATAATTTATTATTACAATGATTAATATATTATTGAACATCCAAATATTTTTGCTTGATTATTCACTGTGACTGGAAATGAAATCTTCATTTGAATATTTTCTGTTATTGAGTGCATTTCTATAACTGTTCTTCATCACAGGTCATAAAATCCAGACAACAGGTATCATGAGCTCCATGCAGTCAAACTCCTCTGCAAATGTGACCTTTGTTCGTCCTGCAACATTTTTCCTTAATGGCTTTTTTAATATCCCACATGCAAAATACTACTATGTGTTCTTGTCTTTAGTGTATGTTGTAACTGTTTTAGGGAATTCATTTATCATGTGTATCATTTATTTGGCCCGCAGGCTTCACACAGCCAAATACATTGGTGTTTTCCATCTGGCTCTTTCTGATCTGTGTGGAAGCTCAGCTTTGATTCCAAAAGTCATTGACACATTTTTATTCGAGCACCAGGAAATTTCATATGAAGCATGTTTGGCATATATGTTTTTTGTATTTCATTTCATGACTCTGCAGTCTTTGACACTACTGGTATTGGCTTATGACAGACTGGTTGCTATTTGTTTTCCTCTACAGTATAATGCAATTGTTACCAAACCAACCATGTTTCTGATCATAGGGGTGATGTGGAGTTTTTCTATGATATTTTTTTCTGTATTTGTAGGTTTGGTGAATAGTCTCTCCTTTTGTGGATCTAATGTGGTTGATAGTTATTTTTGTGATTATCGCCCTGTCTATAGTCTAGCCTGTAATGATAATTCTATGAATATTTTGATGGGAAAAATAGGCAATAGTCTCCTTATTTTCATGCCACTGATATCGATCTTCATTTCATATTTCTGCATTGCTCTGGCTCTGCTTAAGATTGCTCATGGTGTTGACCGGATCAAAGCCATAAAAACCTGCACTTCACATCTCATGTTGGTGGCAATTTTTTATATCCCAATTTTAAGCAATAATATTGCATCTCTAACAACACCTTTTGATCCGGACACTCGGATAATTAACAATTCCTTGACACAGACAATACCACCTATGCTGAATCCCATCATATACACTCTAAAGACAGAGGAGGTCATGCAATCCATAAAAGAACTGTATAAACGACGCAAAGTGAACACAACTAGAGAAAGAAAAATAAAATGCAGAAGAAAAAATTCATTTCAAAATTGCAAATTACAGGTTTAATTTGACTGCTTACATCAACATTCAACAAATATCTAATTTAATCAAGTTGATTGATTGTGTATATTTATGTAACAGAAATTGATTTGTAGACAGGTCAAATATAAAACCTCTAGGCTGAAAACTATTAAAACTGTTTTGTAATTATGTCCTTTGTTTAAACTATAGGTTATAATAAATGATTTCAGACACAATTTAAATAATAAAGTTTTAAACACATCCAACCTAACATGAATCGATATTTAGTAAGTCAAAAGTGGAAGGGAAACAAAAACTTTTCAGTAGGCCTAACTTTGTTTTCAGTATAACAAATGTTTTAGAAATGCTTCATCATGTTTGTTATCATCATGAATTGAAATTGTCACACTCCTGCATATATTGTTGTCTCTAATGAATCATTTGGCATTTGTGAGATCAGCAGATTGTGACCATCAAACAGTTTGTGAATTAAATAGTGACTTTCAGGAGATCATCTTTTTTTCTTGATAGTGATCACAGATCCCTGAGAGTGAACACATTACATGCATTGTTACAGTACTTATTCGGCCGAATAGCCTAAGTAAATTAGGGGCTTTCCACTCTTGAAATAATTAATTCTGGGTCATTCTAAACCCCGGGTAAACAGAATCCTGGGTTGTCTTGCTTCACGTTTCACACTGCTCATAATTTATCCAGGATAAACAATTCTTAAATCTTGGTTTAATGTTCTTATTTGTGCATTTGCTGTGCCAGTGTCATTTATGTGAGTGATTATGCAAGTGATTGTCCTAATGAGTGAGTCATCCTTCAGTCAACCTATTCGTTTGTAGCAAATTAGCTCAAAAGGGAAATGTATATAAATAATTACAATTAATTATGATTAATTACAATTATTTCTATCGGCTGACAGTAATAACTGTAGCAGAATTAAACTGCCATCAACTGATCTGTTCGTCCTGTGAACATTCAGTGTAAGTTCATATCAACTCTAAGATAGGATATTTGCGTGGCCACAAAAATACTTTCCTATTAATGCATTAGAGCATGTAGCGAGGGTCAAACTCGTAAAGAGACATTAATTTGCAAGGCAGAACCAGAAACTCATGTAATTTGTGCACACAACTTTTATTAACTAAACGCTAACACACATAACTAATCTAAACAAACAAACAAAATAAACATAAACTCACACGTACATACAAAGGGGAGCTAAAGTGGATGAATGAAGCCATTAGAGAAACCAGATAATGCAGTTATGGAAAGAGCCAGTTAACCACCTGAGTAAAACCATCAGCGCCATGGTAACACTTTATTTTAGGGTCTCTTAACTAGTTGCTTATTAGCATGCATATTACTAGAATATTAGCCATTTATTAGTAGTAATTAAGCACATATTAATGCCTTATTCTACATGACCTTATTCTACATCCCTAATCCTACCCAATACCTAAACTTAACAACTACCTTACTAACTATTAATAAGCAGCAAATTAGGAATTTATTGAGGGAAAAGTCGTAGTTAATAGTGAATAAGTGTTCCTATTCTAAAGTGTTACCAGCGCCGTTTATAACGGGGTCTATAGCTTATAATAAACCTCTGTTTTGTTTAGTTAAATGAACGAAACTTGCATTGCCTTGGTCGTTGAACAAGTGTCCGGATGCAGTCTAGGATGAAAGTTCTGATGGTTTGAAGGTTTGGTGGTGTTGGAGTTCTTCAAGTTCTTCCGGGTTTGAAGGTTGATGAACTCCAAAAGATGTTATTCTGGCTCGGTGGTAATTGGGAGTTTCTTGCCAGGTAGAAAGTGAAAGAAAAAGCTAAGAAAGAGATCTGATGAGATCTGAGGATCTTTGGTTGAATGGAAAGTCAAGGCAGCAAGGCCTGGCGCAAAAACTTAAGGGTTGCTGAGGAGTTCACATCCTTCTCATCCTCTTAGGATCTAAAAGAACCGCAGACTGCTTGTGTCGAGGCCTGCCAGGCGCAGTAGCGCTGGCCCTGGGACTTAGCAACCAGAAGATGGAGAGGGGATGGGAGATGAGTGAAGAGACTAAAAGCAAGGCGGGTCACTGAAGTGAGGCCTTTTAAACCCTATGGAGGTCACACCCCTGGGGGGTCAAAGAGCCAATGGTGACTTTCACTTTTGGAGGGAAAGTTTACGACTCTTTGTCTCTAAGCATGGTAATAGCATATGTAATTGGATCGAAGTTGATATACAAACTAGTAAAGATTCTTAGAACAATAATATGTTGCATAGGTATCATTATAAAATATACTCTCTCAATTAGATCATCTGAAGACGAATTGATAGAGACCAAACAGGGTATAAATGAGGTGATATTAACTAGTGACCTATCATAAGCATGCATAAAACATTATACAATACACAAGAACATATACAAGAACAGTAATAATATACACAATGACCTGAAGGATATGTGTGTTCATTCAAAAAAAGGTTTCTCTTTGAATTAATTAGAGAAGAGTCCATTTTTATGGGCATTATGTGTCTTTCCTAAGGGGAAATGAAGTGTGATTTGCTCTGCTCGCATTCCTTTGAACAATAAAACTAGTGTTATCAGATTGGTTGCCATGGAACCAGAGGCCTGTTCTGCCTTTCTGAGGTGTTAGACGCATTTCTGGGGAAGAGTCCACAGACCTCATAGTTGGTCCTTTGGTTGGGTGAGGGGGGCATTAGAGTTTATTTGTTAAATATAACAAATAGTTGTGTGTCTGATTGGTCCAAATGCTACAGTTCAATAACACTTATTCATTGAATAGCAAAACACCTATATATGCCTTATTTTTAACATAAGATTGAGTGCAGTAATTTATAAACTTGAATGAGCGAGGCTTCTGGTGTCATCGGCTTCTGGTGTCAAGTTACTTTAGTCATACAAAAACAGTCTGTTATGCTGCTTGATATCACAAAGTGGTCATATTCATATTATTTTAATTTATTATAGTAATCATAAACACATCGGTTTGTAGCTCAAATAGTTTTACCATTTACAACACTTGTTATTCTTCTAGTTATTTACTATAGCAGCTCATGAATCAGAAGTCTTGCACATTCATTGAAAATAGCTTACACCTGTGTTGTGGATGTTTTGTGGCATGGTACAGCAGGCTTACTTCAATCCACCCATAATTAACACCTTACCCTTAGTTTGATGGATACTAACAGTGATGATTAGTGGACAGTTCTGTAGATTTACTCCTGCCCTATTATCTTCAAGTTTATAGGAAGAAGAGCTGATCCATGAACAACAGTCCCAAACACAAGGGAATCATCTCATATAAATTTGTCTGATGGCTAGTAGGATAATGAGATGGTTCCAGTTTGGAGAAGGTAGAGTATAAACCTTAGGTTTCTCTCTAATGGTTTTATTGAAAAGATTATTTTATTATTAGTTCAATAAGATTATATCAAAGAATATCAAAGTAGTTTTGTCCATAAAAGCACTATGACCTGATATTTGAAAATTCTCTGTTATTAAATGCATTTCTATAACAGTTCTTTAATGACAGGTGACATAAAAGCCAGACAACAGGTATCATGAGCTCCATGCAGTCAAACTCCTCTGCGAATGTGACCTTTGTTCGTCCAGCAACATTTTTCATTAATGGCTTTTTTAATATCCCACATGCGAAATACTACTATGTGTTCTTGTCTTTAGTGTATGTTGTAACTGTTTTAGGGAATTCATTTATCATGTGTATAATTTATTTGGCCCACAGACTTCACACAGCCAAATACATTGCTGTTTTCCATCTGGCTCTTTCTGATCTGTGTGGAAGCTCAGCTTTGATTCCAAAAGTCATTGACACATTTTTATTCGAGCACCAGGACATTTCATATGAAGCATGTTTGGCATATATGTTTATTTTATATCATTTCATGAATCTGCAGTCTTTGACATTGATTGTTTTGGCTTATGACAGACTGGTTGCAATTTGTTTTCCTCTGCAATATCATACTGTTGTAACCAAACCAACCATGTTTCTGATCATTGGGGCGATGTGGACTTTTTCTGTAACATTTTTCTCTGTACTTGTAAGTTCTGTGAATAGACTTTCTTTTTGTGGATCCAATGTGCTTGATACTTACTTTTGTGATTATGGCCCTATCTATAGACTAGCCTGTAATGATACTTCTCTAAATATTTTGCTTGTTAAAATTTGCTTTAGTCTTCTGATTTTTATGCCACTGATATTGATCTTCATTTCATATTTTTGCATTGCTCTGGTTTTGTTTAAGATTCCTCATGGTGTTGACCGGATCAAAGCCATAAAAACCTGTACCTCACATCTCATGTTGGTGGCAATTTTTTATATTCCAATTTTAAGCAATAATATTGCATCTATAATAACACCTTTGCATCCAAATGCCCGGATAATTAACAATTCCCTGACACAGACAATATCACCTATGCTGAATCCCATCATATACACTCTGAAGACAGAGGAGGTCATGCAATCCATAAAAGAACTGTACAAACGCAGCAAAGTGAACACCACTCAAGAAAGAAGAGTGAAATGCAGCAGGAGAATTTAAAAACAATAATAAAAGGTTTAATCTCACTTCTTCTCAGCTGTGAGCAAGATTGTTTTTGTTTGAAGTTGTAAAACATATTGTGTTGTAAACAGGCCAAATATGTTTAAAATCTTTGCGCTTGAAACCTAGTAAACCTTTTTTTTTTTTGTCATTCCTTCCTTTGTTTTAAACAAAAATTCTAAATAGATTCTAAATAGTCATTTTTTGAATGCAGTATTCACCTTTGCATATAATAATTTTAGATAATCAGTAAAAAAAATAAAAAAAAACCTTTGCATTACATTTGATTTTAATCTAACAAATGTAAATGTTTCTGAATAATTTTTTGTTTTATTTGTCAGTACTACAGTGCTCTTGGACAGTTGACACTTTTTTGTTCCTGTATGGATTGTGTATGTGTAACATGTTTATTGTTTCATGGAGTTACTAATTCTCACCATTCTGTACACCATGTTGTGTATTTGCAAAATGGTTATTCTTCTAGTTTTTTTTTTTTTAATCTATTTATCATTTACTTATGAAGTCACACATGTTTGTAGAAAATAGCTTACTTCTAGGTTGCAAAATTAGGTGGATTATGTGTTGCTCAGAAAAAATTGTTTACTCTGCTCTGGTTCCGTATCGAACTGTTTTTGTTGGCAAATCTAGAAAAAGTAACTGTATCTGAAATGTAAGTTATTCAATAGTAATGACATTTTTTTTTTTTGTCTATTCAAGCATTATACAAATATGCTGTTGTTCTGACTATCAAAATATATTTGGAACAGTAATGCTCTTGATATGTTTTCTTCTATATTTATCCTATACCAAAACATATTGTTTCATGGTACAATGGACTTACTCCAATCCACCCATGATTAGCATATCATTAGTTTGATGGCTACTAACAGCTACTAATTCTCTGTGGACAGTAGCACTGCTGATTTTCCATGATTGAATAGATATTCCTGCCCCTTTATTCTCAAGTCTATAGAGAAAAAAGTCCCAAACTCAAGAGAATAATCTATATATTTGCTGATGGCTGGTAAATTAATGAGATGGTTCCAATTTGGAGCAGGTAGAGCATAAACTATGTTTCTTCTGTTTCTGTTTAAGGTTATATCAAAGAACATCTAAACATGTTTGTGTATAAATGCACTGTGAGTGGAAATGAAATAATTATTTGAATATTCTGTATTTTTGAGTGCATTTCTATAACAGTTCTTCATCACAGGTGACAAAAAGCAAGACATCAGGTATCATGAGCTCAATGCAATCAAACTCCTCTACAAATGTGACCTTTGTTCGTCCTGCTACATTTTTCCTAAATGGCTTTTCTAACATCCCATATGTGAAATACTACTATGTGTTCTTGTCTTTAGTGTATGTTGTGACTGTTTTAGGGAATTCATTTATCATGTGTATCATTTATTCAGTCCGCAGACTTCACACAGCCAAATACATTGCTGTTTTCCATCTGGCCCTTTCTGATCTGTGTGGAAGCTCAGCTTTGATTCCAAAAGTCATGAACACATTTTATTTGAGCACCAGGATGTTTCATATGAAGCATGTTTGGCAGATATGTTTTTTTGTATTTCATTTCATGAATCTGCAGTCTTTGACACTACTTGTTTTGGTTTACGACAGACTGGTTGTTATTTGTTTTCCTCTACGGTATCATGCCATTGTAACTAAACCAACCATGTTTCTGATCATAGGGGTGATAGGGGTCTGTGACACATTTTTCTGTATTTGTAGGTTTGGTGAATAGACTCTCGTTTTGTGGATCTAATGTGCTTAATAGTTATTTTTGCGATCATCACCCTGTGTATAGATTAGCACGTAATGATAATTCTATGAATATTTTGATGGGAAAAATTAATTTTGGTCTCCTGATTTGCACACCACTCATACTGATCATCATCTCATATTTCTGCATTGCTCTGGCTCTGCTTAAGATTGTTCATGGCGCTGACCGAATCAAAGCCATGAAAACCTGCACTTCTCACCTCATGTTGGTGGCAATCAGTTATCTCCCAATTATAAGCAATAATATTGCATCTATAACAACATATTCTGACCCGAACACTGGGATAATTAACACTTCCCTGACACAGACAATACCACCTATGCTGAATCCCATTATATACATTCTAAAGACAGAAGTGGTCATGCAATCCATAAAAGAACTGTATAAACGACACAAGGTGAACACTATAATAGAAAAAAGAATGAAATTCAGGAGTAATAAAAAAAAAAATAATAGCAGGTTTAATCTGTTGTGATCTGTTTATCAGCTGTGATCAAGTTAGATTTTTTTTTTTCTTTTCTTTTTTGTAGTTGTAACAGATATTGTGTTGTAAACAGGCCAAACATGTTTAAAACCTCTGGGCCGAAACCTAGTAAAACTTTGTGATTCCTTCCTTTTTTTTTTTTTAACAAAGTTGTGAAGATTCAAAATAATTTTTGAATGCAGTACTCACCTTTGCAATTAATCATTAGATTAACAGTAAGTTAAAAGAAAAAACATTTTGCTTTACACTTGCTTTAAATCTAACAAATGTAAATGTTTCTGAATAATTTTAGTTGTATTTGGCAGTACTGCAGTGCTCTTGGACAGTTGACACTTTTTTGTTCCTGTATGGATTGTGTATGTGTAACTTGTTTATTGTTTCATGCATTCTGTGCTATATGACACATTATAAGGTATTGGATTACCACAGACTACATCATATCATGATTTTAGGCCATGTAATGCAGGCATGGGCTTCAGTGAACTAAACTCATTAAAGTAATCCTTAAAGTTGACCTTGTTTTTTAACAAAATGAATTCAATATACATCTATGAAACAGTTACATAAAGGCAGCACACAGTACTCAGCACAATGACATACAACTGCTTCTGCAAGTTAACCATTCTATTAATAACACAATGACATAACAGACATTATTTACATGACAAAAATGCCAGATACAGCACACATGCCTATATTCAACAACAATTATAATGCACAACCATATTTTAAAAAGGTATTTTAAAGTGCCCCTATTATGGATTTTTGAAAATGACCTTTCATGCAGTGTGTAACACAGCTCTAAGTGAATGAAAACATCCTGTAAAGTTTTAAATCTAAAAGTGCACCGTGTATAAAGTAATTGTCTTTCAAAAGAAAGAGTCGACTCAGAGTCATGAAAACGAGTCGTTTTTTAAACGAATCTTTAGCTGTTTCAAGGTGACGTCAACATGAAATATTAGCATATTTATGCCCGCCCACTTGTTGCGCGCGCAGACCCGGGAAAACTTGAACCTCCCCTCCCTCAAACACAGTAGCGGATTCCTGTGGAGAAGACGCTGGCTGTATCCGAAATCGCCCCCTATACCCTCATTCACTATTCCCTACATTAGTCCACTCATACAGTTCACTTGAAGGAGTGAATGAAAACGAGTAAGTGAATTCGGACACTGAGTGCACCGGAAGGCCTGCTGCTTTTGCATATTTGCTTGCTGTTTAATAATCATTTGAAACGGGCAGCTCCTGTAGTAAGATTGAAGGATTTATCTTGCACTCTGTCACGGAAATTATGTATAAACCCTAATAGTCAATTTACAATTCATTTGTACCTGTGTTGTATTACGCCGTGGACGAGCGATTCTAAAATAAATGAATGGATGATTCAGCTGCGGGCGCCATCTTCTGGCGAGACGCGGGAATTTATTCGGCACGTGACTCTCACAGTGTATTATGGGGATTCTCTAGCCGTTGAGTGTACATCGGTTGTACACTCGTTTTTGCGGTGCATTGTGGGATTGAATGAGTGTACTCGAGAACGTCCACTATGGTTTCGAACACCACTCAAAATGGCTGTCCCCTCAAACAGTGCACTATTTGAGGGTATAGGGGGCGATTTCGGATACAGCCGCTGTGCTCTGCACTGTGAGGGTAAATCCGTTAGAGTACAGTTAGAGTATGTCTAAAAACTCCCAACTCATTTTCTCCTCCAACTTCAAAATCCTCCTACATCGCTGCAGAAGCACCGACCCAGTGTTTACAAAGTGAATGTGCAAGGAGGGTCAAACACCCTTTACAAAAAAACAAACAAAAAAGGTAAAACAACGATGTAGTACGATTTTAAAGTTGGAGGAGAAAAGTGTTGGGAGTTTTTAGACATACCCTGTCTTGAACCGTTGCACACAGACAAAGTACGCATGTGCCTAGCAGAGCTAGACAAGACGAGCATTTGTGGTTAAAAAGTGTATAGACCTTTTTTTATTATTATTTATTTTTTTTTTTTTAAGAAAATTACAGATGGTTTCGCTAGACAAGTTGTGACTCATAAATTCTTTGCGACTGAAGAAAGGGAGACATGAACATTTTGGATGACATGGGGGTGAGTAAATTATCAGGAAATTTTTATTCTGAAAGTGGAGTAATTCTTTTAAAAACTGTTGCTGTCATATACTCTGTACTGTAGCATGCAAAATACGTATTTAGTTGTGTGTGTTGTGTTCGCTCTAACCGGCTAACAGCAATATCTGCTTGCTTGCAATTGTCTAGAAATGTGTCGATGAATAGTGAATGTCTGTCGTTGTTATTATTTGGAGTTCTGATAAAGAATAGAGCAATACGTTGGTGTACAAACTGCAGTGCTTTATCAATGCGTTTCTGCATTGGGCTAAGGCATATACCATGGCTGCTTGGGTGTTTACCAGCGAGCTGTGGGCTAAGTGGCGATGGGCGTTCCGTTATTGACATGGGCTGCATGCAGTAGACCAATCACAACAGACAGGATCATCAGACCAATCACCACAGATTAGCGTCACGCAAAGGAGGGGTTTGGAAAAATGAATCGTTGAACGAACCGTTTGGGAGTCGTCAGCAAAAAAGGAAAAAATAAATGCATATTTTAAGACAATGAAAGTGTTTTTTTGACCTTGCATGCCTGTCAACCTGTTGTTGGGGATTCCCTTTGTTTTAACAGATGTTTAAGTCGACAAGAACATTAACTGTTAAAAATAAAATTAAAAAATAAATGTCACACATTCATCTTCGCATGTAAATGTTTTCCATATTTAGTCCGACTGGTTCTGAGTGCGATCTGTCGGTATCAGTAGCAGTTCTTTTAGAGCACTGTTTTATATGGTACAGTTTCAAACGGTTCCAACACAATCTCATGGCAACTCTGAACTATTTTACATTTGGGGAATTTGGTGGCTAATTCGTATGAATTTGTATGGTCACATTTGTATGTTTTCATCAATAGTAGCTGTTTGAACTGATGGTAGAAAAGCACTATGAAGTTTATCAAAGATTCTTGTGTAAGAATATTTACGTTATGTACAGGAGCTTGATTTGTTTTTGGCACAAGCACGTGATCTATGATGTCCACAGCTTCGTGTGACTACTTAGTTATCTGGTTCAAAGGAGCGACCTCAGCCCGATTTCCCTTACTCTAATAATATGTCATATGTTGTTGGTAGTGTCTTTTGAAATATCATCAGGGGTGTCCAGTCCTGCTCCTGGAGGGCCACTGTCCTGAAGAGTTTAGCAAGTTCCAACCCCAATTAAACACACCTTTCCTGGCAGTGTGAAGGACGGAGGAGCAGCTGTCACTCATCTTCATTCATCGTGATCTCACAAAGTTCTATTATAATCACTGAAGCTCTACACTGCACAATTAATCTCTTACAACTTGTCTGCACTTCGTTTGTTATAATGAGAGAATTCGTGAGATAGCAGAATTGGCCATTACGTTCATGAGATCAACAGATATGTCTCTGAATGGCTACATTGCTCAATGCTGCAAAGAGGTGATAGTAGAAACATCTTGGTTACATATGTAAGCTTGGTTCCCTTTGGTGTCTTGTTCCCCTATTCAGGGAACCAAGGTTACATATGTAACTGAGATGTTTGCTGTAGCCATCACTATGGGAACGATATACCATAATGCTTTAACATACCTGAAGATAGCTGGAGACCAAGGAAAAAGTCTGCTCAAGCAGATAAGACCTGGGAGCCGGGAGCCATCCTCATGTCAAGACCAGAGAACTCTATAAAGGTTTTCGGAGAGGACTATCCTGTTGCAACACAAATACAGTGGGTACGGAAAGTATTCAGACCCCCTTAAATTTTTCACTCTTTGTTATATTGCAGCCATTTGCTAAAATCATTTAAGTTAATTTTTTTTCCTCATTAATGTACACACAGCACCCCATATTGACAGGAAAACACAGAATTGTTGACATTTTTGCAGATTTATTAAAAAAGAAAAACTGAAATATCACATGGTCCTAAGTATTCAGACCCTTTGCTGTGACACTCATATATTTAACTCAGGTGCTGTCCATTTCTTCTGATTATCCTTGAGATGGTTCTACACCTTCATTTGAGTCCAGCTGTGTTTGATTATACTGATTGGACTTGATTAGGAAAGCCACACACCTGTCTATATAATACCTTACAGCTCACAGTGCATGTCAGAGCAAATGAGAATCATGAGGTCAAAGGAACTGCCTGAAGAGCTCAGAGACAGAATTATGGCAAGGCACAGATCTGGCCAAGGTTACAAAAAAAATTCTGCTGCACTTAAGGTTCCTAAGAGCACAGTGGCCTCCATAATCCTTAAATGGAAGACGTTTGGGACGACCAGAACCCTTCCTAGAGCTGGCCATCCGGCCAAACTGAGCTATCGGGGGAGAAGAGCCTTGGTGAGAGAGGTAAAGAAGAACCCAAAGATCACTGTGGCTGAGCTCCAGAGATGCAGTCGGGAGATGGGAGAATGTTGTAGAAAGTCAACCATCACTGCAGCCCTCCACCAGTTGGGGCTTTATGGCAGAGTGGCCCGACGGAAGCCTCTCCTCAGTGCAAGACACATGAAAGCCCGCATGGAGTTTGCTAAAAAACACCTGAAGGACTCCAAGATGGTGAGAAATAAGATTCTCTGGTCTGATGAGACCAAGATAGAACTTTTTGACCTTAATTCTAAGCGGTATGCGTGGAGAAAACCAAGCACTGCTCATCACCTGTCCAATACAGTCCCAACAGTGAAGCATGGTGGTGGCAGCATCATGCTGTGGGGGTGTTTTTCAGCTGCAGGGACAGGACGACTGGTTGCAATCGAGGGAAAGATGAATGTGGCCAAGTACAGGGATATCCTGGACGAAAACCTTCTCCAGAGTGCTCAGGACCTCAGACTGGGCCGAAGGTTTACCTTCCAACAAGATAATGACCCTAAGCACACAGCTAAAATAACGAAGGAGTGGCTTCACAACAACTCCGTGACTGTTCTTGAATGGCCCAGCCAGAGCCCTGACTTAAACCCAATTGAGCATCTCTGGAGAAACCTAAAAATGGCTGTCCACCAACGTTTACCATCCAACCTGACAGAAGTGGAGAGGATCTGCAAGGAGGAATGGCAGAGGATCCCCAAATCCAGGTGTGAAAAACTTGTTGCATCTTTCCCAAAAAGACTCATGGCTGTATTAGATCAAAAGGTTGCTTCTACTAAATACTGAGCAAAGGGTCTGAATACTTAGGACCATGTGATATTTCAGTTTTTCTTTTTTAATAAATCTGCAAAAATGTCAACAATTCTGTGTTTTTCTGTCAATATGGGGTGCTGTGTGTACATTAATGAGGAAAAAAAATGAACTTAAATGGTTTTAGCAAATGGCTGCAATATAACAATGAGTGAAAAATTTAAGGGGGTCTGAATACTTTCCGTACCCACTGTATCCTTCAAAGAAGAACCTTTAAAGAGAGCCTGTGAAGAAGCCATTCCCCTTGTGGAACGAGCACGTATACTCAGAGGCGAAGCCATGCCACGTGCCTCATAGGCTGCAGAGATAGCCTCGATCACCCAATGAGACATTCTCTGTTTGGTGACCACAGCTCCTTTGTTTTTGCCAAAACACAGAAACAGCTGGTCAGACCTACACCACTGGGCTGTGCGGTCAACATATATCTTCAGCACCCTCACTAGGCAGAGGCCAAGAGGCCACACATCACTCCCAGCCCCAGAGTCAGAAGGGGAAATAGCCTCCAAAACTACCTGCTGGAAGCGAAATGGAGTTGATGCGACCTTAGGAATAAATCCTGGCCTAGGCCGCAACAATACTTTAACCAGCCCAGGAGTAAAGTCCATACAGGAAGGGCTGACAGAGAGAACGTGCAGATCCTCCGATTCTTTTAAGTCAGAAGCTTTTCCGATTGACTCTAATGGCTCAAATGGAAAACCTGCCAGACCCTCCAGGATGATGGATAGGTCCTATGAAGGAATTAGTGCAGGGTGGAAAGGCCTAAGCCAGGAGAGATAGCTGCCACATAGACTTTAAGAGTGGCAGAAACTCCAGTATTGGAGCTACAGGGCAATGAATTGTGTCTAGGCTGACTGACAGTTTTTATCAAAAGACTGATCAAGTTCAAGAACCATATCTGAGTGGGCCAGAATGGGGCTACCAACAACAGATATCTCACCTCGGTCGCCCACACTCTGAGCAGAAACGGTGGAATCAGGCGGATTGGGGGAAAAGCATAGAGTCTGGACCTAGGCCATCATTGGGCCAGAACATCCCCTCCCAGGCGATGGAGAAGACAGGAAGAACCAGAGCAGGCAGAGAGTAGTTATGCTGGAAGCAAACAAGTCTACCTCTGCTCGGCCAAATCTTTGCCAGACTCACCACTTGGGGGTGCAATCTCCACTGTCCAGGCTCCAAGCCCTAACTCAAGAGTAGATCTGCTCCCAGGTTCAAACAACCTTGGGATATGAACCGCCCTGATTGACAGAAACTTGGTCTACACCCAAAGAAGGACATGCCTCGCCAACCTGTACAGGGGGCGAGAGTGCAGTCCGCCTTGGCAGTTGAAGTACAAGACCACAGTCATGCTGTCCATCCTGCCCAGTATGTGATAGCCCTTCAGATCAGACAAGAATCTCTTGATTCTCTCCAGAAACACTGCCAGCATCTCTAAACAATTTATGTAGCAGGCACGATGCTCCCCTGTCCACACTCCAAGGGTCTGGGTCTCTATAAGACTGCCCCCCAACCCGTCAATGATGCAACGACGAGTTTTCCGACAAGAAGACACCCCTATCTAGACTCCTTGGTAAAGGAGCGGGAGCTTTGTCCAATAATGTAGAGAGGGTGGCAATGGGGTGAAATTCTTTGGCTCTTGATCCACCACTGAAATGGCCTCATGTGGAGCAGGCCCAACTGAACCACAGGGGACGCTACTGCCATAAGACCCATTAGTCTGTGACATGAGCCTACATTGACTAAACGGCCTGTTCTGAAGTGTCTCAGGCAACTTTGTAATGACTGAACATGCATAGGAGAGAGTCGTTCCCGCATCTTGTGAGAATCCAAGTCCACACCTAGAAAAGTTGTCTGCTGACTGCCCATAGGAAATATTTATTGCTCAATGGTTGCTTTTCCTAAGCTCAGGAGACTTAGATGAGATTCTCATATATCTCTCATTTTAGTATCAACAGCATTTCAGATGTTTCTCCTAAAATTCCTTAGGAGAAATAGAAGTAGACACAAATGAGACATGAGAAATATTTGAGAATAAAAGAGTCAAAACTGAGAATGCGGTGCATTCATAGAATATCTCGTTATTGTCTCGCTGCAATCTCTATCAAGACTCCATTATAGGACTATTTTACTGCTCAGTGGTTGCTCTTTCTAACCTCAGGAGACTTAGTTGTGATTCTCATATATCTGTCATTTTAGAATCAGCAGCATTTCAGATGTTTCTCCTAAAATTCCTTAGGAGAAATGGAAGTAGACACAAATGAGACATGAGAAATATTTGAGAAAAAAAAGAGTCAAAACTGAGAATGTGGTGGAAGAAACTGAGATTCCCTATCTTTTGGTCACTATGTGTTATGTCGTAACGACATTAGGGAATTCACTTGGGAGCCCCAATCACCTCTGTCTTTAAGAGAAAATGCCAATGAATATTGGCTAGTGGATTTTGCATACCTGAGCCACTCCCCATGCATACGGGTATAAATAGGCGACGTGTAACTCATCAGATTTTTGCTTCGGAGCAGAGTGGATGAGAAGACTGCTGATCTCCACAAAGCCTTTCACCTTTGATTTGTTCCTGGTTGGCATTACAGTGCAGTCAGCGGAGTCCCTCACAGCAGCGATTCCCCTGGGCACAACTGAAAGAGCAAATTCTAAAAGATCAAATCACGAACGGCTCGTGTCTTTTTCAAGATGCCGTTCCGTCCGTGTCCTCTTGGTTGCGGTCGTTACCTGTCTGTGGATGACGGACACGATCGTTGTCTTCAGTGTCTGGGCATCCAGCACGCTGAAGATGTGTTCGTGGATGACTCATGCACCTGCTGTGGGCATATGAGCATGATGTCGCTGCGATCTCGCCTTTCTTTTCAGAAAAGATTGGCACCCTCTGCCGCCACCCGTCCCGGTCTCTCTGGCTCGAGCAGAGGACTGCCGGCTGGCGCTCTGGGAGATCTGAGGGTGACAGTAAGAGCTTCTCCGCTGGGCACGTCCCCACGGACCTCTTACTCCTCACGCAGCAATCATCCCATCCGGTTCCCGAGTGATTTCACTGGTTCGTCCCGCGAGGCTGCCAGCATTTCATTCGGTGCGCCACCCGAGGATCAGATGTCGATTGCAGCATTGGGGGATGGGCTTTCGTCCTCTGAGGATGAAGGTTTGGCAGGGCTGCCCTCCTCGGGTGTTGTCGCCACTCCCGAATCGGACCCGGAGTTGACAGCCATGCTTGCCTGGGCAGCAGTGAGTGTCGGGTTGGAGGTCAAAAGACCGCCCAGTCCCAAGCCCTCGTGGCTAGATGATTGGTTTATTGGAGCGGCTCGCGGCTCACAATCGCGTTCTGCTCCGGTGCCTTTCTTCCCGGAGGTGCATGAGCAGCTGACGAAGTCGTGGCTGGCCCCTTTCATGGCCAGAAGCCACTTGTCTTCCTCCTCCGTCCACACTACCCTCGATGGCAGGGCGGCTAGGGGGTACGTGGACATTCCCCAGGTGGAGAGAGCGGTTGCGGTGCACTTGTGCCTGCAAAACGCCGCCACTTGGAGGAATGTCCGCGTCTCCCGTCCAAAGCCTGTAAAGTGACGGCCAAAGCTTACAGTGTTGCGTGCCAGGCCGCCTCTGCCTTGCATGCCATGGCTATCCTGCAGGTACACCAAGCCAAGGTACTAAAACAAATGCACAAGGGTAGTACCAACCTGGGGTTGATGCAGGAGCTTCCCTCGGGAAGGCGATGTCCACTCTGGTGGTCCAAGAGCGCCATCTCTGTCTCAACCTGACAGAGATGAGGGACATCGACAAAGCACGCTTTCTTGACGCTCCCATCTCCCAGGTTGGGCTGTTCGGTGACACTGTCAAGGGATTTGCCCAGCAGTTCTCAGCAGTGCAGAAGCAGACCAATGCTCCATCAGCCACCGTTGCCCCGACGGCCAGGCCTCAGTCTGCTAGGCCGGCACGTCGAGCCTCTCGCAGGAGTGCGGCGTCCCCCGCGTCCCAGCCGGGCTCCAAGTCGTCCAGGAAAACGGCGAAGCGGCCCTGTCGCGGGCAACCCAGAGATGTGGGAGTTTGCTCTTTCCCGGGAGATGACGGGGACAGTGTCGCTCCTTCCCCCAGAGGAGGGCCGGGCATAGAATCCTTTGTTTCTTTTTGTTTCTGTTCCACTGCTAGCTCAAAGGTACCCACCTTTTCAAAGAAAGAGCAATTTCCTTTTCCTCAGGGTTTTCAGGTTCGCGGGCTGACAGTGTGCGACGCGCTGCCTCCTCACTCTCGCCCGCGACCCATCTTGCCAGCGGCCAAGAGAGTGTGGTTGGGGGACGCAGTGCCTCCCCACGCACCTCTAGCCAGTCCCCCCTGGGACCCAGGGAGTTCTGCGAGGATGGGTCAGAACGCACTGCCTTCTGTACCATCCAGCTCTACTCCCCTTCACTGCACCACTGCGGGTACGTCAATTGTTCCTTTGGTACCACTTGCACGGTATCCGGGAGCATGGCTTGCGCTGCCCAGCCAGTCTTGCTGGCTCACTCGCACAATTCGACTCGGCTACGCGATTCAGTACACCAGGCAACCTCCCAAGTTTAGTGGCGTTCTCGAGACTTTGGTGGCAGACCGAGATGCACCTGTCTTGCGTGAGGAGATTGCTGTCCTCCTGGCAAAGGATGCAATCGAGCCGGTCCCTCCAGCCGAGATGTGGCAGGGGTTTTACAGCCCTTACTTTACGCCGCTCTTTCAGCCCCTGGATGGACCTTGCTTTTCTACGCGCAGGGGTGCCCTTAGAACAAGTGTCCCGGGCATGTTGTTGTCATGACAGATGCCTCCAGCACGGGCTGGGGCGCTACATGCAACGGGCAGACAGCCTAGGGGCTCTGGACGGGGCCTCGACTGCTTTGGCACATCAACTGCCTAGAGATGCTGGCAGTGCATCTAGCCTTGTGGCAGTTCCGGCCACTGCTGTTAGGCAAGCATGTGTTGGTCCGTACGGACAACACTGCGGCTGTCTCGTACATCAACCGTCAGGGAGGTCGACGATCACGCCACATGTCACAGCTAGCCTGCGATCTCCTCCTCTGGAGTCAGAAGCAGCTCAAATCGCTGCGTGCCATCCACATTCTGGGGGAGCTCAATCGTGCAGCCGATGCACTCTCACAACAGCTCACGTTCCCCAGAGAATGGCGACTCCATCCCGAGACGATCCGGCTGATCTGGAGTCGATTCGAGGAAGCTCAGGTAGACCTGTTTGCTTCCCGCGAGTCCTCCCACTGCCAGCTGTATTTCTCCCTGACCAAGGCCCCCCTCGGCATGGACGCACTGGCACACAGCTGGCCTCGGGCTCAACGTAAGTATGCGTTTCCCCCAGTGAGCCTGCTCGCACAGTCACTGTGCAAGGTCAGGGAGGACGAGGAGCAGGTCCTGCTGGTTGCTCCGTATTGGCCTACCCTGACCTGGTTTCCGGAACGCATGCTCCTCGTGACAGCCCCTCCCTAGTGCATTCCTCTGAGGAAGGACCTCCTTTCTCAGGGGCTCGGCCCCATATGGCACCCGCGTCCAGATCTGTGGAAACTCCATGTGTGGCTCCTGGACAGGACGTGGCAGACTTGAATGGTCTGCCACAGGCTGTGGTAGACACCATCACTCAGGCTTGAGCTCCTTCAACAAGGCAAGCCTATGCACTGAAGTGGAGTCTGTTTTATTTTAGGAGAAACATTAAACTTTTATTGTAAATACTAAAACTATCATTTAATAGCATTAAACATTTCAGAATAACAAGGGTTACTAGTTTAATGTTTAATTTATCTTAGTGCTGGGCAACAATTAATCACGATTAATCACATCCAAAATAAAAGTTTTTGTGTACATACACTGAACAAAATTATAAATGCAACACTTTTGTTTTTGCCCCCATTTTTCATGAGCTGAACTCAAAGATCTAAGACTTTTTCTATGTACACACAAGGCCTATTTCTCTCAAATATTGTTCACAAATCTGTCTAAATCTGTGTTAGTGAGCACTTCTTCTTTGCCGAGATAATCCATCCACCTCACAGGTGTGGCATATCAAGATGCTGATTAGACAGCATGATTATTGCACAGGTGTGCCTTTGGCTGGCCTCAATAAAAGGCCACTCTAAAATGTGCAGTTTTATCACACAGCACAATGCCACAGATGTCGCAAGTTTTGAGGGAGCGTGCAATTGGCATGCTGACTGCAGGAATGTCCGCCAGAGCTGTTCCCCGTGAATTGAATGTTCATTTCTCTACCATAAGCTGTCTCCAAAGGCATTTCAGAGAATCTGGCAGTACATCCAACCGGCCTCATAACCGCAGACCACGTGTAACCACACCAGCCCAGAACCTCCACATCTAGCATCTTCACCTCCAAGATCATCTGAGACCAGCCACCCGGACATCTGCTGCAACAATCGGTTTGCATAACCAAAGAATTTCTGCACAAACTGTCAGAAACAGTCTCAGGGAAGCTCATCTGCATGCTCGTCGTCCTCATCGGGGTCTCGACCTGACTGCAGTTCGTCGTCGTAACCGACTTGAGTGGGCAAATGCTCACATTCGATGGCGTCTGGCACTTTGGAGAGGTGTTCTCTTCACGGATGAATTCCGGTTTTCACTGTACAGGGCAGATGACAGACAGCGTGTATGGTGTCGTGTGGGTGAGCAGTTTGCTGATGTCAACGTTGTGGATCAAGTGGCCCATGGTGGCGGTGGGGTTATGGTATGGGCAGGCGTATGCTATGGACGAACACAGGTGCATTTTATTGATGGCATTTTGAATACACAGAGATACCGTGACGAGATCCTGAGGCCCATTGTTGTGCCATTCATCCACGACCATCACCTCATGTTGCAGCGTGATAATGCATGGCCCCATGTTGCAAGGATCTGTACACAATTCCTGGAAGCTGAAAACATCCCAGTTCTTGCATGGCCAGCATACTCACCGGACATGTGGGTGACATTGAGCATGTTTGGGATGCTCTGGATCAGCGTATATGACAGCGTGTTCCAGTTCCTGCCAATATCCAGCAATGTCGCACAGCCATTGAAGAGGAGTGGACCAACATTCCACAGGCCACAATCAACAACCTGATCAACTCTATGCGAAGGAGATGTGTTGCACTGCGTGAGGCAAATGGTGGTCACGCCAGATACTGACTGGTTTTCAGTAACCAAGAAACTGAAACTGGTTTTTCTAACCGAGACTTGTCATATCGCTTGCATGTTGTTGCTTTTTTGTTGGTTTTGATTGCTTCTATTGTCCTCATTTGTAAGTCGCTTTGGATAAAAGCGTCTGCTAAATGACTAAATGTAAATGTAAATGTTTTCGGACCCCCCCAATACAGTAAAACTGCACATTTTACAGTGGCCTTTTATTGTGCCAGCCTAAGGCACACCTGTGCAATAATCATGCTGTCTAAGCTTCTTGATATGCCACACCTGTGAGGTGGATGGAGTATCTCAGCAAAGGAGAAGTGCTCACTAACACAGATTTAGACAGATTTGTGAATAATATTTGAGAGAAATAGGCCTTTTGTGTACATAGAAAAAGTCTTAGATCTTTGAGTTCAGCTCATGAAAAATGGGGGCAAAAACAAAAGTGTTGCGTTTATAATTTTGTTCAGTGTAATATATGTATGTGTGCTGTGTATATTTATTATGTATATATAAAGACACAAACATACAGTATATATTTTGAAAAAATTAACATGTATTTACATGTGTGTGTGTGTGTATATACAGTATATATATATATATATATATATATATACACACATACAAACACAATATTTTTTCATATAATTTATATTATATGTACAAATATTTAATATATAAACATATTTTCTTAAATATATACATGCATGTGTGTGAATTTATATATACATAACAAATATACACAGTACACACACACACATACTATGTACACAAAAACTTTTATTTTGGATGCAATTAATCACGATTAATCGTTGCCCAGCACTAATTTATCTTCAATGTTTAGCATTGTATATACACCACATTTTCCAAACACACTAGAAAGGACTTGCAAGTGTAAGATGTTTAGTATATGAGTAATACCTTTTTTAACATTCATGTAACATTCATGTAACATTCGTGTATCAATGTTTTTTTTGTTTTCTTGGTTTATCACTAAAATTTTGTCTTGAACAGCCCATTTTTGCATGTATGTAAAAATAAAACAGTGCAATAAAACACTGTCTACATACACTCTTAAAAATAAAGGTGCTTTACGATGCCATAGAAGAACCTTTTTGTCTAAATGGTTCCATAAAGAACCTTTAACATCTGAAGAAACTTCCAGTTTCACAAAAAGTTCTTTGTTGGCGAAAGAAGGTTCTTCAGATTATAAAAAGGTAAGAAAGAGATGGTTCTTTAAAGAACCTTTGACTGAATGGTTCTTTGTGGAACCAGAAATGGTTCTGCTATGGCATCGCTGTGAAGAACCTTTTGAAGCACCTTTATTTTTAAGTGTAAAACGACTTAAAATATGACAATGCATGTATTGTCTTTGATTGAAATGGTGTGGATAAATGACACTGAAGCTAACCAGAGGGAAGAAAAATAAAATAAAAAAAGATCTCTTTAACATTTCAAATATTTCTCCTAGACAGAAATGAGGTTACCTTAAGATTGAATGGAAACTTTTGCTTGAGTCTCCTGCTTCTCAAACTTGTCTCCTGAGACAAAATTCTAACACTCTCACAATGGTCTCCTTTAAAGCTTTAGAAGAGATCTCAACAACGTCACACACTGTGCTCAGATTTTTTTCCTTAGCTAGAAACTCTAATGGTCTCACATTTGTCTCCTCCAAAGTTTCAAACAAGATCTCAACAACGTCACACACTGTGCTCAGAGATTTATCCTAGTCTAAAGACTCTGGTGGTCTCATATTTGTCTCCTTTAAAGTTTTAGAAGACATCTCAACAACATCACACACTGTGCTCATATTTGTTCTTCTGAAGGTTCACATGAAGTCCCAGGCTCCTCAAATGATCGAGAACCAGGTCTCAATGAGCCTCCGCTAGAGCCTGTGATTTGGCCAGTATGAGCCAATCGTCCACGTTGTTTCAAAATCCAGATGCCATGGAGCCGCAACAGGGCCAGAGCTGCATCCATACATTTCATAAACTTCTGAGGAGCTAGGGCCAGCCCGATTGGAAGAATGCGGTATTGGTAACTTTGCCCTCCAAAGCAAACTGAAGGAAAATCCTGTGTTTGTTGACGATCTGGATTTGGAAATATGCATCCTTCAGAACTATGGTCACAAACCAATCTCCGGTTTAGATATAAGACAAAATGGACTTTAATGTCAGCATCCCAAATTTGCTTACCCTGAGCACAAGATTCAAGCGACGTAAGTCCAAAATCAGGCACAAACTCTTTTAGAGCACGACAAAATAATGGCTGTAGAAGCCTGATTCCATCTACTTCCTCTATAGCCTCTTTCTTTAAGTGTGACAAAATCTCCTGACTCAAAATCAAGACCTCCCAAGGACGAACCATCGTGGGGAGAATACCGCTGAAAGGAGGCGGGCCTTTCCAGAATTGAATGGTGTAGCCGTGTCTAACAGTACGTAATACCCATTGTGAGATCTCGGGCAGGCACTGCCACGCGGCCACATAATCTGCTAGGGGCTTTAATTGCTCTAAATTTGGAACCTGCTGGACTGCAGATGTCAAAACAACCTGAATGCAGAGAGCCTATGGCTTCTGCAAAAACAGGAGGCACATGTGGATCTGAACTTGTTATTATAGACCAATTTCCCCATATGAGGCCCTGATGCACCTGAGTGTCAGGAACCTCCAAAACAGGAAGTTGTCCAGTTGCTCAATCGGGCTGACTCATCATACCGACAGTGGGAGCTCTGAATGCCATCATAAATAGGCCATGTGAGCATGACCCTGGAACTTTTTCTTGAACTCCGAAGACTGGGAAGTGTCGGAGTCTCTGAAGCATTGCTTGTCGAGAGAGCTCGGCCTAAAACCGCCCGAGGCGCAAACTGTGGCGGGACAATCAATACCAGAACTGGCAGGCCACAACAAGAAAAGCGAATACGCTTGCGCGGTTCATCCAAACTCTATTGGAGGGCTTGGCCTCCAAAGACAAGTGAAAGAATCAGGAACTGATTCCTTGCTGCATCTCACAGGGGTGCTGTAGACAAGATGAGTGCGAACTAACTACAGTTGATTGTTGTTTAACCTCTCTTGCCCTGCGTGGGATGAGTTGGCGAAAAGCAGCAGATACTCTTCCACATGACCTGGCGAGAGAGAGAGAAATGGAGAGAACTCCATCCCATTCTCCATGTGCTCCGGCTTGCGATCGTCACCCCAAGCGTCTGTCTCGTGCAGTGCCTCGGTAACCACAGAGACAGGATGGTGGGGGTTTGACGAATACCCTTCTTTCCTCAAAATGAAGGCAAGGATTTATACAGTTCTGGCTCTTGAGTTTGATTGGCTGAGCAGCATTCCAAGAGCTCTGAAAGAGTCTGACCGGTGGGAGCTTTCCCTGTTTATGTTAATAAAGTCTGAGCAGTTAGTCTGAGTTAGTCTGAGCAGTTGTCGTGGGAATTTTAATTTATACAAATTCAACATTTCAGTTAAAATAAGAACATACAAATATTGCTACATTCAACTATTAAACCAAAGTACATTCTGAAGCCGTTATATTTTAGGTTACATCGTTATTGCAGTAGGGGGCGGCAAGTTGTCTGTATGAATCAGCCATCGCTCACTCAACTGATTCATTGATTCATTCACTAGAAAAACACCACTATCCACCTTTTTAATTTAGGCTGGCCGCACACTAGATGATTTTAAGGCCGATTTTTTTATCCCAATGTGTATCGGGGGGCGTCGCCCGATTCGTGGCTTGTTGCAAGCAATTTTTTGTCCAAAAAATCCTATATTGTGTGGTGTCATTACGATTATTTAACTGCTTCCGATTGAGACGGGGCATCCCCAGACTCAAATCGTAAATATCAAACGTTTGATATTTACGACTCTTGATCAGACTGCTTCTGACGTGATACACGCGATAGCCAATGAGAGGGAGCAAGCGTCAGTTGTTTTTCTTATCTAGTCACGTTTGATCTCGTGAGTCTCCGTGAGATACAATCAAGATTCTTACAGTCAACAAGTGTGTGGTCTTGCGGTCTGGTCGAATCGTCTAGAGTGTGCGTTCACAGCATTATAAGGCTAAAAATTAGATGAAACTGTCTTCATGTCTGTGGTCTCCCATATTTTTACAATCGGTTAAGATTTGAAAATCATCTAGTGTGTGGCCTGCCTTAAGAGCGAGTGCAGCCATTTGTAAACTTGAATGAGCAAGCTTCCGGTTGTCACGGTTCTGTTAATTTGGACTTTCAGTTTGCTCCTTTTTGTTCCTTTGGTCATTGTCATGGTGATTGATTTGATTTCATCATTCTGTTCAGGTGTGTGTCGTTAGTGCCCTCGTTTGGTTGAGTATTTAAGTTGCTCTCTTTCTGTTCATTATTGTCTGGTCTTATACGTTGATTGTGTGGATGTGTTGCTGTTCTCTCTCTTTGTGGCTTCTTGTCCTTTGGGTTTATTAACAATTACCTTCTACCTTCATCGTCATGCACTTTTTACAGCAGCCAACTGTGACACTGGTGTCATCACTTGATATCGCAATAGTAATCATAAACATACTGGTTTTTAGTAATCATAAACACACTGCAGCAAATAATTTAATTTTATTAAAATTATTTAATTATTTTGTGTGTGTGTGTGTGTTGAAACATTATACAAAATGTGCTGTCTGATTATCATAACATATTTTATCAATATTGCTCTTTCCATTTTTTGCTCATGAATGAATAGGGTCTATATTTATCCTTTAGCATAATATATTCTGAGGACAATGGGCTACCTTCAATTCACCCATAATTAAAGGGTACATAACACACACAGTTTCACCCAATCTCATGCTGATCTTGAGTACCTATAGAGTAGTACAGCATCGATAATAGCTCGAAAGAGTCTTTAGTTTTATCATATTTGTAAAAGAAAAATACAGCTTTCTGATTCTTTCTGAAAAAAGCCCTGGAGGCGCGCCGTGGGCGGAGCTAAAGAGTGACGAGCACTTGCGCCGATTGCCAACAAAACAGCGATATTTGATGCCGTTTCACATACCATCTGCAGTTCTGAATCATGACCTGGATCTTTTATAGCTGGGACTGCTCCATCTTTCAGTATCAAACGATGTGCAAATCCAGCGTCAAACTGGCCTTGTTTATAAAATGTTCGTCAACGAACACACTTGAGAAACTCCTTTGCTGCCCCGAAAAAACAAACTGCATCCACTGTTCACGTAACGCTGGGTTCTTTAGGAAGCTGAACAAGGATGTCTTTCCCTTACAGCCAAAAATACACTTCTTTGGAGACATTCTTCCTGAGCGAGTCTCGTTCTGCGCTGCCGAATTGATGGGCGCGCTCTTGCTCTCGCACTGGTCGATGTGTGCACGGGCGCGTTTTTCCGGGAGAAATGCCCATATAAGGAGTTCCACCCTTGATTACGTAACATAGAGCCAAGCTCGAAAAAAAACTCTCCGAAACTTGTACAAAACCGGAAGAAGTATATTAGACACAGAAATACTCTGTTCTACATTCATATCGTTTTTTGAAACTTTGGCCATGTTTAGAATGAGAATCCAACTCAACTGAATCAGCTGTGTAAATAACTCAACATGCATGAAATAGCATTAGACCTCCCCTTTAATATGGTACCATTAGTTTGATGGCTAACAATGATTCTCTGTGGACAGCATTGCTGATCTTTCCATGCATGAGGATAAAGAGACAGGAGTATCTATTCAAGTCTATAGAGAGAAGGGTCCCAAACTCAAGAGAGTAATC
Source organism: Spinibarbus caldwelli (assembly GCA_039654775.1). NCBI lineage: Eukaryota > Metazoa > Chordata > Actinopteri > Cypriniformes > Cyprinidae > Spinibarbus > Spinibarbus caldwelli. The sequence goes on from CM077267.1 coordinate 8,659,435, forward strand.
TAACTATAAATTTGTCCGATGGCTGTATATTAATGAGATGGTTCCAGTTTTGAAAAGGTAGAGTATAAACCATGTGTTTCTTCTGTTTCTTTCTAATGATTTTACTGAAAAATTATTTTATTAGTAGTTCAATAAGATAATATCAAAGAACATTCAAACATGTTTGCCCATAAAAGCACTGTGACTGGAAATGAAATAATTACTTGAATATTCTCTGTTATTGTATGCTTTTTTATAACTTCTTTTAATCACAGGTGACAAAAAATATCAGACAACAGATATAATGAGCTCCATGCAGTCAAACTCCTCTGCAAATGTGACCTTTGTTCGTCCTGCAACATTTTTCATCAATGGTTTCTTTAATATCCCACATGCAAAATACTACTATGTGTTCTTGTCTTTAGTGTATGTTGTAACTGTTTTAGGGAATTCATTTATCATGTGTATCATTTATTTGGCCCGCAGGCTTCACACAGCCAAATACATTGCTGTTTTCCATCTGGCTCTTTCTGATCTGTGTGGAAGCTCAGCTTTGATTCCAAAAGTTATTGACACATTTTTATTCGAGCACCAGGACATTTCATATGAAGCATGCTTGATATATATGTTTTTTGTATATCATTTCATGAATCTGCAGTCTTTGACACTACTTGTCTTGGCTTATGACAGACTGGTTGCTATTTGTTTTCCTCTACGGTATCATGCCATTGTAACCAAACCAGCCATGTTTCTGATCATAGGGCTGATATGGATTTTTTCTGTGACATTTTTTTCTGTACTTGTAGGTTCTGTGAACAGACTTTCTTTTTGTGGATCTAATGTGCTTGATAGTTATTTCTGTGATTATGGCCCTATCTATAGAATAGCTTGCAATGATAATTCTGTAAATATTTTGTTGGGTAAAATTTGCTATAGTCTCCTCATTTTTACACCACTGATATTGATCTTCATTTCATATTTCTGCATTACTCTGGTTTTGTTTAAGATTCCCCATGGTGTTGATCGGATCAAAGCCATAAAAACCTGTACCTCACATCTCATATTGGTGACAATTTTTTATATTCCAATTTTAAGCAATAATATTGCATCTATAATAACACCTTTGCATCCAAACGCCCGGATAATTAATAATTCCCTGACGCAGACAATACCACCTATGCTGAATCCCATCATATACACTCTAAAGACAGAGGAGGTCATGCAATCCATAAAAGAACTGTACAAACGCAATAAGGTGAACACAACCACAGAAAGAAGAGTGAAATGCAGCAGGAGAATTTAAAAATTACAATAGCTTTAATCTCATTGTTTGTCGGCTGTGAGCAAGTTGGATTTTGTCTGTAGTTGTAACAGAAATTGTGTTGTAAACAGGCCAAATATGTTTAAAACCTTTGGACTGAAACGTAGCAGCTTGTAGATTTGTGATTCCTTACTTTTTTAAGAACAACAATTTCAATGAAAAATACAAACATTTTATGAATGCAGTATTCACATTTCCATGTTATTATTTTAGGTTAACAGTAAAGCAAAAGAAAAAAAAAAGAACTCTTTGAATTACATTTGCTTTCAATGTAACGTTTTATAAATTCTTTTCTGAATAATGATTAGCTGTTTTCGTGAGATACTGCACATTTTTTGGACAGTGGACACTTATTTGTTCCTATATGAATTGTGTATGTGTAATATCTTTATTATTTTGTGCAGTCACTAATTCTCATCATTCTATGCTAAATGTCACAGGTGTTTTATGATGATCACAGAGCACAAAGGCATGTGCTTCAGTGAACTAAATTCATAAAAAGTAATCCTTAAATTATGCCTTGTTCATTTAACAAAATTAATGCAATATACAAATATGATAAACAGCTATGTAAACCCTGCACACAGTACTCAATACAGTGCCTTACAACAGCTTTTACATATAAACCATCCTAATAAATAACACAATGGCATACCAGGCATTATTTATGTGTCAAAATGCAGGACACCGCACACAGCCCTATATGTAACAACTTCTATGCACAACCTAATGTATTTTGAGAAGATATTTTAAAACAAAAATGCTAAAGGTTTTCTGTGATAGACTAACATACACTTTTACTTTTTCAACCTACTACATCCAGTGTGAATGTATATGTAGTTTTTAGCTTTGGTCAGAGTGTTTTGTCTTGACGAAAATGTCTCTTAAATATTGTCAATGTTGTACCTGGTTAAATCAGCTTGTAACATAGAATTTAAGCCAAGAAGGATATTAACTGTTCAAGTAAAATAAAAAATAAATAAATGTCACACTCATCTTCTCACGTGAATTAAGTGCTTTTCCATTTTTAGTCCAAACGGTTCTAAACATAGCCAGACAGTAGTATCAGCAACACTATTTGGTAAGGTAGGGCTACAATTTAACAGTTCCACACATGGCCTGTGTCTGATTTTGAAGGCTGCGATGGCCGCATAAGTCATAGAGGTTGTCTAATTTCAGAAAAGCAACCATACATTACAAAGTAAGAAAGAAATTACAGTAATTAGGCCTTACAAGTAATAACAGTAATTTTATATTGATTACTTTTATTAAATGAGACATCCTTCTCAGTGACGTATGCAACTGACAAATCTGACCTCCGGAGGGCACAGCCTTCGAAATGAGACACAACAGATGCACAAAACCAACATACAGTATAGATATGGCTTCATGTATATGAGGGATAGCATCTTTAGCGGCCAGTCATAAGGCCTCGCAGAAATCCATATATTTTGTAAATGTTCTGCTCACTGATCATTGTGTTTGCAAAACCTACAATCACTCATTTTGTCGCACATATCCTTTAGTGACATTACGTTTGACACCGAACAAAAGCTTGTGTAAAAACGTTATCTGAGCTGATTTAGTTTAACCAGTGAACCCCAGCCTGATTTATCTTACTCTAATAATACATTTTAATGTCGTTGTTTTTTAGTTGTTTTTAAAAATACCAATATTCATAATGAAGCGCTTGACCTATTCCTAGCACACAAATGATTTAATCATGTCGAAAATGGCTATTATTGTCAAAATGTCCCACAAAAGATGAAGTCAGAGTTAATTTATTTCCCTACATCTCAATTGCACCCCCTGATGGTGAGCTTTGCAAGTGTAGATGAGGTTAATATATGAGCTTTTTGTTTATACAGGTGCATCTCAATAAATTAGAATGTCGTGGAAAAGTTAATTTATTTCAGTAATTCAACTCAAATTGTGAAACTCGTGTATTAAATAAATTCAATGCACACAGACTGAAGTAGTTTAAGTCTTTGGTTCTTTTAATTGTGATGATTTTGGCTCACATTTAACAAAAACCAAACCAAATCTCAACAAATTAGAATATGGTGACAAATTAGAATATGGTGACATGAATATGGTGACATGCCAACCAGTTAATCAACTCAAAACACCTGCAAAGGTTTCCTGAGTGTTCAAAATGGTCTCTCAGTTTGGTTCACTAGGCTACACAATCATGGGGAAGACTGCTGATCTGACAGTTGTCCAGAAGAAAATCATTGACACCCTTCACAAGCAGGGTAAGCCACAAACATTCATTGCCAAAGAAGCTGGCTGTTCACAGAGTGCTGTATCCAAGCATCTTAACAGAAAGTTGAGTGGAAGGAAAAAGTGTGGAAGAAAAAGATGCACAACCAATCGAGAGAACCGCAGCCTTATGAGGATTGTTAAGCAAAATCGATTCAAGAATTTGGGTGAACTTCACAAGGAATGGACTGAGGCTGGGGTCAAGGCATCAAGAGCCACCACACACAGACGTGTCAAGGAATTTGGCTACAGTTGTCGTATTCCTCTTGTTAAGCCACTCCTGAACCACAGACAACGTCAGAGGCGTCTTACCTGGGCTAAGGAGAAGAAGAACTGGACTGTTGCCCAGTGGTCCAAAGTCCTCTTTTCAGATGAGAGCAAGTTTTGTATTTCATTTGGAAACCAAGGTCCTAGAGTCTGGAGGAAGGGTGGAGAAGCTCATAGCCCAAGTTGCTTGAAGTCCAGTGTTAAGTTTCCACAGTCTGTGATGATTTGGGGTGCAATGTCATCTGCTGGTGTTGGTCCATTGTGTTTTTTGAAAACCAAAGTCACTGCCACCCGTTTTACCAAGAAATTTTGGAGCACTTCATGCTTCCTTCTGCTGACCAGCTTTTTAAAGATGCTGATTTCATTTTCCAGCAGGATTTGGCACCTGCCCACACTGCCAAAAGCACCAAAAGTTGATTAAATGACCATGGTGTTGGTGTGCTTGACTGGCCAGCAAACTCACCAGACCTGAACCCCATAGAGAATCTATGGGGTATTGTCAAAGAGGAAAATGAGAAACAAGAGACCAAAAAATGCAGATGAGCTGAAGGCCACTGTCAAAGAAACCTGGGCTTCCATACCACCTCAGCAGTGCCACAAACTGATCACCTCCATGCCACGCCGAATTGAGGGCAGTAATTAAAGCAAAAGGAGCCCCTACCAAGTATTGAGCACATATACAGTAAATGAACATACTTTCCAGAAGGCCAACAATTCACTAAAAATGTTTTTTTTTTTCCTTTTAATTTTTTTTTTTTTATTGGTCTTATGAAGTATTCTAATTTGTTGAGATAGTGAATTGGGTGGGTTTTTGTTAAATGTGAGCCAAAATCATCACAATTAAAAGAACCCAAAGACTTAAACTACTTCGAGTCTGTGTGCATTGAATTTATTTAATACACGAGTTTCACAATTTGAGTTGAATTACTGAAATAAATGAACTTTTCCACGACATTCTAATTTATTGAGATGCACCTGTATTATTTCCTCTCCTGTTTAGCTTTCTTAAGGAAGAATTGAAAACAAAAATGAGAAAAAGATTGAGAACTCTTTTTATTTCTTTATTTTTAAAAGGCGAACTGCTAAACATACATACTTAAAGGGATACTCCACCCCAAAATTATTTTTTTGTCATTAATCACTTATCCCCATGTCGTTCCAAACCCGTAAAAGCTTCGTTCATCTTCGGAACACAATTTAAGATATTTTGGATGAAAACCGGGAGGCTTTTGACTGTCCCACTGAATAATTTTTGTACCCAAAGAAAATAAAAATAATGACATTTATTCAACAATTCGTCTCCTCTCTGTCTCTCTGTGTCAGCGTAGCGCCATTTTGGAGAGCACACTATTCACACTATGTGTACACTATTCTCTGGTGGGGGTGGGGGGGGGGGGGGGGGGGGGGGTTGTTACAGTTATCATGTGTGTCATTTATTTGGCCCACAGACTTCACACAGCCAAATACATTGTTATTTTCTATCTGGCTCTTCTGATCTGTGTGGAAGCTCAGCTTTGATTCCAAAAGTCATTGACGGATTTTTATTTGAGCACCAGGACATTTCATATTAAGCATGTTTGGCAAATATGTTTTTTTGTATATTATTTCATGAATCTGCTTGACACTAATTGTTTTGGCTTATGATAGACTGGTTGCAATTTGTTTTCCTCTACAGTATCATGCCATTTTTGTAATCAAACAAGCCATGTTTCTGATTATAGGGGAGATGTGGATTTTTTCTGTAACATATTTATCTGTACTTGTAGGTTTTGTGAATACACTGTCTTTTTGTAGATCTGTTGTGATTAATAGCTACTTTTATGATCAATGACTCATCTATAGACTAGGTTGCAATGAAAATTCTTTAAACGTATTAATGGGAAAAAATAGCTTTGGTCTCCTCATACTGATCATTATCACATATTTCTGCATTGGTCTGGCTCTGCTAAAGATTGCTCATGGTGACCGAATCAAAGCCATAAAAACCTGCACCTCACATCTCATGTTGGTGGCAATTTTGTATCTCCCAGTTTTAAGTAACACTATTGCCACTGCTACAACACCTATCCATCCAAACACCCGGTTAATTTTCAATTCTTTGACACTGACAATACCACCTATGCTGAATCCCATCATATACACTCTAAAGACAGAGGAGGTCATGCAATCCATAAAAGATTTCCTACTAGCATGTGTAAAAGAACAGAATTCATCATATACCCTTTGTGCTATAAACATGAATGAAATGGTACTATTTTAATGTCTGTCGTATCACACTGCTAAATCTTGTTTCATCCTAAAAAAAAAAAAAACCTTCATTCTCTTCTCTGCATTTCTCTTCTCTTTAGTATGTCTCCTAATTTAGCTTTCTAATAAACTTGACATTGTATACTGCGAATAGGCCTACTGTGTGCTGTGATGAATTGCTTAAGCTTGTAAATCGCTTCAGATTAAAGCACAGCTAATGCCTGGGTCACACAAGACTATTTTCAAATCTAACCAATTTTAAAACCATGTGAGACCACTGAAATAAGCATGGTTTCAACTGATTTTTAACATTATAATTCTCTGAATGCACACACTAGATGATTTAGCCAGATCATGGGACCACACACCTGACGATTGTAGTAATGATTTCACAGTGGCAATTCCACAGACACAAGATGCCACAGAAACTCGAGTGATCAAATGTGACTTCAGAAGAAAAGCAAATATTGAGTACTAATAAATATTGTAATGACACCACACAAACGAGGATTTTTTGGACAAAAAGTCAGTTGCGCCAAAGCCTTGAATCAGTCCATGCCCCCTGATTGTTGCGCCCAAAATCTGCAAGTTTGTGGCCAAGCTTAATGCATGTAAAATGTAAATGTAAACTGGTGCCATCTTGTGTTTCAATTTCCTTCCTAGTGAAAATGACTTTAGAGGAATTCAGTATTATGTTAGTATAGCATTGTTACACTATCAAAACTTTAAAAATGCGATGCTTTGTGGACAGTGTCACTTTTGATAATATTAAATGGAAGAATGCACATAGGTCAACTTCATAAGCCTATAATTTTTGGGTTAGTAGTATAAGTATAGTATAAGTTTGTAGAGTATTCCTATTTAGCAATACATTTATGATATCACATGCTAAATTTACTCCTGCCCATTTTTCCTCAAGTCTGCAGGGAGAAGGGGTGATCTATGGACTGAAGTCCAAAGCACAAGAGAATGATCTACTATAAATTTGTCTGATGGCTGGTAAATTAATGAGATGGTGACAGCATTGGAGAAGGTTGAGTATAAACCATGTATTTCATCTGTTTCTTGCTATTGATTTTACTGCAAATTACTCTTATTATTAGTGCAATATGACTATATTAAAGAACATCCAAACATTTTTGTTCATTAATGCACTGTGACTGGAAATGAAATCATTTTAATATGAATATTTTCTGTTATTAAGTGTATTTCTATAATAGTTCTTCATCACTGGTGCCACAAAAAGCCAGACAACAGGTATCATGAGCTCCATGCAGTCAAACTCCTCCACAAATGTGACCTTTGTTCGTCCTGCAACTTTTTTCATCAATGGCTTTTTTAATATCCCACATGCAAAATATTACTATGTGTTCTTGTCTTTAGTGTATGTTGTAACTGTTTTAGGGAATTCATTTATCATGTGTATCATTTATTTGACCCGCAGACTTCACACAGCCAAATACATTGCTGTTTTTCATCTGGCTCTTTCTGATCTGTGTGGAAGCTCAGCTTTGATTCCAAAACTTATTGACATATTTTTATTCGAGCACCAGGATATTTCATATGAAGCATGTTTGGCATATATGTTTTTTGTATTTCATTTCATGAACCTGCAGTCATTAACACTACTTGTCTTGGCTTATGACAGACTGGTTGCTATTTGTTTTCCTTTACGATATCATGCCATTGTAACCAAACCAGCCATGTTTCTGATCATAGGGGTGATATGGATTTTTTCTGTCACATTTATTGCTTCAATGGTGAGTTTGATCACACGACTCTCTATTTGTAGATCTAACATAGTCAATAGTTATTTTTGTGATCATGGCCCTATTTATAGACTAGCTTGTAATGATAATACCATAAATATTATCATGGCAAATATTTGTTTTGGTCTCCTCATATGTATGCCACTGATATTGATAATCATCTCATATTTCTGCATTGCTTTAGTTTTGCTTAAGATCGCTCATGGTGTTGACAGGATCAAAGCCATGAAAACCTGCACCTCACATTTCATGTTGGTGGCGATTTTTTATGTGCCGCTTTTAGGTATTAATATTGCAGCTTTAGCAACATTTATCCATCCAAACGCCCGGATAATTAACAATTCCCTGACGCAGACAATACCCCCTATGCTGAATCCCATCATATACACTCTAAAGACAGAGGAGGTCATGCAATCCATAAAAGAACTGTATAAACGCAATAAGGTGAACACTAGGCTACTACTGAGAAAAGGTTGAATGCAAAGGGTTATTAAGAAAAAATAATGATTTTGTTTAACTGTATTAAGGAGTCTGTAATTGTGTGTTGACAATGAATATCCAATTGGTCATAATGTCAGTTGAGAGCATTCAACAAATATTTAATTTAACATAATTGACTGACCTGTGTGTGCAGATGTTGTAGAAAATAATCTCACAGCCTTCTCATATGTGATAAAAATAAATCACTCAAAATATTTATGAGGTCACAGAAATTAGAATTTGCATTGTAATGAAGTTGTATTGTATTTTCATTTGTATTGTATTGTAATGAATGGCCAGTAATGAACTAAACTAAAGTAATAAATTTACTTCACTTTGTTTTCTTGGAAATGATTGAAATGTTTGTTTGAAGTGCAACAAGGCTTTCCATGTGTGCTGATTTGATTATGGGTACATAAGGATTGTTCACACACACAAAAAAAATATTTACTCATCCTCATATTGTGCCAAAGCCATTTGACATTCTTTTTTTTTTATCCGTGTTGTAGAACACAAAAATTCACATTAGCCATACAATTCATTTACAAAAAAATGGAAAAAAGCTGAATAAAAGTGAATGGTGTTAAATGGAAAAAAGACATTCATACAATGTACAAATGACATGACAGTGAGTAAAAGGTGATAGTATTTTCATTTTAAATCTCTGTGTAAAAATATATAAACATTATATTTATTAACAACAACATGTAAACACACTTGTGACACACAGTTTGGCCCACAATGCCAAAGATCTCAGACAACAGTGTAGTATGTGAAGTACATACTACTGAAGGGGGGGGGGGGGGGGGGGGATTTGATCCCTGATTCTAATGTGACCTCTAGTGGAAAAAGCAAGTGTTGTGCTGGATGATGGCTTGAGCTTAATTGTGATTTACTATGTACAATTATATATGTTTTGCCAATCGATTGATGTGGCAACCATATTATATAATGCATATTTTTGAATATATATTTTTAATGGCTGTAAAGGGAGAAAGACACTGAATGGTGTAGTTAACGTCATCAATTAAGTCATACTTTTGACATTTCTAACCCATAATAACAACAAAGGCATTGTAGGCCTGTCAAGATAGAATAGGAGAGAAAAGGAGAGAAATGCACTAAGAGTATCTTAAAAGAAGTCCATATGACTCTTATTGTAAATTCTGAAGCCACACAATACCTTTTGCCTTCTGCATATTCATTGTTTTTTTCATGCACTGATCAATTTTTATATTTTGGACTTTTCATAACATGCTGTTTCAGGCTAGAGAAGAGAAACATCCAAAATGCACGTCTAGATGTTTATTTTAATATACTTTATATATACTTTATATATTTCTGTCTGTAGATTTCTGTTAAAATACATATCTTTAAAGGCCTTTTTCTTAAAATGTTTTTTTTCCCTCATGCACTGAGCCAGAAATCTTACATACACCAAACTTTGCAGTTTAATTCCTATCTATATTCTGATGGTTTCATATATAATTTGCCGAATTTCACACCACGTTTTATTCCCAAATAAACATGGTGAATTTTTTTTTGACAGTAAATTTGTATAAAAAAAAACAATAAAAAAAAACCAACAAAATTACATTTTGAACATTCAGATTCCTATTCTGAAAATGCATGCAAATGAATGCATATTTAACTGAATAATTTCATATTAAATATAAAATTTCAGAGAACTTTTGTTTGCAATTCTTAATGTAATCAATCAGCTGGTGAAGTATGGTGATATTAGTTCTATATATTAGTTACATTTTTTACCCTATTCACCTGAGATGTTTAAATTTAGCCCAAGATACGGGACAAGTACAACCAGGACAAATACAGATACAGTAACTACCTTTGACAATATTGTTAGTGCTGTGATTTGACTGGCCAGATGACAGCTCTAAGGAGATGTGTCATTGGTGGAGACTGTCACAGTCAGTGATAGGCTGAAGGGATTGACACCTCTTCGTTCAGTATATAATGCATTAGGGAAAGCCTGCAGGCTGGGCAAACCTCCTAAGACCTTACTGTGAGTACATCATATATATATATATATATATATATATATATATATATATATATATATATATATTATATAAAATTTCAACCTTTTTGCATTCTGCTTTTCTGCCCAGACAGGATGAAAAAAAAAGATGGTTCAAGAGGTTACTGGAAGCAGGAACATTTCCTTCCTGTCCGCTGTATTCTCTGGTATACCTCACATGAGATACTATTATATATTCCTGTTTATTGCTTACTTTATTTCTTTTCTAGGAAACTCCTGTCTCATGTTTGTAATCATTACAGACCGAAATCTTCAAAATCCTAAATATATTGCTGTCATTAATTTATCACTGACAGACATTTGTGAGAGTATCACTGGATGCTTTTTTTGTTTGGGAATCAGTTGATCCCATATGGATTGTGCTTATGGCAAGCCGTTTTAACTTTTAATCTATAAACCATACTAGTATCTATTTTTATGCTACTAGTACTTACTTTTTAGATACTAGTATCTTTTCCATTAAGCACTAGTACTTATTTATTACCTACTAGTGCTTATTCTTTAGCTACTAGTGATTGTTGTTTAGCTACTAGTACCTTTTTAAAAGATACTAGTACTTATTCATTAGATACTAGTTCTTATTTATTAGATACTAGTACTCATTCATTAGATACTAGTACCTATTAAACAGACACTAGTACTTATTTATTAGATAATAGTACTTATTCATTAGATACTAGTATCTATTTAATAGATACTAGTACTTATTCATTAGATACTAGTATCTATTAAATAGATACCAGTACTCATTTTTTAGATACTAGTTCTTATTTCAATAGTGACTAGTAACTATTCTATTGTTACTAGTAACAAATTTAAAATTTTGCCATTGATTTCTATGGTGATCTGTCATTGAGATATCAACTTCAATTTTGACTAGTATGTATTCCAGTTGTGACTAGTACTAGAGATCGACCGATATATCGATTTACCGATATTTTTCCCGATATTTAAGCATGTTACCACAATCGGATATCGGTTTTTTAATATCGGATTCACCGATAAACGGCGCCATCTTGTGGGTGTTTTGAGAATTGCGCGCAGGATCACCACTGCAGTGCGTCTGAGGGGAGACGAGACAACAACAACGGTGTGCACAGGTAGCTACTTGATTTGCTGTAGTTAGTAAACTTTATTTAACATAACAGCCATTAATGCACAAATTAGATGTATTACATAAATGCCTGATGTGCAGTTTATATAGCTTGGCTCTAAGAAATAGAGACGAACTCACAGAGTCACGTAAAATAATCCGTCAGTCTGTCCCAATAAAGACAAAACTTTGCCTTAATTAAATAATATGCAGCCATGAATGAGCGCATGTTGTGCTGAATTTAATTCTCTCTCTGCTGTCTATGCTCATCATTAGTCTCGTGAAGTCGGAGTCACGCAGGCTAATTCGTCAAGTCCTCTCCAAATAAAGACGTAACTTTGCATGAATTAAATAATACAGCCATGAATGAGCGCATGTTGGAAATAAAAGCGCTGAATTTAATTCTCTCTCTGTTGTATATGCTCATCATTAGTCTCGTGAAGCCGCTTTCATATTGCTGTTCACTCAGCGGTTGATGCTCAGGAAATGCTTCAGCACGGCCACCGCATGTAACTTTTAACAATATTCACTTGTTTAAAACACGCTAAATTATAATAACATTTACCATATAACAATTATTTCGTTAATAAACATCTAAATAAATACATCGCTATGGAAATTAATTATGTATTATCTCCGCGAGCGATCGCAATTTGAGTAGGCTATAGTTCTGTGTAAATGCATAGATAAACCGCACTGTCAGCAGGCATTTCATAATCTAGAATGACAAAAACATATTAATAATTCTGATATAACATACCAGTTGAGAAATGCAATAAAACATGATGTTTTGTTTGTTATAGTTCAATATTCCAGAGAATATTATTCAGTGAATTAACATTATCCAGTGAATTATTCTTCACTCTTTATCCTATTAAACAGCTTATAAACCTAAAACTGTAGTTTAGTGTCACAGATCGACCAGGCTCCCACGCCAGCCAATCACATCGCACACCCTCACCTGAATACTAATGGAACACACCTGCACGCACTCAACACCTCATTACCTCAAGCCATATAAGCACGCACCTCACCACAGTCTAACGTCCGGTCTCGTTTACACATAGTGAATGATGCTATCACAGCGACCTACCTGCTACTTACCTCCTTGTGTACCTACCTCCAGTGTTCCCCGTCTGCCTGCTCCAACGCTATCCTCCGGAAGTCTGCTACTCTGCCTGTGTGAGGTGTGTGCCCTCGATCTCCACTGCTTAATACTCCTGTCAAGACAAAGATCTATAATCATTCTCTCATCTACCGTCAATTGATATTCTGCTCACCATTTGCTCTGCTGAACAATTAATAAACATCTGTTATTTTCCCGAGTCTCCGTCTGAGTCTGCTGTTCATAACAGAAGACCGGACCAAACACTAAGGACAGCATGAGCAATACCGACCCCTTCCAGGAGCTCGTTGACAATCTCAGACGAGTTCTACTTCCTTCACCGGCTCCACCGCCATCACCACCGATCACCTCCACGACAAACACCATCACTTCTTCTGCACCCCTGATCGCCAGTCCCATGGCCCGACCAGCGCCCTTCTCTGGTGTGGCGGGGGAGTGCAACGGGTTTCTCTTACAATGCTCCTTAGCCCTAGAGATGCAACCGCAGCTGTATCCCACTGAAAGATCAAAGATCGCCTTCATCATATCCCTCCTGACAGGTAAAGCTCTGCAGTGGGCTGAAACTATCTGGTCACAATCAGGTCCAGTCACTCAGTCTTTCCATAATTTCATCACTCACTTCCGTGAAGTGTTTGGCCACTCAACAGCCGATCCATCCATCAGTGATCAACTCTACCATCTCCGACAGGGAAACAGATCCATCCAGGACTACGCCCTCCAGTTCCGCACCCTCGCTGCAGCTAGCGGATGGAACGAACGATCATTACTCACCACTTATCGTCAAGGACTCGAACCTAAGTTGCGGTTGCAACTCGCAGGATATGATGATTCCAGTGGACTGGAACATTTAATCCAACTATCCATTCGTTGTTCAACCCGCATGCAATCATGTTTTGAGGAATCAGCCCAACTTACCCGTTGCACTCCTCAACAGCGCCCCCAAGAAGCAAACCGCCCTCCAGAACCAGTTCACGAACCCATGCAAACAGATAGTACCCGTTTGTCATATACAGAGCGGCAGAGGCGAATTACCCAGGGCTTATGTTTATATTGTGGAAATAGTGGACACCTAAGATCATCATGCCCCATTCGACCTCCTCGACTCCCGGTGAGTGCAATTCGACCCTCTATATCCAGAATGAATCCCCTATCTACTGTTGTAATACTTACTGCCTCCACTGTATCCATTCCAGTTCACGCCTTACTCGACACAAGGTCCGCCGGAAACTTCATTTCAGGGAGCCTCTGCCGCCAGCTCAATCTCCCAACCGTTACCAATCAAACCATCTATCAAGCCCAATCGATAACTGGAAAACCCATCAGCCGCCGCCATGTAAGACTCAGTGCGGGTCCCGTTCAGCTACGAGTGGGTGAACTACATGAGGAACAACTCCATCTGCTGGTTCTGGAGGGATCTACAACGGACATAATCCTCGGACTTCCATGGTTTGTACAACATGATCCCCAGATTTCCTGGCGCTCGGGAGAAATCCTGAAGTGGGGCAACCAGTGTTTCCCAACATGTTTCCCTCGTCTACCTCACCCAGCTCCTCGTCAGATCCAATCTCTACCGGTAAACTCCACCTCCATAGAAAGCCCTCTTGAGAAACAGTCTGTCTCTATACCTTCCTGTTATGCCCCCTTCAGAGATGTCTTCTGCCCGAAGAGGGCCTCCCAATTACCTCCTCACCGGCCATGGGACTGCGCTATTGAACTGGTACCAGGTGAGCCAGTGCCCAAAGGGAAAATCTACCCGCTGTCTCTACCGGAACAGAAGGCCATGGAGGAGTACATCGAAGAGGCTCTTCAGCAAGGCTACATTCGCCCTTCGACATCCCCTGCTGCTTCAAGCTTCTTCTTCGTGGCAAAGAAGGACGGAGGCTTGCGGCCTTGCATTGACTACCGGGCACTTAACAAAATCACCATTAAGTTCCGATACCCTCTTCCTCTCGTCCCAGCAGCCCTGGAACATCTCCGCGGAGCCACCATCTTCACCAAGCTGGACCTCCGCAGCGCGTATAACCTCATCCGGATACGCGAGGGGGACGAGTGGAAGACGGCTTTCGTAACACCTACTGGCCACTATGAATATCTTGTCATGCCGTATGGTCTTGTCAACGCCCCCTCCGTATTCCAAGACTTCATGCATGAGGTGCTCCGGGAGTATTTACACCGGTTCGTCTTGGTTTACATCGATGACATCCTCATCTACTCTCGGAGCTTGACCGAACATCGTCTCCACGTTGCGGAGGTCCTACAACGCCTACGCAAGTTTCATCTGTTCCTCAAGGCTGAGAAGTGTTCATTCCATCAACCGTCAGTACATTTCCTAGGATACAACATTGATAGTGGTGGCATCCGTATGGACGAGGGGAAGGTGGAAGCCATCAGGTCCTGGCCAGTCCCTACCACAATTAAAGAACTTCAAAGATTCCTTGGCTTCTCCAACTTCTACAGACGATTCATTCAGAGCTACAGTACCATTACCAGTCATCTAACCAACCTCCTACGGAACAAGCCCAAGTCTCTGTCCTGGACATCTGCCGCCACGGAAGCATTTGAACACCTGAAGGACGCCTTTACCCATGCTCCAATCCTCGTCCATCCTGATCCCACGAAACCCTTCATTGTAGAGGTAGATGCCTCGACTACGGGGGTTGGAGCTGTGTTATCCCAGCAGCAGGGGACCCCAGCCAAACTTCACCCATGTGCCTTCTTTTCCCGTAAGCTCAGCCCGGCGGAAAGAAACTATGACATCGGCAACAGGGAACTTCTGGCCATCAAGCTAGCCCTCGAAGAGTGGAGGCATTGGTTGGAGGGTTCACAACATCCATTTACCGTCCTAACTGACCACAAGAACTTACAATACTTACGCGAAGCCAAACGACTTAACCCTCGCCAGGCCCGTTGGGCACTCTTCTTCACCCGGTTTAACTTCACCATCTCTTACCGTCCAGGATCCAAGAACACTAAAGCCGATGCCTTATCACGTCTACATACTCCACAGGAAACTAACGAAGAACCAGAATCCATCATTCCCGATAAACTCATTGTCTGTCCCATCCAATGGAGTAACGACTCTGCCACCTCCTCCAATGCTTCCACGGCCATTCCGCCGGGCTGCCCACCAGGAATGCAGTATGTCCCTCGATTACAACGCAATCACCTTATCCACTCTGTACACACTTCACTGGGCACTGGCCACCCCGGGACCAACAGCACCCTGTCGCTATTGAAGAACCGCTACTGGTGGCCCAACATGGCAAGGGACATGAGAAGGTTCGTCCAGGGTTGTGCAGAGTGTGCCATTTCCAAAAGTCCTCGCCACTTACCAGCAGGCAAGCTCCTCCCGTTACCCGTTCCAAATCGTCCATGGTCACACCTGGGAGTAGATTTCATCACCGACCTGCCAGATTCTGACGGTAAAACATGCATTCTGGTGATTGTGGACCGATTTTCAAAGTCTTGTCGACTCCTTCCTCTCAGGGGCCTGCCCACAGCCCTGGAAACAGCCGAATTATTGTTCAACTTCGTCTTCAGATATTTCGGCCTACCGGAAGACATAGTGTCGGACCGGGGCCCACAATTTATCTCCCGGGTCTGGAGGGGATTCTTCAAACTCCTAGGTGTGACCGTGAGTCTGTCATCAGGATACCATCCCCAAACGAACGGGCAAACGGAGAGGAAGATCCAAGAAATCGGCCGCTTCCTACGAACCTTCTGCCATGACCACCAGGACTCTTGGAACCAGTTTATTGGCTGGGCCGAGTACGCCCAGAACTCCCTACGTCAACCTTCTACTGGACTCACTCCCTTCCAGTGTGTACTCGGTTACCAGCCACCCTTGTTCCCCTGGTCTGGGGAGCCATCTGAGATACCAGCAGTGGATTACTGGTTCCGAGAGAGCGAGAGGGTCTGGGACAATGCTCACCATCATCTTCAGCGAGCAGTGCGCAGGCGCAAGATGACAGCAGACCTTCGTAGGTCCGAAGCCCCCCAGTACCAGTCTGGCTGTCAACAAGGGACATCAGACTGCGCCTGCCCTGTAAAAAATTAAGTCCCAGATATGTTGGTCCCTTCACGATCTTGAAGCAAATCAACCCGGTCACCTTCCAGCTACAACTTCCTCCACAATATAAGATCCATCCCACATTTCATGTATCACTGTTAAAACCTTACCACCCTCCTGTCTCTCCCTCCACAGAGCCTGGTCTAAGTGAGGAACCCCCTCTTCCACTGATTCTGGAAGATGGCGCCGTATACGAGGTGAAGCAGATCCTGGATTCCCGGCGCCGTGGTGGTCAGCTGGAATACCTTGTTGACTGGGAGGGCTATGGACCGGAGGAGAGATCTTGGGTTCCCAGGAATGACGTTCTAGATCCAACCCTACTTGAGGAATTCCACTCAACCTACCCAGATCGACCAGCTCCCAGGGGAAGAGGTAGACCACCACGCCGTCGGGGTCCTCGGCCCTCTGGAGCGGGCCGTGGAGAGGGGGGTAATGTCACAGATCGACCAGGCTCCCACGCCAGCCAATCACATCGCACACCCTCACCTGAATACTAATGGAACACACCTGCACGCACTCAACACCTCATTACCTCAAGCCATATAAGCACGCACCTCACCACAGTCTAACGTCCGGTCTCGTTTACACATAGTGAATGATGCTATCACAGCGACCTACCTGCTACTTACCTCCTTGTGTACCTACCTCCAGTGTTCCCCGTCTGCCTGCTCCAACGCTATCCTCCGGAAGTCTGCTACTCTGCCTGTGTGAGGTGTGTGCCCTCGATCTCCACTGCTTAATACTCCTGTCAAGACAAAGATCTATAATCATTCTCTCATCTACCGTCAATTGATATTCTGCTCACCATTTGCTCTGCTGAACAATTAATAAACATCTGTTATTTTCCCGAGTCTCCGTCTGAGTCTGCTGTTCATAACATTTAGGAAGTTATGACTCCTGTCCTTTAGTTATTTTTTCCATTTGAAAATGAGACATTCTACATTTATTTTGCTTATTGTTAAAATCAGTGTTGCCGCTGATGCTTGTTATAAATGAGATGTTTTTATTGTTGTAATATGATTAAATTTACAACAAATATTAAGATTAAATTTAACAGGAAAGACTGTTAATTTTCAACTTTTTTTTTTTATTTTTTTTTTAAGATAACTGAAAGGAGGAAAAACCAAAGTGAAGTATGGACTTACTTCACTTATTTATTTACTTTATAACAGTAAATAAATATCGGTTCTGCGTATCGGTTATCGGGTACATAAACATGCAAATAATTGGTATCGGTATCGGTTATAAAAAAAATCAATATCGGTCGATCACTAACTAGTACATAATTTTTATGTACTAGTAGTTATTCATTAGGTACTAGTACATATTTTTTAGATACTAGTATTCATTCATTAGATACTAGTACCTATTAAATAGATACTAGTACTTATTCGTTAGATACTAGTACTTATTATTAGATACTAGTACTTATCCATTAGATACTAGTACACATTTATTAGATACTAGTACTTATTCGAAATGTTACTAGTAAGATTTGTTATTTTACTAGTAAATTTTTAATCAAACTCTACTGTAGCCATTTGGACTAGTCATAACATAAGATGAGTAAATATGCAGACCTGACTAGTAAGATAAGAATTGTTACTAGTAGTAATTACAAAAGATACTAGTGTCTAATAAATAAGTACTTGCACCTAATGAATAACTACTAGTATCTATTAAATGGGTACTAGTATCTAATGAATAAGCACCAGTATCTAAAAAATAAGTACTAGTATCTAATGAATGCTTACTAGTAATATTTAAATAGATACTAGTCACTATTGCAATAATTACTAGTCAGAAATTAAAAGATGATATCAAAAACAGAATAACTACCACTACCTGTTCATTTGGAGATATCTTCAACCTCATAAAGAACTAGTGAGAATGTATTTGGAGATATCTTAATTCAAACAGATCATTACATAAACATAAGTACCTCTCAACCGTCCAATCAGAGTCCACATGGCAATACAATACATTAATATGCTGAATTAATGTGATTGTTAAGTAGGGCTAACTGGCTTTGTATGTTAGCCTACCTTGCTAATTGGTTACCATGAAAACACAAGGAAAGATTACAAACCTGTTGTCCAACAAAAGTATATTGACATATTTTTATTCCAAATTCACTGCATAACATCAGTCGAGCATTTGAAATAACTTCCTTTTGTGATCTGACATGGTTTCATGAAACAGAATGAAGCAGAAAACATGCCACTTTATATTATTCTATGCAGTGATAAAGCCTATGTCGATTAACATTTTAAATATACTTTATTCTTATAAAAATACCCGAGATGGCTTGAAGAACACAGATAAAACCATATATTGTCGCAATCATTGTTTATTTTCTTCATGTTTCATCAGTAAAAGTTCTGTCTGCATGTTATTCAGCTACTATGCTACATAAACAGTGAAAGCTGAATGTCTTCTTTGTCCATATGAGGGATTTCCTGGAACTTCATCAGTGAGTCTCACTTCTGGAGTTTCTGCGCGAGGGCGCCCTCCGGCGACGAATATGAATGAAAAAGAAATTACATTAATTGAGGACTCGTTATTGCTCACAAAACCCTAATTACAGCAAAAATAATTAAGAACTTTGAGGTGAACATTTGCAAATCCTTATGTTTTTTTCCAGTGTAGAGAAGTTTACATTTTTTTCTTTTTCTTGCAGCTATATTTATTATTATATTTATTTTTAAATACTGTTTTGTATATTATAGTGAAATAGTGTTAATACAAAAGTAATATTCCTTATTTTGTTTAATGTTTTAATAACCATAATCATTATTAGTTATATTGAAATGTAAAAACAACATTTTTGGCCAAATTGTGCAGCCCTACAAGTACAGCAAACCTGGGTCATTCTACAGAAACGTCCAGTTTTCTGTCCCTAGACTTTACAGAAATATTACAGTTGAATTACACATTAGGGTTAAATTTTTTTATATAAATTTTAAAATGAAACAATATGTTATTTGAGCAATTACATCTTCCTGAGCTGTCAATGTGGCATTTTTTTTTTTTTTATTAATTCCAAGTACCACAAAACTGCTTGTCCCCACAGCCATGTACAGAGGGAAAGTGCTTTATTTTGAGGTCAAAAACAGGATTTTCTACCATTTAAAATGCAAAAGTCTATTCATAACTATCAAATATATGATGTAAATGGCATAAAAAAAAAAAAAACTAAATTTCAAATATGCCCATGTTTAGTCCACTGTTTCTTTTCAGTTATCAGAAATTTTCTAATTTATCTCTTGATTTCATATTAAGCTTTTAGTTGACGTCACTGGTATGACCTATTTATTGTTAGGGAATTGTAAAAAAAAAAAAAAAAAAAAAAAAAAAAAAAACCATAATAAAAATGGTTTACACTAATTAATTTAGTGAGTATGCCATGATTGACAACATGTGGTTTGATACTTTGCAGCAGACATTTTTTAAAATGCATTTTTCATGAAAATTGTCACTGGTGTTACTGTCACTGGTGTTACCTTCCTGATGGGTAACACCAGTGAAGACCAGTATATCAGGTCTTACGTATGTCACTGGTGTTACTGTGCTGTGTTGCTATGTTACTGTACTGTTTTTCTGTCACATTAAATAAATAAAACACAATCTACTTATTTCTTGCATTTTCATTATTTTTCCTGTAACTCTGACTACATGTGCTGAAAAAAAAAATCGAGAAATAATATTTCATAAAAACTTTTAATATTGCTAACGAAGGTAACACCAGTGCCAAAAAATTATACATGTGGTCTTGAAATAATTGCACAAAAAAAGCTAAAAAAAAAAAAAAAAATTAAGCTGTTATTTATATGTATTCATAAAGTCAAAAGGTAATCTAATAATGTGGTCTAAGTTTAAATGTTAAAAAAAGAAATAAATTTTAAGACATCTTGCCAAACCAAAAGTGGATGTTTCTGTAGAATGTTTTTTTTTTTTTTTGGCCTTTTTCCTAAATAAAGAAAATGTTTGTCTGAAAACATAAGGTTTGGATTTTGTGTGCCTTGTACAGAACATTAATGTAAAAACATTCAGTGTCTGTAGCACCAGTGTGTCCTGTATAGAATATTTATGTTAAAACATTCAAAGTCTGTAGCACCAGTGCTATATGCAAAAAAGTTAACGTACAGCCCTGATATGATATTTATTGTTTTTACTGGAGGAAAAGAGGAAAATAATAGATAATACAGTTTTTCTCAGTTGCTTTGGTGCATTTCTCGAATCGTCCTTAATAGTTGCAAAGAAGTATGTGCATTTCTCAATGGATTACCTGCAAAAGCCTGTAACTTACTCAAAATCTTTAGTTAATCTCTCTAAAGTAAGTATTTATGTCAATGAACATATCAGTGCCATCAGAATGAAAAGTCCTTGTGTCATTGTTCACAAACAAGATAGTTCAAAATGCTTAGTCATATTGTCAGTATAACAGTGCGCTCTGTTAGTATTACCTGATGTAAACTACGGCAACAGTTTGGATGACAGTTACTGTACTGAAATGCAGAAGGCTGTACTTCTTATGCCACATATCCATTTCAAAAGTACAAATTTACACATTACTGTATGTGGGATATTGATTGAAAGAGACTGCTTCGAAATGTTTGAATTATTGAGGATATGGTCAATCTCCTAATATGTAGCTGCACCCTTCAGCCATTGTAAGGCCATGATTGACAATAGTAGACAGTAGTGGCCCTTATTTCATCTGATAGCTATGCATCTCTGTCCTTGGCCTCTTCTGCCTCTTCCTCTGTTTTGCCTCTGTACACTTCCACCATGAATCCTTACTCCTCTTCTTCCTCTCGTCTGTTGACCCTGATCGTTTTCTGGATGTTCATCCATTGTCAGAATTATATATGCTTTCCAGTTGAAGGTTCATGAGATGCACCTTTGAGCTATTTCAGAGAACTAGTTTATAATTGGTTGATCTACATTCTCTTCATTAGTGAAAGTCAAGATTCATTTGCACAATTCATGGCAAATTTACAAAAAGTCTAATAGAAATGTGTAGAAAATATGCTTGACAGTTTATGACAACTAGATCAACAATTTTGCATTTAATGACTTATACGATGAACTAATGACTAGATGTTTTGAGGGGTAACACTATTGCACAGAGAACTATAAACCCTTTGAGCAACATGACAATAGCAACTGATAATGTAGGAAACTGCAGACAAATGTACATAATCAGTTGCATGAATGTACCAAAGCAATCGCAACTTGTTCAAAAGAATGAGAAACTGCTTTTATGATGTGCACAAGTGACTAGATGACGTAGGGGTTGACCAAGTAGTTTTGAGAATTTCATTTCTGATCTGAGAAATGCATCAAAGCCACTGAGAAAAACTGCAAAATTACTGTCTTATCTCCATCCTGCCACTAGAGGTCACTCGATGACCAACAAACACATTAGGCTACTATGTTTACGAAATTACAGTCTGTGCAAAACTGAAAAAAATATGTTTTCATATGTGCTTGTGTACAAATGATTGTTTCTTTTCCATGTGGTTTCCTGTCTAATCTCTCTCCTATATGTTGCTGGTTCATTAATATTCAACATACGATTAGCATACTGGGCAGAAATGCAAATTTAAAAAGTACTAGTATCTATTAAGTTCAGGATATCTCTGGTCTAAAAAGTTACTAGTAACTAAAAAATAAGAACTAGTTCTATTTTTTCTTAACAAGAAGAGTATAATTAAATACTAGTCACTATTGGAATAAGTACTAGTATCTAATAAACAAGAACTAGTATCTAATGAATAAGTACTAGTAACTTTACAAAAGACACTAGTACCTAAAGAATAAACACTAGTACCTAAAAAATAAGCACTAGTAGCTAAAGAATAAGCACTAGTAACTAATGAATAAGTACTAGTACTTAATGGAAAAGATACTATATCTAAAAAATAAGTACTAGTAGCATGAAAATAGATACTAATACGGTTTATAGATTATAAGTTAAAATGGCTTGCCATATTGTGCATATTGTGTAATATGCTCTCCAATATGTTATTTGTTTCAGTGCATTCACTAACTCTCACTATTCTGTCTTTTGACAGATTAGTAGGAATTTGTTTACCACTGAGGTATCATATGATTGTGACTCACAGATCCATGCTTGTTATAATTGGTGCTTCATGGACACTAATGCAAACAATCATCAGCAGACTTTCTTTTTGCAGAAATAGTGTCATAATCATTCATTTCTGTGATCGCAGGTCAAATTTCCCCAGCTGTGTCAGCATGCGGGTTCTGTTTCAGGTGATCATCATGTTTCCAGTTTTTTTGTATTATCTTTTCATATACATACATAGCTGTGACATTGTTCAGAATCACAACCCCACAGGACCGTCAAAGAGCTACAAAGACATGTGCTGCTCATTTAATATTAGTGGCTGTATTTTATGTGCCCATCAGCCTAACATATGTCTTTCGGGTCCTTTTAAGCACCAACACTACACTAATTATTCTTTCTCTGACCTCTGTGCTTCCTTCAGTGCTTAACCCTATAATTTACACTTTCATGACAAAGGTTATGACATCTGTGAAAAGGCTTATCAAAAAAAAGAATCATGTTTTCATCTAGAATACCAACTGTGTTTCAGTTATAACAATAGTAGCTGTGTGATATTTCTATGGAATTCTTTAAAATAATTATAGAATTACTAAATGTGAAACAGTGTTTGTTTTGTGTTACTTGAAGCATGAATTGTAAATGCAGGATCTTTAATCTTGTGCCAGTCTGATTTTATGTTTACATTTCATTCGAACTATATATAAAAGTCCTTTCCATATTCCTTTGTATTGTAATGTTTAGACACACTGTACTGTATTTATTCAGAATAACTGCTTAGGAAGGCTGAACGGTATGCAATGAATCATAGTGCCAAGAAATTTTGACAAATACACTGAAATCATTATATTATTGAGTGCATATCTAAAAACAGTTCTTTATCACAGGTAACACAACATTCCAGACAACGGGAAGCTTGACTTCAGTGCAGTCAAACTCCTCTGCAAATGTGATCTTTGTTCGTCCTGCAGCTTTCTTCATCAGTGGCTTTTCTAATTTCTCACGTGCAAAATACTACTACGTGTTCTTGTGTTTTGTATATGCTGTGACCGTTTTGGGGAATTCATTTATCATGTGTACCATTTATTTGGCCCACAGACTTCACACAGCCAAATACATTGCAGTCTTTAATCTGGCACTTTTCTGATCTGTGTGGAAGCTCAGCTTTGATTCCAAAACTCATAGACATGTTTTTATTTGAGCACCAGCTTATTTCATATGAAGCATGCTTGATGAATATGTTTTTTGTGTTTCATTTTATGAATCTTCAGTCTTTGACATTAATTGCCTTGGCTTATGACAGACTGGTTGCTATTTGTTTTCCTCTACGCTATCATGCAATTATTACCAAAACATCCATGTCACTCCTAATGTGCAGTATGTGGATTTTTTCCATGGCTTTATTTGCTGTACTTGTGGGATTAGTGAACAGACTCTCTTTTTGTAGATCTACTGTGGTCAATAGCTATTTCTGTGATCACGGCCCTATCATCAGCCTTTCCTGTAACAGTAATTTCATAAATTCATATATTTTATTTTCGTCTCCTAATTTGCCTGCCAGTGGTAGTGATAACCCTCTCCTATTTTTGCATTGCTGCGGCATTGCTCAAGATTGCTCATGGTGCTGATCGCATCAAAGCCACGAAAACCTGCACCTCACATCTTGTGTTAGTGGCAGTTTTTTATCTCTCAATTTTAAGTGTAAATGTTAAATCCAAGTCAACATCTATTGATCCAAACTCTTGAATAATTAACAATTCCCTGACGCAAATAATACCGCCTATGCTGAATCCCATCATATACACTCTAAAGACAGAGGAGGTGATGCAATCCATAAAAGAACTGTACAAACGATGCAAGGTGAACACTATTACAGAAAGAAATGTGAAAGAGAGAATATAGGAACTTGTCCTTTCATATTTTGTCTTTAATGTTTTTATTTAATGATTGTATGAAAGAAACTTCATGTCCTTTGTTGCATATAAATATCAGACAAGCTATATACTTTAATTATAACTGATCATTTAAAAAAATGCCCACTTGAACAGGATTGGCTGGTTTGATGTGTAGATATTATAATAATTGTACAAATTCCTCATATGTGATTAGAATTTAACTTCACAGTGCTCAAATAAAAATATTTGCATTGATTTTGTGTGGCTCTTTTGTTGTATTTTCCAATGACACTACCAAGGACATTTAATTTCAAAATTTGAATTTAACTTGCACAAATTTCAAGGCTGCTTCAACAATGGCAGTATAAAATTAAATAATATTTGTATGCAAAAACAATAAAGAAACTAAAGAAGAATATATTAAAGTGTAAAAATGTTTTAATATACAGTTTGTTGAAGTAAGATGAAAACAACTAGCCATTCAGCCCTCAGGTGCCATTTAGAGAAGCATTTAGAGAAACACAGTGTTGAAAAAGGTAAAATAAAGATAAAGAGGTAAAATAATGCTTCTGTAATAGACAGGGGCTATTACAGTATGGTTTCTGGGCCCCCTGGACAACATATTCAGGCCCCCGCATTCCACGTTCCCCTTGGTAGAAATCGCGCTCTGCATTCCCCTCGGTTAAAATCGCAACAACCCCGAATTGTTTACAGAATTTACAAATGTCCTAAATCAAATAATAAATCAAAAAGGTTTGGTTCATCCCAAAATGAATATTCTGGTACTTTACTCACTGTCACAATCCAAACTTTCTTCTGTTGCACATGGCGATATGTGCTGCATTTTTTTTTTATCTAGAAAAAGGTCATTAGCGATGCCAAGCTCCAATAAGTAGCATGTACCAAATATTCGCCTCAATCGCGTCTTCCATGCAAGTTGAAACATTTCAACTTGAGCGGAAAATTTGCATGATACATTGTCACGCAAGCCAGTCAATGAAGAGCTTATTGACATGTCCAGTTGTATCAGAAAATGGATTTTTATTGTTTTTATGTTTTTATTCGCACGAGTGGCATAAAAAACATCCCGTGAGTAACGCGATGTAAATATTCGCTTTGCTTTTGGTGTGCACACACAGTTAAAGGATTAGTTCACTCCAGAATTCAAATTTCCTGATAATTTACTCACCCCCATGTCATCCAAGATGTTCATGTCTTTCTTTCTTCAGTCTAAAAGAAATTAAGGTTTTTGAGTTTTGAGAAATGAAGGTCTCCATATAGTGGACTTTAACAAGGACCATAGTATTGCATTAATAGAAAGCCAAATAATATAAATATAGACAGTTTTTTTTTTTGACCTACACTGTTTTCTTTGAATCACAGTTTGTTTATAAGTTTCCACTTTATCTCCCAAGAAGATGGATGCAGGCATGTGGTAGGCCCAATCAAGGCCTACATTTGGAATAAACAAGCCATCAGTGGAGCAACAGCTTTAAAAAGATTCTGCAATTCATCCAATTTGTGAGTAACTATGGGGGAATAACTAAGTGCTGCTGTTGAGAATTTTGGCTTTGATCAAAGATATTAGCATGATGCAAGAAGCTGATGCTTATGCGCATATTGTGTCCTTTGGCTATCTGGACACTTGACTGTCTTTGTTTGTGTCAAACATGGCTGATGAAAATGTTGGACAAAGCATTGCCTCACTCAGTTCTATACATAGGGAAAGCTTGGTGTGTGCACATGTAGGATGAATGAAGTGAAAGCATTGCTTGCTGATGCTGGTGATGTAGAATCAATAAAAAGAAGTGTGGAGGCATTTTATATGGCACTTGGAGAATTTAAGACTGCTCATAAGCTTGTGCAGGAACAACTACCTGATGATATCAGAGAAATGACTATTGTTTGGTTTAAAATGGCAACATCTGAGAACTTTATGAGTGAACTGTATATGTGGAAAAGGTTCTAAAGGATCCACTAACACTTATCGAGCCAAACGATAGTGCTTCGATTGTGTCCAAAAGGTCACATAAGTCTTGTAGTTCTCACAGCTTAAGTATATCATCATCAGTATCATCAATGAGGATAAAAGTTTCTGCCGATAAAACAGCCCTTCTTTCTTGCTTCTTGCATTAAAACAAAAATAGTAGGTATAGACTTTATTATCTGGAACAATTCACATCTGGCCAGTCAAAGGAGCTTGTCTGAAGCTGCTTGCAAATGGATGCTAGGAAGGGTTGTGCTAAGAAGCTCCTGAAACTTCATTTTGGTGATTAAGTGAAGATTACCAGTGCTTATGGAGAAAGCTCTGAGTTGGAGTAATATCAAGGCTGATGATGGAAAGGCTCTTAATGCTTATGCACTTTATTTGACAGGCTGTTGCATTGCTGCTGAAGACCTTCCTAACATATTTGATCTTGATTTGCCTTTCAATCTTAAGCAGATTTTATGCAAGCTTCCATATAAATAATGTGAAAAGTGGAGAGAAACAGCATGTGACATTCTTGAAAGAACACATAGAGCTAAATTCAAGGATGTGGTTTCTTTCATTGAAAAGCAGGCTAAAATACTTCAAGATGTTCTAGATCCTGCTTCTCCAACAAGGGGCATTACATTTAAGACCGAGTTTCTGTACAGAAAATCTAATGGAAAAACTCAATCTAATGGAAGTTCTACTCAATACTATGGGACAAGAGAAATTAATATGTACATACAGATTAGATGGGTTCTGGGAGCCTCAACAATAACTTCTTGCCCCTGCCGGAGGTTTTCTCTCAAGCTTTTATACCAATTGGTAAAGAGAATATTACCTCTCAAGAATATCTCAAAGAGGTCACTTTGAATACCATTGAATCAGAAGTCGGTCTGTTGATTGGAGTTAATGCTCCAAAGATTATAGGCCATGGAGGGTCATTAATAATCAAGGGCAGCGGTTCTTATTTCTGGTCCTCCAACCCCCCACTCTGAGCTTCAGAGGCTCTTAAGAAGTCTCTGCATTTTGTCATAAAACAGCAAGCCTTGGATGAAGGGGGACTACAGACAGCTCTCTGCGAGGTGGAGGCTATAGTCAAAGATCATCCTATTACCACAATATATGATATTAATGATCCTGAGACTTTTGGACTAGTTTCGAGACTACTTTTTAAAAAAAATTTTTTTGACTATTTATTTATTTTAATATGTTTACATACTATTTGAAGATCTTAAGAGATGACAGTTTTTTGGCCTACACTGCTTACTTTGAATCACAGTTTTTCTTTAAGTTTCCACTTGACCTTTAATACAAGTTTGCTCAAACAGGTTTGTACTGTCAAACATACTTTTCCACATTGAAGTGACTACGCGTAAAGGAAGCCACTACAAGATGTACAGCTCATTTAATATTAGTGGCTGTATTTTATGTGCCCAGTCCTTGTAAGCACCAACAATACAGTTATTCTTTCTCTGACAACAACTCTGACATCTGCGCTTCCTTCGATGCTTAATCCTATAATCTACACTTTCATGACAAAGGAGTTTATGGCGTCTGTGAAAACACTCATGTACCAAAAAAAAAAAAAAAAAAAAAAAAATTCATCTAGAATACCAACGGTGTTCCAGTTATAATGACAGTAGCTCTCTCTCTCTCTCTCTCTCTCTGTGTATGTGTGTGTTTCCATGGAATTTTTCTCATCAGTACATTTTAAATAACTACAATTTCTAAATGTGATATATGTGTATATTATATAATAAAACACATCAACTACATATAATGTAGATATAACAATTAATTGTGTTAATTTTATTCTTAGAAAACACATTTCTAGAAAAAAAAGTATAGCATGCTTATGCTCTAGTAAAGCACAGACATTAAGTAAACTTGGATGGAATGTTTTAGAGTGAATCAAACCAGCTAACAGCAAAAAATATCTCACAAATGTATTGCTAATACTTAAAATAACATAGGCTACCAAAACAATGCCACTTCTGTTATTAACCTGGCTTTTTTTTTTTAAAAGGAATACTTATGAAAAATAAACAGGATAGAAATATGCAAGAAACCTAAAGAAAAGTAGTATTTAGAAAACTATTTTGAAGAAATACAAATGTTTGCAGAATTCATATTTTCAAAGTTTTTATTTATTTTTTTAAGGTGTACAAATTTACGGTCTTAAGTCTGAGACTAAAGAAAAAGCTTATGTTTGGCTTCTTCATTCTCAATATACAATAAATATGTACATTAAACATAGCCTACATGAAAATTTTCATGAAATATTTTTTTGCGCTGGACAGAAATTTCTGACACTATGGCTTGTTTATGGATGCTTTATTGTGCAGCACTCTCTCAGAGGCCTCTGCATTAGGCAGATTGTGTGGTAGAAGTCCTTTGCTTCAGAAGCTGCTCTTTGCGAGTATTCTGGTAGGTGGTCATGCACTCCTTAAACTTCTGAACCTCAGTCTGACACTTCCTCCAGTCCTGATGCTCAGCCATACAGTCCTGCAGAGAGTAGTGCAGCTCAGCACAGCCTGTCCTGGAGATCATCCCGTCCACCGGATCATCCTCATCCTCACTCCTGCTCCGGTTGTGAGGGGATGGAGGAGGAGTCGATGTCATCCTTATAATTCAAATTATAATTTAAAATGTGTTACAATAAATAACGACGAAAGTATCCAAAAATAATACAAGAAAAAGCTGTAAAAAACAAGCCGCTCGTATGTCAGCCTTCGATTGTCTTTCACGCTCGAGTCTGTGTAGCGAAACTCTTAAAGGTGTGATATTAAATAAACTTGCCTTTGCAGTTTAAGATTTCAAGAGCTTCAGGAAGGTTTCATAACTTGTCTAGTCGGGAACATTTGATATCACGAACAGGAAATGTGTTACATTTTTAAGAGTCCGAGTCTATTCATTGACGTAAGTAAAATGAGAGTAGATATATTTACACTTGTCTCTCACTAGATGGTAGTGTTGTATCAGATAATTGCCTATTTGCCACGATAACTCTAGTGAATTCAATAGAGATATTTTTCTTCATATTTCATATTTATGATTAATTGTTGACTGTTGTCTTAAATAGTATTAGGTTAACTTCCTAAACAAATACTGCTCAGCCAGGGGAATAAAAGTGCAAATATTAAAAAGAAAGACTTAGTTTTGTGTGTGTGGAAATAAAACATAGAATAAGGCTTATGGGGAATTGACTGGCAAGGAGATTTGCATTATTAAAAGGATTTTAGAAAGCAAACAGCAAACAAAAGCTGGCTAAGATGTTGCACACAAAGAAATTTTATATGACTAAATAGTGCAAGTTAAACAAGAAGATTCATTTTTACAAGTTAACTGCAGAGCAAATGTATAATTGAGGATTTAAATATATGATTAACAAAGCACAATAATACAAGAAGCATCACAGAACGCCTCCAAGATAGCGTTATAAGTAATATCAATACTTTACACTTGAACCAGTTACGTTGCACGTTAATGTGAAGTTTTTTAGAGGATAAACAGACAATCTCTGGGTTAATAAAGAATAAATTCTACTTCGATTCTCTTTCATTTTCAGTTAGTAGAGAATGGGATTCACACAGGGTGTGAAGAGGGTTGACACAGACAAGCACACTGTTCTTATATTTGAGTTTATAATAATTCCAAAAAATCTGAAGATAGTAATTGGAATGAAGAATAAGGCCACTAATATGAGGTGCTCTGTGCATGTGGCCAGTGCCTTATAACGGCTCTGATTATTTTTCATTCTGAACACAGCGGTCAGATGTAGGTCAAGAAAATAAAAATCAAAGGTACGACCAAAAAGAGTATACTTAAAACAGTGGAAAAGTTCCAATGGGATGTCACATCACTACAAGCGAGTCTTAAAACAGCAGCTTTATCACAAAAATAGCCGTTAACATTAAGAGAGCCACAAAATGAGAGAGTTGTGATGGATGCAGTGCAATAAGAGATGTGTGTTTGAGCTTCTAATGTACATGTATAAATACAACAATAAGACAAATAATAATAAAATTAAAGAATAAGTTTAAGTCAGAATAGAAATGTTTAATGATTACAGTATTATGGGTAATAATATGAATAAACAGGATTTTGCACTAAACAGTGAGAGTATTAAGAAGTTTTAGGACTCATTAACTATTCAACAGAGAGAGATGGCCTGTGGGAAGAAACTTCTGCTGTGCGTAGATGTTTTAGTGCCTAGTGTTTTGAGTCGCCGGATAGAAGGCAACAGTTCAAAAAGGTTGTGGCCAGGGTGAGTAAAATCCATTTTCCATCCAGGTCTCTCCAGAGATGTTGGATTAGGTTCAAGTCTGGGGTCTAGATGGGCCACTCAAGGACATTCATAGAGTCATCCCAGAGCTTCTCTTACCGTGTCTTGGCTGTGTACAATCGGCCTAGTCTGAGATCCTGAGTGCTCTGGACCAGGTTTTCATGCAGAATATCTCTGTATTTTCATCTTTTCTGTGTTCATCTGGACATCAGTCCTGAAACTTTTTTCTTTCTTTTACATTAAATTAATATAAGAAACCTGAACAAACAGTGCTGTTACAGTAAAACACATCACTATAGACAACTGTCTTAAATTGGAGCGTAAAATGAAAGCCATTTTCATAGTCCTTTATGTTTTTTATCTTCATAACCCAGTTTTTAAATGCTTAAGGAAACTTATAATTAGCTTTGATAACACATAATCAGGACTTCATTCATTTTAATCAAAGCTTCCACTGTATAAAGGATTCTGTCCAGAGGCCAAATGTTTTAATTCAAAGTATTTTGAGTTCACACAGCTTCTCCAGATGAGCTTCTGTTTCCAGTCTACTATTGTGAGACAAACTGTTAACAGAAAGACCATTGTTTGACTGTATGCAAACTGTATAAAGAAATTACAATCCAATGGGGAAAACACAGACTCATAAACAACCTATTGACTCCCCTGAACAACCTAATTGTCTACAAATTAAGATATCACTGACAAAGTGACTAATTTGTCTGTCTTATTAAAGCAGTTCTGATACACAAACAAATCAGGTCTAGTCTGTGTGAATGATTTTTGCTCTAATTAGCCCCAAGCTGCTCTCATCTCTTGAGGGTCAGGGTTAATGACCTTAGTGGAGACACAATGCAAACACAACATTGTTCGTCCTCAGAGTGAATTAAATGATCTCCCTAAACTCAAAAAGATGACATAATACTCTCAGAATTTACAGTAAATGAAAAGAAAATGAGAGAAAGCCCTAAATCATTAAAAAGAGGATTTAGTTTGTAGGATCTGGAATTTAAGAGTTCACCAGAGGTCGCCTCAAATTTGGAATTTATTTATTCGTTTATATGTCTTAAGTTAACTTTAACTGTATTAGGTTACCTTTCTAAACAGCCGGTGAACCGTTTCAGCCTTGCTGGAGTGCAGTAGGTAAACATCGTTCCACTTTGCACTTTGCAGACCAAGAGGCTATTGATTTTCATCAGAGACAGATACATGAGAAAAGTAGTGCAATTATTAAAAAGAAAGACTTAGTTTTGTGTGTGTGGTAAAAAAAAAACATAGAATAAGGCTGCTGGGGAATTGACTGGCATGGATATTTACATTATTTAAAGGATGTTTGAAAGCAACTGTATAACTGGAGATTTATATCTATAATTAACAAGCATTTTTAATTACCACAAAATAATACAGGAAGCATCACAGAAAGCCTCCAAGATAACATTACAAATAATTTCAGCACTTTACACTTGAACCACAGTTATGTTGTACATTACGTGAAGTTTTTAAAAGATAAACAGACTCTCTCAGTTAACAAGAACATATCCTGATTTGAATCTCTTTAGTTTTCAGTAAGTCGAGGATGTGATTCACGGAGGGTGTGAGGAGGGACGACAAAGACAAGCACACTTTTCTTACATTTGGGTTTATAATAATTACAAAAAAATAATCCAAGACTGAAGATAATTAAAAACTGGAATGAAGAACAAGGTCACTAATATGAGGTGCTAATATGAGTGCACACAATCAACTATAAAGTGTATAGTAAAAATATAGTTAAATTAGTTAAATTCCACTGGGATGTTGTATTGCTACAAGCAAATCTTGAAACAGGAGCATAATCACAAAAATAGCTGTTGACATTAAGAGAGCCACAAAGTGAGAGTGTTTTAATGGAAGTTTTTGAAAATGATACTGTTATCATCTTGATACTACAAAAACATGAATGCGTATTATGTGTTCAGTATATAGGTATATGGGCAGGTGTGTAGTGTTTCTTTACCAAATGCATCAAGTGCACCATTAACTGCCACCTGGATTTTGCAAAGCTCTTTATGATAAAGATGTGCTCTTTATGGCTAAATACTGAACAAAGTTAACTGCAGAACGAAAGTAAAATCAGAGATTTAAATTTATTATTGAAAAAAGCTTTTCAAATGACCACAAAATAATACAGGAAGCAACAAAGAAAGCCTCCAGAATAACAGTATAAATAATCTCAATGTTGTACATTAATGTGCATTTTTTAGAGGATGAACAGACAGTCTCTGGATTAACAATGAATGAATCCTGCTTCGAATTTCTTTAGTTTTCAGTGAGTAGAGGATGGGATTCACGCAGGGTGTGAGGAGGGACGAGAAAGACAAGCACACTGTTCTTACGTTTGAATTTATAACAATTCCAAAAAATCCAAGATTGAAGATGATAAAAATAGGAATGAAGAATAAGGCCACTAATATGAGGTGCTCAGTGCACGTGGCCAGTGCCTTATAACGGCTCTGATTATTTTTCATTCTGAATACAGCAGTCAGAATACCCATGTAGGTCAAGAAAATAAAAGTGAAAGGTCCAGCATTGAAGAGTATAGTTAAAGCAGTAGCAAAATTCCACTGGGATGTCGTATTGCTACAAGCGAGTCTTAAAACAGGAGCATAATCACAAAAATAGCTGTTGACGTTAAGAGAGCCACAAAATGAGAGAGTTGGGATGGATGAAGTGCTATAGAGTAATATAGTAAAAACAAAGAACCAAACTGCACTGATTATATAAATCATTCTGGTGTTTGTGTTAATAGACTCTTGTCTTAAAGGGAAACAGATCGCAATGAACCTGTCATAAGATAGAATACATAAGGAAAATGGTTCGAGGGATAAAAAAGCATAGTAAGTGTACATTTGCACAAGGCACAGTTTGAATGGCACAAAATTGTCTAGAACAATGTAAGTCTTTATCATGCCAGGCACAAGAGAGGTGCTGAGAACAATATCAACCAAAGCCAGATTCCCAATGGCCATAAACTTTGGGACATGCAGACGGTGGTCATAGAAAATGATGGCGATCAGGAAGACATTGCACATGACTGTGATCACATAAAGCACAGCGAGGAATATGACATAGAAATTACTGTAAGACATTGAACTCAATGCAACAATGTAAAATCCTGCAGGCTGAATGATGGAGTTGTTGCTGTTCTGCATGGCCGTCCTTTTTTACGACCCAGCTTCCTTGCAGAGTGTTTGATTTTAGTGGGTGAGAAACCATATACAGGTACCTGTGAGAAACAGTCACAAACAGTCTGTGCTTTACAAATCACCTTCATAACATTTATAAGCCTTTATGACATTCAACCAGAAATCTAACAATGAAAATCTACACTTGACATTTTAAAATGGTTGTCTTAATTGTATACTTACTTGCAACAATGATGCTGGGGTTTGTGGACAATGCAGATCACGCTGTTGTCTTCCCTGCAATTTTTTGCCTCTGTTTCACAGTCCAGGATTATTGTGAATCCTGAATGTGTACTTGAGAACATTTTGGGCAATATATTGGTAACTTTTCCCCCAGAGGTGTCATTAAAGAGGAAAGAATCTCTGGTATCTAAATAGTCTTTAGAGAAAAGACATTCATTACCAATTTTTACATAATTAATGTGGAATTAATGATGGTGTAACCAATTGCTTTAAGTGTCACTAATTAGTCTGTTTATTTTTGTGTTAATTTTTGTAACAACAGGAAACCCCTCAGAGGGATCATGCAAAGGTGGCATTATGAAAAAAATGGCAAAATCATGTAACTAAAAAAACTTCACATTTAAAGTGAAAAGCTTTAAAATCTTTCTAGGACGACCCACTGATTTATGTTATGCTTTAAATAAATAAATTATATATAATAATAATAAATAATTATTAATATATAACATATACTATCTTTCAAAAGTTGACAGTTGACATAAATTAATACTTTCATTCAGCAAAGATGTATTAAATTGTTCAAAAGTGACCGTGAAGACATTTACAGTATTACAAAAGATTTCAAATTAATTTGATTCATTTGAACTTTCTATTAATTAACGAATCCTAAAAAAATAAATGTAACACAAACACAGTTTCCACAAAAATATCATGCAGCACAACTGTTTTGAACATATAATAATCACATAATAAGAAATGTTTCTTGAGCAAAAAAATAACATATAAAAATAATTTCTGAAGGATCATGTAATGGCTGAAAATTCAGCTTTGCCATCACAGATATAAACTTACATTTTAAAATGAAATTACATTATTGAAATAGAAAACAGTTAAAATAATTAAATTGTAATAATATTTCACAATATTGCTGCAATATTGCCCCCCACATTTTGTTATGTTGCAGCCTTGCAAAATGCTCAGTTGCTTTAAATATGTATATTGGTTTCAACATTCAATGCCCCATAATGAAAAGGCAAAAACAGGATTTGTGATAAATTTGCAAATGTATTTTTTTTTTAAAAAAATCTAAGAAAGAAAGAAAGAAAGAAAGAAAAAAGGGGGGTGAAAATGAAATATCACATTGTATAAGAATTCAAGACTGAATCTGCTTTGGCAATGATTATAGCCTGAGGTCTTTTTGGATATGATGTGACAAGCTTTGCACACCTGGATTTAAGGATTGTCTTTCATTCTTCTCCGCAGATCTTTTGTCAGGCTGGATGGTGACTGTCGGTGGACAGCCATTTTCAGGTCTCTCCAGAGATGTTTGATTAGGTTCAGGTCTGGGGTTTAGCTCAAGGACATTCACAGAGTAGTACTCAAAGCCACTTTTTACTGTGATGGAGGAAGACTGAGAAAAAAAAAAGAGACTGCATGAATACACTTCAATGAAGTCTGAACAAGTTAAACAGCGTAATTTCAACATCAATCCTGAAACATACTGCTTTCCTTTTTCAGTAATTACATTTAAAGATATCAAGCTGTTGGTGTAATATCTGAGTAGTTGAAATGAAATTAATATAAGACGCCTGAAGGCACTGTTTCATTTGAGAATTGTAATGCTTCAAGAATAAACAGTGCTGCTACAGTAAAACACATCACCATAGAAATCTGTCTCAATTTAGAGAGTAAAATAAAACTCACTTTCACCGCTCATGGTTTTTATATTCCTAACCCACTTTTTAAATGCTTAAGAAAACTTATAATTAGCTTCGATAACACACAATTAGGGCTTCATACATTTCAATCAAAGTTTCCACTCTATAAGTGATTTTGGCTGTCCAGAGGCTATTGGATTCACCAGATGTCTTAATTCAAGGTGTTTTGAGTTGACACAGCTTCTCCAGAAGAACTAATGTTTCCAATCTGCCATTGGTCAGACAAACTTTTAACATAATTGAAATGTAAAGTTTAGAACAAAACGCAGCCATCTCATTGGACACCTACAGTACATATACCATACTGTATATATCCAGTGGGGAAAACACACTCATAAACAACCTGACTCCCCGAACAACCTAACTGTCTATAAATTAAGATTTCACTGACAAAGTGACTAATTTGTCTGTCTTAATAAGGCAATGCTGAAACACAAACAAAGCAGGTCTAGTCTGTGTGAATGATTTCTGCTCTAATTAGCCCCAAGCTGCTCTCATCTCGGGTAAGGGTTAATGACCTTAGTGGAGACACATGCAAACATGACATTGTTCGTCCTCAAGAGTGAGTTAACTGATCTCCCCAAACTCAAAAACACATCATAATATACTCAGAACTTAAATGAGAGATAGAGCACCCAGTCATTAACATCTGATCTGGAATTTAAAAGGTCAACTGAGGTCATCATAGATTTGGTTTTTATTTGTTCATTAACCATGATCATTTGCATCAGATCAAGATAAGCTCATCTCCTATAACGATTATTGAAATATTAAGAGATGGCTGCAGCGATGAACGGCGAGATTAAAATCAGATGTGAATATTAATGAGATTTTGCATCAAATGAATCAAGTGCATTTTGGATTTTGGTTTGAAGCCTCAGTTAGACAGCCACTGACAACAGCCTTCAGTATCTGTGAAAACCTTCAAAAATCTTGTTGGGAATCTGCCTCATGATTGCTGATGAAATTAGTGTTTGTTCAAGTGCCATCAACATCCACATTTCCACATTATGTAAGACAAACACTTGCATTTCTTAATAGACCAAAGTAATAATTTACAAAAACAAACAAGCAAAAAGGAGATACATAAAGGATAAACAAATCAAATAAAAATACTCAAGTGCAGGCAAAAGCAGTGGTGTATGTGTAAGGCTCAATGCAGGTGCATTTGGAATGAAATACTAGCATATACTGTCAGGATTTCTATGAGAGAGGACTCAAATGCAGAATGAGTAGTGACGGTTTATTAACAACACGACTGACAGGACAAGAGATGGTGAGTGTAGACAGTACAAACAGTAAGCAGGGATACGACTAGAAGTCAGGCAGGCTGAGAGAGAGGCCGTAGGGTCCCGCCCCGTATGACACTAAGCCAGAGAGGAGAAGGGACTGTGCAGATGATGACCGGAGGTAGGAAGCAGTGGCCTGACAGGCACATGAGGCGCAGCCACTCCACACTAGCGATCTCACAGGCACAGCACAGGACTAGCTGTGTGGCAGGAAACGGGAACCGACCAGGAGCTCAGCCTGCAAGTCAGGACAGGATAAGACTGACAAGAGACTAAAACAACAAACAACTTGGTGGGAATACACCGAATCACAGGACTGGTTAGACAGCGCTAGAAAACACTGACATACACACAACAGGTAAGAATAACAAACTGACAACACAAGAGAGAAAGGGAGCACCATATAAAGGGGCAGAGAACATGAGGAACAGGTGAGAACACGCAAACAAAAGAGGACTCTACCAGGACTAAACAAGGGGGTGTGGTAATGGGAAATAAGGAGGCAGGACAGGAGGAGCACATGGCAGACACAAACAAAGACAAAGCCATGTGCTCTAACACAACACAGACAAGGAAACATGAAACAAAGACAACACAGACAAGACAGACAGGGCAGGATCCTGACAACTACATACTACACAGTATGCTGACTATTTCTGAATATTAGTGTGTGAAACATTGTGCATGATTGTCATTAATTTAATTTAATGAAAAATCATTATAATAATATTATTATTATAATATAGCGTCATGTGATGAAATTAAATTAATGATTGCATGAAGGACAGGGAAAGTAAATACATTATTGAAAAATAAAAAATTATACACTTTTACAGCTGTTTTAATGTTCAGTCCTTTGCTTCAGAAGCTGCTCTTTGTAAGTGTTTTGGTAGGCGGTTGTGCACTCCTTAAACTTCTGAACTTCAGTCTGACACAAATAATACAACTAAAATTGTACTTGTAAGGATATGTATACACAGGAAAGCTACAACTA
Source organism: Spinibarbus caldwelli (assembly GCA_039654775.1). Classification (NCBI taxonomy): domain Eukaryota; kingdom Metazoa; phylum Chordata; class Actinopteri; order Cypriniformes; family Cyprinidae; genus Spinibarbus; species Spinibarbus caldwelli. The sequence goes on from CM077267.1 coordinate 8,697,761, forward strand.
TTAGTGTAGCAGGGAGACTAAGGCATTATTTTAATGACAAATGTCAAGAGCGCATTATTGTTGTGCGAAAGCACATATATGCGAGAGCGCGAATCTCTTCCCTCGCACGCGGATTTTCTTTGCTCTCGCACAAAAAGTTCTGTTTTGAGTTTGATATATTTTGTGCCAGTTCTCTTTGAGTTACGTGTTTGAGTGATATTGAGTTTGCAGATACATTGCAATATGGAAACTTTTAGGAAATTCTAAACTTTTTCTAAAATTCCATCTCTTTACAGTTCCAGATTATTGAGGAAAAAAGGATACAGTTGACTGTTGCCTCATGGAGTATCTTGTGGAAGACCAAGAAAAGCTCTTTCAAGACTGTCAGGTATGTTATTAAATGATTGATCAGAAGAATAATGTTACACAAAATGTTGCCCAGATGCCATTGTTTCATTTCCAATACCAATCACTGTGATTCAGCTGATAAACCAATCCAATACCAACCAATGCAGTTTAAAACTATATGTTTATTTTGTTGGGCTGTACATTTTAGGGATAATTCACCCAAAAGTGATAATTCTGTCCTCACTTAGTCAATGTTATGTTGTTCCAAACCCATAAAGTTTTGGTTGGTCTTCAATACACAAATGTATATATATATTTTAAATGAAAACAGTGTTTTCTGTCCCTCCAATGAAAGTCTATTCATCCAAGAAGTTCACGAAGAGATCATAAAAAAAAAAAAAAAAATGAATTGAGCAGTTTAATCCAAATTTTCTAAAGAGACACAATCGCTTTATAACAGTTTTAATTTAGTCATGTACTCACATATTTACATTAATCAGCGAACTTAAACAGAAGCTCAACCATACTTGCTTGATGCGTGAGAACAAACCTCACTGGTTCTTGCAGAAGCTCAAACATGCTGCGTGACACAAGAATAAACCTCAATGGTTCTCACTTGTCAAGCAAATTGAGCTTCCATTTTCCAAAACTGGATGCTCCAAACACTGTTTGCTAATCAGTGTTTATATGTGAATAAAAGCCTATAATTAAATCATATCAAGTATATCAAGGTCATCATATAAATTGGATTAAACCACTCAATTCACATGGATTTATTTATGAACTTTTTGAAGCGTCAGTTTTGGGTGAATAGACTTTCAGTGGAGGGACAGAAATCTCTCAGATTTTATTTATTATATATAAATATAATAATATATAAATATCTCATATCAGACCCAGCATCTCATTTCAAGTGTTGTAACCATTGTAGTGACAAATTACATCAATTCTGTTTCTTATTATTTGAAATGACAAAATGTGAGACAGCATTTAAGAATATTGTTTTCACTGCATATTCTGACATGCATGAAGACATTGGTTTATTTTTTAATGAGAAGCGTTTAAGAAGTTTTATGTAAAATGAGCGTATGAAGTTGTATTTCACTTGAAATTGATTGCAAGAGGGGGTTTTTTTTGTACGTACATTAATTCATCTTAAAAATTTAAAGAAGAAATGTTTGTTATTTGGTCAATAAAAAGTAATTGATACAATATCCTGTGTCCGACCTTTTAGGTAAATTTAACCTTTCCTGAATAAGTAATGGGTAATTATTCCTATTGGCTAATTATTATTAATAATAATTTAGTAGATAAACTGTTGCCTGCTAAAAACAGAGTTAATATTACTCAATTTTTATAGGTAATTAGTTGTGTAGTGGATTGAAAAATATTAGGTAGACTTTACCTAATTTTATTTAGTTTGTCATAGCTGTTAAATTTAGGTATTCTTTACCCAAATATATAGATTAGAATCTACTCACACAAACTGAGTGCAAATTGTTACCTCAATTTTACTGAGTAGATTCTATAGGTTGTTTTTTACAGTACACAAGGCACAGTTTGAATGGCACAAAATTGTCTAGAACAATGCAAATCTTGATCATGCCAAGCACAAGAGTTAGTGCTGAGAACAAGATCAACCAAAGCCAGATTACCAATGGCCATGAACTTTGGGACATGCAGACGGTGGTTATAGAAAATGATGCGATCAGAAAGACATTGCACATGACTGTGATCACATAAAGCACAGTGAGGAACATGACATAGATATTACTGTAAGGCACTGAACTCCAGCCAACAGTGTAAAATCCTTCAGGATAAATGATGGTATTGCTGGCATTTTGCATGGCCGTCCTTTTTTTACAACCCAGCTTCCTTGCGGTGTGCTTTAATTTCAGTGGACGAGAAACCAAATACCTGTGAGAAACAATCACAAACAGCCTGTGCTTTACAAATCACATTCATAACATTTGAAGACATAAGCCTTTATGACATTCAACCAGAAATATCACAACGAAAATATACATTTAACATATTACAATCGTTACTAATGATAATTAATACATACATGAAAAAGTATTGTAGAGGTTAGTAGATAGCAAACCACAGTTTTTGTCTCTGCTTCACAGTTGATTCCTGAATGTGAACTTGAGAATATTTTTGGGCAATATATTGTCCAGTTTTTCCTCCAGAGGTGTCGTTAAACTCCAGAACCTCCAGTATCTAATATCTAATGTCAACACATTCATTAGTGTTTTTTTTTTTTTTTACTTTATTAATGTAAGGTTAATGATGGTATAAATAATTACCTTAAGTGTCACTAAATAGTCTGTTTATTTTTTTGTGTTCATTTTTGTAACAACAATAAAAACGCCCAGAGAAATAATGCAAACGTGGCATTATGAACTAAATAACACTCAAAGTGCGAAAATCATGTAACAAAACAAAACAAAATGACTGTTCATTCATTCATTTTATAATATAAAATGAAATAAAGAATATATTAAAAAATATGAACAAACATTATAAAATATAAGACAAATCCTGCCTGATTTAGGAGAGACCAGATGTGCAAGTGATAGAAGAGAGAAAAGAGAATGACTTACAATAACACTACTGCACTTCAGCGAAGTGTGAACACAAGTTACACTTGATTGATCGAGGTGTTAAATTCTCTAATATCTCTAAAAAGAAACTCTTTCTTTTTACAGATATCAAGCTGCTGCTGTACTTTTGAAGTCATTTACAGTTTTTTTAATTGCTGACACAGTTTCTGAAACTATGGCTCCTTTTCTCTAAACTTTACACACCACAAAAAATGATACATACAACATGCAAAACATTACGAATCACTTGCAAAAGCAAACACATCTTTCAAAACTATTTGAACTCTTATAAAAATAGACAGAAACTTCAATGATTAGTATACAGATGGTTTCAACGGCAACAACATAAACAAACGTTACTGTGCATGCGCGCTTTTGTGGCCCTAACTTAACTTCTGGTAGACTTCTGCAGAGAATCAATAACAACAGCAAAGTCCCTCTGGAGTAGATTATTTCTGATAGCAAAATATGTTTGCTGCGTGAATCAGACGGGCTCACTAAACATGCAAATGCATCCTATGCCAGCAGGAGGCGCTTTTGTAGTGGCCAAAATAAAGGTTTCCCCAGTAACGGCTGTACACAAAACAGCGCTGAGCTCACAAATGCTGCTTTATCAGGAATTAAAGGCAAGATTAAATGAAAATGACATCGAAATGTTTCTGAAGACAGTCAGTTTCCTTCGGAGATACAGTGATATAAAAACACCCACGCAGCATTTTGATTTTGAAACGTGCAGTGCTCATGTTTATTCAAATAATAATTGACTTAAGTCAAGCCTTTTGGAAAATCTATTTGTGGCGGTCAGTTTTGATATTGTGGTGGGCCGCCTCAAATAAATGTATGGAAAACACATCCCACAGCACAAAAACCTGAGCCCAATTTCAGCCTAGTCTACTCAACACATTAACTTTAACTGCGTTTGTAGTCGGCGCCACTAGCCAGACCAATAAGCAAACACAAACAAGAAGTTAACTTAGGTCCAGGCGTATGCGCCTGATGAAACCGTATACACAAACTACAAACAGATATGACAAATGTGAAACAGTACTATCTTGTGTCTTTTGCTTGTTCAGTGTGCAGTGGAGTTCGTCATAGCACTCACATGTTCATGTAGGCCTATGGGCAAATATGCACTGTATATACAGTATGTATGCACAATTGATGAACTTTACAGTTACTGAACTGGACTGATTCAACAATGACCTGCCTCGAGCTTTATAATGACACTCTTGGCTTGTTAGAGCTACTTTACAGCTGAATATGAATTTTCCATACTATGGAAGTCAATGGCTACCGTCAACTGGCTACCAGCATTTTTCAAAATATCTTCTCTCGTGTTCAGCAGAGGAAAGAAACTCATAAAGGTATGGAAGAAATGGAGGGTGAGTAAATGATGACAGAATTTTCATTTTTGGGGGACCTATCCATTTAATTACCGTTGATAACAAATAATCAGGATTTCATTCATTTCAATCAAAGTTTCCACTGTATAAGTAATTTGGGCTGACCAGAAGCTCTTGGATTCACCAAATGTCAATTTTGCGTTGATACAACTTTTTCAGATAAGCTAATGTTTCCAATCTGCCACTGGTCAGACAAACAGTCAACAGAATGACCATTAGACTTTGAAATGTATAGTTTAGAACAAAATGCAGCCGTCTCCTTGTAAACAAACAACTGTATACATATTGTATAAAGAAACTACAATCCTAAGGGAAAACACAGACTCATAAACAACCTAATGACTCCCCGAAAAAACCTAATTCTCTCTAAATTAAGACAACATTGACAAAGTGACTAATTTATCTGTCTTATTAAAGAAGTTCTGAGACACAAACAAATCAGGTCTAGTCTGTGTGAATGATTTTTGCTCTAATTAGCCCCAGGCTGCTCTCATCTCATGAGGGTCAGGGTTAATGACCTTAGTGGAGAGTCTGAAGACAACATTGTTTGTCCTCAAAGCGAGTTAACTGATCTCCCTAAACTCAAAAACATCATAATACTCTCATAATACAACATAAATGAGAGATAGAGCCCCTAGTCATTAACAAGAGGAGGATCTGATGTTTAAGAGGTCAACTTAGGTCACCATAGATTTGGTATTTATTTGTTTAATAACAATGTTCATTTTCATCAGATGGAGATGAGCTTATGATTATTGAAATACTTTTATTGAAATATTGAGAGTTGGCTGCAATGATGTATGGTGAGGTTAAAATCAGATATGAATTGTTGTATCAGATGTGCATTAATGAGATGTTGCATCAAGATGTATCAAGTGCATCATCGACTGCCACCTGGATTTTGCTTTGACAGAAGCTCCAGATAGACAGCAAACTGTCAACTGTAATGGAGCCGACGAGACATGAGGCGTGTGGATCCATTTGCAAACTTTTATTCAAAAACATGGTCAAACAGGCAGGGTCAAACATCAGTAGACAGACATGTCGAGGGCAAGACATGAGTATTCCGAGAGCATGCGTGGGTCGTCGATCGGCAAACAATATCCGAAGGGCTTGACAATAGGGGTAATCCGAGAACACGAGCAATAATCCAAACAGGGGCAAACAGAGTCTGAACGGCAAGGCAAAGGGTTAATCCAAGAAACACGGGCAAGAAATCAAAACACGAGAAAACAGGCAAGACAAGACTAAGACTACTAAGTGGACTCCGTAAAGCAGCTATCAGCAATGACTGTGATAAACGCTAAGCAGTACTCGGCAGCTTGAACAGGAACTGATTGGGTATTAAATAGGCAGCGTGATTGGTTACAGCCCAACCATTCAATATTGGGTATATTGACAAAAGCTGATTGGGTTGAAAGTTCACAATCAGGGTCATTGGCGAAAACTGGGCAGACAGGAATATCATCATGAGACATATTGACACATAACTCAGAATCACGTGCACTGATTGGAACTGGACTGGCTAGACAGACAAATTCTGATTCACTGACTGAGGCTGGTACAGCGGATGATTCTATAGACATATTTGTGGAAACAACACAGGTATAAAGTTCATATTTAGATTCATTGACTGGAACTGGCAAGACAGAGTGTTCACAAACAGCCTCTTTGGCTGTGACAGATAAGGCTGAGAGTCTGAAGGCAGCCTCCTCGGCTGGGTCGGGACAGGACAAAAGTTCATAATTGGCCTCCATGGCCGGTTCAGAGCAAGGCAGGAGTTCGCAGACGGCCTCCTTAGCTGTGACAGGACTGGGCGAGAGTTCACAGATGGCCTCCTTGGCCATGACAGGACAGGACGAGAGCTTATAGACAACCTCTACGGCTGGGTCGAGACAGGACAAGGGTTCATGGGCTGGAAGTGTATCGCTGGGCGCCACCACTGCGCAGGGAGCTGAAGCATACGTCCCCATTTCATGAGGTTCTGCAGCATAAGCCGCCACCTCTGGGGAAACCGCGGCGGGCATTATTGCCTCTGAAGACACCGCAGCAGACACTGCTGCTTCCGGAGGTTCTGCAGCATAAGCCACCACCTCTGGAGACTCGGCGGTGGTGTACGCGACCCAGGCACACCATAAAGCAATTCCCGTTATGGGAAGCGCTGCAGATGAGGGAATCTGTACAAAAACTGGAAAGGTTGAGAGCGTTGGTTTGGGGATACCAGCTGCACGAGCTGACACCAGCGGTAGGTCCTCCATGCTGGATGCCAGTCTGTGATACTGGAGAATTAATCCTGAAGGTCTGCGTTCCACAGACAGGACATGACAAGACTCTGATCGATCAGCAGTGACGTGATGTGACTCTGGGAGATCAGCTGGGACGTGACGAGACTCTGGATGAGCAGCTGTGACGTGATGAGACTCTGGACGAGCAGCTGTGACGTAATGAGACTCTGGGCGAGCAGCTGTGACGTGATGAGACTCTGGACAAGCAGCTGCAACGTGACGAGACTCTGGAAGATCAGATGCGACGTGACGGGACTCTGGAAGATCAGCTGCGATGTGACGAGACTCTGGAAGATCAGCTGCGACGTGACGAGACTCTGGAAGATCAGCTGCGACGTGACGAGACTCTGGACGAACAGCTGCGATGTGACGAGACTCTGGATGAGCAGCTGTGATGTGACGAGACTCTGGACGAGCAGCTGAGACGTGAAGAGACTCTGGATGATGAGCTGAGAGGTGAAGAGACTCTGACAGATCAGCGGAGACATGAAGAGACTCTGGAAGACCCGCTGAGACCTGACTTGACTCGTAACGATCAACGGTGACTTGACTGGACTCACGATGATCAACTATGACTTGACTGGATTCATGAAGATCAACTATAACTTGACTTGGCTTTTTAAAATCAGCTGTGACTTGACTCTTTAACATCAACTGTGACTTGACTTGGCTCTTTAACATCAACTGTGACTTGAATTGACTCATGACTGGCAGCAATGACATGACGGGGTGTTGTTGTGGCCGCCATTTTGTGAACTGGCTCCGCTGTCACCGCCATTTTGTGAGCGTGCTCTAGTGTGTCTGCTATCATAGGAGTGAATGCGGTGTCGCGTTCCTCCGCGACACCCACAGTAAATGCTGAACCTGCAGTCCACAGAACATAATCCAGAAAACTACTCAGTGACGACCGAGGACCCTTATGAATCACTTTTGATTTTAAAGGCAGATTAAGGCCATCACAGAAAAAGTCTATTAACATACAGTCCAGTAATTCTGAGCCATTAGCCAGAGCCAAATATTCCGTAATGTAACCCTCGAGTGATCGTGTGCCCTGCTTGAGCGCTAGCAACAAGATCGCTGTGTCCATACCTGGCAAATGTTCATTGGACAAGTCGCTGGATCCCTTTGTGGCCGAGTATTCTGTAACGGAGCCGACAAGACATGAGGCGTGTGGATCCATTTGCAAACTTTTATTCAAAAACATGGTCAAACACAGGCAGGGTCAAACATCAGTAGACAGACATGTCGAGGGCAAGACACAAGAGTATTCCGAGAGCATGCATGGGTCGTCGATCGGCAAACAATATCCAAAGGGCTTGACAATAGGGGTAATCCGAGAACACGAGCAATAATCCAAACAGGGGCAAACAGAGACCGAATGGCAAGGCAAAGGGTTAATCCAAGAAACACGGGCAAGAAATCAAAACACGAGAAAACAGGCAAGACAAGACTAAGACTACTAAGTAGGCTCCGTAAAGCAGCTATCAGCAATGACTGTGATAAACGCTAAGCAATACCAAAGTCCCTTTTAAGGAAAGTCCGTTCACTCAGCCGCCATATTTGCAACGCCTCCGGGCAGCTCAAACAAGACCAAGTCCTATCTAAATGAATGGGGGAATCCTGAGATCTCAAAAACTGCTCGCTGAACTCGCCATTAAATTACATATTTCAAATCAGCAACAAAATCTGAAATGAACTGCCCCATAAATGTTGTTTCTTATGCTGAAATAGCATTTAAAAAGCTAATTTTTCAGGCTAGACCAGCCAATGCGCATGCGTTGTTCCAACGCGCTTATGACTGCGCAATGTGCGCATGCGCATCGGCTGCTCTAGCCTCAGGTTTCTATGGGAACCGGAGCTTCTAACGGCCGCTGCAGTGATGCAATGAATTTCCCAGTCAGCGATTGGCTCTTTAATTTAGAAGGCGGGACTATCCCGCCATATTGCACGTTGCAGTTTCTCCCATTCATAAGTATAGGAGTGAACTGTCTTTGTATTTCTATAGTCTTTGGCAATACTCGGCAGCTTGAACAGGAACTGAGTGGGTATTAAATAGGCAGCGTGATTGGTTACAGGTGAGCATGTGATTAGGGTGAAATGTATTGTGGGAACTGAAGTCCAGTGCGAGTGTCTGTGTAGTATGAAAGTCAATGTAACTGAAAAGTGACCTGAAGGGCAGGCACAGGATTCGTAACAACAACAGCCTTTAGTATGTGAAAACCTTCAAATATATTGTTGGGAAGCTGCTTTTGCCTCATATTTGCTGATGAAATTATTGTTTGTTCGAGTGGCATCTACATCCACATTTTTATATTAGGAAAGACAGTTGCATTTCATAATAGACCAAAGTAATAATTTACAAAACCAAACGAATAATCAAGCCAAATGAGATGTGTAAATTACAAACAAATCAAATAAAAGTACTCAAGTGCAGGCAAAAAAGCAGTGGTGTTTGTGTGAGGCTCAACGCAGGTGTATTTGGAATGAAATACTAGCATACTACATGTTACACAGAATATATTGCTGACTAGTTTTGAATATTAGTGTGTGAAACATTGTGCATTATTGTCATGAATTTACTATAACATTTTAATATAGCTTCATATGGTGAAATTTAATGATTGCATGAAGGACAGGGAAAAATATTTACATAATTGAAAAAAAAATACACTTTTACAGCTGTTTAAATGTTCAGTCCTTTGCTTCAGGAGCTGCTCATTGTGAGTGCTCTGGTAGGTGGTTGTGCACTCCTTAAACTTCTGGTCCTGGTATTTCCTATATTATGGTCCAAATGTCCCCACAAGGACAGTAATACCAGTAATTTGTTTTTATTTTTTATATATATTGAAACAATCTTATAAGTCATGCAGAATGATCTTTTTTTGAAAATCTAAAAATGCAGAAACTTTTCGTTGAGGGGTAAGTGGATAGAAAATAAAGTTTGTACTGTATAAAAATCATTATGTCTATTTAATGTCCCCATAAAACATGGAAACTCAACGTGTGTGCGCGCGCGCAATTACACTACAAAGTGTCCAAATCCCAAAATAAAAGTTATTATTATTATTATTATTATTATTATTATTATTATTATTATTTTTATTATTATTTCTTCACGCTACAGACTGTAGCAAAACTAACACGTTTAATATTTCAGTAAACTTGCTTTTACACTTTATGAAGGTGTCAGGAGTTTAAGGTTTCATAACTTGTCTAGCCATGTCATTTCATTATCACGGACAGGAAAGGCGTTAGGTAAGTAAAAGGCAAGTGTAATTACAACTGTCACCCACTAGATTACAGTGTTATAAAAGAATTGCAATGGGTTGAAACGCCTTCTATTTCTAAAGCCACTGCATTTCTGTAGTGAATTTAGTCTTTTCTAAATGTATCATATGTATGTTTTTATATTATATTGTGGTCTTAACTAGTATTAATAACTTTACAGATAAATACTCATCTTATATTCTATTATTTTATTTGTGTTTTGCCTCAGAGAATGGCCATTCCTGTTGGAGACCTCTGTTACAGCTTGTTCACTGTGTACAAGGTTGCTGGATTCTGGATGTCTCTAAACAAGTCACTGACTTGACATTAGCTGGTAAACCCTCTTGGATTTGCAGCAAATCAAAACCAGCTGCTAAACCCACTGAAGATTGTTGGACTTTTTTTGTGATGTTAAATTGACATCAGTCCTGAAACTCTTTCTTTCTTTGTATTATTATAATTACATTTAGAGATATCAAGCTAATGAACAGCTTAGACCTTGCTAGAATTGGTAGGCCTGCATGTAAACCTGCCACCATCTTTGCACTTTGTAGACCAAGCAGCTTATGATTTTTATAAAAGACAATGTGGATACATAGAAAGAGAATATTAAACAGTGCAATTATTAAAAAGAAAGAATTGATGTGTGGTGATAACTAACGTAGAGGCAGCTCTTTCCCAGGTATGAACATTTTGTGAACACAGAACATTGTTCATTCACCAACCATTTTTCTTAGTAAATATATTTCTAAAGGTGCTGTTGACATGAAATTTTCACCAGATGTTGGTAACAACCCAAGTAATCCATACATACAAAAAAAACAAAACAAATATGTTCAGAAATTAAGTTATGTGTAGTAAAATGGAATGACACAGGGAAAAAGTATTGAACACGCTTACTGAAATTTATTTAATACTTCGTACAAAAGACTTTTGTTGGTAATGACAGCCTCAAGATGCCTCCTGTATGGAGAAACTATAGTCACATGCATTGCTCAGGTGTGATTTTGGCCCATTTTTCCACACAGTCTTCAAATCTTGAAGGTTCCGTGGGCCTCTTTTATGAACTCTAATCTTTAATTCTTTCCATAGATTTTCTATTGGATTTAAGTCAGGTGATTGGCTGGGCCATGCTAGCAGCTTTATTTTCTTTCTCTGAAACCAATTGAGAGTTTCCTTGGCTGTGTTTGGGATCATTGTCTTGCTGAAATGTCCACCCTTGTTTCATCTTCATCATCCTGGTAAGTGTTGGGTTTGAACCAGTTTATTAATTTCCATTGACAAGGAGCAGGATTACTTTCTAATTACTGATAGATTTCACCTGGTGTCTTGGCTTTCTATGCCTTTTTGCACCTCCCTTTCTTCATGTGTTCAATACTTTTTCCCTGTGTCATTCCATTTTATTACACATAACTTAATTTCTGAACTTATTTGTTTTGTTTGTGTGTATAGATTTGTATGCTGATCAGTCCTGCACAATAACATTTAGGAGTTTTAGCCCATTCCTTAGTGCAGAACCACTTAAACTCTGTGATGTTGCTGGGTTTCCTCTTATGAATTGCGTGCTTAGGTCCTTCCACAACATTTTAATTGGATTAAGGCCTGAACTTGACTCAGCCATTCCAAAGCATTAACTTTGTTCTTCTTTAACCATTATTTGGTAGAATGACTTGTGTGCTTGGGGTTGTTGTCTTGCTGCATGACCCACGTTCTCTTGAGACTCTGTTCTTAAACAGATGTCCTGACGTTTTCCTTTAGAATTTGCTGGTATAATTCAGAATTCATTGTTCCATCACTGATGGCAGGCTGTCCTGGCCAAGATGCAGCAAAACAGGCCCAAGCCATGATACTACCACCACCTTGTTTCACAGATGGGATAAGATTCTTAAGCTGGAATGCAGTGTGTTCTTTTCTCCGAACATAATAGCTTCTCATTTAAACCAATAAGTTCTATTTTGGTTTCATCCATCCATTAAACCTTTCTCCAGTAGTCCTCTGGCTTGTCCACATGATCTTTAGCAAGCAGTTTTCTTTTTGGAGAACAGTGGCTTTCTTCTTGCAACTCTGCCATGCACACCATGGTTGCTCGGTGTTCTCCTGATGGGCTCATGAACATTAACATTAGCCAATGTGAGAAAGGCCTTTAGTTGCTTAGAAGTTACCCTGGGAACTTTTGCAACCTTGCAGACTATTACATGTTTTGCTTTGGAGTGATCTTTGTTGGTCGACCACTTCTCGGGAAGGTAACAGTGGTCTTGAATTTCCTCCATTTGTACACAATCTGTCTGACTGTGGATTTGTGGAGTCCAAACTCTTTAGAGATGGTTTTGTAACCTTTTCTAGCCTGATGAGCAACATCGACTCTTTTTCCGAGGTCCTCAGTAATCTCCTTTGTTCGTGACATGATTCACTTCCTCAAACATGATCAGACTTTGATAGATCACTGTTCTTTGAATAAAACAGGTCACGTACCGACATTTGATAGTTATTGAACTGACTGAAAACACCTCTGCGCTGATGGACTCTAATTTCACCTTTAAATTAACTGCTACTCCAAGAGATTCACATACTTTTGTCACTCACAGATATGCAATATTGGATAATTTTCCTGAATAAATAAATGACAAACAAAATATTTTTGTCTCATTTGTTTGATTGGGTTCTCTTTGTCTACTTTAAGGACTTGTGCGAAAATCTGATTATGTTTTCGGTCATATTTATGCAGTAATATAGAAAATTCTAAAGGGTTCACAAACTTTCCAGCAGCACTGTATATAACTCAAGTATGTTACTATTTACAAGTTAACTGCAGATCAAATGTAGATTTGGAGATTTTATTGAAAAACAATGCATTTTAATACGAACACAGTATAATACCATCACAGAAAGCCTCCAAGATAACATTGTAAATAATATCAGCACTTTACACTTGAACCACAGTTATGTTGTACATTAATGTACATTTCTTAGAGGATGAACAGACAATCTCCGCATTAACAAAGAATGAATCCTGTTTCGAATCTCTTTAGTTTTCAGTGAGTAGAGGATGGGATTCATGCAAGGTGTGAGGAGGGATGAGAAAGACAAGCACACCAGACTTATATTTGGGCTCCTAATCATTTCATAAAATTCAAGACAGAAGATGATTACAATAGGAATGAAGAATAGGGCCACTAATATCAGGTGCTCTGTGCATGTGGCCAGCGCTTTAAAATGACTCTCAGTATTTTTCATTCTGAACACAGCAGTCAGTATACCCATGTAGGTCAAGAAAATAAAAATCAAAGGTCCAGTAATAAAGAGCATAGTTAAAGCAGTGGCATAGCTCCACTGGGATGTCGTATTGCCACAAACGAGTCTTAAAACAGGAGTGTAATCGCAAAAATAGCCGTGGACCTCAAGAGAGCCACAAAAGGACAGGGTTGAGATGGATGAAGTGCTATAGAGAACTATAACAATACAAAAAGACCAAACTGCACTGATTATATAAGCCATTCTGGTGTTTGTGTTTATAGACTCTTGTCTTAAAGGGAAACAGATCGCAATGAACCTGTCATAAGAGAGAATACATAAGGAAAAAGGTTCAAGGGATAAAAAAGCATAGTAAGTGTACATTTGCACAAGGCACAGTTTGAATGGCACAAAATTGTCTAGAAAAATGTAAGTCTTGATCATGCCAGGCACAAAAGAGGTGCTGAGAACAATATCAACCAAAGCCAGATTACCAACGGCCATGAACTTTGGGACATGCAGACGGTGGTCATAGAAAATGATGGCAATTAGACAGACATTGCACATGACTGTGATCACATAAAGCACAGTGAGGAACATGACATAGATATTACTGTAAGACATTGTACTCAAGCCAACAATGTAAAATCCTGCAGGCTGAATGATGGAGTTGCTGGCATTTTGCATGGCTTTCCTTTTTTTACGACCCAGCTTCCTTGCAGCTTGCTTTGCTTTTAGTGGGCGAGAAACCAAATACCTGTGAGAAACAGTCACAAACAGCCTGTGCTTTACAAATCACCTTTAACATCTGTTATTTGAGGTTATAAGCCCTTATGACATTCAATCAGAAATATACCAATGAAAATCTACATTTAACATATTACAATGATTGTATTAATGATCATTAACACATACATGAAAACGTGTTGTAGAGGTCTGTGGATAACAAACCACAGTTTTTGTTTCTGCTTCACAGTCCAGGATCACTGTGAATCCTGAATGTGAACTTGAGAACATTTTGGGCAATATATTGGCCAGTTTTTTCCTCCAGAGGTGTCATTAAACTGGAAAGAACCTCTGGTACTGTATCTAACAGTCTTGAGAGAAAAGACATTCATTAGTGCTTTTTACTTCATTAATGTGAGATTAATGGTGGTATAACCAATTGCCTTAAGTGTCACTAATTAGTCTGTTTATTTTTGTGTTCGTTTTTGTAACAACAATAGAAACCCCCAGAGGGATAATGCAAAGGCGGCATTATGAACTAAATAACACTCAAAGTGAGAAAATATATATAAAAAAACCTAAAGCTCAAAGGGAAATGCTCTTAAAACATTAATTTTATAATATGAAATAAAATAACAGAAAATAAAATTGAACAAATATTATAAAACATAAGACAAAATCCTGCATGCTTTATGAGATACCAGATGTGCAAGTGAAGACTGAGAAAAGAAAATGACTTACAATACTGCACTTCAATGAAGTGTGAACACAGCTTTACAAGTTACACTTAATTGATTGTGGTGTTAAATTGACATCAGTCCTTAAACTCTTTCTTTCTTTGTATTATTATAATTAACTAATATATATTATTAAATAATTTGAGATGCCTGAAGGCGCAGTTTCTTTTGAGAATCATAATGCTTCATGAACAAAAAGTGCTGCTAGAGTAAAACACATCACCATAGACATCTGTCCTTTATGTTTGTTTTTTATCTTCATAACTAACTTTTTAAATGCTTAAGGAAATGTATAATTAGTATGGATAACACATAATCAGGACTTCTTTCATTTTAATCAAAGCTTCTGCTGTATAAGAGATTTGGGCTGCCCAGACTGAGGTTATATTGGATTGACCAAATGTCTTAATTCGAGGTGATTTGAGTTCACACAGCTTCTCCAGATGAGCTAATGTTTCCAATCTGCCACTGGGTAGACAAACAGTTAACAGAATAACCGTTGTTTGGACTTAGAAATGTAAAGTTTAGAACAAAACGCTGCCGTCTCCTTGTAAATGGGCACCTACTACTGTATAAAGAAACTACAATCCAATGGAAAAAACACTCACTCATAAACAACCTAATGACTCCCTGAACAACCCAATTCTCTCTAAATAAAGACAACATTGACAAAGTGACTAATTTGTCTGTCTTAAGGCAATTCTGAGACAGAAACAGTCAGGTCTAGTCTGTGTGAATGATTATTGCTCTAATTAGCCCCAAGCTGCTCTCATCTCATCAGGGTGAGAGTTAATGACCTTAGTGGAGTCACAGTGTAAACAAAACAGTGCTTGTCCTCAGAGTGAGTTAACTGTTCTCTCCAAACTCAAAAAGACATCAAAATACTCTCAGAACTTCAATGAAAATAAAGAAAATGACAGATAGAGCCCGTAGTCAATAACAAGAAGATTTATTGGTTTGTAGGATTTGGAATTTAAGAGGTCAGCTGGGGTTAACAATAATCATTTTCATCAGATAGTGATAAGCTTGATTATTTAAAATATTGAGAGTTGGCTGCAGTGATGTATGGTGAGATAAAAATCAGATGTGAATGTTAATGCATCTGCCACGTTGATTTTGCTTTGATAGAAGCTCCAGTTAGACAGCAGCTGACATGTGCCTTCAGAATCTCAAAACCTTTAAATTGATCTTCTGTGGAAGCTGCTTTTGCCTCACTATTGCTGATTAAATTATTGTTTTGTCAAGTGGCATCCACATTTCCTCTTATGAAAGACAAACACTTGTATTTCGTCATTTTCTTATTAACTGAGATTAGTAAATCACTCTAATTGAGATTTTAATGAGTCTCAATTAGAGTGATGAAAATAATCGTTTTAAAGTAATGTGTATCTTCACAATCCCAAATGCACAGACATCCCAATAATTAGTAGGTGCTTAAGGGAGATCATACTGACAATATAATTCTTTATTTGTTTGGAGAAGTACCAGATTGTTTTTAACCATTTAAATGACTTCATTTACTGTAAATAAAAACACTCTTTATTATAAAAGACATGTATTTATATGATTATTTGTTGTGTTACACATTTATTTTAAAAATTCATTTCGAATGTATTCATTATAATGAAAAAGTAAAGAGAGAGAAATTATAATCCAGATACTGTTGAATATATATTGGGTTGTTTTGTGCCAAAAATCACATAAGATCAATAGCTACTGAATGCTAACTTCTGAAAAACTTCTGAAATCTATTGAAAATAGGTCTAGTTGCTTGGCTGGCACTATGCTAATGTCTTCCTGGTGTGTAAAAGATAATATAGAATCATAATGGCTGGTTGTCCCAGGACTATATGAATGAGTTGGCACAAGACCAGAGGAGCACAAAAGACTATGGCTGGCCATTATGAGAGAAAATAGCCTATTTCGGTGGGTTTCATTCTTTATGCCTTGCTCTTTTTCTTTTTTGCTGTGGTCGGCATACATATTTGACCGTTTCCTCAATTTTAGAAAGGCAGTGAATTGGACAAAGTCATTTTGAATTTCACTCAGGCTTACAGGTGCAATGGACTCTGAGTCAGAGGCCTAATTCTTTACACAAGGAGAGTGACTAACTCTGCTGAGATGCTGAGAGACTGGGGTCTGGAGTAGGTCATGTACGATTAATATGTTCATGTATGTGAGAAACAGAAAAAAATCTGAGTGGGAAAGAGGATTCACCTTCTTTGTGAGGAGCTGAATATAAGAGATAAAAGATGATGAGGCAGAAGGTATTCTTTCCTTCTTTCATCTAAGGCCTGAACTGAAGCCATCAGCACATATGGACACCTGCAGCTTTCTTGGCCAGCATCAGCATCACTAGTTTTGCGATATTTTGAGAAAACTCTATTTCGAGTATGTATTCTGAAAATAATGAAATATTACCCGTGAAGGTGCAGGAACATAAAAATATCCAAAGTAAGTAACATATTAATGCTATTTCCCCAGAATATTGATGTTTTCAGTGGTGAAACACAAGGATGAGAAGACCAGTGTTTTCTCTAAAGCTCACGTAAAAGTACCATAAAAGTAGTCCATATGATTTTATATGCATTATTCCAAGTCTTTTGAGTTCATATGAGAAGAAACTGAAAGCAAACCTCATTTGTTCTTGTGTCTACAGTCAACGGATAATATTCGAACCGAGAATTAGAAAAGTCTCCCACACACTGAGAACCAAAGCCTAAAGTCACTTTAGCCTCTCAAATATCTGTATTCAGCAGAATACAGAAACCATTTAAAGGTAAATGAAGCATAAGAAGCATTGCAGTGAACATCAATAACAAACTTATAATAAAAAAATATTCAGGCTAACTGGAGGGAAATAGGTTTGCACAGGACATTTGTTTTCTTTTCAGTACCTACAGGATCTGTATCAGGGGTTGTGCTGCTGCACGACTGACCTTGTGTTTAAAATCAAACACCCAATCATAAGTAACCTAGTAATTAAACCTGGGCAAATGAAGCAGGCTTGGGGGTGAGACTCAGGATTTATAGGACATCAGCTTGCCCTCTTATATTTATGACCCTGATGGGATTAATCCCAGCTCTGCTATAATTATGTCACAGATTTGTCTTCAGTCATGCCTCTGTTCTTTTATTAGCAGCAAATTGTCTCCGACTATCATCAGTATTGGGGAGAGATATCCTCATAATAGATTATTTAAAAAAAAGAAAAAGAGAAGAAACTGCCAGTTGCTTCACTGCAATCAAATGATGCCTAAAATGCATTTGTAAAAGAAATATTTGTTTTTCTCTCAGCCTGGATTTTTTTTTTTTTTTTTTTTTTTTTTTTTTTTTTTTTGATATTCTCAATGATGAAATCCAGAATTTTTGTTTAAAAAAATAAAATGAAGCACAAACAATAAGTAAAAAGAAAATGGTCACATAATAACAAAACACAAAAAGAGTAGTCAATGAGGACATTTTATTGAGGATGCAAGTCATTTATTTATAAAATAGTATAATGTCACTGCTCTATATTGTAATTTCTTCACAAGGTTATCTGAGCTGCATAACAGTAATTCAAAATATGCAAAGAGCTGATGAAGGTTAGAATTGCACATATATTGTACTGTCAAATCTCCATATGCATAAATACAAACAAAGGTCTGGATTCAAACATTGCCCAAAAAAAACAAAACAAAACAAAACAAAAAAAAAAACTCATCTCATTGTCTCACTCTAGACCAAGAGTGTCTTGGCACTGTATACAAGGTTATATAGGGTAAAAAAAAAATAAAAATACAAAAAAAAAAAAAAAAAACCTAAATTCAAGCAGTCCTCCAGGTAGTGCATGTAATGTTTGTGCATATACATTCACCCTAATGCACTTAAACATTTTCAAATAATGTCAAGAAAGCTGATCATTTACCTATTTCATTAAATACATTAATGCCCATTTTCAGCATTATAAGGGAAGTTATTGTATATTTTTTTTGCTTAAATTTACCCAGATTTTTATAACTGGACTGTTTGATGCAATAAGATATGCAATGAGGAAAGCATATATCCCGCACTTTCCTATATTATTTGGAATTGTTATTTATGTATTATAATTATTATTATTCTTTTTTGAAACTGATAAATGTATATACAATTAGAGTGCTTTTATTCCATAGCAACTAATAAAATGAACACATAAAGCGATGAAATCGCTTAATGAGCCCTGTTTTCTTTGCTGTATTGACAAATTTTCCTATTGAAATACAAATTTCTGGCTAAGGATCTTTTTAAAAATAGCTAATAGGCTTCCATTTACATCACAGTTTTGAAACATGAGTTGTTATCTTCTATTGCTTGCAATGAGATTTGTAATACCTGGAGAAAGCTACCCATTAGCATTCCCATTCATCTTAAAGGGTTTTGTAACCAGCCCTCTTTGCTGGTCCCAGAGAGGTTGGAGAGGCATTCCCATAACAACATTTATTTGACATTAATAATAATAATAATAATAATAATAATAACAATAAAATAAATAAATAAAAAACAGACACGCCCATGAGTGCAAGTTACTGAAATTCCATATCCATTTTCCCAAAACTTAAAGTTAGTACATATCTGCTGAAAGTTAATTTTATGAACTTTTAAGAGTATGTCTTAAAGCTAACATACATGGAATTAAAAGCCACAAAACTCCAGTTTTGTTGTCATGGCGTTTCATTAAACAGTTGAGGGAGATGAGGTCAGCAGGTTCTGCTTAAACGGCAACGTTTGCTAACCTGGGATCGGAGTCCTGTTCATATCTGTAATGATACACCTCCATTTGATCCCGGCAGGCCTCTCTAATGTTATTGAGCCACCTCTTGATGCCTCTTCTGTTCAAGTACAACACCATGAGGAACACAACTCCAATGAGGGCCAACACAATGCCGAGAAGCACATAAGAACGGGCGTCCAAGTTTTGGCACTCCATGTCTCTCTTTTCTAGATCCTTCACGCGTGTATTATTCTTCTTTTCTGGTTGCGCGCATTTCAGGCTTTTTGAGTCTGCGCATTGGGAGCAATTCTTCAGCCAATCATAAAACTCCTTCACTTTGTCACATTTACAGTCGAATGGGTTCTGCGATAAGTAAATATGTATTTCCTTGAATTCGTTTAATTTAGTTAAATTCTGCTTATCCAAGGCCGCAATGGAATTATTTGTCAGTATTAACGTGGTTAAATTGAGGTTGCCAAACCCAGAAAGAGGAATTACCTGCAAGCAGTTTCCAGACAGGTCCAGTCTCTGGAGATTACACAAACTGTCCGTGGACAGCGCGGCTGGTAATTGCCCCGCGCCCGAAGTCATTAAGGTGTTACTGAGGTTAAGATTACGTAGCTGTTCCAAGCCATAGAAAGCTCCAGGGGACACAACCTTTAAACGGTTGTGACTCAAATCTAAGGAAAGAAGTCGGGGGAGTCCACAAAACGCACAACTTTCGATCACCTGTATGTTGTTGTCGAGCAGTGACAGCGCGCGCAAGTCCATATCGGTCCCATTGGCTGAGAACGCTCTCTCGGTTAAAACTGAGATGTTGTATCTGTGTAAAGTTAATCTTTGGGTGCTTCTCGGCACTTCGAGAGGTAGCATGATCTCTTCACAGCTCACCAATCCGTCATAACGCATGTAGGTATCGTGACATTTATGAGCTTCAGCGGACAAAACAAAAAAACACATCAGCCCCACGCTTAAATGATATCGCTTTAAAGTGTGACATAATACACGAAGTGGTTTTTTGTTCATTTCCATTTTAATATGAAACGAATGTTATTCCAAAGGTTTAACTGCAGCATATGTTCTCTTCATAATTCGGATTCACTTCGCTTCGGGAAACCGTTTCAGCCATCGAAAGCAGTCCGTGTGGCCGGAGAGTGAGTGTTCAGTTCGGCAGCATCTTCTCTTTCTGGAGCTCCCCTGACGACGCCTACACTACAAATGCGGTCAAGTGCTGTCGAGCAGCATCCCTGAGGTGAGCAAAACCTCGCCCACTTCCCTCAGTGAGAGAGATCCAGAGCCGTGTCGTTTTGCGGTTAGGACAGAGTGGACACTGAATGAACCTCATGTCAGAACAGTGTTCAAAGCATTTTAGAAACTTTAAACGGGACACTTACATGCACTGTGGGAAAATAAAGCATGCTGCCTGCAAAACTTGTTCAGCAGGGGTGTAAAAATAGGTAGACTGTTTTTTTTTAATTTTTTTTTTTTTTAATTTTACTCAATTAAAAGTCAAAGTATTCCCAACAAAAATATTTGTGAGAAAGTGTAAGTATCTACAAATAATTGTAGGCTGGCACTGTATATGTGTTTATGTAGAAATCAGTGGTGTGCAGTGGTATTCTGAAATGAGGAATTCCTGAAATGAGGAATAAAGAGAATAAAGTCTCTTTATTAAAAAAATAATAAATCAAATGTAAACGCAACCCAGTCACATTTTCTTGGTTAAATAAACATTAGCCTACTTAAACTATCAGAAACAAATATTTATTTATTTATTTATTTATTTATTTTATTTACATTAACAATGTAATTAATGTTCTATTTATTAAAGCCAAGTATGAATCTCATCAAGTTAGTGTTTTTAAGCATTTTAAATTTATTTCCAAAATAATAACTTGAGGCATTAACGATTTAAACAGTATATTTTATTTTGTGAACTTATTTTCAGCTATTCTTAATAGTTAACTTTTAACTGTTTTAGATTTTTTTCTAAAGTCATCAAAGCTCTGTAAATATTGGTCACAGATACAGAGATTTACTTTAAATTACACCTTAAAGCTGATTACTCACTAAAAAGCCCCCACAGATCATGTTTTCAGGCCATTTCAAATCTTATTTTGACGTAACATAGTGGTTATATCTAAGTGTGTGAGCTGTTTACCTACTTTTTTATTAGTCTTCCCATTAAAGCCATTATATTGTTCATTCAGTCTGATTCATGAACGCAGGAAGTGGAATTTATTGCATGAACCAATCACAGCCGAACATAACCAGTCATATCTAATCATATTGCAACGGAGGCATTGCCTCCTCTCACGTGACTTTCCTCCATTTATTCTCAATTATCCCCTACCAAACTCACCGCACACATTTGGGGGTCTGTTAAAACTCAATGGGCTCAGGGGAGGCAAGAGAGATGCCGACTCCTGCTGTAACTTTACCTGTTTCTTAAGAAAAGCAAGTGATTTATACACTTTTTAATGTTATATTTTTCTATTATTGGCGTTGTTATATTTTTTTCTCATCCAAAATTTTGAGAAGGCACTGCCACCCTTGCCTCCTCAGAGGAAACACTTCTGGTAGAAAGATAGTATACCAGGTTTTGGGACTGCTATCTTCAGTGTACTGATGTGCGGCACATCAATTCTAATAGACACTGTTAGGGAAGGATAGAATAAGACTGCGGGAACATGGAAGGGATGGGTCGGGACAGGACACAATTAAAAACACTGCTGACTTTGAGCAAACTCTACCCACAGCACTTACATAACAAGAATTCTTCCACCTAGAAAGAAGATTCAGACAACATCTAAAATAACAAACTGAAAAATTTATGTAAGTACAAAACAAAAATACAAGCTTCACATTGCTTTTAAACACAATCCGTCCGTTGTAGCCTACTGTAATTGCACAGCCAACAACAACCAAAAAATCAAAAGTGAATTTTTTTTAAGCTTAATATTTACTTTGACCAATCCTTAAGATTATTAATTCATGAATACAGTTTACTAATTCTTGCACTTCACTCTTAAAAAAAAAAAAAGGTGAGGAAGAACCAAAAACAGGGTTTCGCGGCAATGTCATAGAGGAACCATTTTTGGTTCTCTGAAGAACCATTTTGTGAAAGGTTCTTTAAAGAACTGGTGTTTTTTTTTTTTTTTTGGTGCCATAAAGCACCTTTTCTGGTACTACAAAGAACCCTTTTTAAAGGTTCTTCAAAGAACCACTGATGAATAGATTCTATATGGCCCCATTTCTTCCAGATCAATATCCTTACATTTATCATGCTATAAATTTTCTTTAATAGGATTGTTCATAAAATAATTTTGAAACAAAAAAGAAAATCCAGAAGTAACAAGACTTGACGATGTATGATTAAAATGTTTATTGCATTTACAGTATACATCAATGCAGTATACATCATACCTCAATACTGTGTATATGTGTTTAATAGGGATGTGCACAAGTACTAGAGTACTCAGACTTGACAATGATTGATCATTTTTTAAAGTCACTGCAATCATTGTTTACATGATCAATCATCGCTGTCAAGTCTAAGTACTCGATGATCACCTGACTTTATATATTTCTCTTTTTCTGATTGGTTATGGCAGCATTTTGGGTGGTACCTGAGCTCTGACTAGTTAGTGTTTGGACAGCATGCCATCCAGACAAAATCAAAACCACCAGTACTTGAAATGAAAAATTTACAAAAATGTCCATTCCTAGTGTGTAATACAGTGAATACAGCAGGTTAATGTCAGTACCCCCATCATCCACTAGTATGCCCTTTTTCATCCCGTGGAAACTGCCACTGGTGGTTCAAAGAGTTCCCGCTTTCACAGTCCTTTTGATGAATGGTTGAGGCTGGGTACATAGGATCCTGTAAAAAAAAAAAAAAAAAAAAAAAGACACTTTCATTAGTTTCTTAATTTTCATAGGTTTAGCACAGGTATAATGATGCAAAATGACAAACAAAGATAATGGAAAGGTATTTTTAATTGGAACAGCAGTAAGAATAGAAACAAAATCAAAGCAAGTCAAAGAATTTTGGAAGTTCATCCATCCATCTATTCACTCTCCAAACCACTTATCCTCTCTAGGGTCGTGGGGGCTGAAGCCTATCCCAGCATCTTTGGCCACAAATGCATCCAATTAATGGTATTTAAGCAATATAAGCACTATGTAACAATGTTATACCTGTCAAAATTTTGGAAACATTACAATGTTTTTTAAAAAACAAACAAACAAATAAAAATCTCTTCTGCTCACTAAGTCTGCATTTATTTCATCAAGAATACAGAGAAAATAGTAATATTGTAAAATATCATTACAAATTAAAAGAACTGTTGTCTATTTTAATATACTGTAAATTGTAATTGATTCCTGTGATAAAAAGCTGAATTTTCAGCATCATTACTCCAGTCTTCAGTGTCACACGATCCTTCAGAAATCATTTTAATATGCTGATTTGCTTTTTTTTTTTTTACATTTCTTATTCTTAAAACAGTCGAAAACAGTTTTTGCTTTTTAACATTTTTTTGTGGAAATGGTGATACCTTTTTCAGGATTCATTGATGAACAGAAAGAACAATGAACAGCATTTATTAAATTTATTAAACAATTTAGTAAATAGAAATCTTTTCCAACATTATAAATGTCTTCACTGTTACTTCTGATAGATGTAATGCACCCTTGATTAATAAAAGTATTAATTTCTCTCTTTCTTTTTTTTTTTACCACAAATGTATTAATTTCTCTCTTTTCTTACCACAAAGGTTTGAATGGTATTGTTTCCATAAAAAATGTTATGGAATGTTTTCAACATTGGTAATAATCAGAAATGTTTCTTGAGCTGCAAATCAGCATATTAGAATGATTTCTGAAGGATCATGTAACACTGAAGACTGGAGTAATGATGCTGAAAATTCAGCTTTGATCACAGAAATAAATTACATTTTAAAATATATTCACATAGAAAAGAGGTATTTTAAATTGTAATAATATTTTACAATATTTCTGAGGTATTTTAAATTGTAATAATATTTTACAATATTTCTGTTTTTACTGTATTTTTAATCAAATAAATGCAGTGAGCAGAAGACTTACATTAAAAAAATGTTAAAAAACATTTAAAACATAACAAAATCATACTAATAAACACATAAAATCATACTAATCTCTAACTTTTGAACAGTAGTGTATGTTTGAGGATTTACTTACAAGTCATATGGTTCATAGCGCCTTATAGATGTTGTCCAACAGGAGGTCTGCTCCAACTCTGCTGCACAGCCATCAGCATAGAAGAATCTAGAAACGTAACATGCCATTTATCACAGAGCCAACAATATTTAGTATACAGGCAGGTTTATTTAAAGGAAGCAAGCTAGAGCAGAAGTGATATGTAGAAAATAAAATAAAATAGTTAAAATAAAATGTTTCCTGCTTTTCTGTCAGCAGCTCCCTTCAGAAACTTTGAAATTTTGGAGCTTATCTTCTGTTGTAGAGAGATTATATTATCACTCCTGATACCACAAAACAATTTTTCTCAATATTTGTTTACCATGAAAGATAAAAACACGTTTGAACTAACGTTAGATTCAGTTAATTCGCGCTCCTTGTAAGTGACGTCACCGATTAACAGTACAGTGCATATTTTAGGCTAAATAAGTTAGACAACTTTCAATAAACCATTGACAAACTGACAGCAAACCCTTTGCAAAGCTATCAAAACCTCTCATCTACACATAAAGATGTGATTAAAAGCCCAAACTCTCATAAACAAGAGCTCAAGCTATAAAGTTAGCTTACCTTGCCTGAAAACAGTTGAGATGCTTACAGACTTTTTCAAAGTTTTCTGTGAAGTAAATATTCAACAGAAACATGTCAGTTATATGTACGAAAGTGTCTGGAACAGTTGTATGTGATATTTGTGTGATTTTAGGGACTAAACTCACCTGAAAGCAGTGAAAACAGCAGTGAGAGATGGAGATTTATGGTTTGTCAGTTGGTGTTGTCGCCCCGTTTCCATGGCAACTCCATCCGCTACATTGTTTGAATGAGACTCCTGTATTCAGCGCGCACGCCCATTAAAATACGTCACAGTCACACAGCATTTGCTTAAATAAACCTCTAGAATTAGAACGCTACATAAACAACTTAAAATCACATTAAATCTTTATTAAATCGCGAATTTGAAAATCATTTTGTAGTTCTACGACCAATTCATAGGTGCAAAATCAATAAGTGGGACAAAGTGGCACTTTTATATTTTAAGATTTTGTATCACTCAACATTTTTATTTCATTTTAAAACATGATTGCAGTATTTTTTATACTAAACTTAAATAACTAGCCTAATAATTTTTTTGAGTCATGCAAAACAGCATTAAAATAGATAATAGATATAAAAGGATCTACTGGTCTTTTTTAATTAATAAACACCACAACACTATTTATATAACTCAGAATTAATACTCTTTATTACACTATAATTGAATGCAACTAGAAAATTAGTCTGGAATGAGTTCTGGACCAGACAGGACAATTTAGCTCACTTGATCTCACGTTCCAGAAACAAAAATATTTACAACATGATGAGTGTGAAGAACCATTAAATAGTCTAAAGAACCTTTCTGTGCTACAAAGAACCTTTCTGTGCTACAAAGAACCTTTCTGTGCTACAAAGAACCTTTCTGTGCTACAAAGAACCTTTTGTGCAATGGAGAGGTTCTTTGGATATTAAAGGTTCTTCATGGAACCATACACCCTGCCAAAGAACCATTTAAGAACTTTTTTTAAGAGTGTTGGATGGCTTATCCATGCTCACATTATCACAGAGTTTGATAATGTAGGTCTAACGGAAAAAAAAGATAATTCAGCATGTATGCTCTGTGATGCCATCTTTGATTTGCTGTCTACAGGATCTAATGTTACTCCATCCTATCTGTCTGTGGGGTACAATCTGTTGGCAGGTAAATCCTTTTTCAACCCATTGCAATTTTTGCTGTCTATCATAAAACTGGTCCCTGAACAGTATTTTTGGAGAACAATTTCAGCTGCTGTGGGTTATTGAGAGGAAATCTCCAGGCACCGTGTTGGCTATGACATGATAAAATAATTTCAGACAAACAAATAAAGACAGATAATAAGCTCTAAAAACACTCAGGTGCTAAGAGACATAAAAGGAGGATTCACTTTGGTGACAAAGTTGAAGCTTCTGGCTCTTGCAGCAGGCTGGTGGTCACAGGATAGGTCCCTTTTTCACCAAAGGTTACTCGAGTTCAAACGAGAGCACTCAGCATTCAGTCATTTTCTCCAGTCAAGTGGAGCATGTAGCTTTTAACGCTTGGAGATAATTCAATTTTGTGGGATTTCATTACAGTAAGCCATCCTCCACCCTTTAGCCACATGAAATGTATTACTGATCACTTTACTTTAAAATCTAACCCTCTGCTTTCAATCTTCACCCAATGTCTACATCAACACTAGACTGAGAAGCAGCATTGTAATCATCAAAAATGCATGCATCAGAAGGGCTATAGCCTAAGTGATAGCTGTTATCGAGTGATGCACCATGATTATTTTAGTCAGTGGGTACCTGACAAAGTGGCCTAATTGTACTTGTCATCCTATGGTAAGCTGGTTTGAGGTGTGCAACAGATATGAGCTATCATGTTCCAAATGGGCAACTTGGCTGGGTATATTACTTTATCCTTGCAGCTGCCCGTCTGGAGTAACACAGTTGGCAAAGTGTCACAATGTCTGTCACTCATGTAGCAGGTTCTTAGCCAGAATGTAAGAGAGACAGATGCTTTACAGAAGTGAATAAACGTGTGAATTTTGGCAGATATGAAAAAAGTGAAAAAATTATATTATATTAATAAGAAATTATATTATATATATTTTACATTTTATATTAAACTATATATAGTTCATAAGTATACCTAGGATGCATTTATTTGATTATTCAGAAATCATTTTAATATGCTGATTTGATGCTCAAGAAACATTTCTAATTTTATTTTCAATGTACATAACAGTTTTTGCTGTTTAATATTAATGTGGAAAATGTGATATATTATCATTCAAAAGTTTGGGGCTAGTAAGAAAATAAATAAATACTTTTATTCAGCAAGGACACATTACATTGATCAAAAGTGACAGTAAAGACATTTATAATGTTACAAAATATCAAATAATAAAGATTAAATAACAATTCAAATAAATGCTGTTCTTGTAAACATTTCATTAATCAGAATCCTGAAAAAATCTATCACATTTTTATTAATACAAGTATTACACAGCACAAAAAAAAGAAAAAAACTTAAAATAAGATTATTAATATAAAGAAAAATTTGAGCATCAATAATAATTAATAAAATTAAGCACCAAATCAGCATATTAGAATGCTTTCTGAAGGATCATGTGACACTGGAGACTGGAGTAATGTTGCTGAAAATTCAGTTTTCAAGAGAATATGAAATATGCTCACAAAAATTTAAAACACACTTGCTCCGGTCCGGATATGAACTATGATCCGCAGTGTTGTTAAACTCATCGCGGCGTTCCATGCAGAAACTGCCCTTTCATGCACGCGCCACGTGTTGTTATATATTAAATATTGTTACGGTCATGTTTACAGAGGTGAACTGACAACGCGGAAGCTCTTTGATGAGATTTGAATTCTCCGCTGTAAGATGACCTCTTGCATAATACAGCGCAGTGATTTGATCATAAGAGTTCATTCTCATGAATAATACTGAGAAAAGCTTGGAAAACTGTTGACGTAGACGCATACTCTCCAGCCACTGCAGCCAATCACCACTCCAAATTAATGCATATACATCACTTTTCGTGACGTAGGTTCAACTTTGCTTTTTGAACCAGAAGAATGAAATTGCTCCAAAAAATGAAAAAATAACCACTTTTCCTTTAATAATAGACATAATGAGTGCTATTGTTGTTTTCACTTATGTGCAACCTGTTCATATATGTTAACATCTCAAAAAATGTGTTTTAGGGTTTCATGACACTTTAAGCATTTAAAGTGCACATTAGTTTTGTGTAATTGTGTGTGTGTGTGTGTGTGTGTGTGTGTGTGTGTGTGTGTGTGAGTTTGCACCACATGTGCATTGTTTGTAAAGAGCATTAGTTCCGCGTCACTCAGCCGTGTGTTTGTTCTATGACCATCACTTTAAAGTGTGTGTATTAGCAGCGTGTGACCAGCTTTCTGCTTGCTGGATCAGTAGTAACAGTGCTCTCTGTTTGGGTGAGCTCCTCTGATAGCTTATTTTCCATTCTGCTCACTTCAGATCAACCTGATCTCTCCACAAACTCTGCATTAAACCTGACCACACATTTCCGCAAATTTCCAACATCCACCCTAGAGTGACTCATTTAATTGTCAGATAAGACCACTTAACCAATCCAGTGCATTATCAAACGTCACTCATGCAACACATTAGAACAATCAAAACCAGACTGTTGAATAATTAATGTGTTTACAGCAACAGAATCTTGTAGCAGTTTGTAACTATTTTACGTTTTGGGGAATTGGTGACTAATTCGTATGAACTCATACAATCTCATTCATATGTTTTTGTACAATCTGCTTATGCCCCAGTAATCTTTAGTAGTATGCCTTCATGCTTACTTTAAAAAAAAAAACAAAAAAAACATTTTCATACAATTCACATCGTACAAATTCACGCAACATTGCCACCTCATGAAATCATGAGATTTTTCCAATGAGATTATGAGATTACAATCATTTTCATTTAGAAATTAAAATATCCAGATGCATTATGGTAATGAGAGTTTGAGGAGAAAGGCTTAATTGTCATGAAAATCATGTCACAGTGCAAAATGGCCTTAAAAATTGGTTTCATTTACTTTATGCAAAATATAATTTATTTATAAAAAATATAAAATAAAAATATATAAAATAAAATAAAAATATTAAATATTATGGGAGCCTGTTTCCACCCTGAGATAAAAAAAAACAATGAAATAAAAAGGTAATTGTGATGTATAGTCTCACAGTTTGCCTCACACTTTTCCTTGCAATTCTGAGTTTATATCTCAATTATATTATATCTATGTTTTATTATATCTCAAATATCTCACAATTTTTTTTTCTCACAATTAAAAACAAAATAAAACAAAACGAATCAAACCTAATTGCTAGATATAAACTTAGAATTGTGAGATATAAACTGACAATTCTGAGAAGAAAAGTCTGAATTGTGAGATAAAAAGTTGCATTTACCATTTTTTAAAATCTGAAATGGGCTTCCATAACATAGGACTCATTATTAGATATTTTTTTGGCGGGTTGCATACAAACATAAATATATGCACTTTTATTTATTTTTTTCTTTTAAAAAGTAAGATTCACCCTGTACTGTTTTGCAGTACTGAGAGATTCACTTAAAAGTATATCTCTTAACATCACCTTTCAGAGACTTCTAAAGGGCAGCATTGTAATTATGAAGCCTGCAGGTTTTGTTGCAAATGTGTGGTGTATCTGTCCAACTGCAAACATCAGTTTTCCTCCAATGATCACGCCAAAGTGTGTTTTGTTTTTCACCCATGACCCAGACAAAAGGGTTGGTGTTTGGATGGTGGAGCCTGGAGGAGATGATTATGGTTGGACGGCTCTTCTGCTTGCTCTGATAAGCATTAACAGAGGCTTTTATTTCTCATTAACTCAAGGTGCTTCCTCTCAGCTGGCGGAGAATGAGGAAATCACACGGGGACATCTGCGAGGACCTGTAAGACGCCAAGCACCTGTACTCAACCAGAACGCCTGCTATCAGGCTGTGCCTACACTGCGTGCTCACCTCAACACAGATAAGAAACCTTGTGATTATAATATTACAGCTGTCACGTTGACCCGCAGGCTTGATGTATACAAGAGTGTCATCCACTAGTGATTGTAGATGTGAGCGTCTGACATACTGTCAGCAGAATTTAAAATTATATATACGTACTCATCACTTTGTGGTCTCACACATCAAATGCCTACATACTTCAAACTAGGAAGTTTGTCAACAGATGTTCAAGCATGACATGTTCATTCAGATCCATAATATATGAGCTTATAAAACTGCTCACTATTGGACACTCATATATTGTGATCTCACGTAGATTGTAGTAAAACACATCGGTAGCTTTGTACAAAAACTTTTCTGCGTACTTATTATGTAAAAGAGCTTTGATGGGTGAGTAGCCTTCCTTTAACTGCTTATTGCTGAATTTCTCCTCTGGCTGAATTAAACCAGGCACACTGAGTCATGACAAACCTTACCAAGTCAAGCATGCACTTTTCAGACAAATAAAACCATTTAGGACATAATATAACGTGTCTGTGTAAGAGGGAGAATCTGTGTGTTTCTTAAAGCAAAAGCAGCAACTACATGTTTTTTTTTTTTTATTCTATCTATCTATCTATCTATCTATCTATCTATCTATCTATCTATCTATCTGTCTGTCTGTCTGTCTGTCTGTCTGTCTGTCTGTCTGTCTGTCTGTCTGTCTGTCATTATTATACAGAAATTATTTGCAGCATAAATTTTATTTTCTATCAATAAATTATTGATATCTACAACTTTATTCAAACATCAAAAAATGTGAGAAAAAGTAAAACAATGTATGTGGCAAAGCCTTTCATTATTATTATTATTATTATTATTATTATTGTTGTTGTTGTTGTTGTTGTTGTTGTTGTTGTTGTTGTTGTTATTGTTGTTGTTGTTAATTTGCAGCATAAATTTAATTTTATTTTAATGTATTGTAGTTTATATCAGTGATATCTACATATTTCAGCAGTATTAGCATATCTTTATATTTCAGCAATATATGCATTTATACCAGAATGACATACCATAAAATACTATTAATATATCAGAATTTAATTTTTCTTGTCAGCTATTTAAACATTTTCACTTCACTTGAAGGACTGTCACCATGCCAAAAAAGATATATGCAGTGAAACCCCTTTCCCTTTTCATTACTATGAGTTGTGCAGGTTTATATTTTGACAGGTTTTTCTGAGGATATAGATAAGCCCGGTAAGACTTGTCACGAATCTGTCAACCAGTTTCTAGAAACGTCTCTGGAGGCTTGAAAAGTTTACACGCAGAAAGTATCAGCAATGAAAGTGACCTACAGAAGCGATGTGTCAGTGGAGATTAAAGCTCATGCGTTCACAATGCGCTCCCATTGGCTTCACATCAGGGGACCGCTTATGTCTCAAAAGGCAAGGATTTGTGGGTAAATGCTGTTCATTCTGTCCCTCCCATTGCTCGAGTCCTTCAGAGCTGCCTCTAAGCAAAGGGTAAGGAGTTGAGGGTATGCTATTCTGGCACACGCGCAAGGCTGTACCTTCAGCAGGAAGTTTTTCATTCATCACGCACCACCACGTAAACTTAAATCGGCTGTCTGTGTGACAAATGGCTCTGCACTGATAAAGCACCAACGCAGGTACACGTTCTTCATCAATCAAAAAGCAACAAGGTCATTTATAGCTCACGCTCAGCGGGAATCACGTGTCCTTTTGCTTCACCCTCAAGGTCATCGAATCTTATAGATCAAGCGTACCTATTAATGGAAGTGAGAATTAGACACGCGATCCTCCAAACTGGCTTTCGCAGATGGATTTTTATGAAGGAAAATCAATCATCGTGCCGATCAATCTCATCATTCATAGGTGTCATGTATCTCCCGTCCCGAAGACGGACTAAAAACCCTCCTAATCACTTTCCGAGTCATAAAAATTCAAAAGGATTCCTTCTCCGTTCCTCTTCTCCACCTGTCAACAGCGAGATGGAGGCCCCCAAGGCTGTAATCAAGCCGGGTCTTTGAAGCATGGCCCCGGGGCCAGCGGAACACTGCAGGAGTGCAGAGAGACACACTACTTAAACACTACTCCTGAGCCACGTGAATTAATAATGGAGGTGGATTCCATCTTTGCTTGGTCACTCTGGATGCATTATACCAGCCTATTGGCCGGAGTAACAGATACTTATAAAATGGTGTCACCTGTCAAAGAGGCATTAATTAGTCATCCACAGTTGTAACGGAGCGAGCCGCGTCCAGACGGGCAGCGTGGTTCACTATCATCTGGTTGCGTGTTTCAACATGGCCATCTTATAATGCATCTCATTCAACCTCTGACATAAATGGCTTCTAAATGCACATCGACACCTTTAGGACAACAGCGTCCATTGCCCCTGATGCTTCTGGGCAACGCTCAGCTGATGGACAAGATAGAAAAAGCAGCACAACTGAAGTGGATTTACTTTACTTTTTTCATCAAGCAGTTTTAACAAACTCAATTCACATAAAATGACGCAATTGGCACTACCTTGATTGCAGATTTCTGGAACCACCATCATGCACTTCTTGTAAATGTATTTATCGACTGAGAATTGAGCAAATTGTAACCTGGCTCAGGGAAAGATAGGAATTCATGTCTTTATTTCAGTTTTTTTCTGGTTTTTAAGGAATAATACAAGACTTCTTCACCGTATAAATGGTTGCTGAAAGCAAAAATGCCATAAAATGCATCATATTTTGTAAAAAAGTGTGAAGTGCTAGAGCAAAACAGGCACTATTTTTGCAATCAGTGCCCTAAAATTAGTAAGAAACAAGTACTATATCATCCCGCAAATATTATATATAAATGAAGTTCCAAACTGAGTAAGTTAGTTCACCACTAACTATTAAGACTGGATGGGCAGGCAAACTCATGAAATATACATATAATATGTCACCATATTTAATCCCCAAAAAAGTACCAAGTAAAATAAAACAACAGCTATTTATTTATTTACATTCCAAAGGTTGATTGTGTTTCAAATTATTTGCATTAATGCATGTACTATTGTGAGCACTAGCAGTTTTATTTTTTTTAATCATTTAATCTATAAAACAGGGTAGGAAAGGGCTAAAATAAAAAACATTGCATTTCTCATTGTTTTTTCCCCTGGATGCTGAAGTCAACAGTGGAGCTTGCTTTCCACAGCTGGGAGTGACCTTGGTGGGACTGATGTGTGGCCTGGGCAGCATCTGCGCACAAATTCAATTATTTATGGTGTGGCTGTGTAGAACTCAAGCGTTTGCTCAGAGAAGAATGTCCTCGTCCATCACAGTTTCAGGGACTACGGCTGAATGAAAAGACATCTGTTCAACAGGAAAGAGATTAAGACAAGAGACATTATTTACACCAGCATTAACAGTGCACAGGAAGTGCATTATGTAATCAAGCTGTATTGATCTCTTGAGGACAAATAACTGAAATGTAGAATGAAATTGGCAAGATTGCTTAAAACAATGGACCCTTTTCACAGACTGTGATGATGCTTTTCCATGGTTATTAACATCATTAATTAAATAACATTTTTTTTGTGTTTTAATTTTTAAAATCTTTTATGTACATAACACTACACTTTATGTTTTATCAGCTTGCCATTAAAATACAGAAATCTAGATAATATCGCATGAGTGTTTATAATACAATGGCTGACAAAGTTGTGGCAAATTTGACATCTTTCTCTCTTTAAATGAATGAGAATCAATTTCTTGATATTTTTTAACTTTTGTTAAGTCATAAGAATGCTACAATTGATTTTTCTTTTGCTACTGGAGCAAATGGAAATACAAAAATTCTGTTATAAATTTACCCAACTATGCCGACTTCTGCTTCTGAGAGCCCCAAATAAAGGTAAAATGTCCATTATCACTGGGGAAAAATTAAATCAATAAATAAAAACCACAAAATGAGAACTTTGTTGTCTGCGTTTCTATTAGAGGAGATCTTTCCCGTTGACTGCACATGGTATTCCAAGGATTTGCTTTGTCCTTCCTCAACTTCCAATTTTAGAAAACTGCTGCTGAAATTACATCACCTTTCAAATAAACTTGACTCAGATTCCCCTCTCTAATTCTCTCTCTCATTCTTTTCTGCTGACCTGGTCTCTTTCCCAGGGAGTTGGTTAAAATAGCTCAATGTGCTATATAGTGATGGAGAGCGTTGCATTTAATCTGGACAAATAAATATGAGCAGCGTCTCATTGTTTTTAAGGAAGAGATAGATAGATAGATAGATAGATAGATAGATAGATAGATAGATAGATCTTATTAAACAACACTGAAACCTTATCAAATCTGTCTCTGCTCAAGCTAACACCCTCCCATTTTGCTGGTAAAAATGTAGCTTGATTAAAGTTTAATGGCCCTGAGACCCTTCAATTAGTGAGTTTGGCTCATACATTAAAATAATGACTCTAATGAGGAGAGTAATGAAGACTTTATTATGCACATGGAGAGGAGATTAAAACTGCTTTATCAGCCATTATGTGTCACTGAGCTTGCTAAAAAAAAGATGAAAAATAAGGTCAAAGAAAGTGTAATGAGCAACGTGTTAATATTTAGCACCCCTGCATGTCATGATATCCTATTACTGCTTTTTAAAATAATTATAATTGACTTGTATTTGTTATTAAAAACAGTAATATTGTGAAATATTATAACAATTGAAAGAACTGGTTCATTTTAAAATGCAATTTATTCATGTGATGGCAAAGCTGAATTTTCAGCAGTCATTACTCCAGTCTTCAGTGTCACATGACCCTTCAGAAATCATTCTAATATGCTGATTTGCTGCTTAATTATTATTGGTACTAAATTATCAATAATGGATCTTATTATCAGTATTGAAAACATTTTTTGCAGTTTAATATTTTATGGAAATCATGATACTTTTTAGGATTCTTTGAGAAATTGAAAATTCAAAATAACAGCATCTTTTTGAAATATAAAGCTTGTGTCACAATATAAATGTCTTTATTGTCATTTTTGATCAATTTAATGCAAATAAAAGTATTAATTTATTTTTAATTTTTTTTAGTCTTAATCAAACATTAGTGTATCTCGGTTTCCATAAAAGAGGTAAGCATCAACTGTATTCAACATTGATGATATTAATAAAAAATATAATATCTTGAGCAGCAAATCAGCATATTAGAATGATTTCTGAAGGATCAAGTTACACTGAAGACTGGAGTAATGATGCTGAAAATTCAGCTTTGCCATCAAAGGAATAAATTGCATTTTAAAACATATCAACAGTTTACATTTGTAACATTATTTCAGAAAATTATAGTTTATACTGTATTTTTAATCAAATGAAAAGTCCTAAATATTCCAAACTTTATGTTTACGACGTAAGGATATAATAGTAAAATCAGATCAGTTCTTTAAAAATAAAGTCTATCCGCACTGTCTACAAATGAAACCCTACAGACCAGTGGTTCCCAACCACGTTCCTGGCCCCCCAACACTGCATGTTTTCCATGTCTCCTTAATCAAACACACCTGATTCAGATCATCAGCTCATTAGTAGAGACTCCAAGACCTGAAAGGGGTGTGTCAGACAAAGGAGAGATGCAAAATGTGCAGTGTTGTAGGGGCCTCCAGGAACATGGTTGGGAACCACTGCTACAGACCACCTGTGGGTGCTGGATTTATTGATCGGAAACTTCTGAACCAAGCGTGTTTGAAGCATCATATTAGCATAGGTACAGTGTTTGATCCGCTAAACAGATGCGTCCTTTGTGGAAAGAAACACATAAACGTTGTGCTTTACAACAAAATTCCTTTAGTTAACGTTAGTTAATGCATTAACTAAGATTAACAATACATTTGTTACCATGTTTATTCATCTTTGTTAACCTTAGCTCAGGCAAATGTTAACAGATACAACTTTTAATTTTAATAATGTCCTATTAGTAAATTTTGAAATGAACATTAACATAACAAATTACTAATGTTAATGCATGCTTTAGAAGTACTGTGTTATTAACCTTTGTGCTGCATTTTTTGTTGGCAATTTGACATGCAGTTTTCATTTGCTACACACTTGGCCCACCCAGTTTTATGTAGGCCCACCCACTTAAACATTTCTGGCTACGCTAGTGGTCCACTGTAGAGGACACCAGGACTAAAAGCATGTTTATTATGCATTTTGGGAGACATAACAATTGAATAGGAAAATAAATTATATATCAATTTTCTTATGAAATATTAGATGTTATTATGAAAATCTGGCCAATTATTACTCCCATTATGACAATTCTTTTTTCAACATGCTGTCCCAATGGCAACACATTAATATGCAAATTAGATACAGTGTATAGATACACTGTGTTTAATGGGAAAACCAGTTTATGGAAATTTTTACACACATATTGCATAAAACAAAATGGTATATCAAATCATTTTGTTATATATTTTATGACATAGTTGAGAATCATCCTTAAAGTTTAGTATAAAAAAAAATCATGAAACCTAAAAATTGATTGGTGATTAAAAAAAAAAAAAAATCCCATTGTTTTTGCCTTTTTGATGTCTATTCATGCCATTTTATTTTTTAGAAAAACTGAGTCCTAGTGTCCTCTACAGAGGACATAGAATAAAATATGAATAAAATATAATTTTTCAAAAATGTTATTTTTCCATTTTTTTCTTATGGTCTAAACAATGTAAATACTAAATTCACAAAGCTTTTTTTACAGTCTATATTGTTGTTATGTAATCTCATTCTACTCTGTCTGCTCATATATCAGCAAATATTAATCTTTCTTCCGCTCAGTTGCAGTGATGGACATCAACAGATATGTCTCTGTTTCAAATGACCAAGGCGCTGCAGGTCCGGATACAGAAACCTCAGCTAATGCATTATGGTCATGGTTATTGATTATATTATATACAGCTTGTCATTCGATATCTGTTACTTCAGCATAAGTGGAAACTTGCTTAAAGTAACAGTTTACCCCAAAAGGAGTTCTGTTATCATTTACTTTCTCACATGGTTCCATGTATGATTTTTTTTTTTCTCATCAGAACACATAAGATGGAACACTGGGCATTCCTTTCCATATAATGACAGTCAACGGGATAGGATTGTCAAACTCCAAAATTACAAAAAAGCACCACAGAAAGTCACGCAGCTTTTTAACAGCATGAAGGTGAGTAAATGACATCTTAATAGTTTGATCCTGTTTTCTCAAGTCAGTTCTCCTATGAAAAATACATGGGGATGGCAATAGCTCTTTGACTGCCTCTCTCACTCTCGCTGCCTGCTTGTCATGACCTTGGCTTTGAATGACAGCCGAGCATTGTGCTTGGTGGGACAGCTCACTCATCTCTCCAGTACCTCTGCCGACAGTTTGAGACACTGACATCAGCAAAACACACACTCTTACACACATAAATCTGACAACATCTCTCCCACAGCTCCGCTGTCAGTCAGAACAAGAGGTTCCTTTCAGCCAATGAGATCGACACTTTCATGAGTCTGTATATCATAAAACCTGCATGCAGACAGTTCATATAATCAGGTCTGGTTACCTGATGGAATTACGTGGTGGAAACCAGTTGTGGAAAATTGGCCAAATGACTCCGCTGGCTGTGATGTGCTCACAAACACGAACACAGGTCAGACACACAGCATGATGCGCCAATGATCTATGATAGATGTGATAGATGGCTTTTCATTATCAGCAGAAGCATAAGAAGCATTTATGGCCGTACAGTGGCCCCGAAAAGCATTTGAACACTTAAGCATTTTTAAAATGTTTGAAACTTTAATGCATTACACAATAAAATGTTAAACCAAGAGGTTTTTTTAAGAATTAAAGTAGATGATTAAGTTTTTAATTATATTTAAACTATATTTAGAACTATATATACATATATGAAGAGTTCATTTGCAAAAACAGATAACTGCGTTTTAAAATTTTTTATTCTGCATTCCAATTAATATCAATCAAACTGCAGTTGGGTTGTTTTGATTAAATAATAAAAAATACAGCAAACTAAAACAATAAAACAATAAAAACATGATTTTTTTTATTTTTTTTCCCCATATATATGGAGGTAACCATTTTTTTTTTTCTTTTGCAAATAAACTCTTCTTATATATATATATATATATATATATATATATATATATATATATATATATATATATATATATATCTGGACATATTGTGGTTGTTAAACTAAGTAGTATATATGCTTGATTACTTCATGCATTTTTACTGATCAGATAGCTATCTGATAAATAAAAGACTAAGTGGAAATGCCCTCCAAGAGGCATTTGAGACTGAAAGCAATCCAATAGCTAAGTGTAGGATTCAGGTCCATTTAATACATTACCATGTTTAAATCCATTCTGGAAAATTCCTTATAAAATCAGTACAGAAAAAAATAAATAATTAAAAAATGAAACAAAATAAAAGGACTTTTAAAAAATCATTGGGACAATTTCTCCACAACAATCAGCACAGAAAAAAAAATTTAAATAAATTTAAAAAAGAAACAAAATAAATGTCATTTTTAATTGTTATTATTACATTTATCATTGCAAAAAGATTTAGAAAGTGATTTTTTGTTCTGAGAAAAGCTCTTGCATCATTTATTCCCACTTGGCTTTATATTTTGCCATCTAATGCAATGAAATTCAGACATTTTTAAGAGATGCTTAGCTGTCCAGATACAATTGGGGCTGCTGCTCTTTTGCGGTTTAATTCAAGTGTTGACTTGTGAGGTAAGCATTGCATGCTGGGACACACAGTTGGGCTTTAATCCATGTAGACATTGTCAGGATAAATACAAATGCCTGAGGAGACGGATAAACCCACTTGATATATAGTTAGGTGGGCATTTCTGCTGCTGCAAAACCTCTGCAATGCAATCAAAAGAGTGGGAGATGCATGTGTTAATCTGCTCAGGTCAGCCATACGTAGCCTGTAATGCCACATGCTATGTATACATTTAGACAAGACATGACACATGACAAATGAGTGTATCTTCACAAAATGGGAACACAACAAGCATTATCTTTCCAGAATGCTGAGCTAATGCTTGAGTTAATGATGCTGAATGATATAAACATAGGATGGCGCTTAATCCTAGACCTACATTCCTCTACAAAAAAAAAAAAAAAAAAAACATTTTTGTCTGATTAGAATCATGATGTTTTGATATTTTGGGGCAATTACTAAACTTGACAATGTTTTTTCTAATATTAATACCATTTATTAATAAAACTATTTTTTTTAAATAAATGATTATGACAGATAATGCCAAACTAATTTTTCTCAAGACCCATTTAATGAGGCCTTTTCTTTATCTCAGTAATTTTACATCACCTTGACATTTTTTACTTTAAGCCCCACAAAAAAATACAGAAACAAATAACTGATTTTAATTCAATCATAATAGAAAAAGTGTATTTAAGTCATTGTCTGCACAAACTACAATTTTAAATATTACATTTATAGTAATTTATTAATTATAGTTCATTTTGTGGTTATGTAATCTCATTCCTCTTCATCTGCTTATTCATTAGCAAATATCAAAATTGAATAACACATTTGAATTAATTCATCATAGAAGTATATTCAAGTCATCGTCTGTATAAATGCATTAAAAAAAAAATTAAATTAATGCATAAAAAAAAAAAGTCACATTGACGTCACTGGTCCATAAACATGATGTACAAAATATATATCTATCCCCATGTATTACAGCAGTATTTGATTCTTATTTGCTGTATTGATAAGCCACTTCAGATAAACCCTTAAAGCTTATGATTAATCTCCCAAGGTATTAAATGTTAATCTCATTCCATAAAAATATCATGAACATGCCCTTAAGCATAAAAAGTTATTTCTTACATGGAGGGCACATATCCAGCCATGCTGATTATCTGCCTGTTGTGAGTCTGAACGGCCCTGAATGTCAACATGAGGTCTCACACACACACACACACACACACACACACACACACACACACATAGTGCCTGCTCTCCTGAGATATTTAATCACATTATCCTCTGACTGTTAAACAGATTTACCGACACAAGAACCTTGACCAGAGGCTCAAACCAAACACTGGAATAAACAGCATTTCCAAAAAACCTCACACAGACCGGTGATGAAACTACTAAATCCACTGGCTTGGATTCCCCTTTACCAGTTGTCATTCTTTTTGAAGAAGTACAGAGAAGTCGGTTTAATTTCTTGTGGGCACAGAGATCGTCCCATGGGCTCTAGTTGTGGGAGAGTCCATTAGCAACATAAATGTCAATGGTGTCAATGGCCTGGATTATTGAACCAGCATACAGAGATGAGTGAAAGTGGGTGAAGATTAATCTTTTAGTCTAATATCTCATTCACAACCATTGTTCTTAAATATACAACCATTTTGTATAAGTGAGTGGGTGATACATTTTCTTCTAGACTTAAAGGGATCCCACTGTATAGGCCGACAGCTATACTGTATATTATACTAAATGTTTTAAGAGGTTCTCCTGCTGTTATTTATGTACTGAAGCACATTAAATATGCCATAGCACTGGATTCTACTTTATATTTTTAGTGTTTCTTGAGGGATACTATGATGCAATGGTACAGTATGAATTACAAGTAGCCTTTAATAATGCCAAATAACAGGCTAAACTGGAATGTGGAGTAGAATCATAGCCTAAAAGGGATGCATTAACTCTTTTTCTGTCACACACCATGTCTTATATGCATGGTTGTATTCCCTCGCTGTTGTTAAAGACCGCCATCTAGAGGTGTGAAAGGTCCTGAAATTAGGCTTAAATAATGGTGTTTGCAAGCTAGTATTATTGTTGCTCACACTCAAGGGATTTGAACCTCTAAACCTAATGAGAAAACTTTGATGTTAAAATTTACCTTGCATCATTTGTGCTACAAATAATAATGACAGAGTAATAAAAGATTTTTACTTGATCTGCCAATGTTTTCACTGGGCCCAACACCATTTTTGAATTAATTTAATGTTATATTTAGATTGATAGTTTTAGTTTTCTACTTTCTATTTATTTTAATATCATTTAAAAATATATATTAAAATTATATAAAATATTAATATTATTTATATTTTTTTTTCAGAAATTAGTTTGTGTCTCATTAAATGTTACATTTTCTTTATAAATAAGCAATAATAGCTGAGCCCACTAGAACATCACATTGTTAATTCATGACATTTAATACTATTGCACATACAGTATATCTGAAAAACAGACTTTGAATTTATTACATGTTTGATGAAAATACAATTCAGCTTTAGCTGTTGTTTCACAACAGTCCTCGCAGACAGCTCTCCATTTCCTGCAGTTCCTGTAGTTCTTCACAGTGAGGGCCACAGTGGAGAGTGAGGAGCTTATGGGCCCTGGGAATCACAGAGAGAGCCGAACCACAGTCTCTGCTGTCAAAGGAAAAAGTGATGCTGAGGTGAGAAGAACAGTTTTTGATCATAAGAAGTCTCATCAGATAGAGTTTGACACGCTGAGCTCTTACCCGTTAAAATGCAGCTGTGCTAGTTTAAAAAGCTGTCGTCCCAGCTCAATACTGTCCTCTCCGAATTGGGCCTGAATGGCAACAATGCTACGCTTTAGATGGGATGCAGCCAGACTCCATTCACCTATTAGAAAAATATTAATAATCATACCTTTTCCTTGTATGAATTTAGATGTTACTTATTACATTATTCAAAAGGCAATGTAGCACTGCTATACAACCTTTAAATATTTTATATTGTAAAATTTTGCACATTTTTTCATATATATATATATATATATATATATATATATATATATATATATATATATATATATATATATATATATATATATATATATATATACACACATACACATACACAGGTGCATCTCAAGTTAGAATGACGTGGAAAAGTTCATTTATTTCAGTAATTCAACTCAAATTGTGAAACTCATGTATTAAATAAATTCAATGCACACAGACTGAAGTAGTTTAAGTCTTTGGTTCTTTTAATTGTGATGATTTTGGCTCACATTTAACAAAACCCCACCAATTAACTATCTCAACAAATTAGAATATGGTGACATGCCAGTCAGCTAATCAACTCAAAATACCTGCAAAATATCTCTCAGTTTGGTTCACTAGGCTACACAATCATGGGGAAGACTGCTGATCTGACAGTTGTCCAGAGGACAATCATTGACACCCTTCATAAGGAGGGTAAGGCACAAACATTCATTGCCAAAGAAGCTGGCTGTTCACAGAGTGCTGTATCCAAGCATGTTAACAAAAAGTTGAGTGGAAGGAAAAAGTGTGGAAGAAAAAGATGCACAACCAACTGAGAGAACCGCAGCCTTATGAGGATTGTCAAGCAAAATCAATTCAAGAATTTGGGTGAACTTCACAAGGAATGGACTGAGGCTGGGGTCAAGGCATCAAGAGCCACCACACACAGACGTGTCAAGGAATTTGGCTACAGTTGTCGTATTCCTCTTGTTAAGCCACTCCTGAACCACAGACAATGTCAGAGGCGTCTTACCTGGGCTAAGAAGAAGAACTGGACTGTTGCCCAGTGGTCCAAGTCCTCTTTTCAGATGAGAGCAAGTTTTGTATTTCATTTGGAAACCAAGGTCCTAGAGTCTGGAGGGAGGGTGGAGAAGCTCATAGCCCAAGTTGCTTGAAGTCCAGTGTTAAGTTTCCAGTCTGTGATGATTTGGGGTGAAATGTCATCTGCTGGTGTTGGTCCATTGTGTTTTTTGAAAACCAAAGTCACTGCACCTGTTACCAAGAAATTTTGGAGCACTTCATGCTTCCTTTTGCTGACCAGCTTTTTAAAGATGCTGATTTCATTTTCCAGGAGGATTTGACACCTGCCCACACTGCCAAAAGCACCAAAAGTTGGTTAAATGACCATGGTGCTGGTGTGCTTGACTGGCCAGCAAACTCACCAGACCTGAACCCCATAGAGAATCTATGGGGTATTATCAAGAGGAAAATGAGAAACAAGAGACCAAAAAATGCAGATGAGCTGAAGGCCACTGTCAAAGAAACCTGGGCTTCCACACCACCTCAGCAGTGCCACAAACTGGTCACCTCCATGCCACGCCGAATTGAGGCAGTAATTAAAGCAAAAGGAGCCCCTACCAAGTATTGAGTACATATACAGTAAATGAACATACTTTCCAGAAGGCCAACAATTCACTAAAAATGTTTTTTTTTATTGGTCTTATGAAGTATTCTAATTTGTTGAATTGGTGGGTTTTTGTTAAATGTGAGCCAAAATCATCACAATTAAAAGAACCAAAGACTTAAACTACTTCAGTCTGTGTGCATTGAATTTATTTAATACACAAGTTTCACAATTTGAGTTGAATTACTAAAATAAATGAACTTTTCCACGTCATTCTAATTTATTGAGATGCACCTGTATATATATATATATATATATATATATATATATATATATATATATATTCTGACATATCAGGCTGTTATTCTGACCTGTGGTGGCGTACACACGAGCTGTTGCATCTGCTAGCTCTCCTTGGAGAGGGTGAGTCTCTGTTAGGATGCTGTTTGCCTGAGAAGTAGCTGATTTTAGGATTTTTAGGGCCTCGTCTGCAAAACATGGAAACATTATGTATATTTATGGATATTTAGAACATACACAAAACAGATTGTGATTCATATTGAGGCAGTACCCAATCTGTCTCGCTCCATGAGATGAAAGGCTTCATCCAAGAGACACTGTAAACCCTTTAGTTTGTTCTGAACATCTGCACTGGTGATTTGATGACCACAGGACGCCCAAGAGCAAACGTACCTATCCATATGGGACTGAAAAGTACAGCATACATCAAGATACACACAATGAACCACCCAAATGATCAGTTATGCTTTTCTGCACATTTACCTGAAGAGGTTTTCCACATTTCACACACTTCAGCCCTGGTGCTGCGTTTTCGCTTGCATTCTGGCTTCCTTCTGATAGGTCTTTCTGACAAGCTTGACAGTTACAGTGGAAATAGTACTGCTCCAGCAGGAGGCGCTGACGTTCCTCCACCTCCATTCTGCTACAATGAGGACCTGTGTGGAATGACATTTATTTAAAAAAAAAAAAAAAATCAAATGTTCCCGGACGAGCCCCCAACCAAACAAAAACTGAATTCCCAAGATCACATAAT
Source organism: Spinibarbus caldwelli (assembly GCA_039654775.1). NCBI lineage: Eukaryota > Metazoa > Chordata > Actinopteri > Cypriniformes > Cyprinidae > Spinibarbus > Spinibarbus caldwelli. The sequence goes on from CM077267.1 coordinate 8,742,141, forward strand.
ACCATAACAGTGCAGAATTTCCTGTCCTGAAGTAAGATCTTTTGAAGCACGTACAGTGACTGTCACACCACTGCGAAAGGTCTCGGGACGGTTAGTGTGACCTTCAGAACAACCAAACTGATTGAGCGGGTCAGTTTGTAAGCCTGTGGTGAAGGAGATGCTTGTGTTTGGACTGCAGGAGTGGTTAAGCAGGCTGAGAACAGGAAAAATTGCTGTGGCAATGCGGATTTCACTACTGGACTGAACTGCCATGCCACTTTCTTCTGTAAAAATTGAGGGGAAAAAAAGATCAACAATCGTTAAATTTCAACAGTCAAATGTATTAAATTGCAGATTGTGTTTAAGCATGAGAGTTCTGTCGAACCTTTGACCATAACAGCAGTGACTGCTTGAGCATTACATCTGAGCTGCATCATGTGTCTCAGTGCTGTGGCTCCCAGCATGCTCATCTCAGGCTGCCAGGTGCCACTAACTCCTTTGTTTTCACAAGATGCCCACATGTCTGGCGGGGGTCCACCTTGCAGTCTCATATAAAGCACCGCCATGGTGATTGCCAGTAAAAAGCGTGAGCTGGGTGAGTGTTGTGCCACATGTGGTAAAAGGCTGTAGATGCCCATGTACGAGTTGCCATGATAGCAGTCTGTGTGGTCTGAACTTTCTCTACAGGGACCTCCAAGACTCAACTTGACTGGTGAATCACTTTTATAAGAGCTACATATCACTTGGTCTTCTTGTGAAGTGCTTTTTTTCACCCTTTTAACCTCATTTTGTCCAGCTTTCAGGGCCACTCTTAGTGCAAGATGACCCAAAACCCCAATGGCCAATAGATCTGCTTCAATTGGGCACTCCCATTGGTGCCAGTACTCCCAAGCATCTTTTTGACAGCTCTCTCCACAGTATCGAACATAACTGCAGTTTGGACAGGGCACAAAGCTCAGTGACTGGTTCAGGCAGTGGTGACAGTGTCGGTCTTCAGTATTAAACGTCTTTCCTGCCTTATTGGTCATTGTATTGAGTTTGTTTCCTGGTATAAGTACGCAACAGAAAGCCTCGTCCTCCAAAACGACTTCACCAGCTGGTTTATTTTCCATGGTTAATATGTGGCGACCTTTCTCTGGGCTGAAGTAAACAGACACACCAGGTGAAATACAAGTCCTAGTGTTCCTACTTTTCTGGCATGGTGGTGTTTGATGATTTGTGGTTGGCTGGTTGGATTTTTCAGGATTTTTAAGCTGGTTCAGGCATGCGGTCTGTCTAGCTCTCAGTTTGTCCTGCAGGTGGCTTGGGTAACCGGCCTCCAGAGAGCGCCGGATGTCTTCAAGACATTCCTGGAAAAACGGAGATAATCACTTAAACTCATATAGATGTGTCAAGGTGGCATGTTCTTATTTGAATGCTTTAAAATATGTTTTGTGTTGCATAAGACACTCTTACTCTGTAGAGGCCGTGGTAAAAGAGGGCAGCAGAACGGTTAGCATAGCACAACGATAGCTCTTCTGTATTCTTGTCAGCATGGCAAACACCCTGAAACATCAAACAGAGAGAGTAGGAATATATTATGCTCACAGTAACACCTGCCATTTGAAATCCAAACCACTATCAGTGTAACGCAAACACTAAGCTCAAACCAGCATAAAAAAGTTGAACCACAATGATTATCTAATAGCTATAATTTCCAATTGCAAAAAAAAAATAACCCATTTTAAAAATCTATTAATCTTGATGTTGACCTTGATACTACTTGGAAACGAAAAGATTAAAGAGCCGTCGCAACATGAAAAGCAAAAATCTGTTATCAAACAGGTTTCCTAATTAAGTTCTCACTGCCTCCTCTATCTGTCATTGGTCAGACAAGCACATAACCCCGCCCCAAACTCACGCCATTGGTTGAGCCACTGACGCTATGCTTGGCTGCTTGCAGAAATAGATGGCGCAGTATAGTGCAAAGTCGAAACTTTTCGTGGAAATGAACGAAGTTTATGCATGTTAAGCAGCAATAAAGGAAAATGTTTTAACCACAGCAAAACAGAACGAAAACGTTAAACTCTGTACACAAATTATCTTGATTTATACGAAGCAGGTGTTTAGATCGCGTCTTTTCCTTACCTTGGAATAATACAATGCTGCAGTTGTATAATCCTTCACTTTGAAGCTGAGGTTACCCTGCTGTCTAAATTCAGATGCCCTCTCAGCAGACTTTTTTACGGAGTACTTCTCAGAAATTCTAGAAAAAGCGTTGAGATCTTCTGGGCTGAAATATGGACAAATGACAAAAAAAAATGGCAATATTTATTTTTATTTTAAAACGTAAACCTGATATTTAAAGATTTGTAAATTGTTGGCAGTCTAGTTGAACAACTAAAACAACAACTACTGAAGCAATAACGTAAAAAAGGTAGTGTAGTATTATAATCACATTATCTAACATAATTCAGGTTTATTAATGAGCAGCTCCACAGTGCTGACCGTATTAATGAAAGCCCGTAGTTGAATATGGCATCTATATCTGTCAGAAGGCAGAAGCGCTCAGTTTCCTCAGTTCTCAGGTCCGTCCAGTTTTGTTCGACATGCCGAACCCACTCTGGACAGGGCAGATCCATTCAAACAATCCTGTCTCTAATCTATTACCCTACAAATAAAAGCCACGAAACTGTTCAAACGCTTTGGATTTCACTGCAATAAAGTGACTTCCTGTTGAAACTTTTATCAGTCTTCAAAATAAAGGCCTCCAAGCCCAGAAACTTTATTAACCACAATTACTTTAGATGTATTTTCATCAGTAATAAAAAGTAATTAAGGAGACAGTTTAGCATTTTATTTTAGATTAAAATTAGATTATTTTAATATTAATAATAATATAATAAATACTTTTAAATTGCTTGCGGCCCCCTGAAGTTCATTGAGGCCCTCTTCAGCCCCACTTGTTGAAAGCAATTTCACGTTATATGTTTTAAATTACATTAGTTTTTGTGCATAATATTTGTGATTAAATAAATTTTTATATTAAATGGTTACTTAAAAAATTACCTTGAAGTTTGTTTTTAAAATTACCGTGAAAATATCTCAAATCTGTATTCATGTAGCAACGATAATTTGTTTGGTTCGTTTTGCTTTATTCATCAACACAGTCGTCTATTTATAAAGCAGAAATGCTTTGAGAATCACTAGGATGGATGGTGCATTAATTTTCTCAGTAGGTGGCGATATTGTTCCACGTTACAATCTTCCTTTTTAAAAACAATAGGGACACAAGAAAAGTGCACTGTGTCTGAGTTGTCGCCACGAATTTTGTTCAATTAATATCTCTTCTGCTGGTCAAGCTCTCTAGAGACTTTATTAGCTATTGCATCTCCAGTGGGAAATAGGGGCCGTTTAGAGAGTTAGTTCTGTCAACAGATACAATGCTTTCATATTAGGTCTAATGCAGATTCTCCACAGAAAATTTGATTTTGTCCATGACATTATTATAAATACAGTGTTTAATCAATGTCCCAGGAATTTGTATTAAAAGTCTGAATCTCCTTCATAAGGATTTATAGGATTTGCAAGGCTAATTTGTCTGTTTGGTTTGCTGTGAGAAATTGTACTCTGAAGAAAGAGCAATTTATTTTTGATTAAATTAATCAGCATCTGCTAAAAGAGAACTGCTATACAATATTTGTGAGAAAGTAACAATTTCCATAATTTACATGGAAATGTTTACCCACTAAAAAACAAAACAAAACAAACAGCTTCCTTCATCTGAGGTCACTTCTTATTTATTTATGTATTTATTTATTTATTTATGTACTTACTTGCTATATAGTGATTTTCATGAGCTTGATGTATCTTTGGCACCATTATCAGAAGACAGGTTTATATTAATCTTAATTTTAAATGAAAAATATTTAATTTTGTTTATAACTTGCTTTCACTTTATGAAGTGTCCCTGTGTCTGCATATGAATATTAATGTTGTATTGTCTCTGTAAAGCAGCTGCTTCTGTGAGGTCCTGGGGGATGGTGCTTATCATACATGTGGTTGTTGCTCTATAAGAGGTGTAAGTTCTACTGTTGTGTTTCATACTCGCGTTTCAACAGCTGCTATTAATGCACCCTGTGATCTAGGGCACTTCTCGCATCTTGTATTTTCTTGACTGTCTTTGTTGTTGCCCGTGGGTGGAATGTTTTCCAAGAACAACATGCTTTCTGATGTTTTATCATGTTTCTAAAGAGTTGTCTTTATTTTACAATGTCGTCTAATGAGTCTTCATTTACATATAATCACTTCAGTTACTTAAAATTCTTACTTCGATTGCAATTCAATGAATGAAATTCACTCTCGGCAAACCTTTAACTTGATACAATACAAAACTGTATGGTTTTTTTTTCCTCTCTAAAAAGAACCAGTTCATGAATCGTACTACACTGGTTGAGGTGTGTTTTTGATTTTCTAAAAAGAACCAGTTCATAACAATCATTTGTGTGTGAATTGGACAACACTGGTTGCGCTGTATGCTTTTGATTCCCTAAAAAGAATCTGTTTCATAAGAGTCATTTGTTCATGAATTGGACTACACTGGTTGCGCTGTATGTTTCTGATTCACTAGAAAGAATCGGTTCATAAGAGTCACTAGTACACACTACACAGGTTGTGATATGTGTCATTTTGTGTTGACAGCAGTAAAAAGATGTGTTTCTTACTATTATTTTGCAATACAAGCCTTTTTTACTTTATCACATTTAAAGTGACCCTATTATAGATTTTTGAAAATTACCTTTCATGCATTGTGTAACACAGCTCTAAGTGAATGAAAACATCCTGCAAAGTTTTAAATCTGAAAGTGCACCATGTATAAAGTTATTGTCTCTCAAAAGAAAGAGTCGACGCTGAATCATTGAAACGAGTCATTTTTAAAACGAATCCCAAGCTGTTTCATGTTGACGTCAAAATGAAATATTAGCATATTGCCCGCCCTCTTGAAACTTGGATTTTCTCGTTGGTCTGAATGAAAATGCAAATTCATTCTTTGCCGCTATTTGCTGCTTTTGGAGCGTTAAAAGCTCACAAACACTGCTGTAAATGAAATCGACCAATCTAAGGAGGGGTTTGGAAAAATGAATTGTTGGGAACGAATCGTTTGGGAGTCGTTGAGCAAATAAAGTAAAAATAAATGCATATTATAAGAAAATGAAAGTGTTTTTTGACCTTGCATGCATGTCAACCTGTTGTTGGGGACTCCCAAAACCAAAATATGAACCTTTCATAACCTATAATAGGGGCACTTTAATTCAACTGCATATCTGTCACTGATTTCTATTTTCAAACTTTGACTTGCATGCTCAGTCGCATTGTAGTCTACTTTGGTCCCTTAATCCAAGAACTGGTGATATCTCACCCAGTATTAAGTTGCACGCCTCAGGAGGGCTTCTATTGTAGAAAATGGCGAGAAATTAGATTATATAAATAGAGACCCTAACAATAAAGAATCATTTAAGCTTCTCCAGTCAATTCTCAACGAATTTTCCAATGCCTGCTTTAATAACACCAGCGAACAGATGTGAACAGCACCCTGCAGAGCATAACAATGTTGTACTATCGCGTAATTGAATGGCTTTTAGTTGGTGTATGCACAGAATTAGGGCTTGAACGATCTCATTTTAATCAGAGCCAAGAACCATAATGCATTAAACAGCTGAACAAACATATTTAGTTGTGTGGAGATGAAAATACACATCAAATCTCTCTCTGCCTTTCATACACACTCATTTCTCATACAAAGCCACACGCACCAGTTGAGGCACCGTGGCTCGGGTTCCCTGTGTTTTTATTGTGTGTGTCTTGTGAGATTTGGTTCAGCCATGGGATAATGAAGTCGTGATCCATGTTCTGTCCAAACAGACTGTTTGATTTTATTTTCTGGGTTGTGAAACCCAGTTTGCTCAGTTAAGCTTCACGGCCCACTGAGGTCGGAGGAACATTTACATTTGTCTTTATTTCAGTAGGTACACACAGTAGGCCTGTGGTGTCATTGTATTTAGCATTACTGAACTTTAAATCATTTTAGACCTTTATAAATATAGATATCTTTCATTATGCGAACAGGTAATTATGAGATGAAGTTTAAATTAAGAATAAGAATTGTGAAATATAAATGATTTATAATTTTGGGATAAATGCAGTTTATGAGATATGAAGTAAAATTGCGAGACATAAACTGTACATTCAAAATTGTAAAATATTATTAATATTATATATTTAGTAAAATATTATTAATAATTTTTTTCTATATGAATATATATTAAAATATAATTTATTCCTTTGATGCAAAGCTGAATTTTCAGCATCGTTACTCCAGTCATCAGTGTCACATGATCCTCAAGAAATCATTCTAATATGCTGATTTGGTGCTCAAAAACATTTCTTCTTGTTATTAGCAATTTTGAAAATAGCTATGCTGCTTAATATCTTTGTAGAATTTTTTTCAATATTCTATGATCAATAAAAAGTGATGAACAGTGTTTATTTGGAATAGAAATCCTTTGCAAAATTGTAAATGTCTTGACTACCAGTTTTGATTAATTTTAAAGGGATAGTTCACCCAAAAATGAAAATTTTGTCATTAATTACTCACCCTCACTCACCTTTGTTCATCTTCGGAACACAAATTAAGATATTTTTGATGAAATCCGAGAGCTTTCTGACCCTGCATAGACAGCAACGCAACTGCCATGTTCAAGGCCCAGAAAGACAGTAAGGACATTCTTAAAATAGTTCATGTGACATCAGTGGTTCAACTGTAATTTTATGAAGCTATGAGAATAGAGAATGTGTTCCAAAAATGAACGAAGGTTTTACGAGTTTGGAACGATATGAGGGTGAGTAATTAATGACAGAATTTTCATTTTTGGGTGAATTGTCCTTCTAATTCTTCATTGCTGAATAAAAATATACATTTCTTAAAAAAAAAAAAAATCTTACTGACCCCAAACCCTTGAACAAACTGTGAACAGAAATCACAATTTCGAGAAATAAGGTCACAATTGTGAAATATACAGTTGAAATTACCTTTGTATTGTGTTAGTCTAAGGCAGACATGACAAGACAGTCGTCTTTTCAAGCTGTAAAAAGTTTGATTTCAAGTCATCATGCTTATTTTACACGGTAGGATAAACTATTTTGACAAACCTTTAGTATTTGTAAAGTGTATCTGTTGTTCTGCTGTTCTCGTGAATCTGAATAAGCCTCTTTTGGGCGTGTATGTGGAATTGAGTGATTATGCATTCACAGTTTACTACAGTAATACCATGGGTTTGATTCCAAGGGTACAGTTGTATACTTTGAATGCACTGTAAACTACTTTGTACAAAAGCGTCTGGCAAGTGCTTGAATGTGATGTAAATGTAAGCACTGAGCAGCTGTTTATAGCATTCATTTATAGTCATAGACAACATTCATATCCACTCTTGGAACGACATTATTTATACAATATCTAGACAAGAATTGAAGAAGACAACTGTTGATTTCATGTGAGAAGCCTTCCGTGCCCTCACGTCTGATCGCCTTAACTGAGAGAGACCGCCGCTGTGTGCGTGTCATATCCACTGACAGGCTTTGGCATTTTCCCAGGGTTGTCTGTGGTAGTGCATGTGTCGCTGTTGCTGTGTGTATCTGTGAGTGTGTGTTTGTTATGAAGATCAATAAAGCACATCTGTCTCCTGAAAAAAAGATCTTTTGTGTTTCAGTGTTAATTTTGGTCACACTGGTCGGTGGTCAATAAAGCAATTCATTCAGGAGAACTAAAGAGAAAAGAAAGTAAAAGCCCTCACTTCTTGGAACGATCAAAGGTTTACAGCATTTTTATGATGAAACATGTATTTTGTTACAGTTTGTTACATAGTGTTTTTTTTTCATTGTTACTAACATTTAAATGTGGTGATATAACAAATATTGTAAAATATTTATAATAATAATAATGTAGCAAAATATTATCTAATCCATAAAATATAATATACAATATTATATTTTTCCATAATTATTCACAACAATTTTTCACAACAAATAGTTGGTGCCTAATGAAATTCACTTCATTAATTTGGACGTGCTCCACTGGATCAGGGATGAAGAAGGGATCTTCTAGTTGACCGAAGGCAAATAGAGCATCTGCTTGAAGTTCATTGAGCTGCAAAGCAAGATAGTTATGCTCACATTACAAGTTTGGTGGTTCGGCTGAGAGGAGCTTATGTAACAGAACCCTCAGGCCTAGATTTTCACTACATTATCCTTTATTGATAATGTTTTGACAGGATATTTGTCCAGTCAGTCATTCAAACAGTATGTGGATGAATTGTCTAGAAAAATTCCTAGCATTTCAAGAAATAAGATGGAAAAAGATTTTGTTAAACACTGATACCGATGCAGATGTTTAGAGAGCAGAGTTACAGAGAGATGATAATAAATATATGATGTATTGCAGTTTAATAACAAATCAGATAACATAATAAATTTAAATGAACGTTTATTTTACTAAATGTTTACAAAATTCACTTTGATCGAAATTGATCAAAAGTTACAGTAAACACGTTTATAATGTCACAAAAGATTTCAAGTAAATGCTGTTCATTGAACTTTAAGCAAAAAAAAAAAAAAAAAAAACAGTTTTCAACAAACTGAGGACCAATAATAATTAAGCACTGGATGAGCATATTAAAATAATTTCTGAAGGATCATGTGACACTGAAAACAGATTAACTGCTGAAAATTCGGCTTGCCATCACAGGAATAAATTACATTTTAAAATGTATAAAAATACAAAAAAATATGTATTTCAAATGGTTATAATATCTCACAATATTACTGTATATTTGATAAAAAATGCAGCAATTGTTAGGCATAAGAGACTTCTTTCTAAAACATAAAAAAATCATAATTATTCCAAACTTTTGACCAATATGTGTGTGTGTGTGTATAATATATATATAAAACGTTCAGTAAAGACCGTGAGATCCGTGTGCCATTTCTTATTCAGTGAGCAACATCTCATCTTGTCTAGGAATAAAGATCTAAAAGATTCGTGATGAAGAAAACCGTTTATGTAAGGTCGATGTTTTCCATCTAGAGATTTTTATGTAACCAGATCTTTATATAACTTGTTTTGTTCATATTTTTCGTTGGTTTAAATAAATCAAAATGAGTCTTTAGTAATTCGAATCATGCTAGCATTTCATTTCTTATAGTAACGATTCATTTTCGGTTCTGCTTTTTCTCTGTTTTTGTGTATGTATGTGTTTACAGCATGTGGCATGTTAATTGTGTGTTTGCTAGATTAGGTGTCGAGACTCTGCGCGCGTGTGTGTGTGTGTGTGAAGAGGGCTGGGATCAGGTCAGTGTTATTGATGATGTGTCGTCTCTGATGTAATTACCTCAGCACTCTGGGCTCATTAGCTCTGTCCACCTCACACTCGCTGTTTGTGTTTCTCATTTACTGTAATGAGATGGATATGAAGTGTCTCCCTCTTCACAAACCCTTTTACTCTTTTCTGCCCTTCTTGCTCCCTCTCTTTCTCTCTCCTTTGTCTCACAGCTTCTCCATTGGTTTATTGTCGCATCTGTGGTGTTTTGATAAGGCAGGTTTGCATTGTGCTGGAACGAGGCTTTCTGGCTCTCCGTCCACGTGATTGTCAGACTCGCACTCCATCAAATATTCACCTCGCTTGTAAATTCTCATTTACACACAGTTGGCTGTTTGTTAATTAAACCTATCATTTCGTTGCTGCATGTCCTCTGCACCTTGTGTGTGTGTGTGTGTGTGTGTATGTGTGTGTGTGTGTGTGTGTGTTAGTCACAATGCTCATTTAAATAGTCCAAGAAGTAAAAGCTGTGATAAGATTCAAATGTCTAATATCACAAGGCATAGACACAGGAAACAATTTTTTTACAATGTAAAGTGAGAAGCAGTACTTTATGGCTTTTTTATTTATTTTTATGCTTTTGTGTTCATCTGTAATGCTATTTGTATTGATTTTTTTTCTTTCTCTTTATTGTCCCACTTGTTTTTATTACACACAGCAGAAATCAAAACCACAAAAGACACAATGCTATAATCATCTGTTTTATAAAGGAATATTCTGGGTTAAATACAACTTAAGCTTCATCAGCAGCGTCTGTAACATGCTATTATCACAAACAATAATTTTGACACATCCTTTTGTTGTTGTAGTAAAAACAAACCAAAATACATTTACACTCTTAAAAATAAAGGTGCTTCACGATGGCATAGAAGAACCTTTTTTGTCTAAATGGTTCCATAAAGAACCTTTAACATCTGAAGAACCTTTTCGTTTCACAAAAGGTTCTTTGTGGTGAAAGAAGGTTCTTCAGATTATAAAAAGGTAAGAAAGAGATGGTTCTTTAAAGAACCTTTGACTGAATAGTTCTTTGTGGATCCAAAAATGGTTCTTCTATGGCATTATTATTATTATTATTACTACTACTACTACTGCTAAATTGAATTTCAGTATTATTTAGTATTTAGTTTGCTATTTGATATGTAAAGTTCTTTAAATAAGGTGTTTTCAGAGTTTCAGAGCACAAAATTTGATCCCTCTTGCAAGGGACCTATATAACTTTTATAGAAGCCCGTTTCCACCAAAGAATAAATAAAATGTAAAAAGATAATTGCGACTTTTTATCTGACAATTCAAACTTTGTTTCCCGCAGATATAAAAACAGAATTGTAATATATAAACTCAGAATTCTGACTTTACATATTGTAATTGTGACTTTTCTTTTTCACAATTCGGACAGTTTTGTTTTAATGTACACCTTCGGAATAAAAAAAAAAAGGTAATCACGACTTTTTATTTCACAATTCTGACTTTTTTTCACAAGTGCGAGAAACAGAGAAACAGGTTTCCATGAACAGTAGAGTATATTTTCATATAAAATATATTGTTTGAGAAAAATATGTATGATATTATAAAGACAACAAAATTAAATAACTAATTAATTGGATTCGATGTTGTCATTTTATTAAAGCAAATTATATAAATATTCTATGGAAAATATGTAACTGAGTTATGTATAGGATAAGTGAATGTGAATGTCTGAAAGGTCAAGATTCCAAAAAAAGTTACAAATTGTTCACTTTCAGGTTGAACTACTTTTCTAGTTAAATGAGTGTATGGTTTTTGTGTAACTGATGTCATTCTTGTAGGTGCAGCTGAAATGCTTGAAATGGTTAAGACATTAAAGTTTAAAGGTCAGATATATAACTTTGCACAGACAAGGTTACTATTAATGTTTAAGCGGCTATTATTTTAAAATATTGAAATGACTTTCATTACTTACACATTGCAGTTGCTAAAACTTGTATTTACCCAGTTACATTGTTTTTGTAAAGTTTGTTCCTGAAATGTACACCATGCCCAATGGCTAAGTAAGATAAATCAACAATAACACCGCAGAAGGGAGAGCAACAAAATAAAAGGGACAGAGACATTCAAGTAAAGCAATTAAAAGTAATAAAAAGTAAATCTATTATATAAAGTTTAGTAAAAGTAAAAGTGTCGGTGTGTGTACGTGTGTGGAATTAGGCCACCTAGGCAAGCAATGCTGAGCGGAACAGCGAGTGAATATAAATGATGGAGACAGAGGCATGGCCAAGGCCGTGGACGCGATGAGCCCTATAAATCATCATTAGACAGAGAGCCCAGAGACATGGGGAGACGACCCACCAAACTCATGCAAAATGTGTCTGTCACATATGAGCTACTATGACACCAGTCATTTGTCATGCGTCAAAAAATACATGTGCCGGTAAACAACTCATGCCACCTGCTGTTTTTAGCAGCTAGCTTGTGGAGATAAAGGAAGACAACTCACAGGAGAGCGATTTCACAACCCACACAGTTTGATCTCCATTTTAGGATGTCATACATAAAATACTCCGGGCCAAAGCAAGTTACTCTCTTTATTGGATAAACACACAGCAGGGAGAAGGTATCATGGGAAAAAGAAACGGGAATGGTTTCAGGAAATGTTTTAACTGGATTTGAACATATAATATCCACATGAGCACCACAGCTTAGCACGTCACAACACATGCTAGATGCTGTACCATTAGGCCATGGGTTCACAAATTACCTTTTTAAAAATCCCCTTTTCACTAAAATCTCATTTGCAGTTGTGTACATTGAAATATAAGACATGTTTAACTTAATTTACACCATTTATTTGATCTCTTCCTTGCATAAAGCTTGTAATATTATAAACCACTTTTGTTGCTTTTTGGACAGTTTTTGAAGTATGACAACCACTTTTGCTTTCATGGATAAGAGTGCATGAAATTGGACAAGAAAAGTAATTAGAATAGTAATTTGAGTGGATTTTGCCATTTATTTCAGTTCCTCAGGTGATATAAAAAAAAAAAACTGTCAAATTATTAAGAAATAGTCCAGGTGATTCTCGATTTATTTCTCCCCTTGTTTTTAAATGAAAACATCTCAAACAAAACGTTTTCATGGTAATAGTGTTTGAATTGGCAGCCTTATTTTAGTTTTATTTATGTACTATTATAGTGTTTATTAATAATTGGAGTTTATTTTTTATAATTTCAGTTTTCATTTTAAGTACATTTTTAGTGATTTTTATTCTTGTAGCTTCATAAAGTTATGGTTGAACCACTGATGTCACATGGACTATTTTAACAATGTCCTTACGAGCTTTCTGGGCCTTGAACATTTCAGTTGCATTGCTGTCTATGGAAGGTCAGAAAGATCTCAGATTTCATCAAAAATATCTCAGTTTGTGTTCAGAAGATGAACGAAGGTCTTGCAGGTTTGGAACAACATGAGGGTGAGAAATTAATGACAGAATTTTCATTTTTGGGTGAACTCTCTTGCCTAAGGGGCAAGATTTACTAAACAGGGCAAATTATTGTTAGAGCGCAATTCCTTACAAACGTGAAAAAGATATACCAACAATACGCAAATTAAAGAACACAGACATTTTTTCATAATGACCAACGCAGTTGTCACAGTGCGGCAAGGGAAAACAACATGTAAACAGGGGTCTGGGTCCAAACGCAGGTGTATTTCACCAAAAAGGCAAACACAGTCCAAGTAAAACAGAAACAGACCAGACGAGATCTGAAAACAACTCAAACAAGAACAGGACTGGGATATAAATATTGATAGAAGGTGCTTGCATCCATAACCTACAGACAATTAATTAATTAGCCAGACAGAGTAGCGGGAGTGTGGTGTATAAATAGTCCATGACAATGGGGAACAGCTGAGGGTGTAATAAGTGACAGGTGTGTGGAGTATGGGGAATGGAGTCCGGGAGGACGGGAGATGGCGACCTCTGGTGTTGAGAGAGGTAGAACCGCAGGGCCCGGACTCATGACAGCAGTCTATCAAGAGCAGCACAAATTAGCATTAAGTTGCAAACAAGCAGAGCCAATGATAATCAGGTGTGGGTCATTTACTAACAACACAGGAGCAAAATGGGTTAAGACATTCTTTTTTTGGGCATTAAAAAAATTAATTGGGCGTCTTTTTTGTTATCGGTACCGATGACGCTCCTGAAACTTAAGGGGGATCATGCTTTTTCGGTGGCAGCACCTAAGCTGTGGAATAATTTACCATCGTATTAGGGATATGCCGGTATCAAATTTTCATGTTGCGATTAATTGCTCATGCTTTTATCACAGTATACGGTATTATCACGATATTGAAATTTAGTTGCAAAAAAGTGTTGTCATAATACAGTATAACAGGTTTAATAACATTTTTCTTATAACAAAAATAACTGAACATTTAAGTACAACAAAGCAATACAGAAAATTATAAAATTAAAAATTTACACATTAAAGTACAAAAGTATTATAAAAACCAAGATGTATCACTTTACAATAAGATCTCATTAGTTAACCTTAGTTAATGCATTAACATTAACAATGAGCAATAGTTACATTTGCTACAGAAGTTATTAATCTTTGTTAAAAAATACAACTCTTAGTTCATGTTAGCTCAGGTTCATTAAATAACACAGTTGCAACTTTAACAACGTGTTATTAAATATTGGAATTAGCTAAGATTAATGAATGTTTAGAAGAATTTTTCATCGGGAGTTTGATATCTAATGAATTCACTGATGTTAACTAATGAAGCCCTAATGTAAAGTGTGACCGAACAATAAAGAATCAAAACACTTTCAAACAATATCTAGGGCATGTTGTATTCCAGATTAAAATGTGAAAATTTGTTTAAAATAAATAGCCTATTACATTTACATTTACGTTTATGCATTTAGCAGACGCTTTTATCCAAAGCGACTTACATTGCATTCAAGTTACAGTTTATACATTTCTATCAACTCTTTTAAGTCTCTATTAAGTCTAAATATTTACGTATTTGGCGCTGTGATGAACACCATAGCGAATACACAAATCTGAATGGCTGTTTATTTAAATATGTTTCAGGAACAAAGTCGCGCAGCTGCTTTGTTTCCAGGGTTTCCGGGGTAACAGCTGCATTATGTTTAGCGCCATCTGCTGTCAGAGAGTGAATGTGCGCTTTCATTCAGCGCGTCTCTCACGCGTTCCGCCATGCGCTTCTCATCCGTGCTTGCTTACATCAGAGTGCACACGCACAGCGGTGTTGTGCATTGTGACCAGTTGATGGGAAAAGTACTCTTAAAATGCATTCAAAATTCTGAATAATTTGTAATAAATAATTATTCTCGGTATTTTGAAGAGCCCACGATAACAATATCGTGCATATTCATTATCGTGATATATCGCATTACCGAATACCTGCACAAGTCTACATTGTATATAAGATCAGCCTCCTCTTTTCAGGTTTTTAAATCTTCACTTAAGACTTATCTTTTTAAAACTGCTTATGGTCTGTAGTAAATGCTGTCAAATATTTGATTATGCGTGATGTTATCTTTGTCATAATTTGTGATTTGTTTTATATGGTTAGTTGTTTTATGTATTTATTTATTTTTTAATTTTATACAGCACTTTGGTCGACACTGTCGTTATTAAATGTGCTATATAAATCAATAAAACTAAACTAAATAATAGCGCAAGTAAACTGACTACAGCAAACCTTACAGGATTCATTTTGTACTTTCCATTCAGCTGTAGATAGTGTCGCCCTCTGGCAGGCTCTGACTCCATGTGAAATGAAAAGTACTCTTTGATGACAGCCTGATGTTAATTGAGGTGTAAACCTAACTGTAATTGATAGATGTGAGAGGCATCAAGGGTAATAAAAATGTAAATAACTAAAAATTTATTTTGTGTGAGGGGAAAAACCATATTTGCTCGCTTGCGACTGAATATGTGTTTATGCATAAGAATGAGCGTCTTCAGGTTATGCTTACATGTCCTTCCCCAGCCTGAATGAAAAAAAAAAAAATGCAAATAAAGACAGAGAAAAGATGAGCAGAGTCCAAAAAAGGCGAAATAAAAACAGGCTCTCTGCAATGTAAATGCACAGTGAACCATGATGCCACAGTTCCTGCTGCGCTCTCTCTAAACACCGGCTTACTTAACATTTCTAATTCATGGAAAGAAGCCTTGGCCGGTTACATAAATGTAATTATTTTGATTGTTTGTCTCGGGTATGTAGCAGCATTGGGGATTCTTTGGCCAGGACCACCCGCTGCTGCTCTTTACATCATGTAACGCTGCTTGAGGGGACACACTTACAGCTAATGAGGCGCTTGCTAATGAGAATATAACGTTAAGAATGTGCTTTTTCATTATCTTACAGTCTCAACAATGAGAAAGAAGAGTTTAGTCCTGACAAAAATAACAGAAATCTGTGTAGGTAGTTAAAGTTCAGGTAATTTACTAGTGTTTTGAAAACATAAGGATAAAAACAGTAGAGGTTGCATTAACTTAACTGGAGCAGTCGGCAACATAATTGCCTTTTAAGATTAACATTTAATGTTGTGTGTGTGGTAATTATTGTGAGTAAATGCATCATTTTCTACACTGGTTTTAGTATAATTAATTCCTTTTCACATTAATTCACATTGCTCACTTTGAGAACTGTAAGAGCCCCACTCTGTAGCACATTTTCCCCATCATTTTTGCTTTAATTTACTGAATAAAATGTTCACTTTTAGTTAGTTTTGTAGTATTACAGTATAAAAATTAAGTAAATAAAGAGATTAATTAAAAATAATTAGAAAGAATAATTGTACTGCTTTACTTTGTGCAGATTTTAATATTTTTTATCTCCAGGACTTCTAGCTTTTTTTGTTGAAGAAATAATATAATGGTTCCTTTTTTTTCTATTGATTTTTTTTTTTCAAACAAAACATATTTTAATAATATTCTTTTAATTTATAATTATTTTATAAGTTTGTGTCCTCAACATCAAATTCCATCTAGTAAGTCTATTTTTATCCCAAACTAACAGAAGTCTTCTTAAAGTGATAATTCACCCAAAAATGAAAATTCATTTACTTACACTCAAGTTGTTCCAAACCTATATGAGTTTCTTCCTTTTGTTGTACATAAAAGAAGATATTTTGAAGAATACGGGTAACCAAACAGTTGCTGGTCCCCATTTGACTTCCATAGTTTGAAAAAAATGAAATAAATAAATAAAAAATAACTGATAAAAACAAAACAGTATTCCACAAGTAATCCATTCCATCAGTTAATGCCTTGTGAAGTGAAAAGCTGCACTTTTTTGTGAAAGAAATCCATCATTAAGGTGTTTTAACTTTAAACCACAATGTTTTTATCAGCTGTTTAATTTCTCATTATCACGGCACCCATTTGCTGCAGCAGATCCATTGGTGAGCAAGTGATTTAATGTTAAATTTTCAGCAAATTTTCATTTTTGGGTGAACCATTCCTTTTATTTTCATTTCTTTTAGAAATAATCCAGTGTATGTGCCTGTGCTAAACCAGAATCCTTTTATAGAAACACTTGAAATTACAGCACAAGTATATACAGAGGACACTAACTCCTCACAGAGTTACTTCTCTACAGTATGCCAGTTGACTGAAGTAGCTCTAGATTTGTTGTTGCCCGAGGTGTTAATGTTCATGTGAATCACCACTATTCAGTTTGCATTTCAAATAGATTGTGTTTGCATGTAACCTTCAACAGAAATTCATGTCTTGGCAAACATATGTATGTTTCCCACTTAATTTTTAATATGCCTGTATTTGTGTTGTTAAAAAATTTGAATCCCCTCAGCTCCTTGAACCACTTCCCAGAATATTTCAGGGAGTGTTGTTCTGATCTCTCTCACACACATTTACAAACACATTTGGCCTTTACCTCTCACCTCCTGCCTACAATCTTTTTTCCAGTTCTTTCTTGCCGCCGGTGTGTTACAGTCATAATTAATTTGATTATAAAACTGAAGAAATGTTGTAGAATTCTGAGTGGAAACACTTTCATGTCATTTTATTACTGTAAGATATTCAACATGTTAAAATGTTTTGCAAATTCATCTGTGGTGACAAGAACCGTAACTGATGCGTGTAAATGCACTGTTAGTAGCTTTCTCATTCACCTGACAACTGCAAACCCGTTTTGTGTTGGCTGAACTGTAAATCATTTTTTCCAATTTGTTTAAATAAAAATAATTTTTACGTTGGCATATATATATATATATATATATATATATATATATATATATATATATATATATATATATACAGTATCTCACAAAAGTGAGTACACCCCTCACATTTCAGCAAAAATTTTAGTTTATCTTCTCAAGAAGATGTTGCCACAGTTCTTCTGGATTTAGTCTGTCTCAGTTTGTTCTGTTTCTTCATGACTGGATGATGATGAGATCAGATCTCTGTGTGGAGCACTGGCTGTCGTCAGACTCCTTGTGCAAACAAAAATCTCACTGGATTATTACAATTAATGGCAAAAATAATGTTTGGAAATGTAAACTGATATTTCCAACTGACATGCTACAGCAAAAGACAGAAATAACTGACTTAAAACATTTTTATTTTTTATTTTTTTATTTTTTATTTTTTTTTTGCTGGTGAAAATACTAGTAGCCTAAGATTTTTGAACAGTACTGTATATGTATGTGTGTGTGTGTATATATATATATATATATATATATATATATACATATACATACATATATACATACCCCTCACACTTCGGCAATCATTTCAGTATATCTTTTCAAGGGACAATACTATAGAAATTAAACTTGGATATATTTTAGAGTAGTCAGTGAGCAACTTGTATAGCAGTAAAGATTTACTGTCCTCTGAAAATAATTCAACATACAGCCATTTTTGTCAAAAAAGCTGGCAACAAAAGTGAGTACACCCTAAGTGAAAACAGCTGGGCCGAACGGCAGTTTTCCAACATAATAATGACCCCAAACACACCGCCAAGATGACAACTGCCTTGCTGATGAAGCTGAAGGTGAAGGTGATGGAGTGGCCAAGTATGTCTCCAGACCTGAACCCTATTGAGCACATGTGGGGCATCCTCAAGCGGAAGCTCCGTGATGTCATTGTGGAGGAGTGGAAGAGGATCCCAGCAACAACCTGTGCAGCTCTGGATGATACCACTAAAGAAAGTAATTCACACTTGTTTTGAATGATATATGATGTTGCGCAAATGATGACAAAAAAAAGTCATTTTTGAGTGAACAAATCCTTTAAGCCACTGGACAGATTGACCATGTCAAAAACAAATACAAGATCTATTCAGCTATGCTCCGTGATCTCCATATGTTTGAAGACAAAAACAAAACTGTCCCACATCAATAGGGGCTTCAACCTGATTTCCCAACTGTGCATGAAAAAAAAGTTTCTCTTAATGCTTTTCCTCACAGGGCTTTCAACCAGATTTATTTTCTTTAGACGCTGAAAGAATGCTTTCCACCCTGCATGCTTTGTGGGTCATAATTACAATACAACAGCTCTGTTCAATAGTGACAGGGTGGAAAGGTATTCTTGCATTTTATTTTCAGCACTGATAACTCTGATGAACCAAAGCGATTGTGACTATCAGAGTGACGTTTTGTCCTTCAGGCGCAGGAAACGAACACATTCGAAATGAGAAGCTCGTTTCAGTTGCATTACGTAAATGAAGGTTCCTTTCTTGTCATAAGCAAATGAACAAAACCCCAATATTTGCTATTTCATCTTGAAAATCATGAAGAATTTTGATTAAGGCCCCTCTGACCAAGATGTCTGCTTGCATGACACGTATTTGCTGTTTTTAGTTTTATTTCTTAAACATTAAATATTTATGAATGCATCATTAATTCAGCATAATACACTTCATAAAAATTCTACCATCTTAGCAGAGCAACAACATTTGCTGGAAATAGATGTTTTGGAATATTGTGCTCTTGTTAAATAGAAAAATGAGCACAGTATCTCATGTTTGCATCACATTCTGCCCATCTATACCCTGTAATCACTAAACTAACCTGCAGTCCTGGACTAGACGTGGAAATGTTTAGTAGAGCATGCAAGTGTTTGTGGGCCATCTAAGGGAATCAGATAGATATGCTGAGTTTTAAGGCAGGATAAGAGTTTTATCGTAGTCATTTGTGGCGGGATTGTCTGCACATCCTGTCTGTTATCAGGTGTGGACAGATCTGACCAACTCAGAGCTCAATTTTACCTCCAGTAGAGAGATTCTAATCTACATAGAGACAGCCTGTGAGAGAATGTAGAAAGATGAATATGAATATGTACTAAGGCTGTGCTCGGAATAGCACACTACCATTCCATACTTCCTTTTTGACTCATTATTTATGGAAGCCCATTTCCACCTCTTCCACCTCTTTCTTGTAATTGAAGCTTTATATCTCACAATTGCTACTTTGTTTTGTAATTGTGACTCTTTGTGATAGTTCACAGCATCTCTATATCTTATTTTATGCAATATCTCACAACGAGACTTTGCATGTTGCAATTGCAAATGTATTTCTCATAACTACAGCTTAATATCCCACAGTTTAAAATTTATTTCTTATGATTGTGGCTATTTCTTGTAAATGGTGTTTTATCTCATTGCAACTGTGTATCTCAAAATTGCTACTTTTTTTGCTACTTTATTTCTTATAATTGCAATTTAATATCTCAAAGTGTGATTTTCATATTTTTATTTTTTTTATCTTACAATGATACTTTATATACTGTAACTGCAAATGTATTTCTCATAATTGCAACTTAATATCTCAGATTTGTATCTTTATTTCTTATAATTGTGACTATTTCACATAATTGGTGTTTTCATCTCACAACTGCATCTGTGTGTCTCAAAATTGATACTTTTTTCATACTTGTGACTATTCCTCATAATTGCAAATGAACATCTTAAAGTGTGACTATTTTATATTTTATAAAAATGTATCTCACAATGAGAATTTGTCTTTTAACTAACAATGTATTTAGCATAATTGCAGCTTTATTCCTTGTAGCTGTGACTTTTGTACTTTTTATCTCATAATTATGATTATCTCACAATTAGACTTTATATCTTTCAACTGCAAATTTTATTTGAACTTAATATCTCACAATTGCAGCTTTATTTCTTTTAACTGTTACTATTTCTTTTAATAGGTGTTTTACTCATAATTGCAACTGTATATCTCAAAATTGCTACTTTTATTTTTTCGTATTTGTGACTTTATTTCTTATAATTGCAACTTAATATCTCACAGTGTGACTTTCAGATTGAATTTTTTTTATATTACAATGAGATTTTATATCTTTTAAATGCAAATGTATTTCTCATAATTGCAGCATAATATCTCACAAATGCAGCTTTATTTCTTTTAGCTGTGACTTTTTTCTCATAATTACGATTATCATGATTAGACTTTATATCTTTCAACTTCAAATCATTATTTGAACTTAATATCTCATCTCTTAATATCTCGCAAGTTTATTTTTCATACTTGTGACGTTATTTCTTTATTTTTCAGTTGCAAATGTATTTCTCATAATTGCAACTTAATATCTCGCAATTGCAGCTTTATTTCTTATATTCGTTTTAATTTCTCATAATTAGTGTGTTTATCTTATAAATGCCACTTATAAATCTTAAATGATATTTATATTTTACACCATATCTCATAGTTTTTTTTTTTTAATCTTTTATAATTATTTAAATGGGACCTTAAATTTTAGACATGCACACAAATTAATAAAAAACAAACAAACATTAAATTCAAATGCCAAATTAAACGTTTAATGTAATGAGGTCGTGACAGAAATGTAGAATAATTTTTAAATGTTTAGCTTACATAATGCGCAAGAATGAAAAATAATAGGCAGTATACAGTTTATACTACCCAGTATGCATTATGCTTTGTATTCTATTCTGAACATAGCCTTTAGAAAAGACATAAGATTTATGCTTTCCACTGTGGCTGGTATAACATTAAAATGGTATGTCATTTAATATTTCATCCTGTGCGAGTTAAAAGCCTTTGTTGTTGCCTGTGTGGCACTCTATGTCCGTACGTTTGTGTTTATGTATGTGTGTGTTCATTTAAAGCTTGACAGCGCTATCCATGGAGAATGCGGTTTTGCCATGTCTCTGTTGGGGATGAGTGCTTTCCACGGGAGTGGCCGAAATTAGCTGTAACACCCTTACTCGCTGATGTCAAATCTGCCCTCTCACACACACACACACACACATACACAGCACACACAGCACACACAGCACAGGCTGAGACATCTGCCAGCACACTAAAAATGAACAAGTCATTTCAGCGTGTCGAGCAAATTTCACACACATCCAAGGCCTCTCTCTGATCTTCTTAAATCACTGCTTGCCTACCGCTTCCTTAATAAACCCCCTTCTTTCATATCCGCAGTGTTTCCTGCTCTCCGTGACCCTTTCTGGAAGCTTCTTCTCTGCTCTGAAGAGTGCAGAGCATCATTGAAAAGGAAACGTGTCTAATTAAACATGACCTTATTTACATACCATAACAGAAAAAGGAAGGATTTTCACTCTTGGAAGAGGTGGAGAAAATTACTCTTGGTTTAGAAAAGAAAGACAATTAGATTTACATAAACTGTCAAAAACATTCAGTATATCCAGCTACCATATATATGTATTATATTTTACATTTATATATAATACAGCTTTTTTGGAGATGTTAAGCAACTGACAACTTTTCTTTTCAAATTAATATTTCATGTCAATTTATTGTAGTATTTATTTATTTACTTGCCATTTTTATGGAGTTTAGAGGGTTTACGTTGTGATAAACATCTGACTATGAAAATCATTACATTATATTTTATAGAATTTTATTATTGTTTTGTTTATAGTTCATATTATTGTTATGCTAAATACATTATATAATATATACAGCGTTTAAATATATATATGAACCCATAAAAGAACATAGATGTTATACAATTATTATATACACACACACACACACACACACACACACACACACACACACACACACACACACACATCTTAAATTAATATTTCATGTCTATTTATTTATTTATTTGTCATTTTATGGTATAAACCCCTCGGTAACACTTTATTTTAAGGTGTCCTTGTTACACATTACATGTTCTTACTATTATAGTAACAATAAATTATGCATAATTACATGCAAGTAACCGTAAGCCAAACCCTAATCCTAACCCTAACCATATGGTAAGTATGTGTAGTTAATTAATATTACTCAGTACTTAAATGTATAATTACACTGTAACATTGACACTTTAAAATAAAGTGTAACTAACCCCTCAAACCTATAAAAAGGACATACATATTGCACAAGAAATCTATTGATATGATGGGACAATTATAAATGTATTAAACATTTAGGATTAATTTCTAGATTAATTGTGCATGTTTATTTTAATACTAAATAAGAATCTACCTGTATGATTTCTTGCAGGGCATTTGCTGGTGCAAAAGTATGTTTTGAAGGTCAAAGACTGGAACTTTTTTAAAAACGTTATTTCATGTCATCTGGAGATTACAAGCTCTTGGGGAGCTTACGTTAAGTTTTTTTTTTTAAAGAGTTTTTTCAGGCTCTCCTCTCGTCTGCAGACAGATAGAGGGAAACAGAAAGACGCTGGTTATCACTGGAGTCATGGGCGTTGATCAGAGGCAGGGTGCTGGGCCTTATCTTAATGAAGCTGTGCTTATCATGAGCTCGAGGTCACTGCTATCTGTCTAACCTCTGACTGCACCCTCTTTCTTTCAATTAACCCACTCACAAAAGTCTCTCTACCCTTTCACACTTACATACATACATACATACATACATACATACAGTTTTAATAAGAAGTTCCTGTTCTGCTGTTTTGATTGAAAAAAAGAAAAGGCTGAGACTTTTATTTTGCATGTGTTTTGCAGAGGAACTCTATTGATCTCTAAATTCAAAAGCACCTGGCTTCTTGGCAGCAGGGGGCCCCAATTTGTGAGAGGTCCTGGGTTCAAATCCTGGACGAACCCCCAGAGCTGTTAATTTTCAGGTAGACTGTCTGCAGCCTTTAAGCTATTGATCATCAATTGGAAACCAGTGCACCAACCCCTGTGGTGTGTAGCGGCAGCAGCCACAGATAGACACAGAGCCAATGTACTAGCATAATATTCTCCACTTTATTAAAGAAGATGGCTCATATTTACAAAACACAGATTCACACAATTGAGCATCCAATCAAAGCACTCGGAGGTCAAACATTACCCTATATCGATATCAAGAAATATAAGTAAGATGTGTGAGGGAGCATATACAGTATGTGAGATTAGTTACCATTTGTTTAATATTTATATCTTTTTCTTTTTTAAATTCCTTTCAAATGCACTTCATTCCTGTAAACATTGTAATTCATTTCTGTGATGAATTTTCAGCATCATTACTCCAAGTCTTCATTGTCGCATAATCCTTCAGAAATCATTCTAATATGCTGATTTGCATTTATGATTGTTATCAGTGCTTAATATTTATTGTGGAAATCATGGAAAATATTTTCCAGGATGAACAAAGTTCAAAAGAACAGCATTTATTTGAAATAGAATTGGTTGTAATGTCTTTTACTGTCACATTTGGTCAAATTAATGCATCCTTCCTGAGTACAATTATTGATTAATAATAATAATAATAATAATAATCATCATAATTATTATTATTATTATTATTATTATTATTATTATTATTATTTTAAATATTGCTGTCTCCATGTATAAATATACATTTAAGATTATGAAGTTGCCTGACTAAAAGTACAACTGGCCCCTTGTTCAAATCCCCCAAACAGCCACTGAGTCGAATCATGACTTTTATAGGCATCTACAGTAATATGAAAGACAGATGAAATGTAAGTGTAGAGAGAAAGCTTTCTCTCTCTCTCTTTCTCTCTGGTTCTGCATCCATCCCTCTAGACTAGCTTGGCCTGAGGGTCTGTGCCACTCATGTTTGTACTTACTGCAGTGCCACTTCCTTTAAAACTCAAGCCAAGCTGACAGTCAAAACTGCCAAGGCCAGGATCAGGTCACAAGCCACTGCAGCCATCCGTGTGTGTGTGTGTGTGTGTTTATGCGTTTGAGGTGCCAATACTGATGAAGTGTTAGATTGGAACATTTCCACCAAGCACTCTCTTGTGTGCCATCAAGTGTTTCACAGGTGTAGTACCACTCGTCTGTGGTCTCAACAGGACATTTTAATTTAAATTATAAACATTATGCAAAATACTATGTCTGCTTTTATCATAATTACTGATGTATTATGATAGAATTTCTTTTAAAATTCTCCTTAGAGATTTATATTTATTTCTACATGTTTGTTTAAAGACAACATGAAATGACATTCTGTAATATGACATTACTGTAACTGAAGCTGAATATTCAATGTACAGAATATTACCATGTCCATTTATTTTGTAGTTTTTGTAGTAACAGTTTTAACGAAACAAAAATCAAAACTGACCCGATTCAATAACATGATCTATTAGTAAACAACTGAATAATATATATATATATATATATATACTGTTCTTGGCATTATACAGTGTATGTGTGTGTGTTATATATATATATATATATATATATATATATATATATATATATATATATATATATATATATATATATATATATAAATAATGCCAAGAACAGTTGTAAACTGATAAATCATGTGATTGAAGATTGAATTGGGACAGTTTGATTTTTGTTGTCTTTAAACTGTTAAAGAAAAGTAAATAATATATTCTACATATTTGTATTGTTTGCTTCAATAATTAGGAAATCCTAAATTAGAAATATTAATCTAATATAGCATTTAAAAAATTAAATATAGTAAATAATTATTTTAGGGTTTTTTGTAAATAAGTAGTTTATTTTTATAAATTAGTTTAATGTATGTATGTGTGTGTGTGTGTGTGTGTGTGTGTGTGTGTGTGTGTGTGTGTGTGTGTATAATAAATCATGAAATTTAATTTGTATTTGTATTTTGTGCTGAACCTTTGGTATTGTGACAAACCTATCTATACACAAGATTACTTTATAGCATACAGTATGATATTATGAACATATTTTACTAGTAGCTTTTTTATAGCATATATTTCATCACATATTTGTTTTTGCTGTAGTATCAAAATAATGAAATTTCATCAATATTAGTGTTGTACACTGAATTTCTGATGTTGAGTGAGAATCCTGATCTATACTCAAGATGATTTATAGCATATCTTTCAGTCTGCTTTGATATAGTGAGTTTTAGAGGTGTCCAGAACACATGGGGTCCAACTTTCTTGCTCAAGGGGACCAAGAAGAAGGTCACTTTAAGAAAATGTACCATGTTATGTATGCAATGCATATCTAAAATATTAATGAGAGCAGAGTGGTAATGTAGGGGTGTAATAACCTCCTGACATCTGCTGAGCAGCTTTCTAAAAGATTCCTATGAGGGGTCTGAGCTCTCTGTTGCTGAACCCTTTTTAATTGGATTCTCCTTTGAATGGCTGCCATCACCTTTCTTTTGTTACACATTTATCACTAGTGACTGATTATCACCATGGCGACAAGTTCATTCATTTTGTACCAATGACAAATGTCAAACAAGAATCTGTTGGTGAAAATGAGGTATAGCATTATGATACCTGTGGGGATTTGATTGTATATTTTTTATTGTATTGAGTACTATTCATGAAGATATTAAAATTTCAGAGTGAGGTATGCAATGTATTGGCTCAAATTGTAATTCTGCTTCATTTGATGATTAAATTTGGCCGGCGTCCAGTCGAGTTGAAAGTAATAGCCACAGATTTATCCGCTCAAAGTGTTTTCAGGGTAATGATCCATTCAATTGATAGAAAAGTCCATTTTATATTCAAATAATTTTATAGGACATTTTTGAGCTTTTTTTACCCACAAAATAATCAATTGAAATAGAAAAACACAGAATGACATGTTCAACCCATCACTCAAAACATATGCACTCGTACGCACCCATAAAGCTGATATAATAGGCATACTAAATAGACTTATGGGAAATTAGCGTGAGTGTGTTTGCGTGTGTGTGGGGGATGATGATAATGGAGAGCTTTATGAATTATCCTAACACTGACATGTTTATTGTGGCTATTTTCCTCAAAAGGCCTGATTCAGCACTAACTCTGCTGGCATTGTTTCTCATTTGCACTGTGAATCCAAGCACAGATTTGGAAATTGACTGTCAGAAACTGTAGCCAGTAATTATATTTTACAGTCTGAAATGCTGAAATGTTGTTCCAAACCCATTTTTCATTTTGATCCCTTATCTGAATATTAGTATATTCTAAATAATTCCATGCAGTGTAAAAAATTAAATCTGGTAAATTGATTTAACAAATAAAATGACAAAATATTACAGAAATATAATGTTTGTTTGAACTTTAACTCCTTTAATAATTCCTTTCAGTTAATTGAGTAATATCAAACATTTTGTCTGTTTCATTTAATCAATTCAAATTGATTCAAAATTAGTTTGATTGCATTTTATTTTCTTGTATTATGTTACTTATTTTTAATTTTCTATAATTTTCTAAATATTAGCTGTTAAAATAGTGGTGATGACAGGAAATGGAGGGCAAGGACAGGAAGTGACACAAGCTGGACTTGCATTACCACCTGAGCAGCACAACTCGGAAGTCATATGCACTAAGCTACGGCTCTGGCAAAACATCAAATTCTCTTTTGTAAGTTCTTTGTTCCTGCCTCTGTTGTGTTCTTTTCATGGCGGCTTTATTACTCCATTGAATTATGTCCTAACAGTGGATTTGATAGAAGTCTCCACTTCATCGGTGAACGAACTCCCTATCTTCAATGAAACTCTCTCTGCAGATTCTGTCATTGAAGCCTGCTGTGGGACAGGGGGAGCGAGCAACTCTTTGTGGCCATGAAGACATCTCTGTTCAATGTGATGCTCGGTTGAGAAGCCCCCCTGCTGCTCTGAAAGCCTTTTGGAGGCTTCAGTGAATTTTTTTTAAAGACTTATATTGCACTCTGAAGTAAGCTTCAAAAACCTTTGTGTACGGAGTGTAGAGTTGGGGTGGGTCAGCCTGTTGAGATTTGATGATTCCTCTGTCACAAGAAGTTCAAATGGTCTTGCATGAAGTGCGTATAAACAAGGTGGTAGGAGTAAACATGTTTACTTAAAGGTACACTACGGAAAGTTTTTCATTAGAAATGAACAAGATACTAGTATGTAAAAAGGTTTCTTTTACAAATAACTTACATTTTTATGTTTGAACCACAGATGGTAATAGAAAGCACATAATTCCAGTGTACCTTTAAAGGGACAGGTATACATTTTTAATTCTATCTTGAGGTCCACTTATAATAAGGTGTTTATAAGGTTACACTCTTAAAAAAAAAGGTGCTTTGGGACCCTGTATGGTTCCATGAATAACCTTTTATATCCAAAGAACCTTTCCATTGCACAAAAGGTTCTTTGCAGCACAGAAAGGTTCTTTGTGGCACAAAAAAGGTTCTTTGTAGCACATAAAGGTTCTTTAGACTAATGATTTTTCACACTCAAGATGTTGTAAATATATATATATATATATATATATATATATATATATATATAATTTTTTTTTTTTTTTTTTTTGGAAAGTGAACTAAATTGTCCTGTCTGGTCAAGAACTCATTCCAAACTCATTTTCTATTAATTGCGTTCAGTTATAGTGCAATATAAAGTATTAATTTAGAGTTATATAAATAGTGCGTTTATTAATTAAAGACCAGTAGATCAGTCCTTTTATATCTATTATCTCTATTTTAATGCTGTTTTTTGACTCAAAAATTATTAGGCTAGTTATTTAACAAAAGCAAAATTTGTCTGCAATCATGTTTTAAAATGAAATAAAAATGCTGAGGTATAGGCTACAAAATCTTAAAATATAAAAGTTCCACTTTGTCTCACTAAATTTTGCATCTATATGAATTACAAAATTAGATTAATTAGCTGCTGAAGATATGACGCACTGAACGATTTAATCATGATGGTGTGACTGTATCAAAAATAGAAAATATTATTCAGCTATTTTTTTTTTTTTTGTCTTTTGGAATCCACTTGACTCAAAAACCTGAGGGGGCACATGCACTTTGAATGGGCATGACACCTCTGCATGTGACCTCATATTGTTGGAATAAATCCCAGAATGATTTTATTGATTCTTAAGAAAAATAATGTGACACAAGGCATCCGATTATAATAAATAGCACAATGTCATTTGCATAGCCTATAGTGGTTTTCAATGCTTGACCCACAGCTCTGCACATTTTGTGTCTCCCTTATTTAACACACCTGAATCGAATCATGAGCTCAATAGGAGAGTGATCTATGAACTGAACTGAGTGTATCAGATAAGAGAGACTACAAAATGCCTTGTGATTTCATATTAAAAATAAATATTAGTCTGCTTCATGTAAGCACATAATATACAATCTGAAATAGAAGCATTTATAAAAAAAGCAAAATGGCCATTATGAATTTACTAAATTTAATAATTAAATTTAATGTAAGCTAGTGTTTTAAATGCCAACCTGTTTTCACATAGTCCTACTTACTATTTAAACACATGATAAAGACATGATTAACTATTATCGTTCATTATTAATTATTATTATTATTATTTATTTATTTATTTTTTATAAAAAAAAATAAAAATAGTTTAGGGGTTATAGTTTAGTAATGAGGAAAATCAAGGCCATGACAGGTCTTAGCTTGCAGTGACTTAAATCTAAGTTTGGAGAGGACTTTCTGACGCAAATTAAATAGACGAAGCGATCATTTGTGGGAAATGATTCTTCCCCTCCTCCTCCTTTCAGTCTTTATTGTGCGGTGAGGAGCTTTAGGAGAGTCAAGTAAAATGGTATTTTTGAAATAAAACATTTTTAATTAACATAACATAACATAACATAACAGGATGGCTTTTCCAAACTTTATGAATAAATTGTCCTATTTTATTTATTTATTTGTTATTTGGCAAATGCAGTTTCGCACCGTTTCTTCCCGCTCATTTCATTTCAAGTTACGCGCGCGCTGGAGTAGGATGCGTTTTCTCTGAGAGTCTGACAGAAATCCACGGTAAGTGTGCATACATAGAACTATTTTAATAGCTAGAACAACATATCAAGGGTTATTTATTGTTGTTTTTTCTAACTGGTGTTAAATAATCTAATTTTAAATGGTTTTATCTGCCCAAATGAGGTGTAGAGCAGTTTCTTCGCTCCATTCGCCGATGTTCGAGGCGTTGGGAAGACTGTCCGTTATTTTTGAATCTCTCCAAAAGGCTAACGGTAAGTGAATTCATGGAATCATCATAAATATCATATGTACTGAAATAAAACATAGTTTATTCGTTCTTTGTTTGTGTGGTCATGAGTGGTTAAATGGTAAAATCAACCTTAATCCAGTGAGGTAACTTTAGACTAGTCTGTTAGTTTAATGGTCATTTTAAATGTTGTTATCTGCCCAAACGAGGTGAGCAGGCCTCGGCCTGTCGCTCATTCCTCCGATCACACCAAACCTCCGACTATCGCTAAACATATCAGAAGCATCTGTCAAATACTTTATCAAGAACGACACATCATAATTTTACAAGAAACTTGTTTATGATTATTTTTTTATTTATTTTTTATTTTTTTTGCCAAATGCAGTTTCGTGCCGTTTCTTCCTGCTACGCCCGCGCTGCTGACAGCTGGAGTTTCCTCAGAGTCTGACAGAAATCGACTATCACATAAAGGCAGTCTTGGTGAGCAAAACAGACTTCTTTAAAAAAACAAATTGTGATGTTTATGTAATCTTTCAACAGGTACTGTGTATGTACACATACACTATATTGCCAAAAGTATTGGGTCACCCCCTTCCAATGAACAGTTTTAACTACTTTAGTAAAATTCATGAGTACAAATCTTAATGTTAAAGCATATAATGATATTCAAACCTGTCATTAGAAGGGGGTGACCCAATACTTTTGGCAGTATAGTGTATGTTAGGGTGTGAAGGTATGATGTTCACAGTGTAAGAGGCAGAAAAATATTACAGTATCACTGTAATACTTAAAATGAAATTAAACTAAATGTATGTACGTCATAAAGTATGCACTTTCCAGACATTAAAGGAGTCATGAACTACCTATTTTTTGTACTGTTCTCTGAAATCCTCTTATAGTGTAATTAAGATTTAAAAAATAAAATAAAATAAGTATCAGACTATTTTCTGTTCTGTTTTCGACCCCCTCAGCAGAAAGCTCTGTCTGAATAGGTGTGGTAGATTGTTGACTCAGAAGTAAACGCCCTGTTATGATTGGCTAACAGTTGTGTGTTTGACAGCCTACATCCTTCATTCATAGACACTGCTGTGATTTAGGTTAAAATGCTTAAATACTCAGTACATATCAAACAATCTGTAATAACAGACAAGACAGCGGTGACCAGATAATAAAAACCGTGCTTAATATTTCAAAGGGGTCATGAATTAGGACAAAGTAAAAGGGTCATAAACTGAGAAACTGTTTTTATTATATTTTAAATTTATATTTATTATATTTTCACAGGATCCTCTATACCCAACCCCAACCATCGTCCTAAAAGTCTGTGAAGACGGGAACCCTTTAAGCAGTGGCTCAGTTACCATTCAGATGGATGGAGAGGACATGGTCAAAGATGATGGGGGCACTGATATTTCCCTTGCTCACTCTACCAAACGCTTTCCCTGTACTCACTCTACCAAATATACAATGTTACGTATCCAAAATATTTGAGAAAGACCTTGACGTTTTTGGAGGCTTTCGTTTTCCAAAAGACTATACCTTTCCCTGTATGTGTACAGAGGGTTTATAATTCCCTGTAGATATCTGTAGATTCCCTGTAATCCAAACACGGTGTCTCTCACTGTATGTATAGATAACTCAAACACACTTACACAGACACACAAATACATTCACGGGTGTAAAGATACGCGAATCGCAGTTGAACGATTCACAGGCATTTTCCAAATGGAAGTGATCATCCCTGTCCCCTTGTAGTGGGGACTTTGGAGTGAGCAGGGCGCACGCGTATCATTATGCAGTCGTTTGGAATGCACTTGGTGAAGGGAGCAATGTAATTTCCTCATCTTCAGCTGGGATGTTCCTGTGACAACACAGCATGGTCTCTGTCAGCAGATGTAGCTGTTTTAATGTCGTGTTTTTTTTTTTTTTTTGTTAGCATAACTGTTGTAAATAAACATTTTATATTTAAAAATTGAAATATGCTAATATATAAAAACTAATATGTATAAAACCTTTTTAAATATCAAATAGGCAATTTTTATGCCTATACAGATCGTGCTGCGTTGTCACAGGACCATCCCAGCTGAAGACGAGGAAATTACATGGCTCCCCACTACAAGGGGACAGGGATGATCACTTCCATTTGGAAAATGCCCGTGAATCGTTCAACCACGAGTCACGTATCGTTATACCCCTACACACAACACATACACTCAAATACGTACACACAGACACACACACAACACATACACTCACGTTTATATTAAACTGTAGATAATTCATTGTTTATGAAAATTTATAGTCTTTCCATCACTTTTGGATGTTAAAACAGTATTTGTTTGCAGATGGTATGCAATTCATCATTACAATTCTCGAGTCTAAGATGTATCAGTTTAAGGCTTTCTTTTTGAAAGAAATGTGTTTCTCTGTGAAGGAAGTTTTTAATTCCCTGTAGTTAAAATTAATCACCTTAAAGGAAAACGCCACTGTTTTTCCATATTCCAATATGTTTTTCCCTCAACTTAGACGAGTTGATACGTACCTCTCCCGTCTCAGTGCGTGCACTTAATCGCTCTAGCGCGTGGCGCCACTATGCTAGCGTTTAGCTTAGCACCATTCATTCCTTAGGATCCAAACAGAGATGAATTTAGAAGCTACCAAACACTTCCATGTTTTCCCTATTTAAAGAAGGTTACATGAGTAGTTACACGAGTAAGTATGGTGACACAAAATAAAACGGGGCGATTTTCTAAGCGGATAAAAAATGATAACTATAATGTATGGTGGAAGAGCACTTTGCAGCACTTTGACCTCGGTGCAGTAATATTGGTTCTATTGATGGAAGTTAGAGGGAGAGGGAGAGGGAGAGGGGGAGTTTTCAGGAGTGATGATATTACTGCACCGAGGTCGAAGTTCTGCGAAGTACTCTTCCGCCATACATAATAGTTATCATTTTTTATCCGCTTAGAAAATCGCCACTGTTTATTTTGTGTCACCATACTTACTTGTGTAACTACTCATGTAACCGTCTTTAAATAGGGAAAACATGGAAGTGTTTGGTAGCTTCTAAATTCATCTCTTTTTGGATCCTAAGGAATGAATGGTGCTAAGCTAAACGCTAGCATAGTGGCGCCGCGCGCTAGAGCGATTAAGTGCACGCACTGAGACGGGAGAGGTACGTATCAACTCGTCTAAGTTGAGGGAAAAACATATTGGAATATGGAAAAACAGTGGCGTTTTCCTTTAAGCCATCTTAAGTTGCATATTTATTTGTTGTTGCTGCTGCTGTTTATCTTACAAGTATCAGTACTGTTTTATATTGTACTGTTTTTATTGTATTTTTTTCTGCTGTTTTCTGGTTTGTGTGTTTATTTAATGCTGTTTTCAGTTTGATTTTGGGCAATTTGTCTAATTTATTAATTTTGGTTGCCTATTGATTTTGCCATATGATTTTATGTGGCACAAGGGATAAAAGTAATAAACATGTATTTATTCCTATTCCTGGATTTCTTTGTATGTTTGTTAACTACATTGGGGCCATGAAGAACCTTTTCATGAATGGTTCCACAAAGAACCTAATAAAGTGACATGAAGAACTGCAAGGGGTTCTTTTAAGAACCTTTGAAAAGGGTTCTTTGCAGTACCAAAAAAGGTTCTTTATGGCACTAAGAAAAAAAAGGTTCTTCAAGGAACCATTTAATAAAAGGTTCTTCAGGGAACCAAAAAAGGTTCTTCTATGGCATCGCAGCGAAACCCCCTTTTTGGTTCTTCCTGGCACCTTTTTTTTTAAGAGTGTATATATTAAGGTTAATAAGGTGTTTTTTTTTTTTTTTTTGGACCCAAAATCAGATTTAATTTAGTTTCTATCTGTTTTTCACCTCTGAGATTTTAGAATTAAACCTTGTTTTTTAGAGACATAAGCCTTTAAAATTTCTATGTAAATTCCTTTTTTGCATGTACTTAAAACATTTACCTTTTCAGTCTAAACCGAATCTTCAAACAATATCCAACTCTCTTTGAGTACTATCTTACTATATTCTAGCTACTAACGTCTAATACTGGGATCCTTCAGAAATGATCTGCAGAGCAGTAGGTGCTACACACAACCAAGAACAGCACAAGGTAGACAGACTTTCTCACATTGTACTTTAATTTGTTTTTCTAATAGTGGCGACAAACGGCCAAAGTTGGGCCATCATTGAGAATCTGTCAGCACAGTTTTTGCAATGTGTTCTTCAACGTTGGCAGTAGTTGAACCCCATAGGTGGCTTTTTGGCTGATTGAGCATGCTGATTCGGCGTCAGGCAGTCAGTGAGAGAGATCACTGTGATTGCCAACTTAGCAAACCAGTGCACAAGAAGAAATATGAAATTGATGAAAATAAGAAAATGACGAAGTCAAGAGTGCTTTTCTAATTTTACATCGTCTTCTTATCTGAACATTCCAATACGTGAATGTTTTCATAATAACATGACTGTCTGGAATGATGAAAGTGAAGACAAACTGGTAAGCATGAATCATATTCAAAATGGTAAGCAAGTACTGCTTTGTATGGTTTGTATATCTGCAATCCTAGTTTAATTTTTTTCTCTTGACAAATATAGACTCCTGTATGGAAGCTTGTAAAAAAAAAAAATTAAAAAGGTAATTGCGTCTTTTTTTTCTGCAATTCTAAGAAAAAAAAAAATCTAAATTGTGAGATATTTACTCACAATCGCAAACATTTGTATATCATGAAATTGTGAGTTTATAATGCGCAATTGCGAGATATAAACTCTATAATTATAATAGTATATAATAATTCTGAGAAGAAAATAATTATGAGATAGAATGTCACAATTGCCTTTTTATTGTTTGTTAGTTTGTAGTGGGAACAAAAAAACAGAATTGCGAGATGTAAACTGAGAATTCAGAGAAAATAGTCAGAATTGTGAGATGTAAACTCAGAAATGCGAGAAAAAGTCATAATTGTGATTTTTATACAGTTTCTCACAATTCTGGGTTCATATCTTGCAATTTTGAGTTGATATTCTGACTTTTTTCCTTTCTGAGAATTTTCTTAGAAAAAAGTCTGAATTGATAAAAAGTCGGAAATACCGGTTTAAATTTTTTATTCCGTGGCAGAAACTGTCTTCCTTACTCCTGCCACCTGTTGGTATAGACGAGTATTTCCTCTCACACAGGCACAGAATGTACATGCTAGTTGGCTGTTGTCTGTTTGCGGTGTGTTCAGGTGCAACACAGTCAACTTTCGTCACTGCTAGTTCGTTGATGTCGGTTTGGTGTGTCACAGGCTTTAGTCTTCTACCCAGGCTCATTGAGGCGGGTCTTAAGTGTAACAGCTTTCAATGACACACCGTGTTGAATCATTACGACTTTCGGATCAGCAGACATCCCAACCAGCAGCATGACAGATAAAAATATTTGTTTTGTTTAAGAAAGACTGTATGGAAGTGGACGCTCACCAACAGCCGTTAGTCACTGCCAATTACAGCTATAGAAAGCAGTATGACAGATATGTATTGAGACATGGATACTGTGTGTGTGGGCGTACAAATGTCTCTAAGGACACACTTTGACAGGACACCTCCAGACACGTGCCACGCTTAGAGTTGATGGACATTCGGCGCATTAGCAAAGATAATATAATATAATATAATATAAATAATAAAATATGCAAGGAAAATATCCTTAGTAAATGAGCAAACTGCGTCTATCTGCTCGGAGCCATCAGCATCTGTCCTGAGGGCTGTTCCGCTAAACGCATTCATGCCCTCCACTGTGGGCTGTTCTGTTAAACGCTTGCGCCTCCCTCCACCAGCGATGATGAGTCACATTACTGGTCTGTCTGAAACGTTCAAAATGAATCTGGCTCAGGCGATGAAGCCGCGTAAAGAGGATTAGCTTTTCTCAAGGGTCCAGCCCTGCTTCCCTGAGATTGAGGCCTTTACATATTCCAGCATGATTTCATGTAGATTTTATGTGGATCTTTTTGCAGAAAAGAAGTTGATGGCCTAAGGTTTTGGCCTTGCTTTTCAGAAAGAAATTATTTTGTGTGTGTGGCTGTCAGCATAATTTCTGTCTCTGTGTATGTCACGTGTGTGCATGCGTGTGTGTGTGTGTGTGTGTGTGTGTGTGTGTGAGCTAATGCC
This sequence comes from Spinibarbus caldwelli, assembly GCA_039654775.1. NCBI lineage: Eukaryota > Metazoa > Chordata > Actinopteri > Cypriniformes > Cyprinidae > Spinibarbus > Spinibarbus caldwelli. The sequence continues at coordinate 8,778,057 of CM077267.1, forward strand.
TGAAGATCCAACAAATTGAGAGATGTGTTAAATATTTTGGCATCAGAAATCTGTCTTAAAAATCTGAATATCACTGTATTTCTCACACACACACACACACACACACACACACACACACACACACACACACTGTTCAAAAGTAGCAACATGAAAGAAGTCTCTAATATTCACCAAGACTACATTTACTTGATCAAAATGGTGTAAAAACAGTGAAATATTATTACAATTTAAAATAGATTTATTTATATTAATAGTTTTAAAAAATGTTATTTATTCCCGTGATGGCAAAGCTGAATTTTCAGCATCATTAGTCCAGTCTTCAGTCTCACATGATCCTTCAGAAACCATTTTAATACTCTGATTTGCTGCTCAAGAAACATTTCTTATTATTATCAGTGTTGAAAACAAATGTACTGTTTAATATTTCTGAGGAGAACATGAATTGTTTCAGGATTCTTTGATGAATAGAAAGTTTAAAATAACAGCATTCATTTGAAATAGAAATCTTTTGTAATGTTATATATATTAATTACTTTCTTCACTTTTGATCAATGTAATGGATCCTAACTAAATAAATATTTAAATATAATATTTTGGGTTTCCAAGCCAGAACTTCAAGAATATGTCAGAGCACTGTCATACGCATCTACTACCCCTGCTGTGCGTGCGTCACGAAATGCCCTTCAAGTTTCCAGTGGCGTCGTGCAAATGTGCTCTTGCACCTAAATTTGACGAGACTGATCGGTTTTGCGCTTGACACTGTCTGACGAGATGGAAGGCTGTCACGCTAACCGTCTCAGCCCTCTGGCCTTCACGAGGAGGGAACTTTTTGTTCTTTTTCACACTCTCTCAGTTTGTTCATCTTCTTTGCTCTCTATATGCTAATCTGTATGCTTGTAATGTCATATATGCATAAAATAACATCTGAAGAAAGGTACCGGTGACTCAGTTAGCTTGGTGCATAACAGATCCCAAAACTCTTGTTGCTTTCCAGAGCAGGCACCTAATCAGAGTAGACATTTGTTTCTGTGCTCAACCACAGGCTTTTTATGCCAATTTGTACTTGAAATTATATTAACATGAAGTTGCATGATATGATATAACTCTTATATTGGTTATCAGCTGACATTAGAGATTTTGTACGGATCAACAGTAGATATTTAATTGTGTTTTTCCCCTATTTTTACATTAAGTTTTGATTTAAAGAGATAGTTAACCAAAAATGAAAATTCTGTCAATAATCACTCACCCTCATGTCATCCCAAACCCGTAAGACCTTCGTTCATCTTCAGAAGACAAATTAAGATATTTTTGATGAAATCCGAGAGCTTTCTGACTCTGCATAGACAGCAATGCAATTGAAACGTTCAAGCCCCAGAAAGGTAGTAAGGACATCGTTAAAATAATCCATGTGACATTAGTGGTTCAACCGTAATGTTATGAAGCTACAAGAATAGTTTTTGTGTGCAAAGAAAACAAAAATGACTTTATTCAACAATTTCTTCTCTTCCGTGTCAGTCTTCAACATGCGTTCACGAGACTACCACGACGCATGAGCAAGTATATTGTAAAGAAGTTTTAAATAAAACAAAGATTATTGGAGTACATTTTACAAGTTTTTCTACTTCAAAATTTAACATTTAATTCAATGTGTAATTGTTTGTGAAATTTACTAGTGAGAAACTGCTTCTACACCATTTTTTTCAGTGTACAGGTTATTTTACATATATAACACAGTTACAGATATGAGAAAGCAAATAGTCAGTTCTGCTTGTGGATATTGTTTAATTGCTACTAAGTGGCTGAAACAAAACTCGAGTCACTAATCCAGCAAACCAGTGACTAGTTCTTCCTCAGAAGTGCTCAACTCAGTACCTTGCCAACATGACTTTAGCAGCCTGGCACACCTCTCAAAAGTTGTGTAAATCTAGTCAATAAGATTGAAACGGATGGTTTTCAGTTAGCACTTGGCATTTTTGTGTGCAGTAAGCATCAGGCGGTCCATGAACGGACTGTGGGTGGCTTGTGGGTGTGCCGCCTCAGGCTCAAATTAGACATGCTGTACCATATCTCCTGCCAGCAGAATCTGCATCCTGCTCTGAGTTTAGCTGAGGTCTTCAAAGAACAAGCTCTACTGTTCTTAAACCTCACCTCAACCCAAACCTGAGTGAGATGGCAACCTGAAACTGCACAATGACATCACAAAATGTCACACCTATTAGGCATTGCTGAAATCTCACCGTTCCTTCGCACTTAGAAATTTCTCACTCGGTATGTAATTGAACACTTGTACGCAAGTCTCCTGCTTCTCAGATTTTGTTTTCAGAAATGAAGGCTCACACGTTGTTTTTGTTGTTGTTGTTTTCAGAAATAAAGACACACTTGTTTTCTTTAGAAATGATCACAATGATGTCTCACACTGTTCATACTGTGCTGAGTTTTTCATTATTTTTAGTATATTAAAGCTGCAATGGAAAGTTGTTAAAAACTTTATTGTGCAAAGGATTTTGTGATTTCTTTTTAGCTAGCGCAAAAACAACAGTCAAACAATCAAGCCTGTACAATACTGATGAAAAAGAAAAAAACAAAACATCCAGTAAGACAGCAGTCTGTCTCTGGTAAACAGTTGTCTGTAGAGTCCAAGAACAGTTGTTTGTGTGTCTCATATTGCCTTGTAAATCTTCACAGATCAAAAACAAACCGCTTCTCCCTTCCTTTCATCTCTCAACCTTTCTTTTCACTCTCATGCCATCATTTAGACATCCCTGAAACATTAATGTACTTCCCTTATGTTATTATGAAGGCACTTTCTGATCACTTTTGTTTGATTGCGTAACTTGCCCCTGGGTAAGTCTGTCTACATTTATTAAGGTCCAGAATACTTTTTTTTAAACAGTACAAAAAGAAAATAAAAAAATAATAAAGCCAGCATGAAAATTTAAAAAAAAATCAAGGACTTGAAGTCAGTTTTTTGCCTAAAAGTGAAAGTGTTTTAGATGTTGAGTGAATAAAGGACAAATTCAGTTCCCAAATATGAATGTGTTCATAAAAATTTGAATTTGACACTTTTTTTTGTTGCAAAAAACCTTTACTATCATTTTAATTGGACCTCAGGGGAAACATTTAAATAAAGGAGTCATGTCATACATTTTTCTATTAAACAAAAACAGAAGTTGTATTCCAATATGGCACTTAATTCACCAAATAGATTCTTTATAACCTGTTTCATTTTCAGTGGGTTTTAAATGTAACAAGTTAGCTGGTTGACTTTAGATGAGCTTGACTGCATGTTTTGACTGGTTATTATGTTGTTTTGACTTTTATCTGTATGCAAGATTTTCTTCAAAGGAATAAGTAAGATGTTGTTGTGAAAAATAAGAGGTCATGAGGTATTATTTTTACATTTTGCTATGAAGGCATCACCATTTTTTACTTCTTTGTTATGACATAAGTGGCTCTAATGTGAGCAGTTCTCAGCTAATTAGGATAGTTTCTCCTTTCATCCATGGTTTTGAGAAACGGTTTGGACTCTCGGCTAATGAGCTTGTCTCAATCACACATTCCATTGTACGTAGACATGAACTGAATACTTTAAATATTTCATTTATTCAGTGTTCCTTATCCAATGGGGTGGCTTCGTTCTCCTCAAAGCATTTTCTGAAAAAAGAATGCTGTTTTTTAAAGAATGCTAAAAGTTTGTAGGCTCCTACCATACAAGTGTTGTTTGAAGATTAAAAAAAGAAGAAGAAAAAGACTGGTCGGTTCAGTGTTTTTGCAGGAGGGAAAAGATAGAGTTGTAGAATTAACTGCAGTCTTTTGCTCTGATACTTAATGTACCTCCACAGACTGTTACAGATCGGTCAGGTTCGCTCCCCAGCCAATCACAGCGCACTCCCTCACCTGAATACTGATCACCAGAACCTGTCCCTCATTATCACATTCATCAAGTCTGGTACAACAGCACACACTTCAGCAGTAATCATTGTCCGATCTCGTAAATACGAAGTGGACTCTACCCTCGGTATCGTTACTCTAAACAGTCTAGTTTACCCACCTGTTGTACTTACCTGCTATCTCCCTCTTCAGTTGTGTCATCCATCTCCAGCTCCAATCCCCCGCTGAGGTGTGTGCTTCCTGTCCTCCTGGTCTCCGTCTCCTCCGTCGCCACGAGTTCCTGTAAGGCAAAGAAAGTTTCATTACTCCCTGGATCCATCCTCTAGAACTTCTCTGAGTAGGCATACTCACCCAAAGTCTCTCTTCACTTCTCCAGAGCTCTCCTGTTTATAAATAAACTTCTCCTGTTATTCACTTACCTTTGTGTCTGACCAGTATATGTTGCAGAAGATCCGACCTACACAGAATTGACAGGATGAGCGTTCAAGACCCCTTTCAGGAGCTCGTGGATTCCCTCAGAAAGGTATTACTCAACCCACCGGCACCCTCCGCTCCTGTTCCACCTCCTTCCGTCAACACCACCAGCTCTCCTTCACCCACTGTGTTCGCCAGTCCCATGGCCCGATCAGCGCCCTTCTCTGGCATGGTGGAGGAGTGCAATGGCTTCCTGTTGCAATGCTCTCTGGCCATCGAGCTCCAGCCTCAAATGTTACACTTCCAGTATCCGTCCTCCTTGACTCCAGCTCAGCGGGCAATTTCATTGCCGGAAGCCTCTGCCACCAGCTCCGTCTCCCGACCTCAGCAACCGAAACCGTATACAAAGTCCAATCCATAACTGGAAACCCTGAACTCCCTTTCGTCATAGAAGTCGACGCATTGACCACGGGAGTAGGAGCGGTGCTTTCGCAGCAGCAGGGGACTCCTCCCAAACTCCATCCATGCGCCGCCTTCTCCCGAAAACTCAGCCCAGCGGAAAGATATTACGACATCAGTAACCGAGAACTTCTAGCTATCAAACTTGCTCTAGAGGAATGGAGGCACTGGTTGGAGGGAGCTGCACATCCCTTTCTGGTTCTTACTGACCATAAAAACTTACAATACCTCCGTGATGCAAAACGTCTCAATCCACGTCAGGCAAGATGGGCCTTATTTTTCACCCGGTTCAATTTCAAAATTTCCTATCATCCAGGCCCAAGAAATGTAAAAGCTGATGCTCTGTCTGAGGAGGTACAGGAGGAACCAGAGGGGATCATCCCCGCAGAACTCATCACCAGCCCTATTCAATGGACTTCTCCACCAGTTGCCTCCGAAAATCCACCTGCCACTCTGCCGGGCTGTCCACCTGATCACCAGTATGTACCCAGGACTCAACGCACGCCCCTCATTCACTCCACTCACACATCACTGGGCACTGGCCACCCAGGGGTCAACAACACTCTCTCGTTGCTACGAGACCGCTTCTGGTGGCCCAACATGGCCAGGGATGTGAGAAGGTTCGTGCAGGGCTGCCCTGACTGCGCCATCTCCAAGAGTCCCCGTCATCTTCCAGCCGGTAAACTCCTTCCATTACCCATACCCAACCGCACATGGTCACACCTAGGAGTAGACTTCATCACAGATCTACCTGCCTCTGATGGTAACACTTGCATCCTCGTCATCATTGACCGCTTCTCAAAGTTTTGCCGTCTTATTCCCCTCACAGGCCTTCCCACAGCACTCCAGACAGCAGAACTTCTTTTTAATGGAGTCTTCCGATATTATGGCATTCCAGAAGACATTGTATCAGACAGAGACCCACAATTTATTTCACGGGTTTGGAAGGCCATCTTTTCTCTCCTAGGCGTGACCGTAAGCCTCTCCTCAGGCTATCACCCGCAGTCAAATGGGCAAGCCGAGCGCAAAATCCAGGAGGTAGGGCGCTTCCTGAGAACCTTCTGCCACGGCCACCAGGACTCTTGGAACCAGTTCCTAGGCTGGGCCGAGTATGCCCAGAACTCTCTACAACAGCCCTCTACTGGACTCACTCCCTTCCAGTGCGTACTCTGTTTCCAGCCTCCTCTATTCCCCTGGTCGGGGGAACCATCAGATGTCCCCGCGGTTGACTACTGGTTCCGAGAGAGCGAGAGAGTCTGGGACGCAGCCCACCATCACCTGCAGCGGGCAATGCGCAGGCAAAGGATGACGGCAGATGTCCGGAGATCAGCTACACCCACATATCAGCCTGGACAAAGGTATGGCTGTCTACCCAGGACATCAGACTGTGCCTGCCCTGCTGGAAACTCAGTCCCAGATTTGTTAGCCCCTTCACCATCCTGGAGCAGATAAATCCCGTCACTTACAAACTCCAGTTATCTCCACAATATAAGATTCACCCCACATTCCACGTGTCACTGCTTAAACCTTTCTCTACTCCTGTCTCCCTAGAGCCTGGCCTGACGGAAGAACCCCCTCTCCCGCTAATCTTGGAGAAAGGTGCTGTCTACAAGGCCAAGGAGATCCTGGAATCTCGGCGCCATGGTGGTAAATTGGAGTACCTGGTCGACTGGGAGGGTTATGGCCCTGAGGAACGCTCATGGGTTCCCAGAGATGACTTCCTTGATCCAGCACTACTCGAAGAGTTCCGTTTGGCACACCCTAACCGTCCAGCACCCCGGGGGAGGGGTAGACCACCACGACGCCGGGGTCGGCCCTCAAGAGCGGGCCGTGGAGAGGGGGGTACTGTTACAGATCGGTCAGGTTCGCTCCCCAGCCAATCACAGCACACTCCCTCACCTGAATACTGATCACCAGCACCTGTCCCTCATTATCACACTCATCATGTCTGGTACAAAAGCACACACCTCAGCAGTAATCATTGTCCGATCTCATAAATACGAAGTGGACTCTACCCTCGGTTTCATTACTCTAAACAATCTAGTTTACCCACCTGTTGTACTTACCTGCTATCTGCTATCTCCCTCTTCAGTTGTGTCATCCATCTCCAGCTCCAATCCCCCGCTGAGGTGTGTGCTTCCTGTCCTCCTGGTCTCAGTCTCCTCCGTCGCCACAAGTTCCAGTAAGGCAAAGAAAGTTTCGTTACTCCCTGGATCCATCCTCTAGAACTTCTGAGTAGGCATACTCACCTGAAGTCTCTCTTCACTTCTCCAGAGCTCTCCTGTTTATAAATAAACTTCTCCTGTTATTCACTTACCTTCGTGTCTGACCAGTATATGTTACACAGACATCTGTGTCGTCTTTTTAGAGCCTCTTCACAGGCACATCCAGTTCTTTTTCTGCCTCCTTTTCCAAGATGCGTGTGGAGACAGGATGTCACTCACAGTTGTTAATGGAATATGTATAAGATGCTGCTGTATCTTGCATACTATTTATTTATTTATTTATTTATTTATTGGTCTGAGAAATGCTGAAGTGGACCCTCTGAATCAAAGCCAACTTATATACTTATATATATTTAGACATCACCAGGCATTCTGCTGTGAGCATGTAGGAAATACTGCAGCTGCACATATAACATACAGTACTGTATATATACTTAGGTAGTTATTAAGTTTAGGTATTGGGTAGGATTAAGGGATATAGAATACGGTTCTGCAGAATATGTGCTTAATAAGTACTAATAAACAGCCAGTATGCCAGTAATATGTCAAATGGGACATGTATGAAAAGATATGTTGTAACTTGTTGTACGGGTGGAATTTTAAGATCATTTCTTGAAAACTGAAAGCTCCGGTCCCTGTTCATTGTATTATATTAACTGCATGGAAAAGAACAACCATTCTCCTTTTGTGTTCCACAGATGAGATTAAGTCATATGGAGTTGGAATGAGATGAGGGTGAGTAAATGATGACAGAATTCTCAACTTAATTTTATGGTCGTCTTAGCAGAACACAGCTGTTAAATCAAACCGAGGCAGTTTCTGTCCTTCTGCCAGTTAAAAAGGTGGATCAGCAGCGCTCTGAGCCGCCTGCTTTGGGCTAAATCAGATCTTGGTCTAGATTCAAAACGCAAAACAATCTGCTAACACACAGAGCCTCTGGGCAGGTTCTGACACAGACAGAGAGGTTCCAGGAGGCTCCGGAACAGATGGAATATTGCTGATTACTCTTCTAATTCTAATATTCATATCGCCACGGAAAACTTTTCTGAATCTTTGAGCAGGGCCTTAATCAGTATGGTAATACCGCTCCCGGTGATATATGAATAGTAATGAGGATGCTGATATGGGCCATTCTTCATCCTTTCTGCTAACAAATGAATGTGGCCAGCTTGGTGACTTATGCAAATATTGTAGAGTTGCTTTAAATGGCATAAAACAGCTTGGGTTGTCTGACATGTGAAGCTCATGAGTGGTCGTGTTTGTCTGGACTCATTTAAGACTGAAGATTGACTCACTGAAATGTGAGTTTATGAACTGTCTGTGTCGCTGATGAGCTGGAAGGGAGGATTATTAATTTGGATAAATTGACCCACTGTTCATTCAAATCTTAGCATTTTGCAACATTTAGACATCATTAATGCATGATAATAAGTTTCCTTCATTTAATTTCCATAATCCTCATAAGACAACAGAAGAATCACTGCAAGACAGTATAATCAAAATTTCAGACAAAATGGTACACAATGTTCCACTCGTCCCTAAATGTGACGTAAGCATTTATCCATGGAGAGTTTCTGTTTTTGTTCTCAGTGAAAAGATTTGTGAGGATTATTTTTATGCCTTTCTGCCAGTTTAAGGAATATTAATGCCCTACTAATGAGAATGGATATGATAATCACGTATCTAAAAATATAAATGAAATGAGCACAACGATTTGATGATTTGCTGGGCTTTCTGTTGTTATTTGGGCCCTTCTGTAAACCCTTATGGGTGTGTTGGTACAAAATTAGTTTGTCCAAACAAAACTATTTTAGTCTCAGAGAAACGTCTGTGAAAATTAATGAGAACTGAGTGAGATGCAGGGAACAATGAAGTGTGAATACAAAGGATGTGCACATTTTTAGACAGAACAGACGTGGGTTTCAATTTCTGTTTTCCATTTGGGTTACAGTCTCACTTTCTTCGTCCCTGAAGTTAAGTCACTGGGCATGTTATTCTATTTTGGTATCCATGATATGCTTTTCAGTCCTGACATCAGTTTGTAGGCTACAGTAGGCCATTTGTATGGAAACCATAAATGTCCAGGTTAACATTACTTGGAGACAGGCTCTAAAACTAACATTTTACCTCACCTGCCTGCCAAGGAAATTTACCAACCATAAATATTTTTACCGGCAATGAAACTTTGTTGATTTTAAGCTCTGCCTGTAGACACTCTCCTGTTGTTAATTACAAATTACAAATTACTAGTGCTGGGTAGATTACTTACAAATTGTAGTCTATTACTGATTCCAAATTACATGACAAACATTGTAGTTAGTAACGTAATCCATTACATGACACATTGTAGGTAATATAATCTGACTTCTTTTTGATCACTTTTTGATTACTTTTGACCTAATTTTGTCCACATCGATTTAAATAGGATAATCTTATACCATATTGATATAAAAAAAACAAAGAGAAAGAAAATTAATTCCATTCGTTGTTATTAAAGATGAGAGATGAAAAGACAAAAAAGAAAAAATTTGGGAGAATCAGTAAATTATGAATGATTTATTGCTGTTGTGTGAATAATATGTAATGATGTAATCATTAAAAATAACTTTAGTCTGATTAAGGGTATTTTAAAATGTAATATAATCTAATTACAAGTACTTAATATTTGGCTTTTTGAAAAGATCGCTACTGACGTGGCTCTCGTCTCTGGTGGGCAAAGAGATTGAAGTGGAGCGAGCGCATCGTGTGCACACAAGGCTCTCCTCAGATCGCGCTAAACCAAGGGTTTTCATCTTTAAACTGTTGCGGGACATGGACAGGGAGCTCATTTTGTGGGCCGCCAGACTTCACGCCCTGGTGAAAACATCCGACGGAGCAACGCTGTCTTTCTTTCCAGATTTTTCTCCGATCACCGCAAAAAGAAGTGCATTTGCGCCAATTAGGAAGGAAATGAGAGAAGCTGGCATCCAGAATTTTCTTCTTTTTCCTGCAACGCTGAAGGACATTCTCAATCAAGGTGAACCTAAAATGCTATACTCCCCAGAAGAAGCAAGAGTTTCTCTCAGATCCCATTCATCCACCAACTCTCAGTGCTTCAGCTGGACATTTGCTGTCTAATTAGAGAAGAGATGCTCTAAATGGTTAGGTGACTGTGTCTTTCACTGTTCACTTTAATGTTCACTTCTTAATTCATAGTTACTAGAAGCATTCATTGTGCACACAGAATCGCTTACTGATTATTATGCTATTTTATTTATGTTTTAGTTGTATTCCGTCTCTCTCCTTTTTTTTTAAATAGAGATACTACCTAGTCAATATGTGATTATGGGGGCAATGTTGGTGCTTCAGTAATGTGCAGGTTTTTGTTGACGCCAATGATCATATTAAGGGGTGCTGGCAGATCGAGGTTTGTTCTTGGTTTGATCTGCCATAGTTCATGGGAATGTGTTTGTTTTTTTAAATAGTGACGGGAAGGGTGGAAGGTGGTTTAATGGTAGACTCAACTGGTTTTATTTTTGAACTTGTATTTTGTCTTATTATGCAGTAATTCTGTTCGATACCTATGACTGAGCTTAATATTCTGAGTTGTAATATTAATGGCCTAAGTAGCCCTCACAAATGTAGAGGTTTTCTGGATTTTTTGCGAAGAAGAAAGATTGATATAATTTTAGTTCAAGAATCCCATTTGAAAGAGGAGGATATACGCAGGTGTAATAAGTTTTATGAAGTGGTATCTCACTCATCTTCGGATACTAAAACCAAGGGTGTCCTCAATATTGGTGTGGAGGACTTTAAATATTACTATTTTTAGATAAAGGTTGTGATACAGATGGTAGAATAACACATATAAAAACAATAGTGGAGAATAGGAATATTGTATTTCTTTCAGTTTATGCCCCTTGTACTCCTGAACCTACTTTTTTCTCTTGTTTCGTCAACGTACCTCTTGAAATTTTCGGATTTTGAAATTGTATTGGGTGCAGATACGAATTCTGTAATGTCGCATATCCTAGATAGATTTGGACCAAAGGAATCACACTCTCAAGCTTTTTGTTCAGACAAACTTTGGTAATGTGTAATCTCATCCTCATTGGTGGATAGTTGGCATTTATTAAATCCTTCTGCTAAGTCTTTCACTTTCTTTTCTGCTACTCATAAATCCTATTCGCGAATTGACTATAGTTTCATTTCTACTTCTTTATCTTCAGCTGTTCTTGATGACGATATCTGTTCCTTATCGCTGTCAGATCATAATGGAAATTTGTGCAGATTATCTTGATCCCTCGGCCATCTCGTGCCAATAAATGGCGATTTAACCCTAAATTGTTACTTTTGCAGTCAATTCAGAAATAAATTTGCTGAGTTTATTGAAATTAACCAAGGTTCAGTGGATGATCCACGAACACTTTGGAATGCAGTTAAAGAATTTATAAGGAATAAGTCAATTTCATATGCCTCTTTCCTTCAGAAAAAGATAGTTGAACTGGAATCACAGCTCCAGAATCTGACTAGAGATAATCAACGTTGTTTCTCAGACAGTACACTCAGTAAAATCATGGCAGTTAGGGCCGAACTCAATTCATTACTGAGATCCAGGGCAGAATTCCTGATTCAAAGATCCAGGCAGAATTATTATTTTTAAGGGAGTAGACCAAGCCACCTTTTAGCTCTAAGATTACGCAACAGTGAAAAGTTTGCTAATATTTCAGCAGTGAAATACCAATCTGGGCTCATTATGACAGACCCAAAAGACATTAATATCGCCTTCCACTCTTTTTACTCTAACCTCCACACTTCTTCTGTGGATGGTGACCCTGACTCTTTTGCATCTTTTCTGTCCAACCTTGATTTATCTAGGCTGTCAGATACGGATTCGGAATACCTGGCTGAACCGATCACTCTTCAGGAGTTGGAGTCAGCAATCCGATCTATGAACAAGGGGAAATCCCCAGGCATAGATGATATTCCAGTCGAATTGTATACTACTTTTTGGTCGGATTTAGACCCCCTCATGTTAGATATGAACATGTTAGATATGAACATTTTTCAGTTACTCAAGGCTCATTTCACCCATCTATTAATATAGCTGTTATTTCTCTCTTGTTAAAAAAAGATAAAGATCTGACTTCCTGTTCTAGTTATCGGCCACTATAGGGACTGATGTTAAATTATATGCTAAAGTACTATCTCGTCGTCTAGAGAAATTTATGAATATGCAATTTCATCATGACCAAACAGGATTTATTAAATCTCGCTCAGCTTCAGATAACTTACGCAGGTTATATCATATTATTAATTCAACGAATAGTTTGTCTCTAGATGCGATGAAAACTTTCGACCAGCTAGAATGGAACTATTTATTGGCGGTTCTACAGCATTTGGGTCGAGTTTCATAAATATGATAAAAGTTCTGTACGCCAATCCAGAAACCACTGTTCTCACAGGTGCTGTTCGCTCTAACCCATTCTTTCTACATCGAGGTACTCGTCAGGGTTGCCCGCTTTCTCCTCTGTTATTTGCCCTATCCTTGGAACCCTTAGCTCAAGCGGTCCGACAATCTGAAACTATTTCTCTCGTAATTATACGGAATACTCATCATCATATTTCTTTGTTTGCTGACGATATCTTATTGTTTTTGGAGAAGCCGTCACATTCTATTCCTCATGTGTTGAATTTATTTGACCATTTTGGATCTCTCTCTGGGTTTAAAATTAATTGGAGTAAGTCATGTCTACTTCTCCTCAATTCTAAAATTGATTCCATGTCCCTTTCTATTTCTATTCCATTGGTTCAAAACTTTAAAAACTTGGGGATAGATGTTTTTCCTTCCCTGTAGGAAATTGTCTCAAAAAACTATAATAGTATTCTAACCAAAGTATCCTTAGATTTGGAAAATTGGTCTTGTCTTCCTACTTCTTTTCAGGCTTGTATATCACTGATTTAAAATGAATGTCCTCCCATGTATTCATTTCTTTTCTTCCATGATTCCTCTCGCTCCACCAGTTCGCTACTGGAACAAACTTGATGCATGTGTTTCATGGTATATATAGGATGGGAAACATCCTCGTATTAAACCGACTACCTTACAACGATGTAGATTACATGGAGGTCTTTCTTTCCCCAATTTTAGACTGTATGCTCAAGCCTTTTCCCTCCGTCCTTTATCAGTTTGGTTTGATCCTGACGCTTCTGTGTCTTGGAGAGCATTTGAGGAATCTATTGTTTATCTGTATAAATTGAAGCATCTTGTTTTTTCAGGGGTTCCGCTTATGCAGTGTAAATCTTGGTTTGGTCCCATTGTAACACACCTCCTCTCCACATGGAGGGATGTTGAAAGACGTTCACAACTAGTTACAATATGGCATAGGCATTCGCCTATTTTCCACAATAATAATCTTTTGTCAGGCAGTACTCCATTTCATTGTCCGCAATGGACTCATAATAAAGTAAACACTCTAGGAGATATCTATGATGATAGTGGTTTAAAATCCTTCCAGAATCTCAAAACTCAATATAATCTGCCAGGCACCTCCTTTTTTATGTATTTGTGCATTAGATCGGCCCTACGGGCGTATGGGGTGCCTTGGAACTCTCAGCTGCATGTTCACCCTTTGCGCAAACTAATCCTTCCTTCTGAGGAATCTCCCTCCTCTGCTTCAGTCATCTATCTCTTTCTTCTTGAGCATTCATGCAAACCTTTATCTATTACAACTGTTTGGGCTAAGGATCTTAATGAGGATGTGCATGTTTTATTTTCGGACCAGGTATGGGGTATGTTTAAATTGTCTTCTAAAAACCCTAATCACCAAATGATTCATCGGAAATTGCTGCATAGGGTTTACTTGACTCCAATGAAACGTTTTTATATGAATCTGTAGTCTTCTCCTAAGTGTAATCTCTGTTCGCAAGGATCTTTAGGCACGTTTTTGCATTTTTTTGGGGAGTGCCCCCCTCTCTCTCACCTTTTTGGACTCAGCTCTCACAGGACCTATCATATTTGTTGGGTACTGAGATATGTTTCCCTCCGCGCCATTTTTTCATGAATGACTTTTAGGACTTCACCTTGTCCGTCCAACAAAGATGTTTACTGTTAGCTGCTCTCACAGCAGCAAAATAATTGCTAGTCAACCGGTGGAATCCTCCTCACACAATGGACAGACGAACCTGGACTGTGTATTTGTTGGACATCATCTCGATGGAACTCTCAACTTCTCATATACATGGATCTAATGTGAAAACTGTAAATTTATGGCATTCAGCTTTTAATGTGTCATCTTTTCTAAAATCTTTGTAAAAATTATTTTATCGTTATTTATTCATAAATCATCTATTTATATCTATTAATATTAATTTATTCTTTATTATTATTTATTTCTTTATTTTCTTTATTTTTTTTTTTAAGTCTACCAGGGGGGTGGGATGGGTTGGGGTGGGTTCTAAATTTGCACAGCTGCTATTTGTTTGTTTTGTCTATACTACTGTTCCCAGAAGAAAATTTAATAAATAGTTGTTAACTAAAAAAGAAAATGTACTCACCTTCAGGCCATCCGAGATGTAGATGAGTTTTTCTTCATCAGAACAGATTTGTAAAAATTTTGCATTACATTACATTTCTTGCTCACCAATGGAACCTCTGCAGTGAATGGGTGCCATCAGAACCTTTTCATAGTTCTTAGAACTATTGGCGGAAGCACACGCTTTTTGGCGTGTTCCAGTATTGTAGTGATTCTCTCAGTCTGTGAGATGCGCATATGCATCGAGCTCCTCTTAACCACAATTGTCTTATAAAGACTCTAGCTGAGATTTAGACTCTCGTTTTGACTTTGTTCTTTTGTTCCCCTCTTTCTCTCTCTGTCTCTCTCTCTCTCTCCGCGTCTCTGAGTTCAGCGTTGCTTTGACTTGACAGCACAGTGGATTTAGAAGTACTAAGAGAGGATCACATCGAAACTTCTGGAGTCACATGTTCAAATCTGGAGTCATTGAGCTCATGTCAGTGAAAAGAGTGCTGGGAATTCTGTAAGAGCTCCTCACTGAGGCTTTTTAGATGACACTTTAGAGTTCTCAGCATGCCTGTGCTCTCATAACCATGAAAGGACTAAACTGTGCTCTCCTAGTGAGAAACATATTAGAGTAGTGACACTAAACTGATGGCATTTAACGGAGATAAACCCATAGGGCAGTTTTATCACTCAGTGGTTACTTTTTCGTAGATTGAGAGAGTCTGTAAAGCAAGTCAGACCACTCGTTTGCCAACTTGGAAACAGTGGCAGTCAATTTTTTTTTTTTTTTTTTTTTTTTTGTATCATAAGTGTCAATAAAATAATTAGTTTGCTGTTGAAACAGTATTATATGGAAAATGATAAATTTATAGATTTTAACTTATTATTTTAACTTTTTTTTTATTTGCTTGTTATATAATAGTAATAATTGTATTTTATTTAGAATTTTATTTATTTATTTATTTATTTTCCTTTTTTTCCTGGAAGCTTTTTTTCTGCTGAGCCTTGGCTGTTTTTTATTGTGGACATTTTTGATTGGAGCAATTGATTTTTTTTTTTCCACTTTCCCCTCTTGAGGAGAAACATGAAGAGGAAACTAATGAAACTTAAGAGTGAAGAAAAAGTTTAAATTTAATTTATTCTCATTGCTAGGAGTAACAATTGAGATATTACAAAGGTTTCCTTTGTGACACTGCTTTTCTATGTAAAAGTTTTGTTAGCTTAAAGGTGTATCTCAAAACAGCTGGTGTTTTGCAGTATTGCATTACTGTGATGATGGTGTTTACTGTACCTTAGGGTTGGAAACAGATGGTTTCTGGTTTGATTCCCGTATAGAACAAGCCATTAGCTATCCAAGGCATTTGATCCCAAATGAATGACATTCTTCTAAGGCAACACTGCGTGAAAAGTTAAAGATGTAATTCATTTTGCTGCATCATACTTTGCCTTTGTCCATGCACTGCCATCCCCTACCTGTGGGAGGTGCTGCTATTTCACCCATACCATTACCTCCTCCTGTTTTTCATTTTCTCAGATTTTTCTCTTTTCCTCTCGTCAGGCCTCATCATGCTGCCAGGTGTCCTTGGACTCAGAAGGAAACTATTGAATTAGTAAATAACCAGGATAAAAGGATTATACAATGTAAGAGCTTTAGGAGAACAGGCGACATTAGATTTATGATTGATCTGGGAGGCAGGGACTGATGGAGGAGGGGGACAAAGGGCAATAGGGATTCAGTAGGTAGATAGAAGAAACAAAAGAGCCCTTTCATTTCTCTTCACGTACCTCTTTTTTCGTTCCCACCTGCCTCCTTTCCTGCTCAGACTCATTTTTTGAAGTGTCATCACCCCTTACATTCCAGGACTCCATCAGGGGCACTCCTTTACCTCATTGTCCTCTTAAGTTTTAATATGCTTGTGTTTAATTAAACACACATTGTGCTGCCCTAACGAGAAGCTGGAGTATATAGCGAATAAGGAATGCAAATCTGCAGAGGCAAAGTGCTTTTTTGTGATGACTAAAGTTAAAGGTGAAGTGTGTGTTTCCATTCCACTAGCCTCACTTAATGGAACTGCCATATAATGAGTGTTATCAGTGTTTCGTGAACCCTTTCTGCTATTGGTCAGTCAATCAGATAGTCCCACCCCTAAATTCATGCCATTGGTTGATTCATTGTTGCTGTTGTTGGGGTGGTTGTGATGCTAAAATAAATAAATCGATGTTTTGATAGCAGGGACACGGTGTTTACACTTTGCAGGGAAATCAACTCTTGATTTGACTGCAGTTTCCAATTTTTTTTTTTCAGGGTGGAAAGTAAGGGTTGGTTCAACTTGGGATGTGAATGAAATGAATAATTTAATTATTAAATAAATTCTTTATATGTAAAGAATTTTATATTAGAATTTTAAATTAGAAATGAAGTAGGCCCAGGCTATGTTCAGAATGGAATACTAGTTCTGTACTTGCTACAGTAAATATGGAATAGCATACTATCATACTTTTATCGTACATTTTTTGCAGCATCTACACTACTGTTCAAAAGTTTGAGGTAAGGTTTGTGTTTTTTAAGAAATTACTACTTTTTTACAATTTATTGCATCAAAAGCACCAAACTGGCATATTAGAATGATTTCTAAAGGGTCATGTGACAATAAAGTGGCTGCTGAACATTCAGATTTACCAAGAAATAAATTACATTTTAAAATATATTAAAATAGAATACAGTTATTTTGGTTGTAATAATGTCACAATATTATTTTTGATCAAATAAATGTGTAGTATACTTTTTAATTTAAATTTTATTATTAATTATTTAAATTATTTATAAAATTGTACTTATTGTATATCTTTTATTGGGGTCACATGACCGCAATGTATTCTACAGTTTATTATCGTGGAATAATGTCTACTGTTTTACAAACTAGTTTTAAAAAAAATAGTAGGTACTAGGCAGTATACAGTATAAATTGCACAGTATTCATTAAGTATATGCTAATATTTTAAACATCCACTGTATACTGCAAATTATTTTTCTGTTTACTTTCAATTTTTTTAATAGCATGTGAAACGGTATGAAACATTGAAAAGTTTCATTGTTGTTACACAACCTTATAAGTTGCATCTTTAATTCAGAGAGTTGTATTAAGTTAGAAATAAAAACTGTTATTTTAGCTTTTTAATTTAATTTTGTATATAAATGTCTCAATAATCAAATAATTGTTCAAAAAAAAAAAGAGAGATTTCAGTGTATGTGCCAATCTGAAGATAGATTTGAGTGCATTATATTGGGGGACACTGTATTTTCACAGTGTACTCTCACTGCATATTGCACAATCTGGAAAATGCAGAAGGTCATCCAGATATTCCAAGCATACCGAAAATTTGCTGTATATACTGCAGAAATACTACACGCATAGACTGCTTTTCCAGTCAATATCATACTGTTTGTGGACTTTCAGTCATGTCTCTCTCTTTCTCATCAAAACATTGGAAGTTTCACCAATATTTAACATGGGAATAAGCATACTGTAACAGAAAGAGGAGGTCAGTTGTGTATGCTTTCAAAAGAGACTGCTGATATTTCATGTAGTTAGGAGCCTGTCTGTACTGCAGTCTTGCATAAAGTTCTTTTCTTTGTGAATGACAAAACAAAACTTGATTTTATCCCATCTCTCAGATCACTTTTCATCAGGTGCCAAGGGGGAAAAGAAGGCAATTTTTCCTCACAAGTTCCATTAACAGTCATCCTGACCTTCCGTGTCAAATGTTTTCTGTCCTGAAACAGTGTCATTTTGTTCTGCTCTGTATTAAACTGACCACGTACACACTGTAAAGTTATACGAGTGACAACTGTTTAAATACAGGGTGAGTCCCCTAAATTATCGTTTTGTGTGTGTACAGATCAGAACCCACCCTCGAAACTGCGATGATTGACAGCATGATAACCATAGCAATGTTCTGGCATCTCACACATTTGGTATTCGCTATTTTTAAATCAAATCAATATTACAGCGATCAAAGACTCGTTATGTTCGGTGATTTGAACTAAACCACCGTTAATACAGCCATCATGTTTTATGCTTGGAAGGCTGCTTTGCAGAGCGCTCTCTTGAAGGGTTGCCATGTCCACTAATTATAAGCAACACTTATTAAGCATCTTTGCGTTTGTTGTTTGGGCTCGCCTCAAAAGCTACCCAGTTTATGGAGTTAATAAAGTAGGCAGGTCGCTATATTTTGGTTTGTGGCATATTTCCAAGATAACATCTGGATTTGAGATTTGATTTCTTGCACCGCACATATAGAAAAGGCACAACTCAATTCAAATAGATCATTAACAAGTAGTTGTTACTCCTGTAAATTACTGCAAATGTGTGAACAGGATAGAATTAAGCACTAAAAGGTGAATTGACAACCAAATTGAGCTGCCCGTTTCTTGTGTGAGAAAGAAACCAAACACAGTTGAAGTGTTTTAGCTTTGGTCCAAACCACAGGATGCGCTATAGCAGGTATTAGCATAAACTCATATTCCTCCACACTCAGTTTTCCATTTCAGATCATCTACTCTCATAATGTACATAGCAACAGTTTGAACAGGCTTTACTATCTGTCTGGGTGACAGAATTCCCCCTCAGGGTTCAATAAAATATGTCTGTCTATTGAAAAGAGATGTCCTGCAAGTCCCTGAAGAAATTATGCTTGAAATATATATCCGTTCAGTTATTCCCACTGTGTGTGTGTGTGTGAATAGATAAAATATACACAATTGAGAAAGCGCTATAACTTGTCTGCCTTTTATAATCAGAATTTAAATCAGCCCAGAGATTTAATGTGAATTATTATGAAACACTTCTGCAGTTACTTCCAGAAAATGAAAAGCTCTGTCTTGTGTGATCATTTCCCTGGTTAAACAGCATTTGATTTCTACTTTATTCTGTTTTCAAGCAGAATCCAAACAGAGCCATCCTAAACCATCAGCGTAAGACCACATTTCTCTTTAATGTTCTTTAGAAACAGCTTTTGAGTCTGGTGGTATTTAATAACAGACAGAAAGTTTGAGTTATGAAAAAGGGAGGAAGAAAGATGAAGGACAGACCGAGGAATACGAGGAAGGTGTTAGTATGGTGTACTTGTATGTTCAAAATTGCAGTTTGACGACAATGTACAAAGAAAAAATATATGAATACAAAATAACTTCCTCCTTCCCCCGACAATGTCATACATATAGTCTTTTGTCAATAAGTGATGTATATTCTCAAACAAATAAATGTTCACATTGGACATGTCATTATATTCTCAGTTCACTTTTGTATAAAAGTAGAGAGTCTTTGAGGAGGGACAAGGTAGAGGTGGGAAAGTGCCATTACCCCACCTGTCCAGAAGGGGTCTCTGTGGCTTTTCATTGACAATTTAACTCTCAGCTTTAGGATTCCAATACAGACATGTATGATGATGGCTCAACAGCAGCAGGGGTCAGAGACTGTGAGTGACAGACAAGTTTTTCTATGACTTGCAAGGATTAATCTGGATTGCAAGGATTATTACCTCAAAACTTGCATTGACTTTCTATATGGAGCTGTTCAGTTTGTACTCCAAAAAAAACCTGGACGAGAATTGGCATTGAGTTCCCTCTGGAGTTTCTAATGGGTTTTTAGAAAGTAGTTTCTCGTTTATAGATAAAATAAGGCCTGTTGTTAACATAATTTTTCACATTTTGTTCTATAACATTATTTTATGTTTTTATTTTAAGTCGCTAACAAGTGGCTACATAAGGCCTACAGAGGTTGTTTGACCCATTGAGCATGTAAACTCACATACTTGTGATACTTGTAGTTGCGGTCCTTAATTAGCAACTTATTTACAACGTATTGATAAAACAATCCATGATGTGGGTGTGACTCTATAAGTTATGTTCACAGAACAAGTCTTTTAACGTAATTATTTGGTACTTTAATATTAAGTTTAGTCCTCCTCATGTAGTTCCAAACCTGTATGCATTTATTTTCTGTTCATTTTTGGGTGAACCATACCCTTAACATACAGCATTTACTATTATAGCATATTTATTTATTAGTAATTGTTTATTTATTTACTTTATTTTACTTAATTTTTTTTCTCTGAATTTTCTCCTAACAACATTGCCTGCACTCTCACTTGTGGCCCCCTATTTCTCAAACCCCAGTTTGGAAATAAATGGTCTATTAAATTCCCCCTGTTAGATTTAATGTGAAACTATAACATTTCTGTAATAAGTCAAACTACTTTTTCTACACAGTAAAACCATTATATATTAGGGGTGCACGATAAATATCGGCCGATAATTAATGCGCATCTTGTCAGTAAAGCCGGTTCTCTAATCAGCGGTAAATTCCAACACGTGCGTGATTTCACATTGAGCAGCATTTACTACACAGAGCCATTGTTCACTGACAAGCTGCGCTGATTACCACTGATTAGAGAACCGGCTTTACTGACAAGATGCGCATTAATTATCGGCCGATATTTATCTTGCACCCCTATTATTTATATATACACACACACACACACACACATACACACACACAAAAAAATATTTTTAATAATAATGACAGATGTGTAGTTTGAAAAGCTTATAATATATGCAAATACACAGTGTTTACTTCGTTAGTGCTATTTATAATGTCAAGACGGAATGTAATCATAATCGCTAAAAACCACTAAGAACTTCCTGAGGGAACCTATGGCAAATTAACCTTCCAGGTTAGCCTTGACGTCTGTGACTGAACAGCTATATTTCTCCCCTTCTCAAATTTCCTTTTTCATTTTCCCAAACTGTGCTATGTGCACATATTAATGTAGTGTTGGTGTTGTTTCCCTACTAGGTTAGTACATTATTGCAGCTGAGCAACAGATAACGCATGATGCTTTTTGCATGAGCTCCACTTGACCTTTTCATGTCTTAATAACTTTTGCCTTCCAGTTTTTATGCAAAATACTATCTTAAGGGCACAATCAACGAATAACAACACACACAAACCCAAAGCCATCCCATAATCCTTCATCAACTCTACTTTCCCTTTACTGATCTCGCCAGCATAGCAGCTTTAGAACAGTAGAATTTGAGTGCTGATTCACACTGCGACAGCAAACAGCAACTTTTGGTTTTGCTGGATCAACCATGTTAGCATTTGTTGGGGCTGTGTGAACCAGATTTAATGTGTGAATATTGCAACTGCAATTATATTTCTTATATGTAAAAAAAAAACCTCAGAACTAACCCAGTCGCTCTCTTGTGTGCTTGGCTTTCATTTTTATGTTGTCAGGTGCTAAAGGTGTTAACAACAACCCTCCCACAGAAACCGCTGAGATGCTAACGGGTTAGTGAAGCAGCCCCTGTGTACATTTGTGTAAATGGTTGGTTTATGTATTTCGTTCACACTCTTCAGCCCGTGTGCAGGTCGAAGGTCAGGACAGGGATTCGGATATTTTAATGGTGGTGAGCTTGACCACAATGAGCTGCTAATTATTCTGCAGAGGTGTGTTGTACAACTGAATGTAGTTAACAAATGCAGTTGGGTTTTTTTTGTTATTGAATATGCCCTGGTCTATCAGGAGCAACAGGAAATGGTGATGATTGAGAAGTAGTCCATTTAGTGTCCCGTCTCTCGCCCACAAATCCCAGAGTTTCTTCCCATCTCCGGTTTAATTCCAGGCCCACAACTTCGCACAAGTCCTCTGTCCCTCGAAAGGGGCTCACATGTACACACAAACGCACGCACACACACACACTCGCACACTGAAGTGTAGGAGCCAGAGTAGACAGAGGGCTGAGTTTGTTCGGTAAAACCATTAGTAGATGCTTCCACAAGGCTCAGCGGAAAATAAGGGCAGTGAGACACACCAATAAGCAAAGAGGGATGATGAAACAAGGTGCCAAGAGGGACGCCGCCCTGCTGTTCGCTCTTTGCACGCCACTAGGGGGACCCACCGAAGTCCGTGGGATGCATTTGTTCTTTCGTCTCGGTTTTGACGGGTCATATTTGTCGTCTGATTCCTTGTTGGCTAACTCCTTTAGGTTATACACTTCGTTCTGAGCATTGCCCTTGCGGTTTTGATGCCTCGTGCAGTTCCTGTTGCGTCCTGACTTGGGCGGTCGAGGGAGCGGTGATGGGGAGGTGGGGTAGTATTGATCCTGATGCGGCAGGTGAGGATGATGATGATTGCGCGATCGATGATGATGGTCTTTCTTCAGCGACACCCCCACGTCCCCCTGGCTGGATTTGCTCTGATGGAGCGACTCCGAGCCCGTACAGGAAGGCAGCTCTTCTTTCGTCAACCGTTTCAGATCCTTCCCCGCCAGCTCCGGTGGAGCGGCGCATATTAACGAGGAGGTGGAGCCACGGAATCGCCGCAGCCAATCCCAGAGCGGCACGGCCTTGCAGTCGCATTCCCAAGGGTTGTCGTTGAGCCGCAGGTACTCCAGCGCCGGCAGCTGAGCCATGCTTTCGGCCGGAAGTTCGGGTAAGGAGTTGTTAAACAGGTAGAGAGTCGTCAGGCGGCGCAGGTCATGGAAAGCCTGTTTGTGAACCCACTGGAGCCGGTTTTGATGGAGCAGCAAGCGATCGAGGGCCCCCAGGCCACGGAAAGTGTTCTGGTGGAGGCTCCACAGCCGATTTCCATGCAGAAATAAATGGCTCAGGTTCAGAAGATCAATGAACATGTCATCCTCAAGAAACTCCAGCTGGTTGTTCTGTAGAATGGCAGATAAACACCAACAGTCAGTAACAGGCACAGAAAAAAACAAGTCACAGATATGAATATCCAAAGCGACAGCATTGTTTTTGTCTTTTGATGAAATGTCCTGGCAAATTTAGTCAATATTTCATCATGTTGTATGGATTCATTTCAGCCCGTTTTACTCTGACTGAAATGATGTTGCGACAAAACAGCTCAATCAGCTGAAATAACTAGGATTGGATCATCTGAATGAGAAAACATTGAGAAAACACTAAAAACATTGTTAGTTTATTGTTAATATCTCACAGTAGATGTGTTTGTATTTCAACAATATTACTTTTTTATTTAAAATGACTTAATTATTAATATTTTTGTCTTGTTTTTTGTTATTGTCTGAAAAATAATGTTGTTAAGATTAAAACTGCAAAACATATTCAAGGAAAGAACCAAATCAAATCATGCAGTTGCTTCTGTGTCCTTTTCATAAAGCAGTTCAAAGATGAATCATAAAATTGGAAGACCTTGGATATTCATACTGGACCATATTAGAGTTTCCCTTTTCTTTTATATATTTCTTTTGTAATCTTTTTGAAAATCAACCGTGCCTTCAATACATGTTCTCAGGACACGGTGTGTTGAAGGTAAATATATTTATAGACAATATGTGAACTCCTAACCTCTGCATTGGTATTACTGATGAATAGGCATGCGTGATGGTGCAGGATTTGCAAAGACTGGAATGAGAGCAATTAATATTGTGTATTTTTTATTTAATTTTTTTATTAGAAATGTGGAAGTCATTCACATATATATGCCAAACTACCTCTCACAGTAATCCATCCTCATCAGTACGCCTCTTTTATCAGGTTATGAGGTATATGTGAAGCTAAATACTGTGAAAGTGGGGCAAAACAAGCCGAGTGGAAAGCACTGGAAGACACTTCTTTTTTTTGGCACATTTTGTTTGAGAATAGAATTTTTTTTTTTTCTTATAAGAAAATAAAGATTTTTCTGATATTAAGCAATTAAAAAAAAAATTAAGAACATAGAGGCTTTTATGTCTCAAATGTTTTGGATTGTCTTTATTAGCCTATTTGATCCCATTATTGCACTCTGATCGTTTTCAGATTAACCACAATATCCATAATCTTGAATGTATGACTAGTCTTATGAAACCTCATGAAAGGTCAGAAACACTTAAACTTAAACATAAATCAAATTTCAAGAGTAGTGTGTCCTTAATGTTCTTTGCAACTGAAGAGTATGTTTCCTTTTTTGACATTTTCATTAGAACGAAATATTGTCTCTGGTCAATGTTTTAGTTCAGCACTTTTTGCTGCCAAGGCTGATATTGAACATTTTGAGCAGATCTTATCTGGATTTATTTGGCAAGTCAGATGATTCCTAAGCAACAGTTCAAATCGGGAGCACTGCCAGTCTAAAAAAAAAGGATATCCATTCAAGAAGAGCATTTTTGCTTTCTTGAAAATGGTATTGTATCCAGTCCGATTTTCTAAAGTGTCAGCACAACAGTGCCAAGCCAAGCGTCTTATAAATGGCAGCGGCTATAGATTTATAAGACACGATAGAGGCCATTTACACTAACTGCAAATAGCAATAGATGCTATTTACACCGTGAAAATAGTATATTTTCTTAGCGATAGATGCTATTTACACTAAGTGCAAATAGCAATGGATTCTATTTACACTAAGTGAAAATAGCAGGATTTTCTGCTATTTATACTACTTATTGCAAATAGTGGCAATTACAGCATTTTTTAGTGATATGCTATTTACACAAAGTGCAAATACCTATAGATTCTATTTACACTATGTTAAAATAGCAGGGTTTATACTACTTATTGCAAATAGTGGCAATTATCTGCACCTCAGTATTGTAGTACATTATAAAACAGTATGCAATAATAACTTGAGTGTAAATTTAAATTTTAATTCAAATTATTAAATGGATGCCACCTATTGGGACAATAAAGCCCTCCCTACACCTACCCTAACCGATACTTTATTTTCAACTTTTTTTTTTTTATTATTTCCTTCATTTTAATTGAAAATAAATGCTTTTCTGATGTGATTTGAAATTTGAAAAGAGAGAAAAAAAGTTCGGCAAAAGGCGGATTCGAACACGGGTCGATCGCTTCAAAATGAGTACAACACACGTCTTAGGATCTGCGTTTTACGATTTTACAAGAGCTGACAATTGATGACTGTCTTTTGTAATGCTGACTAACCCAGTCACACGTTGGTGGGTGGAGTTAGTGTAAAGTCTCTGTAGTGTAGTCTCTGCCAACAAGGCGGGCTATTTGCACTTAGTGTAAATAGACACTCCGCTTATAAATTCACACTCAATTTGGCTGAGGTGGACTTAAATATGATATATTTACACAGAACATAAGACCTAGCAGAACAGACACTTATTTCCTTTATTTCTATGTTTTAAACGAATATCTATAATAGCACATTATAAATAATGATATAGTAGCACATTATAAATAATAATCAGCTATTCCTTGTTCTTGTTTTACATGTACTGTATTTAAAGGGACACAAACCTGTAAATAGAGGTACTGCAGGTTGTGCAGCCCCTCAAATAAGCCAGCGGGCAGAGTGATTAGGCCACAGTGGTAGAGGTGCAGAGCATGGAGTCGGGTTAGGCCCTGAAAAGTGTCAGAAGCCAGAGAGCGGAGGTGTTTGTTGTCCCCCAGATCAAGCTCCTCCAGGCGGGTGAAGCCCATGAATGTGGAGGGCTGGATGTATGAGATATTGTTGGAGTAGAGCCAAAGCATGACGGTGGTGGGGCTGAAATGGCCCTGCAGCAGTCGTTGGATCTTGTTGTTTTGCAGAAAGACGCGCTCGCTCTGAGCCGGGATTCCCTCTGGAACCACCAGGAAGTTATGAGCCTGGCAGCTCACCGTGCTTGGAGAGTCGTAGCAGATGCAGTGACGGGGACACGCTTGGGTCAACTCTAAACCACACAGCACCAGGAGAAACTCCAGACCACAGCCTATGGAAAGACAGGTAAGGAAAAGAACATAAAATCAATGCTAAAAAAAAAAAAAAGACCACTTTGGAACACTTTGGTTTGTGCTGTTCCAGCTGATGGACCTTCAGCAAATCTCAGCTGGTTGACTTTGCAATTCAAAATAAAGAAGTCTGATGGGGAGAGCAGCATTACAAAACCCAACATACTGTATGCTGGTAAGCAACTATTTTCAGTAAGGCTATCTTATAAAAACAGCATCCATGTAACCCAGGGGTACAGAAATACTAATCTATGTGATTATCATTTTATTTGATTGTCAATTGTAGTAAGAATTGGAAGTCAAAGTCCAGAATTAACACAAGTGGGAAATGTGAGTGTAAAAATACCTTTACATGATTTAAGTTAAATTATATGATGGATAATACTATATTAAAAATACCAGCGTAGGTATACAAATCATTCAGAGCAGTTCAAGTGATTCTGACTCAAAAGAATGACTCATTCATTAATCAGACATTGCTACTACTTTAGAATATTTTAATAGGCATGTATTATATACTGTATAGTGCATTATAAATATAAGGCATACTGATTGCACAGACTGAACAAGTCTGAAATGATTCAAGATTTTTGGAAACTGTGATAAACCACCATTAAAAAGTCTGGATTAAGTTTTTCTAAATGTATAAAATGAATACTTTTTTTTCTGCAAGATGCATTAAATTGATCAAAAGTGATGGTAAAGACATTAATAATGTAATAAATTATCACTGTTCTCTGAAAAATATGTAGCAGCAGGATGTATGCCTACATTAATAAGAAATGTTTCTTGAGCAGCAAATCAGCATATTAGTATGATTTCTGAAGGATCATGTGACACTGAAGACTGAAGTAATGATGCAGAAAATTCAGCTTTGCCATCACAAGAATAAATTACATTTTAAAATGTATTAAAATTTCATAATATTACTGTTTTTACTGTATTTTTGCTCAAATAAACGCAGTTTGGTAAGCATAAGAGACTTCTTTCAAAAAACGTTCAAAAATCATAATAATTTCAAACTTTTGACCAGTATAGTATGATAACATTGATTACATTGAATAACACAGTGATTATAAATTTAATTAAAAATATCACTTTCAAGTTGACCCCTGGTCCAACCTTCTTTGTAACTGTACACCGTGCTGGTGAATAGCAGCAGTACTAAAGGAAACATAATCATAAAGAATGTGATGTTGATATAGATACAATTGAAATCCAGCCAAAAAAGACACAAGAGAATGTGATATTTATATAGATGCAATCTCTGCCTCCATCCATAGCCATCTCTGAATACACCCAACCCACAAGACTATACTTTAAAAGCAGAAAATCAATGTTAAAGGTTACAGAGGAAATAAATGCATGTGCACATGAGCTTTACTGTGTATGTGTGTGCATGCAACAGATCAGAAAGAAAGACCACGCATGTCTGAGGGAGAAAAGGGAAGAATGAGAATAAATGATAAAACCATGAAGATGAGGTTGCGATGAAGGGAGCTGTTGTATAAGTGAACGTTAGTGGCTTAGCATTGATTCGACTCTTTGATGTCGAATTGAAATGAGAATGAGAGAGAGAGAGGTTTAGAGGTGCACAGCAGTGGGAAGAGTTTCGAGGAAGAGACGGAACGTGTGAGTCATTTCGGATGCACAAGAACTAAAAGGATCAGTTCGCTAAGAGAAATGCAGAGAGATTGATATTGACAGAGACAGTGAACTTGTGCAGAGAGCTGAGTGATGTGCTGTAATACAGGGTGTTCTGACACTGATATGAAACATTACCATGCTCTCACACATTCAGCAGCAGTAAGCCTGACATGATGCTGTTGCTTAGAGCACGGGTAGTGTTAAAAAGACAGTTCACCCAAAAATGAAAATGATCTCATTTTCTCATCCTCCAAATCTGTGTGACTTAATGTAGTTCAGAGCTCTATCTGATTGGCGGAATTTTTGTTAAAGCATTATAAGGCATGAACTAAACCAACCAGGTGTTTGAGGGAGTGAATCACAACATTACAAACTTTGATTTGAAAATTGGAAGAAAAAACAACAAACATAGAAGACTGTGTACTTAACAGATTTAGTGAAGAAATTCTCATTGTGAAATTCAAAATGGTGAAATATAAATCTATTCATTTAAAGTCATTGATTGAACCCATACAAACAATATATTGATTTATATACAGTGCCCTCCATAAGTATTGGAACAGTAAAGACAAAATTGCTTTATCTGATGTGGAGTCAAGACATTTGCAAATATGATTAAAAGATGAATATGAGACAAAACTACAGAATGTCACATTTTATTATTAGGTCTTTCGACGCATACATGTTTTACCAAATAAAAAGGACAGCACTTTTAGAGTTCATCCCACTATTTGATGTGAGCATAAGTATTGGAACAGTTGCCTCACAGGTCTTTCTAAGTGATCAGCTGTGTCTCGTTGCATTAATTCTTCAGATATTAAAAGCAGGGAATGTGTCTTATCAGTTATATCCATTGCTTCTGCATTCTAAGTCTTGCATTCGATGATGACACACACAAACCAGGATGAAGACGAGGAAGCTGACTCTGAAAGAAAAGCAAGCAATTTGGATGCTAAAAGAAAAGAGGAAGTTAATTAGAACTATAGGAAAAACAAAGGGCATGGAGAAATCAAGAGTTTGGAAACCACCAGCGACACCAGCAACCAACAACTACCTGATCGGCTGAGAAAACAACAGTAGTTGATGACAGACAAATCATAAAAGCGGTGAAAATGAACCCTAAAATACGTGTCTGTAAAATCACCAACAACCTCCAGACAGCTGGGGTGATGCTCTGACAATCTACTGTCCTCAGGAGACTTTGACACAGAATTACAGATGCTACACAGCAAGATGCAAACCTCTGACCAGCACCAAAAATAGAAAGGCAAGATTAGAGTTAGCAAAAAAGCACAAAGGTGAGCC
Organism: Spinibarbus caldwelli; assembly: GCA_039654775.1. NCBI lineage: Eukaryota > Metazoa > Chordata > Actinopteri > Cypriniformes > Cyprinidae > Spinibarbus > Spinibarbus caldwelli. Next base: position 8,807,253 of record CM077267.1, read on the forward strand.
AATAGAGTTTTGGAACTGAGTTTATGGACCAATGAGACAAAGATTAACCTTTATCTAAGTGATTGGAAAGCAAAAGTGTGGAGAAAAAAGGGAACCACAAATGATCCTAAGCATACAACCTCATCTGTAAAGCTTGGTGGAGGTGGTGTCATGGCATGGGCATGCATGGCTGTCTCTAGATCAGGACCTCTCAATTTTAATGATGACTTAATGTATGATGACAGTAGCAGAATGAATTTGGAAGGGTACAAAATCATCTTGGCTACCAATGTTCAAGAAAATGCCACCAAACTCATTAGAAAGCACTTCATATTGGATCAGGACAATGACCCAAAAACACCCTGCCAGTTCATTCAAGGAGTTTATCAGGGCAAAGAAATATAAAGTCTTAGATTGCCCGAATCAATCTCCAGATTTAAATCTGATTGAACATTAATTTCCTCAGCTGAAGAGGAGAGTAAAGGCAGAAACTCCCCAAAACAAGCAACAGTTGGAATTGGCTGCATTAAAGGCTGGGAAAAAGCATTTCAAAGCATAAGACCAAGAGTCTGGTGATGTCTATGGGTTGAGACTCACTGCTCTGATTGCATGCAAGGGATCTGCAACAAAATATTAGCTTTTAATCTTTTACATCTGCCTTAAATTCAGCTGTTCCAATACTTATGCTCACATCAAATAGTGGGATGAACTCTAAAAGTGCTGTCCTTTTTATTTGGTAAAACATGTATGTGTCGAAAGACCTAATAATAAAATGTGACATTCTGTAGTTTTGTCTCATATTCATCTTTCAATCATATTTGCAAATGTCTTGACTCCACAGCAGATAAATCAATTTTGTCTTTACTGTTCCAATACTTACGGAGGGCACTGTATATATGTATATATTTATATATATATGTGTGTGTGTATTGGAAAATATGCATAGATTTTGCAAATATTTAAATATTTTGATAGGGTTGCATGGAAGTAGTCGGAGCTCTATCTGATTGGTGGAATTTTTCTGTACAGCATCATGGGTAATGTAGTTTTATAATGTAGTTTCACAATGTAGTTTTCCACCTGGAATTCACTGTTAAACACAACTATTTTAAAAAATAAGTTGAATTATTGTTATCAGATGGCTTCAACAAAAACAAATATCATTGATTTAACATCTTCTGAGCTTACTACAGGTTTTTACTTTTGGAGCTGACTGTTGCGCTTTATAATTCTAGTCATTATTCTAAGAACGCTGAGGCTTCTAAGCTTTAAAAAGTACCTTTAAATCATCATAAAAGTGGTTAATATAATTTGTGCACAATAACTGAAGTCTTCTGAAGCCAAACAAAGTCGCTCATTATCATCCCCTCCAGTGGGCCGTTAACTAGAGAACTCAAAAATCAGATAAATGTTTTAATTTTGGGTGAACTATTCTTGTGTAGGAGCGCTAGCGGCCACCTAGAACACTTGTCAGGTCATTATATTCCAAATACGTGTTTATACATGCCTTGACATACATGATTGTGTTTATTTAAGATTACACTGATCTCCTCAGTATACACACAGTTGACAGATGACCTTTTCCAACCAAGCTTTGTTTCAAATAGCAGCCGATGCCTAATACAGCGTGAAAGCGCACACAGCCTCGGATGACACGTGTAATCCTTTGCATTTAAATGTTTGCGTTGCTGTTTGACACCGGGCTGTTTCCGTGACTTTTTCTCTCCCAAACATTCACTTTGCTTTATCTTTATTACAGCAGTCCAACAACGTCAACAAAATTACACTCTTTGGCTGGTGAAATGAAGTGTATTCTTCTGAAAATGAATGCTGAATACACAGCTCTATTGCTGGCAGTATGAACTGAATTTTTCTGATAGGGTTCTCTTTATTTGATTATGAAAATGGACTCAAGTCCAACCAGCGGGTGTTACCATGCTGTATTGCACCTGAATAACTCTTCTAGACAGTGTGTCTCTTTATCTCTTTCATTGTCATTCTATCGGTCTCATGTGCGCGCACACACATACTCCACATAATGCACAGGAAGGGTCGGCAAGCATGAATACAATCGTTTAGGAGCTTTAGATTACTAACGCTTAAATTAAAGGTCAAAGCACGTCGTCTTTTTCCTCTGAAGCTGTACTTGCAAATGAAAATGTATTTGAGTATCAGTTCTGCAGGTTACAGAAAGGTTAAACAGGCCTGATTAAGGACCGCCTGACATCATAGCACCTACTGGCGAGAACTAGCATCCATTAAATATTGGAAAGATTTCAAACAATTTTAATTTAACCCTCTGGGCAAAGATCATTATTTTACTAGTAATGAAAGCTCAAGATTGGATTAATTTTCTGACAGCTGGTAGTTTAGTGATTTGTGATGAAAATCGCTTGATGATATCACCTGAAAATTTTTTCGGACTATTATTGTATTTAAATTATACCTTATTTTAGGGATATGCCGGTATAAAATTTTCATGTTGCGATTAATTGCTCATGCTTTTATGACGGTATACGGTATTATCACGATATTGAAATTTAGTTGCAAAAAAAGTGTTGTCATAATACAGTATAACAGGTTTAATAACTTTTTTCTTATAACAAAAATAACTGAACATTTAAGTACAATACACAAAAAAATTATAAAGTTAAAAATTTTACACAGATTAAAGTACAAAAGTATTATAAAAACCAATATGTATCACTTTACAATAAGATCTCTTTAGTTAACCTTAGTTAATGCATTAACATTAACAATGAGCAATAGCTACATTTGCTACAGAAGTTATTAATCTTTGTTAAAAAATACAACTCTTAGTTCATGTTAGCTCAAGTTCATTAATAACACAGTTGCAACTTTAACAACGTGTTATTAAATACTGGAATTACCTAAGATTAGTGAATGTTTAGAAGAATTTTTCATCGGGAGTTTGATATCTAATGAATTCACTGATGTTAACTAATGAAGCCCTAATGTAAAGTGTGACCGAACAATAAAGAATCAAAACACTTTCAAACAATATCTAGGGCATGTTGTTGTCCAGATTAAAATGTGAAAATTTGTTTAAAATAAACAGCCTATTAAGTCTAAATATTTAAGTATTTGGCGCTGTGATGAACACCATAGCGAATACACAAATGTGAATGTCTGTTTATTTAAATATGTTTCAGGAACAAAGTCGCGCAGCTGCTTTGTTTCCAGGGTTTCCGGGGTAACAGCTGCATTATGTTTAGCGCCATCTGCTGTCAGAGAGTGAATGTGCGCTTTCATTCAGCGCGTCTCTCACGCGTTCCCATGCGCTTCTCATCCGTGCTTGCTTACATCAGAGTGCACACGCACAGCGGTGTTGTGCATTGTGACCAGTTGATGGGAAAAAGTTTTCTTAAAATGCATTCAAAATTCTGAATAATTTGTAATAAATAATTATTCTCGGTATTTTGAAGAGCCCACGATAACAGTATCGTGCATATTCATTATCGTGATATATCGCATTACCGAATACCGGCACAAGTCTGCCTTATTTACACTACCATTTAAAAGTTTAGGGTCAGAAAGATTTTTTTAAATATATTTATTTTGAAAGAAATTTATGTTTTTATTCAGCAGCATATTATTAAATTGTTCAAAAGTGACAGTAAAGACATTTGTTACAAAAGATGTCTATTTTAATTAAATGCTGTTCCTTCTATTCATCAAAAAATCATATTTTTCCAGAAAAATATTCAGCATAACTGTTTTCAACATTGATAAGAAATGTTTCTTGAGCACCAAATCAGCATATTAGAATGATTTCTGAATGGTGTAACACTGAATACTAAAGCAGACTTAAAAACCCCCTTAGCTGTTATAAAGTCACTGTAAACCACGGCTTCACGGGGCTTATTGCTTTTATAAAAACGTTATTCCATATACGTAGTAAGGTTTCACAAAATAAAACAGAGCAAATAAAGTGTAATGATATTAATAAAAACAGTATTCTTCCACCAAACAATGTAGTTCCTCAGAAACAGTTGTGGTTGGAACAAAGTGGTTGCCAAGCAACACACAAAGTAAACAAAGGTGTATGTTTATAGTGTAATTTACAACGGCTTTGAACGTAGCTCAACCAATCAGAATCAAGAACCGGAACTATCCGTTTTATAATAGAATTTTTAAGTTATAGTAATACAGGTGCATCTCAATAAATTAGAATGTCGTGGAAAAGTTCATTTATTTCAGTAATTCAACTCAAATTGTGAAACTTGTGTATTAAATAAATTCAATGCACACAGACTGAAGTAGTTTAAGTCTTTGGTTCTTTTAATTGTGATGATTTTGGTTCATGTTTAACAAAAACCCACCAATTCACTATCTCAACAAATTAGAATATGGTGACATGCCAATCAGCTAATCAACTCAAAGCACCTACAAAGGTTTCCTGAGCCTTCAAAATGGTCTCTCAGTTTGGTTCACTAGGCTACACAATCATGGGGAAGACTGATGATCTGACAGTTGTCCAGAAGACAATCATTGACACCCTTCACAAGGAGGGTAAGCCACAAACATTCATTGCCAAAGAAGCTGGCTGTTCACAGAGTGCTGTATCCAAGCATGTTAACAGAAAGTTGAGTGGAAGGAAAAAGTGTGGAAGAAAAAGATTGTCAAGCAAAATTGCTTCAAGAATTTGGGTGAACTTCACAAGGAATGGACTGAGGCTGGGGTCAAGGCATCAAGAGCCACCACACACAGACATGTCAAGGAATTTGGCTACAGTTGTCGTATTCCTCTTGTTAAGATACTCCTGAACCACAGACAATGTCAGAGGCGTCTTACCTGGGCTAAGGAGAAGAAGAACTGGACTGTTACCCAGTGGTCCAAAGTCCTTTTTTCAGATGAGAGCAAGTTTTGTATTTCATTTGGAAACCAAGGTCCTAGAGTCTGGAGGAAGGGTGGAGAAGCTCATAGCCCAAGTTGCTTGAAGTCCAGTGTTAAGTTTCCACAGTCTGTGATGATTTGGGGTGCAATGTCATCTGCTGGTGTTGGTCCATTGTGTTTTTTGAAAACCAAAGTCACTGCACCCGTTTATCAAGAAATTTTGGAGCACTTCATGCTTCCTTCTGCTGACCAGCTTTTTAAAGATGCTGATTTCATTTTCCAGCAGGATTTGGCACCTGCCCACACTGCCAAAAACACCAAAAGTTGGTTAAATGACCATGGTGTTGGTGTGCTTGACTGGCCAGCAAACTCACCAGACCTGAACCCCATAGAGAATCTATGGGGTATTGTCAAGAGGAAAATGAGAAACAAGAGACCAAAAAATGCAGATGAGCTGAAGTGCCACTGTCAAAGAAACCCGGGCTTCCACACCACCTCAGCAGTGCCACACACTGATCACCTCCATGCCACTCCGAATTGAGGCAGTAATTAAAGCAAAAGGAGCCCCTACCAAGTATTGAGTACATATACAGTAAATGAACATACTTTCCAGAAGGCCAACAATTCACTAAAAATGTTTTATTTATTGGTCTTATGAAGTATTCTAATTTGTTGAGATAGTGAATTGGTGGGTTTTTGTTAAATGTGAGCCAAAATCATTGCAATTAAAAGAACCACAGACTTAAACTACTTCATTTTGTGTGCATTGAATTTATTTAATACACGAATTTCACAATTTGAGTTGAATTTTCCACGACATTCTAATTTATTGAGATGCACCTGTATTTTAACAGTTAATTATTTGTGTACTTGTTTATTGTCCGTTGACTTGAATATGCACATGACAAACGCATACAAATCTTCAGCCTTTTTTATGTATCCATTGTCCTTTGTTCTCATTTTTCATTCACTCTTCCATAATGACCCTCTTTGATTTTCTCTATCACATAACAGAGGCTGCAGAAATCCCTCCACATTCTGGGAGGCGGAGAAAAACCTTCCGGTCACCTTTTGCTCTGTTCCCATTCTCATTTTTTCCCCTCTGTCTCTCACATTTGGATTATAACTCTGGTAGATAATAAGTGCATTAAATATATTATGATGTCTCTTCTCATTAGAAAAGATCCAGCCACCGGGGCCCCTACCAGTTGGGCCCCAGCCATCAAAGTCACTGAGAATGTTTATTTCCACTGAGGATGTTTCCTGTCATAGCTAAAATATTGTGTTCATGGATGCTGAGCAAGTAGGCTCATGTGGAGAAAGCTCAACATAATTTAAACACCTGTCATGCTCTGCATTTTCCACGTCCCTTTATTGTTCATTTAATAAATATTTTGATTAATCTGATTATGCATTCAGCTACCACAAGTATGTAGTGTACAGTATAAAGGTGCACTAGCAAATTTCACACAAAAAAGACTCATTTTCTATTGTCATTAGCGTAGCAATGTATAAAGCACACAGAAGTCACTTTTAAACCAAGCAGCTTTCTGTTGGTCAATGCAGTGAATTTACATGACTACCTTGAAAATATTTTAATTTTTTTTTTTGCCGTCATATGAAACTCCTGAATGTACAGATTCCTATTAAAATGTATTTTCATTGGAACAGATTTGTAGAAATTTAGCATTACATCACTTGCTCACCAATGGATCCACTGCAGTGAATGGGTGCCGTCAGAATCAGAGTCCAAACAGCTGATTAAAAACATTACGATAATCCACAAGTAATTGACAGGACTCCAGTCGATCAGTTAACATCTTTTGAAGTAAAAAAGCTGCATGTTTGTAAGAAACAAATCTGTCATCATGACCTTTTTAACCTAAAACCATTGTTTCTGGACAAAATCTGAGTCCGTAATCCACAATTTTTGCTTGTAAACTGTAAACATGTTTCTCTCCCGATTCAGACGAGACAACTTTTTCACTGGAGAAAGTAATATTATGGATTAAAAATGTTAAAAATATCTTAATAATGAATTAGTTTATTACAAACATGCAGTTTTTTGCTTCACAAGATGTTAACTGATGGACAAGAGTTGTGTGGATTACATATTGTGATGTTTTTATCAGCTGTTTAAACTCTCATTCCGAAGGCACCCATTCACTGCAGAAGATCACATGGTGAGCAAGTGATGTAATGCTACATTTCTCCAAATCTGCTTTTTGGTTGACATTTTGGTTGACATTTTTGGGTGAACCATTCCTCTGACACATTTTACGATGTATAAATCTGATAAAGAAACGAATCTGAATTCCAAATCCAGATTCAGTCCAAAATTAATGTAGAAAATGGCTGCTATAAACATGATTAACTCAGGAACTCGCACTTGTGGTTTCAGCTGAGTTTGTATTCCTCCTCCTGAATGCGTCTGTCATTATGGATGTTATACATCAAACTACATTATGTGTTTTTTACCCTGCAGGAGGCTGGTGCAACAGAGCCGCGCAAGAAAGAACATGAGAGTGGGTGTAGGCAGTGGTGACAATCTGAATAAACGGCATGGGGAGAGTGGACACACACATGCTGGGGGTAATGTTGTGCAGAATGACAAAGAGAAAAGATCCACACTGAGATAAAAGACTACAGACTAGCAGAGAATGAGGACAGGAAGATTGAAATATCACAATGGGGAGGATCTGTTTGTGTTTGTGGGCCTTACGGCACAAGGAGGTCTATAGTAAATAGAGGAAGCAGTCCACTAGAATTCCCATTTATCTTAATGGCTGTTTCTCGGCTGGTACGTGTGTTTAAAACTGATATTTGAATCTTTGCTCATGGGAACTTAGCAGAGATGTTTTTGAGCCAATCACTCAATCATGTTGTAAATCATGTCATGTGAATGTTGTAGTTACAGCTTTTAGCCAGAAGGGGTTAACTAGGCCATGCAAACAAGCCAAGCTCTGACCTCTTATTGTGGTTCCTTCTCAGTAATGAAGTAAACATCTCTGGACTCTGCCAGACCTGTCTAACAGAATTGGCCAAAGAATGAGAACGAGTTTCTGTCTGTGTGCCAGAACGTATTGTTGTTTGTCGAAATCTTAATGTCCCTCCATTTAAAGCTGTACTGTTTCTGTCTGTCTGTCTGACTCTATCTCTCACACACAGTCTATCACAATAAAACAAGATCGATCCTATTACAATCAGCAAAACTGTGCAAAAGTGCACGATTGATTTTTGATGACTGACAGCTTTGTTGATTATAATTGGAGCGATTGAGTTTTGCCATGTTGCAATGCACAGCTGCTGGTAGTGTGGTAGATTTTATGGATAGGGATGCATAAAATCCATTTTAAAGGTGTAGAAAGAGTAAGAAAATAAGCAGGAAAACTGTAACTTGGGATTCCCGAAGCACACATTCTATATTTTGACAATCAGTTAAAATTGATAATGAATTGATTACTGGATTACAAAAAGAAAAATTTAAATGAATACTCTAACATTCAAAAGATTTTATTTAAAAGAATGTTTTTTAAAGTCCCTTATGCTTAGTAAGGCTGCATTTATTTGCTCAAAAATACATTAAAAACAGTAGTAATTGTGATATATTGTAATTTAAAAGAACTTAAAAAACTTAAAATGTAATTTATTCCTGTGATGGCAAAGCTGAATTTTCAGCAGCCATTACTCCAGTCACATGATCCTTCAGAAATCATTTTAATATGCTGATTTGCTGCTCATTTCTTATTATTATCAATGTTGAAAACAGTTGTGATGCTTAGTACTTTTTTGGAAACCATGATACTTTATTTTCTTTTTTCTTTTTCAGGACTCTTTGATTAATAGAAAGTTTGAAAGAACAGCATTTATTTGAAATGGAAATCTTTTGTAACAAATGTTTTAATGTCAGTTTTGATCAATTTAATGCATCCTTGCTGATTAAAAATGGTAATTTACTAAAAAATAATAATAATACTAAAAAAATCCTATCGACCCCAAACTGTGAAATGTTATAATTTAATGTTATAAAAATGTTATAATGTTATATAAAAAAAAAAAAATCTTGTAAGCTTGATTTTTCAAAAAAAAAAAAAAAAAATCTGGATTTGAACCTGCCTCCCTTTGCATGCTAAAACCAAAGCTGTACCAATTGAATAATGCATTTACAATATAATGATACATCTTGCATGCCAAACAACTGTTTGTCTAATCTCTTCACTGTAGGATCAAAAGATATGAACAGCAAGCTAACATGAATGTATATGCTATATGTATATATACTATTATAACACTAGTAACTTTATTTCTACAGTGACAATACAGCTTTATTCAGTAAAGTAAGTCATGTGGTCAAATATCTTTAGTATTTTGCTTTAAAGTGATTTAATTGTCCAGGTATATACTGTTTTGCTTTTCAAATAGTCTCAATTTTAAATGAAAGTAAGTGAGATTGTATTATGATGGGTTGTTTTTTGGATCTACTTTCTCCCTGTGCGACACAGCTGATGTCTTGTTGCAGAGAGACTAATTGAAAGGCTGGTGCCGGGGACGTGTTAGTGACCCTCAGCACTCGTCTGTCAGTACGTGTCTTTCCATCCTTTCAGCAGCGAGACAGATAAAACATAAAGGCTCCTTTAATTTTTTTCTCATGTCTGAGTGAATAGACGAGCAGCCCTGTGCCGCTGCAGATGGACGGGCTGAAGCGATCGCATGCATATCAATGACAGCGCTTATGAGCGCTGACTGTCTGTCTTAATGAGAGACAATACTGAACCTCGCTCTCTCTCTCCCGCGCCTTCTCTCCCTTTGTTCTGGACAAACTCAATTTCCTGCCCCTGTCAGCAGGAAGTGGGATGCTGTCTGTTTCTTTATCAGTGTGTTGTGTTATGTGCTTATGGCAAGTGTTTTAGTATCATTGCATTGTTTTATCTTCTGCATACTGAAAAACAAAGCGGGAGTTGCACTGAATGACATGTTTGAACTGATTCAAATATAGGCAATCAACTTTTTATCTCACAGTTCTGAGTTTTCTTCTTAGAATTTCGAAGTTGCATCTATCAATCGCAATTTTATATCTTGCATTTCAGGCTTTTCTTCTCAGAATTGTATATTTATCTCTTAATTTTGAGGTTATATCTAAAATTTTTCTCAGAACTGAGGAAAAAGTCAGAATTGAAAGTCACTTCTTTTTTTTTAATTCATGTAAGTCTCATGAATCTAAAGTCTAAGTTCACATGAATCTGAAATAAGACTCTAAATCTCATGAATCATGAGTTCAGACCATTGATTCAGGATTCAGTGGGAGTCAGCTGTGAACTTTGAACAAATCACTGACTAAATGAGTCAGATTCAAACAGCTAATGAGTGAGATCAAGACTGTTTCACAAATTATTTCGATTGACTCATTAAAAAGAATCAGTTCTTAAGAATCATTTGTCTGTTAAATGGGATTGCACTGGTGTACAATCTTAAAATGTATTAACTATGTATTAACATTTTAATTTCTTTTGCTAAATTGTATTTTTGTCGCAGTTTTTTCTGGAAACAACTATACAAGTGATTCTTATAGCAAATCTGCCCATATAAATATGAAAGAGATGATGAAGGAACTACTATAGATAAATGAAAAGCAGTATATGACAAAAATGTATATAGTAGATGAAAAAAAAACAAAGGAGATAGATAGATAGACAGACAGAGATAGATAGATGAGACAGAAAACAAAGGAAAAAAATTAAAAGGGTTTTAAAGCTCATATTTCACACATTTTAAGAAGTGATGCATCATATTTTTTTGAGCTAAAGCTGAGAAATAACACTGAGGCAAATCAAACGTAGCGAGTAAAGCCGACGTTCTTAACTCGCAATGTCAAACACAACATCAAGATGGACCAACAGTGACTAAAGCTCACTGGTGTTTGTACACAGAGCGGGATTATGTGCACACTTCTGGTTATAAATTGCTAGGAACTGGGGGGGAAAAAAACCCTTCTGAACTCTTAGCACTGACTGGCTTATGCTTCAATCTTTACAAGCATCGTTCAGACCAGACACACGGCACACAAACATGCTCGGCCTCACGTTCTCATCTACGCCTCATTTAACACAGGAAAATTGATTCAGAATGCAAATAATAAAATCAAAAGCCAATTACGAGCAACTTTCAGCATGCAAACACACAAGATTGTATCACATTTTGTGTGTCATGTAAATCATAAAGAAACAAATGGACGTTTAAACCCCATTTACACAATGTATTGTTTCTTGTTAGTTGCAGTGCAAGAATGTTTATCGTGGGCTGCATAAATGACCATAACTTTGGAAAATCTGATCACAAATGGAGTGTAAAAACGAGAATGTCATTCCATTTTGACAATGAATAAAACAGGACATTCTGGAAGGGAAAGTGTGGTGTGCATGATGCATCATATCATGCACAAGATGATTTATTACCAATGCACGAATCAAACTTGCTCGCAGTGCTGACTATTTCTAGCATGATTTTCCATGCATCATTTTTTTTAACAATATCCTTGTGGGTCATTGCTCACAGTTACTATTAACTCCTCCATCTTGCCTACACTCGACTCGAGTATCTCACAAAAGATGGATCATATTTCCTCCAGTGCCTTTACTTCCACCGGTAGCTGTCAAATCACGTCCCTGCTCATTTGCATAGAGTTAAACTTTTCTCTACACCCACATCTATCAGTGTGAGCATTTTGCAGCAAAAATGTGGCCAGAAGTTTCGTTTTCAATAAGAGTAACCGTTTTCTGCTACTCAAAGTTTAACTTTATAAATAAGATGATATAGAAACTACCAATGGAATTGAAGACATGATACGATTCCTGTAAGATACTATATCCGTGATGGATGTTCATGTTACCGCAAGTGGTTTCACATGTCTATATGATTTATCTCTGCCCACATGGAGCGATATAATAAAAAAATCTGTGGAAAACTGTCAGAAATTGCCAACATTTGAGTGCGTTTGATTGTTGCATTGATAATCGCTCATCTTGTTCATGATGTGATGTATTATGCACAGCTGCACAAAAACGTTCCCCTGCAGAATGTTCATTTTTAGCAGCAAGAGAACAGATCAAATTTGAATGGCATCGGCAATACATCCCATTTGTGATCAGATTTCCGCCTACTAGCGACTAACCTTCGGTGATAAAATTGCCATCAGTGTAAATGGAGAATTAGACCAGGTTGTGCAGTACATTATGAGAAAATGAGATTGAGATTAGCAGGTCTGAACTAAGAGTTTGCTGCTTTAGTTTTTGTTCTTTCTTTTTTGGAGAGAAGTGCGATAAAATCAAGAGAGGGCTGAAGAGGCAGATTCCGAGCGCGAGGAAGAACGAGGCCTTGGTTTGACGAGTGTAATTCCTTTTCATTAGGCCTGTTCATTTGGAGACTGAGAGAGAGGCGCCATTGATCCTGCTGTAATGTCTATTCATTAACTTCACAGAACTGAACACTGCTAATCAGGACAGAGCTCTGTGTGTAGCCTTCATCTATCACTCACACACTCGTGCACACAAACACTTTGAATTGATGTTTGTGATGCAAAATTGGGCAAAAACAGGGTCAACCGATAAATCAAAAACTCGCTATTCTATTAGGGACTGATATATATTGAATATTTACGATATATTTGACATGAGTTTGGTGATATAAAACTGAGCAGCACTGTGAATATCGTAATGATCTTTAATGTGATTTTTATTTGCCCATTAAGTTTTGTAAAGACTGCGCCGTGAGCGAGTTTCATACCCCCTCCTTGTGTCGTGACTATTAGAGCATTAAAGCATGTTTTAATAGCTTCTCTGATTTAAACTTTACCAGATAAATAGATTTGGGATGTTTAATTCGTTACCACAAGCGCTTTTTGTACCTGTTTGATACATACAATTATTTATATATATTTATTTATATATATATAATACACACACACACAAACAAACTGATTAATCGATTTGACAGCACTAATTTATAGTTTTAAATGTATTATAATTCAATGTATTTTTTGAATGTATTACTTATTATATTATTTTATTGCATTATAATGATTTATATTATGTTAAAATGTATTATTTATTATTATTGTTTATTATTATTGTTGTAAAATAATAAATAAAATAAATATAATGTATTGTTCTTCCTGTTGTGCTGATTTAGTGAAATACAGTTTTGAAATATTTAATATACCTTCATTCCCATGTTATTTTTGTAACGAATCTGTTACTATTTTGCTGTTGCAATTATTTATATTTATATAAATAATATTTTAATATTTATTGTAATATATTTTTAAATAATATATTAATTTTATTTGTTTGTTTGTTTTTGTTCATTCATTAAGTATGTAAAAACATGGTCATTTGTTATTTAACATTCCTGTTTTTGTAATTAATCTGTTTTTAGTTTGTTGAAATATTTTTATTTATAATAAATACTCATTTGTTATTCTTTCGTAATTTGCAATAAATTATGTAATTTATGTAAATAATGATTATTTATTATAAATATTAAATAAAATAAGTATTTCTACTTTCTGCTGATTTAGTAAAAAAAAAAAAAAAAAATATATATATATATATATATATATAAAATTAATTATTTAATGAATTATTTAATTATTTAACTTTTTTTTTTGTTTCACTAAATTTTTACACTATTAAGTGAATGATCATATGTATGTATTACATACATGTATATGGTTTTCCCAGCTATATCAACCAACTTTTTTCTGTTTTCAATCCACCTACAGTATGACTTCTTGAGTGATTCAAAGTGATTCAAAACACAAACCCTATTTCTATTGTTTTTTCTGGTGTGGCCCAGCCATGTTTCAGACTGCTGCCCGGCTCTCGTTTTAGCAGGAGGTATCTGGACCTTTGAGATAGTCACTTATCCCCCGAATCCTCTGCGTCTCAGGGCAATCCCACCCCACGCCACATGCCAACATCAAAGCCTCGCACACCACTGCATCATGCCAAACACGGCCCCCATATCGGCCTGTCTATCCATCTCTCTTTCTAAAACATTTGGAGGGAGTGGATGACAATCCATTGTTTTTTGTGATAGCTGTAGGGAAGTACAGGAGAGTTAGGGCTCTTGGGAAAAAGCTGTCCTGAATACAATTCAGATTGCATGTCTCAGTTGTGCTCAAACACATATTATTTTGTATTCTCTATGAATTGGTTGACTCTCTACATTAAACTTGGGTAGGAGAAACTATAAACATTTGTAAAAGAAAAAAAAAATATCATGCACTTCACGTTTCTCCACCTCTTTTTTAAAGGCCACAGAGCATTCTGGCCTGGACCTGATGGTCATCTTTGTCTCACACTGATTGTTTTGCTTGTCTGAGTTGGGGAATGTGGCATTTAGAGAGAGGAAGGAATTTTATGCTGCTGCACCAAGCAGGGAATGAATGTCTGTCTGTTCAGCCGGCTAAAAAAGCAGATATGCCAAGGGGAATCGTGTAAGTTTGAAAAATGAAGCAGGGAACGAGAAGGTAAATGTCACTGTAGTACATCAAAAAGAGGACAGTGACAAAAGTATGTCGAGAAAACTGCAGGAAAGTAAAATGACAGGTATATTTTTAAGCCTTTTAGTGAATGATAATAAATTATCCTCCTGTTTTAAAGATGAAGTGTGTAGTTGCTCAGACAGATGGGACTGAAAAAATAATGATTTTTTTTTTCCCAAACAGTTTTCTCAAACAGTCCCCTCTTCTGCCATTGGTCTGATAATCTGATAGCCCCACCCAAAATTCACTTAATTGGCTGAGCCAATATTGCTGTTGTTGGGCAGGCCAGGATACTCAAACAAATAGCAATGTTTTGCACCACAGTAGGTGTGTTTACATGGAGCATTGTAATCGGTTTAAAAGTCCAATCCGAATGAAAATGCTCCATATAAACACCTCAATCGGAATAAAAATGCCCAAACCGAATGAAATTGTAATCGGTTTGAGAGGGGTGGGATAAACCTTTCTATAAACCGAACAAAATTAAAATTCTGCCATGTAAACACGTTAAACCGATTACTTTGCGTCAACGTCATCACGTCAAGAGGTCGGGTCGTCAGAACGTGAACGTGATGTCGGCAACGCAGTATTCTGTGATTTGGGGACACCGACACTACAGTAGAGACTGGGTAATAGTGGAGGTATAAAGTTAAAATTTCAATTATACAGTAAAAACACATTAGAATGGAGAACGCTTGCTGTGTTATGAACTGCCATATCTTCTCTCATGACCGGAGTGAAAAACGGATCTGAAATAAAGCGTGATTTTCTGCTTTTCAGCTTAGAAACAACACAATGATGATAGTGAAAGTAGATCAATGAAAATAGACAACTTGACCAAAATTGGCCTTTGTCATTTGTATTTATGTTTATTACAGATTCATGATTTCCGATCTGCTTGAATTTATAAGTACTCACGCCATGAATATTGTATGAAAACACGTTTGGAAATGTTATGTGTGAGCTAGCTCGTTGCGATCACTCTCTGTGTTCATAAAGCAACACTCCTTTGATTTATTGTTTAGCAACTCTTGGTAAGATCTCGTGTATTTGTTCCATTTAAGTACAGTAAAACATTTTAGTATCAAAATACAATTCATTTCAGAGCGGCTTTACAGAGGGTCGTACTGTTATTTTATCCCTTAATGATTTAACATTAAGAAATTAGGGCGGTATGATATGCGTTGATCAGCTGGCTGAGATCAAGCTATATTGTGTTTATTATTTTATCTGGTAGAGATATATCTGTGCAACTTAGTTATTAGAAATGAGAAATCAGTTTGGTTCTGTGTGTGGTACAGAAGACGGCCGTATGATTTATATGATCGTGTTCTCGCCATATGACTGAGTGCTCAAATTAACGCAAGGGATTCAAATATTAGTCCATTTATTCTAAGCAAGTGCAAGCAGCTATTAAAAATATTAACGCAAATACGGGCATTATTTCCTCTGGTGATTTGTATTTGTTGACATTGTAGGCTACTTAGTGTGTCCCAAAATTGAAAGCACAGGCACATGTAAACACCATATCGAATTAGATTACGTCTCATGTTTACATTTTTGTGGAGAATCATCGTGTTAAAGCATTATAACATAAAAAAATGACAAGCTTAAAATGACTGATAATAAATTATCCTTATGTTATAAAGTTGAACTGTCTAAGCCACAAGCAGCACCAAGTAGAATTGCAAAAATATTATTTTTTTCAAACAGGTTTCCCCAAACACTCCACTCTTCTGCCATTGGTCAGATCGTCAGATAGCTCCACCCCACATTTAAGCCACTGGCTGTGCCAATGTTGCTGTTGTCGGGCAGATTGAGATGCTCAAACAAACAGCAATGCTTTGAAAGTACCACAGTGTTTACATTTTTGGGGGGAATCAACTGACAGTTGGCTTAGTTATAGTTGTCCCTGCATATAGGATAGTACAATACACCTTGAAACTCCTTTTATGCTCTCCCACCAATTTTGCCTGTATAATTTTAGTTGGGAATCCATTATCTTTCAAAGTGAAATCCTTTTCACTTAGGTTCAAAAAATATGTTATATACTGCACATGACTAAAACACGTGTCAAACAGTCAGTGCTGCATTTCTCTTTTAAGACATATGAGAAACACTCAAAGACAAGGCATCAAAATGATGCCATCTGTGGGAATTATTTTCCTGTGTTTATGACAGTTGCTACAATTATATTGTGAAGAGCCGGTCGATGGAAATTTTCTTCTCTAAAATACTTTTTGCTGAAAACTACTTCCCAGAACAAAGTAGATTTTGACTCACAGAAAGATGGCAACTTTAATGACTTAACTGAGTGATTTTAGTGTGTTAGTACTGTGTGTGGTTGTTAGGGTATTCTGGTTAGTTACTATGTGCTTGTTTACTGGTTCAAGTTAAAAGAGTACATTATCTATGATAGTTTGATCCTTATATGGCTTCCGCCTTCCAAGTACACATCCTTTTGTAATATTATTACAATTTAAAAGAGCTGTTTTCTATTTAAATATATTTTTTCAGTTGAATGTTCTTGCTGAATAAAAGCACTAATTTCTTTCAAATAAAAATCTTACTGAACACAACTATTTAAATAGTACTATAACTCTGTGGAATTGTTTTATTTTATTTATTTATTTATTTTGTCCACTCTGTCATCTACCAGGTGAAAACTGTCAAAGTTGAATTACTTAAATGCGTAATAGCACACTTTTCCGCAGTAAGCTGTGCGACTGTATCACAATGTGGCAAGACTTCAAATCACTAAGTACTGTATGAGCTTTAGCAACAGTGTCTTAACAAACACCGCTAATATTCCAGTGCTTGATGGAAAGCCACAGGCAGTCTTGTGGAAGTCTCTAGATGATGGTTGCTCTCACCCAGAGAAGCTTTCCAAACACAGCGAGTGTTCAATCATACTGATGTTCGCCAACCAAACGGACCCTCAAGCTTTCAGACTTGTGTAATTGGCGTACTTTATGGCCACATGGAGTGACCACAATGGCACCTGTGGGGGCTCCTTGAGAGACTGTCCAGACTCTCTGGGTAATAAGTGATACTGTCTTCTCCATTTCTGCTTTTTGTGCTCTTTCTTTGACCTTCATCATAGCTGTCTTGTAACTGATGACCGTTCATTTAATGTTTGTATGTGAACAGAGAAGATAGAAAAAGTTTTTCTCTGTATCTCTGTATGAGGCAAAGTGTGTTAATGGACTGAGACGGAGTGCAGTCTGAGCACCTGTCTCAAGGTTAATGGTTTGATGTTCTGTAATCTCCTGAATGTGGCGGCACTGTATGTGTACCAGATGACTGATGTGTTTATTGAGGAGACATTGGCCTTGTTCGAGAACTCTGAGTGGGGAATGGACTCAGAATGAACTGTGTTGCTAATAGCTTGTTGTTTTAGCACCCAATTCATTTTAGGTTAAACGGCCTAGCTGCATACAAACATATAGTGCTGAATACAGTTTTTGTCAAATAATATTTAACTATACAATTTTACAATATTTAAAGGCCCCCTATTATGCAAAATTCACTTTTATGTGGCGTTTGAACATAAATGTGTGTTGGCAGTGTGTGTTCACAGCCACCCTGTAATGATAAAAATCCACCTGCTCCTTTTTTTAATCCTCCTAAATCATAAGCAGTGTCTCAGATCAAGCTGTCTGAAGAATCTGTAAAATGTGATGACACATTTTACAAACCGCACTCTAAGTGAGCTGCACACAATCTGCCATGTTTATCTTCACACTACAGCATTTAAAAGCAGCATTCAAGAAAGAAATGTCTTCTTACTAAAGCATCGACAGCAGTATAGGTACTTTATATTATGCTGCTGTCACTTAATACACAGATCTAATATAAACATGCAGTTTCTTTCCCGACTGTTTACCAGTTTACCAACTGTGTTTTTGTAACTTATGTGTGTTTTTTAACATAAACTTGTGTGTATTTGACAGTTTAAGCGCAATAAGACATAACCGAGAACTTAGTTTAGTGTCATATGCCATGTGACAGTCGCTTTCTGTGTACATGCTTCAGATGTGTACACTCAGAAAACTGTATATCAGAAGTTTAAACTGATGTGGCTTTAAAACGCATGATTTCAGCATGATAGACATGATAATCAAAGCCAAACAGATGTTTTTTGGCAGAGTATCTGAGGTACGAGCTGTAAAGGCACAGCCCTATTCTGGAAAAGGGGGCTGGGAGTAGCAGTTCATTTGCATTTAAAGATACAGGCACAAAAAAAAAAAGATGTTTCTGCTTCCACTCAAAATAGGCATTTTCAAAATGATATAATAAATGATCTGTGGGGTATTTTGAGCTGAAAATTGACAGACACATTCTGGAGACTTATATTACAACTTGCAAAAAGGGGCATAATAGAGGCCTTTTTTAAAGGAACGGTTCACCCAAAAAAATATAATTCAATTATTTACTCACCCTCATGTCATTACAAACCTGACTTACTGAGGAATACAAAATAAGATAATTTGATCATTTTCAGTGTGTGTGTGTGTGTGTTGTTGTTGTTGTTGTTGTTTTTGTTTTTTGTTTTTGTTTTTTATCCATACAAATGAAATTCATGGGGGTCCAATGTTGTTCTGGACGCAAATTTCAGTATATGGCCAGAAACAACTGAAACATTCTTCAAAATATCTTATTTTGCATTCTGCAGCAGAAAGAAAGTCATACAGGTTTGGAACAACATGAGGGTGAGTAAACAATCATTTTTGGGTGAATATTCATTTTATATTTAATATAAACTATGATGCTTGATGCTTTAAATTGATCAAAAGTGATACAGCATGCAAAAGTGGCACTGTTTTATGAAAGAACATTCATGAAAAACATTTTCAAATAATCACGTAAACCCTGTAAAATTTTGCTAATGTCTCTCTCATCTATAGCTGCAGTGGAATTTAATATCTTTAAATGTTCTATCATCATAATCTAATTCTAAACCAGCTTATGTTATGGTCATGTCAGTTCACTCACCCCATTCATCATGTAGCCATTCATCATTTAGTCATTCTGTTTCCCTGACGAAAAAAAATGTTTTATGGACTAAACTCACAGCCTCTCTTTCAGACAATGAAAAGAAGATGCCTTGAAATAAAATTAATACAGAAATTATTCAATGATACAGAAAAAGTCTGCCCACCAGCAAATCTTAAAAACATTATCTGATTTGCTCTGTAATATGTACATAATCTTTTTATAATCTATTGTGATATGAAGCTCTTAATAAATGTTGCTTTGCAGATCCAGAGGCTTTAGATCTAATGGATTTTCAAAATACTCTGTAGTTGTTCAAACCACTTTATTCCAATCTGTGCTCGATGTTAATCTGATACATAAAGAATATCAATACGAGCAGCAGCATTATTCTTTGATACCACAGGACAAACATACCCGCTGTGATAACACACAAGTCCATATGCAAAGCAACCAATCAAATAACTAACAAGCACTCTGGGTTTCCAGGAATACACCGGTGCAGTGATACACAGGCATGCATATCAGTGAGATTTGTGAATAAATGGCGTGTGTGTTTGTGCATATACTGTCACCGCACACACCTATCTCTTTTCTGAAGCGTGGAGTGCAGACAGATGTGTAGATGTACGTGAGGATAGAGGCATCCAGTTGTGAAATCGCTCTGACTGGTATTTCCGTATGTGTCCCACCACTCTGATTCCCAACGGTTTATATCTCTACCTTATTTATTTATTTATTTATTTATTTATTTTTTTGGTTTCTCTGCCACCTGTTTTTCTGTGATTATTGACGTTTTTGTATACTTAAAGTAGGAAAAAAGTTTGCAATAGTGTTTTCATGCTAGCAGCCTTTTGTTTTTTTATTTCAGTTAAACTTCAGTTAAAGCAGGTCTGGCGAAATATTATGTTTATATGTGATGTTGAATTTTATTTATTATTTATTCATTTATTATTTTTTTAATTTATTACAAAAGGTTGGGGTCAGTGCATTTTTTTTTATGTTTTTAAAAGAGCTGTCTTATATGCACCATGCAAGGTTGCATTTATTTGATCATAAATGCAGTAAAAAAAAGTAAATTTGTGAAATATTACAATTTAAGATAACTGTTTTTATTGTAACATATCTTAAAATGTATCTGAATAAATGTTCAATTGCAGTGATTTTTTTAAACAAATTTTCTGCATTTAAACATTTGGATTTGGTAATTATAACAATTTTTTATGTTTTTGAAAAGTCACTTATGCTCACCAAGGCTGCATATATCTATATATATATACAGTAAAAGCAGTGGCATTGTGAAATATTATTGCAATTTGTAATAACTGTTTTCTGTGGTAACTTATTGATCATTCAGAAATCATTCTAATATGCTGATTTGGTGCTCAATAAATATTTATTATTATAAATGTTGGCAACAGTTGTTGCTTAATATTTTTGTGGAAACTGTAATACATTTTTTTCTGGATTCTTTGATGAATAGAAAGTTTAACAGAATTTAAATGTGAAATAGAATAGAATTAAATAGAATTTAAAAAGTGAAACTGATTTTTTTTATAATAGTGTAAGATGACTTCTGTCACTTTTGAGCAATTTAATGCATCCTTGCTGAATAAGTATTAATTTCTTTAAAAACAAAATAGCATTTAAAACAAATTTCACTTTTAAAATTTCTTTGTAAACGTCAAAATATTCCAAAAGAGTCTGCATGTGATATATTCCTCTCTCTCTCTCCTCGTAGAGCTGTAATAGCCAATGAACCCTTCTCATTCAGTTTCTGTTAGTCGGAGGACTCTGGGCGCAAACTGAGCAAAAATAAAACATGCTCTTTATACCACGTAATTGGGTCATTTGGATGATTGCAAATTCCATCTAGACACTAATTAAACCTCCTAATTAGCAGCGGAGAGTGAGAGGATGCTCAAATTCACAGGATAGCACACTCATGTCTCCATATGTCAAGTGTGTGTTGAAGAGAAGGGTGGTCAACCTTCCTGTCCTAGTTACGCTGCACGCCTTTTATTTAAGTCCCAGAGTTACCGCTCTTTTACGTAACACAGAAAGTCCTATTTTTATTTTGGTCTCCCTATGTATGTTCAGTCACACATTCTCAATTTAAAGGCCAAAGCATGAGCAAAGATGGCAATATTAAATCAAAAGCAATCTTCTGATCATTACATTAGACGTGTAGTCATGATTTCATTTTGAAAGTAACTAGAGAGCACAAATTATCAGGCCTTTCTATTAAAGCATCAGTATTATAGCTTGCAATAATACAATTTTAGATGCCGTTGATTGCCAAATGTTTTAATTCATTTTTAATTGCCGCTCTTATTTTATTTGGCCCATGTAGTGTCACTGCAGAATCAGATTGAAACACTGCTGCCCAATAAATGCTCTCTGTGCGTTATGATTATATGAGTCTCTCTAATCTCATTAAATCATATAATCATATGTCATTTCTCTCCTCAGAGAAATGACACATCTATAAAAATGAATAGAAATAGTCTAGAAGAAAATTACATTTGATAGAGTTTGATCATGATATTGAATTAATTAACTGAAGCAAAGTATTAATATTTAATTTTCTTATTATATTTTGTGGTGTTTATTTGAAATAGCATTGCTTCAAGCATTTTTAAGAGCAGAGGTATATGAAAATCCTGATGGTAAGTGAGTGTAGTCTACTACTTTTATTATTATTATTATTATTATTATTATTATTATTATTACTACTACTACTACTATTACTACTACTACTACTACTACTACTACTAACTGTTTAAATATTTTATTTATTTTTCATTAATGGATGAGTATTTTTTCATGATCCAATCTAAATTATTTGTTAAAAACAATTGAATAAAATTAATTTAATTTAATTTAATTTAATTTAATTTAATTTAATTTAATTTAATTTTAAAATGTTTAAACAGTTTATTTATTTTCATTGTATTTTTTTCACAATCCACTCCAATTCATTTGTTAAATAATAATACAATAAAAGTATTAAATAATAATAATAATAATAATAATAATGTTATTTATTTAAACATTTTTAACTAGTAGAAAAAAGCCAACTCATCCATTTAATCAATAAAAATTACATTTTAAATATTTTACATTTTTTATTAAAAGATATTTTTAAAATGATTATTATTATTATTATTATTATTATTATTAATGCATATTTTGTTTTGTAATTAAATCCATATGTTGTTTGTGCATAAGTTTTTAGTTAACGCTTAAATAAAGCTTTATGAGAGAATCATTCAAGTGTGTCCACTTTTGACTTCATTCATTCATTCACTTTGTATATTCCCTCACCCCATCCCTTCACTGTTATCTCGTTTCCTCTCACTGCATCTGTTTCTCTGTATCCACTCAGTGTGAAATTGATCAATTTTGCCTCAGTGAGACTTTTCTCCTCAATTAACAGTAATTGCATGTTTCTGAGCCCATATGATAGTGTTTGTGTGTTTGTGTGAGTGTATAGATGTTTGTATGAGTTGGTTCTAATTTAAAATAAATGAACTGTTAGCGCATCCACAAACTCCATTCCCATCCCCCTTTCAGGAAGCTGGTAATTGCGTGTATTTCACTGCTGGTTTAGCTATTTGACAGTAAATGTGTGTGTGTGTGCGTGTGTGTGTGTGTGTGTGTGTGTGTGTGTGTGTGTGCGCGCGCGGCTCCATCCATGGCCCCTCAGAATGTGTGTGCGTATGCATAAAACATAAGTGTGTGTGTTTGCATGAAAATATTTTCAGCCGCTGTCATGGTAGTTGACAAGGAAACAAGACAGAGGAGAGACAGGAAGTGAGCAAAGCAATGACAGAGCTGATTTTAATGGCCTGCGCGCTGTCTGACTGAAGATTATACCAATGGCAGAGCCAAAGGACAGAAGAGAGAAAGAAAGAAGGAAAACAAGAACAAAAAAAAGTGAGAGAGAGGTAGAGATGGAAGGAGAGAGAGGGAAAGAAACTTAGAAGATTATGGGAGAAAAAGACAGTAATGGTGGGAAAATGGATGATCATCTATAAAGCTGAAAATGCAACTGTAAGAGTGTATTTGTACTTGTTTCAGTGCATGTGCTAAGTCTATTTTAAAGGAACAGTTGATCTAACAATACATTTTCTTTCATTTACTTACCATGTTCTGTCAAACGCACATGACTCTTCTTCTGTGGAACACAAAAGTGAAATTTTCCTCACTCTCGCTCTATTCAATATAATTAAAGAGAATAATGATATCATCAGTATATCATCAGTGTGGGATTTTTTTCAGTCATTTTCAATCTTTTTATAACAATATATTGAATAGAGTGGCCAGAATATTCCTCAAAATGTCTCCTTTTGTGTTCCACAACAGAAGGAAGTCATACATGTTTGAAATTACATCAGCAAAAATGATAGAATTTTCAGTTTTGAGTGAATTATTTCCTTAAAGGAATAGTTCTCTCAGAATGAAAATCTGTTGAAAAGGCACTCACCCTCAGGCCATCCAAAATGTAGATGGGTTTTTCTTCATCAGAATACATTTGGAGAAATTTTATATCACTTTTTTTAACTTTTTTTTTGTTTTGTTTTGTTTTTACATCACATCAATTTTACAAGCATTAACTTCACAATAAGAAACATCCATAAACGCTGTAACTTTAAAATGTTGTTTCCGGCTATAATATGAGTCATCTATTCACAATATTACTTTCAATTATTGTGGATTCTGGAATTTTATTTTGGCCAGAAATAACAGATTAAAGTTAAAGACTTTGACTGCTGTTCTGTGGATTTTTGTGATGTTTTTATCAACTGTTTGGAGACTCATTCTGATGGCACCCATTCACTGCAGAGGATCCATTGGTGAGCAAGTGATGTAATGTTCAATTTCTCCAAATCTGTTCTGATGAAGAAAAAAACTCCTCTACGTGAGTAAACTCTCATCTACATGGCCTGAGGGTGAGTGCAAATTTTCATTTCTGAGTAAACTATTCCTTTAAGACAAACTTTGCAATTGATAAAAATAAAAACTGAGAGACCGAAAGTAAGAAACATTGATGAATTTGCAGAGAAAGATGCATAACTTATTTCACTCATATTTATGGCTACAGATTGCACAATTAAACAAGACCAGAACAAGTTCAAGTACACCACAGAATCCACTTGAGCTTGAAGTTTGTACCGCATCCAACGCTGGAAAGTGCTGTTCCGCAGGACATGGATCCCAACAGCGCGGCTGTATTCCCGACGTCCTCAAACCTCTGCGCTAATTAAGACTATTACAGTGCCGCAGCAGCTCCTTCACAATCATGCTCGACTGCACCGACATGACACTGATGCGTTCCGAATGACATTATTGAATTAACTGTCTGAAGATTTCGCAGCATCCAACATTCCAAAATGACTTTGGAGAGATGGAAAAACATGCCAGAAATGTGAATCCACTCACTAATGAGGACAGAGACAGACAGGACAGACGGTTTGGGTTAGCGCACGCTTTGGAGCAATTGATGAGAAAGTTGTAGGATCATCACAGTAGTTTGTGCTAAGTCTGTGTGACACTGTAGACGGTCTACGGTTATAAAACAGAGTCCCAGGTTGCAGCATTTCATGTTAACTCAGAAGGCGTACGTAAAATGAACCACTTCTATTATAAGTCAGTACTGACAGAAATTGAAAAGTTGTGTTACTTAGCAGGTACTTGGAAAAACATTGGCTTTCAAAAACATCACTTTTGACAACTACAAGTGGATACTGGCATGATACAATATGTTGCATAGAGCAGAATATGATCATTGCATTATGCTAGACTTTTTCATTGCATTTTTATCCCTTAAATGCACTTATGTTATGTACATCAGAAAATGTTATACAAGTTAAACATGCAGTTGAAATTTAAACATTAGGTTCCTGAAGCTGAAACGGTAGAGCTTGGCGCTAGCAACGGCAAGGTCATAGATTTGATTCTGAGGAGAATACACATACTGATAGAACCTACACCTTGACTGCACAGAAAGATGCTTTAAATTAAAGCAGATGCCGTTAATAGTTCAACCAAAAATGAAAATGTACTCAGCCTCTGATCATCCAAGATATCAATGAGTTTGTTTCTTCACTGGACACATTTGGAGAAATTTAGCATTACATCATTTGTTCATCTATGGATCCTCTGCAGTGAATGGGTGCCGTCAGGATGTCCAAACAGTTGATAAAAACATCACAGTAATCCACACGATTCCAGTCCATCAATAACGTCTTGTGAAGGACTGCATGTTTGTAAGAAACACACCTCTCATTAAAGCATTTTTACTTTAAACTGTGGCTTCTGGTCAAAATACTCCATAAGTAGTAAGAGTCCAACATGCATAATACTGCTTCCTCCAGTGAAAAAGCTATTCCCAGTTGTTCTCTCACATTGAAACTGTGATTGATCTGTGCATATTTCTCTCCCGATTCAGATGAGAGAACATTTACATTGGAGAAAGTAATGTTATGGATAGAGGACTTATAGTTTAGCTGAAAGCAACAGTATGAAGTTTAAATAAAATAAAATAAAAAAGAGAATTGTTTCTAACAAATACACAGCTTTTCGCTTCACAAGATGTTAATTGATGCACTGGAGTCATATGGATTACTTGTGGATTATTGTGATTTTATGTTTATGTTGTTTTATGTTATGTTGTATGTTATGTTGTCTGTTTTTATCAGCTATTTGGACTCTGATTCTGACGGCACCCATTCACTGCAAAGGATCCTATGATGAGCAAGTGATGTAATGCTAAATCTCCCCAAATCTGTTCAGATGAAAAAACAAACTCATCTACAACTTCAATGTTCTGAGGGTGAGTACAGTACATTTTCAGCAAATTGTCATTTCTGGATTAACTATGCTGATGACTCATCCTGCACTACACAGATTTTTGTCCAATCAGATGCTCTCTAGAATGATGCTCCCCCTTGTTTCATATTTCAAACTATTGGCTATGTCCCACCTAAAATTCATGTTTCAACAGGAAATGCTAATGAGCTCTAATCTTATTGGCTATAAAATATGTATATGTAACACTGAATATCATTCCATTCCTACAATTGAACTAGCTAGGAATGTGTAGATTTAAAGAAACAGTACTTAATGTCCCGCTGTTTCCCGGGAAGTGTTCTTCAGATATCATTCTCTTTGATAAAATCATTTTACACCTCTTCGCTGCAAACTACGAGGTGCTGATCCTCCCAAACCATTAGCTCTGAGAAAACTTTTACAAGTAGCTTTTAAATATGAATGTCCCTCTCCCACCATGATCCATATTTTACATTGTGCTCACAGTCCAATTACAAAGTATCTGAAATAGGCTGTCCTGGATCTGTCATTTATCGGCTTACATACTATCATAACTCTCTCTCTCTCACACACACACACACATAGAGCACCAGCAGGGAATCAGGAAGGAGGAAGATAGAAATGAATGATGGACTGATGTTAAGGTTGAAGCATTCAGATGTCAGTTTTTCACCGTTTCAAAAAGGACAAGACGGCAGACGTTTGGGTGGTGGGGCTTTCAAGCCATTATGACTGACAGCCCTGTCTGTCCATCTGTATACTCATACTTCATACGTGTCTATGCGTGTGACAGCTCTTTTTTAATTGAACGAAATGAAGTTTCCTGAACGGGAGGAGAGTGTTTTAGTTACACAGAGTAGCGTTTGAGGGTTTGACATTAATCTCCTGTGATGTAGCGTGGAATGATTCAGAGAGGCAGGCCCTGAGAGAGGACCGCGATTGAATAAAATAACTAACGCAATGTTATCACGCAAATTATGGCCTTGGGAAGACGCTTGCTGAAGTTCCTTCTCACTGAACATCCATATTCAAGGTACAAAATTAATTGTTTGCCATGAATTGAGAAGATTTACAGAGCATGAGTACTTCTTACTGGCCATGAAACTTTATTTTTATTAATGTTTTTTTCCGTCCCAATGAAAATATTTACTTAACTGTAATGCGATACACACACAACACTATATATACATACACAGTGTTGGTTGTATTGTATTAGTAAGTAATTAATTACTGTAATTTAATTACTTTTCCCTTGAATACGTAAGGGATTACTCCTGTAATTTAATTACAGATACTTCTGATGTAAATACTATAGAGACCATAGAATTCTGAATGAAACAACACTGGATTTGACATCAAAATTTAACATGTAATGTTAAAATGTATGTTCTCTCTTTAAATACTTTGGACAGTTTAAGAATAATTTATGCAGTTTTATAATATTTATTTAAAAGAATTAATTTGAAAAATTAATTTGAAAAAATTAAAAGAGCAGTTTTATGTCTATCCCTCTATTGTTCAACTGGTCAAGGTTGATATGGCATTTAGAAAGTAATTAGTAATAATGAGTATTGCAATACTTTTAGAGTGAATAATTAGTACAGTAACCTAACTACACTGAAGATGTAATTAGTAGCTAGTAATTAATTACTTTTACCCAACACTGTGTGTATATCAGACTGTAATATTGTCATATTGAATATATTAATCAGTATATTATATATATATCAGACTGTAATATTGTACACACATTTGTGTGTATATGTTTTTATTTATTAATTTTATTTATTTTATTATTATTTTTTAAAACAATCTTTTTTTTCAGTTATACAGCATGAGTTCTTTTCCTCAATCATGTTACAAATTTAAGTTGACATGGGTAATGATGGCTGATGTTTTAGATGACTAGGTAAAATTTCAAAGCTTTATACTTAACATATAATGAATATTTATGATGAATTTAATCATTAATCATTTATTTTAATTATGAACCTTATGAATAATGAAACATGAGAAGTAAACAGCAGTGTCACTTTATAAAGCTTTATAAATAGCACAGTACAAGGCATGTCAATTAGATTTTGTTACAAATATGGCAGCATGGTCTTACAGTAACATAAATACTGTATGTTATATTATTGATGGTTTGAGAGTAGTTTATCCAGACATCTTGATTCTAGACAGCTAGTTGTTTTTTTATCTAAGAACTCTTCAGAGGTATTTTATTTCCTAGAGTATCTCTGTACTGATGAAGCTCTCATGATAGTGATGAAAGATGCACTCAATTTCAATGTGTCTATGTTCCTGATAAAATTTTAATTTCCTTCCTAAAGCTTTAGCCTTCATTATCAAACCATTTGTCATTGCTGTTTCTCATTGACTAGATGTCTCTCGCTCTGGATGTCTCACTCCCTCACACAGCCTATTTTTATCTTCTTATCCTTTCTCTCTTCTTACACCTTCTCGTTGGCCCCTATGCTATCTTTTTTACTTTTCTTCTCAAACGTCTTTCATATCTGCTCTCAACTTACTCTCACACACAGAGCCTCTCACAATAGGTGAGGTAAAAACCGGCCCATATTATGATGAGCCTGCCTCTGTTAGACCCTAAAAACCCTCTGTAATAAGAATTCAGTTGTCAAAGACAGATTAGAGCCAAGTCGAGCTCTCATCCAGGTCACCATCTCAGACCTGAGCGATCAAACAAAACCTCTCTGCTGTAGACAGACAGGTGAGAGACTGTGAGAGCGAGCTGGCGCACACAGGGGCCCTCAGAACTGTGATCAGATTAGCGTGGCAGGATAAGGAACCGGCTCTTCTTTTCAGAGGCTAAATCGCTCTCGCCGATCCCCCGGAGGCTTCAGACTTTCTTGATAAGTGCTTGACGACACGAGGAAGGCAAATGTTATTGTTTGTGTGGGAGGACGATTTCAAACTACTGATGCATTGTTTATTCTTGTTCCTCCTCTTTCTGCGTTTCTCAGGCACCCGCTGTTAACACATCATAGATGCTGCTCCGAAGCCACACTGCCGGTGTACGGGACACCCACCGCCCTTGGGGGTCTTCGTGTGGTGTTACGGGCCAAATCTGCCCATTTAAAGTTATTTTACTCTGCATGGATGCCACCACAATGTAATATGTTTACACACATATTTCAGTTGTGACCTAAATGCATTTACACAGAGTTCACAATCATAGAAAGCAATGTTTCACATGTTTGATTGTTGATTCCTGAGATTTCTAGCTGCTAGGGGGTGTTTTTCATGTTGTTAGGTGGTTGCTAAGGTGTTCTGGGTGGTTGCTAGGTTCTGGTTATACAATGTTTGTGAAAGTGTATGGGTGTTTTTCAAGTTGTTAGATGGCTGCTAAGGTGCTCTGGGTGGTTGTTAAGGTGTTCTGGGTGGTTTCTAGGTTCTGGTTATACAATATGTTTGTGAAAGTGTTAGTGGTGTTTTTCATCTTGTTAGATGGTCCCTAAGGTGTTCTCGGTGGATGCTAGGTTCTGGTTATACTGTATGTTTGTGAAAGTGTTATTGATGTTTTTCATGTTGTTAGGTGGTTGCTAAGTTGTTCTAGGTGGTTGCTAAGGTGTTCTGGGTGGTTGTTAGGTTCTGGTTATACAATATGTTTGTGAAAGTGTTATTGTTTTTTTTTTTTGTTTTTTTTTTTGTTAGATGGTTACTAAGGTGTTCTAGGTGGTTGCTAAGGTTTTCTGGGTGGTTGCTAGGGTCTGGTTATACAGTATGTTTGTGAAAGTGTTGTGTGTTTTTTCATGTTGTCGGATGGTTGCTAAGGTGTTCTAGGTGGTTGCTAGGGTCTGGTCATGCAGTATGTTTTTTTTAAAGTGTTATGGGTGTTTTATCATGTCGTTGGGTGGTTGCTAAGGTGTTAAGTGGTTGCTAGGGTCTTGTGAAAGTGTTATTGGTGTTTTTTCATGTTAGATGGTTGCTAGGTTATACAATATGTTTGTGAAAGTTATTGGTGTTTTTCAAGCTGTTAGGTGGTTGCTAAGGTGTTCTGGGTGGTTGCTAGGGTCTGGTTCTATAGTATGTTTTTGAAAGTGTTATTGGTGTGTTTTCATGTTGTTAGATGGTTGCTAAGGTGTTCTGGGTGGTTGCTAGGTTCTGGTTATACAATATGTTTGTGAAAGTGTTACAGGTGTCTTTTCATGTCGTTGGGTGGTTGCTAAGGTGTTCTGGGTTGTTGCTAAGTTTTGGTTATACAGTATTTTTGTGAATGTATTACAGGTGTTTTTTCTTGTTGTTTGGTAGTTTCTTGGTGGTTGGTAGGGTGATGCTATTAAGATATATTAAGTTATTAAGATATGTAAGATATTTTTATTTTTTAACATTGTTAGGTAGTTGCTAAGATCTTGGCCATATGTTTGCGAAAGTGTTCTGGGTGTTTATTTAACAATTGATTGACTGATTGATTGATTGATTGATTGATTGATTGATTGATTGCTGTTAGGTAGTTGCTAACATTTTCTGGGAGGTTGCTAGGGTGTTGCTAAGTGGTTACTCAGGTGTTCTGAATATATAGCATAAAGTTTGAGTGTTTCTTATGTTATTAGGTTAAATTTTCTATGATCTTCTGGTTCCTAGTTCTGGCTCAGATGTCTCCTTCAGTGTTTTTTTTTTCTTTCTTTTTCTTTAACCGTTTTTATCACCCACCAGGTGAAAATTGTAGGTCCTGTCATTTAGAAAAATAACAGCACATCTCTCTTCAACAACCCACACAATTTAAGCTATCATTCATGTCTGTAGCACAACATGGTAACAGCTAGTTTATTTATTTTTTTGTTTGTTTGTTTGTTTGTTTTTTTGGAGACACATTTTGGCTCTTCATCCCCTCTAAAAGTCTTCCAGCTTTCCTTTCTAAAGTGTCTAGATATGAAGCATATGGTCATCCATCAGGGCTTCAAGGGGACCTTCAGATATAAGATAATAAAGTTCAGAGGTTTAGAAGAGAAGAAAGATTTATAACATCCTCTGTGAGAGTGCCACAAACTGCTGTAGGTGTCAGCAGGTAAAATCTTCATATTGTACATCTCTACAAAAAAGCATCATGTTGTTATCATGGTACTGTGATGTACTGTACACTTTGAATATTCATACACTGTACTGTATCACAGTATTTACATGAAATATAGAAGGAATATAATGCAAAAATAATTGTCTTAATATTTTTGTCTTGTTTTACAATAACATCTAAATATCCTTAAAACATGATAAATTTACCTAATAAGCAAAACAGCATGCTGTAATTAGACAATTTATAGAAGATATATTTTGGATTAACCCTCATTGGCAATTTTTTATTTTCTTGTTTTATTTATGAACTTTCAGATTATTAACTTTCAGAATTGATTTAATGGTTTATGACTTAAAACAAATGTCTTTGGGCTAAGCAAAAATAAATAAATAAATAAATAAATAAAATATATATATATATATACACACACACACACAGGTGCATCTCAAAAAATTAGATTTTTTTTACTTATTTCAAAAAGTGAAACTTTCATATATATTTTCGATTCATTACATGTAAAGTAAAACATTTCAAAAGTTTTTTTGCTTTAATTTTGATTATTAGAGCTTATAGCTAATTAAAGTCAAAATCCAGTATCTCAAAATATTGGAATGTTTACATTTGAGCTTCATTAAATGACCATCCCTACAGTATAAATTCGGGGTATCTCTTGTTCTTTAAAACCACAATAATGGGGAAGACTGCTGACTTGGCAATAGTCCAGAAGACAATCATTGACGCCCTCCACAAGAGGGTAAGTCACAGAAGGTCATTACTGACAGAGGTGGCTGTTCACTGAGTGAACCATATTAAATGCAAAGTTGACTGGAAGAAATTGGGTAGGAAAAGGTGCACAAGCAACAGGGATGACCACAAGCTTGAGAATACTGTCAAGCAAAGTCAATTCAAACACTTGGGAGAGCTTCACAAGGAGTGGACTGAAGCTGGAGTCAGTGAATCAAGAGTCACCACGCTCGAATGTCTTCAGGAAAAGGGCTACCAAGCCACTTCTGAAACAGAAACAAAGTCAGAAGCATCTTACCTGGGCTACGGAGAAAAAGAACTGGACTGTTGCTCAGTGGTCCAAAGTGCTCTTTTCAGATAAAAGTAAATTTAGCATTTCATTTGGAAATCAAGGTCTGGAGTCTGGAGGAAGACTGGAGAGGCACAGAATCCAAGCTGCTTGAAGTCCAGTGGGAAGTTTCCGAAGTCAGTGATGATTTGGGGTGCTGTGAGATCTGCTGGTGTTGGTCCATTGTGTTTTATCAAGTCCAAAGTCAATACAGCCGTCTACCAGGAGATTTTGGAGCACTTCATGCTTCCATCTGCTGACAAGCTTTATGGAGATGCAGATTACCTTTTCCAGCAGGACTTTAGCACCTGCCCACAGTGCCAAAACCACTTCCAAGTGGTTTGCTGACCATGATATTACTGTGCTTGATTGGCCGGCCAACATGCCTGCCCTGAACCCCATATGGAATCAATGGAATATTTTCAAGAGAAAGATGAGAAACAGTCCATCCAACAATACAGACGAGCTGAAGGCTCAATAGTGCTTCAGCAACGCCACAGGCTGATCGCTTCCATGCCACATCTCACTGATGCTGGAATTTGTGCTAAAGGATCCCCGAACAAGTATTGAGTGCATAAATGAACATACTTTAAAGAACTTGAACTTTTCTGTTTTGAAAATCCTTTTTTTGATTCTTAGGAAGTATTCTAATATTTTGAGATACTGGATTTTTGACTTTCATGAGCTGTAAGCTCTAATCATCAAAATTAAAACAAAAACATTTTTTTGAAATGTTTTACTTAACAAGTAATGAATCTAAAATATATATGAAAGTTTCACTTATTGAAACAAGTTACAAAAAAATGACGTTTTTAATGATATTTAAATTTTTTTAGATGCACCTGTATGTATGTATGTATGTATATATATATATTTATTATTATTAATTTTTTTAAATATTTTTTATTTATTTATATTTATTTATTTATTTATTTTATTTTATTTTATTTGGAAAACAAAGCATTTTTGCAGAATTTACTTTTTTCTTGAAATAGATTTTTTGATTTATGACTAAGAAAACAGTGGAGTAAGGTTTATAAAAACAAGTTTTATTTTTAAATATTGTTATTGATATTTTATGTTTTTTTTTTTAATATTTAAAAAATAATGCATAACAAGGCAACAAGGTAAATAGAAAAAAACAGTATTTACATGGTACTTTTTTATTTTACTGTAGTAGTATTTTAGGCAGCATTTTACTGACCATTGAACTATTAGGAGTTTTCTTGAAATGCAGCATAATTTTTCATCATGACATTGCAGTGATTAATACTTGTAGTAGAGTATCATTTACCCTTGGCTGGTGTTACACCTCTCTCTCTCTTTCTCTGTCACTGTTACCATAGCTGTCTCTTTTTCCTCTCACACTGACCATCTCTTGAGAACAGAGGAGCAGGTGACATTTACACCTGGGTTGGCAGCTGCTGTCGGGCACACACTGACAGCAGCCGTAATGGGCAGTTCAGGGTGGTATTTTCACTGCTAGCTTACCAAGAACGGATAAAAGAAAAGAGAAGAAATAGGAAGAAAACAATGCATTTACTGAGTGACGTTTCTCTCTCAGGCATCATGGACCCTTCTACGCTGACTGTGTTTGGGTAGTGGCCTGTACACACGGCCAACTGCTGTAATCTGTTTCTTAACAGAAAGGTAAAATA
This sequence comes from Spinibarbus caldwelli, assembly GCA_039654775.1. NCBI lineage: Eukaryota > Metazoa > Chordata > Actinopteri > Cypriniformes > Cyprinidae > Spinibarbus > Spinibarbus caldwelli. The sequence goes on from CM077267.1 coordinate 8,841,224, forward strand.
AATGTTCAAACTCTTTTTCAAATGTCTTGGTCTCTCACTCCTTTTCCTCCATTTATCATCTCTATCACTTCAGTCTGCACACATACGCTACAGGGCCCGTGGCCTTTTGTGCAGCGCTTGAAGTGTTGCAGTTTAACTAAACAAATAGCGAAAAGAGTACATTCATGTTTGCTGGAGCAAGAAAAATGCATGAATTCTCTCAGGACTGAGAGAATTTTACATTCATGTTCTTAGAAGATGCTATCATGTTTACAGACTGATTAAAAACTAGCGCAGAACAGCCCTAAGTTTACCAAATTTGACTGAATAAACAATATATTGACTTTTCGTAATGGCTACGTTGTAATATCTTTGAATTGTTTTTATTTGAGGGCAGTTGGTTAAAATTCAGTTCATGTCATTCTGGTATTTTTATTTTCAACAGCTGCATATGTAAAATATTGAGATTAACTTTGATGTTCACTGTTCATTTTGCATGTTTGGAGAAACTCCTCAGGGAAGATGGTGCTATTTACTCAAGACAAATCTCAAGATGTTTGTCTCGCTGTTTGACGTTCTAATTTCAGTAATTAAAGACTATCCTTTAAAAGAAGAAGAATTTGTTGTTTCCCTTCAGTTTTTACTTATTATTTTGCCCAGTGCCCTGATATTTATTTGATATTTATTTGCCATCAAACACACACACAGATATTTATTTGCCTACCTATTTATTTTTATGTCTGTCTGCCTCAGTTCTCACATATTTCTTTTTGTGTAGGTAATGCAACTTACACTTTTCGTTCAGCTATTACCAGAGCTGGGTAGATTACTTACAAATTGAATTGTAGTCTATTACAGATTACATGAAATTGTAGTTAGTATTTACAAAATACAATTACAAATTGTAGTTACAAAATTGTAGCTAGGTTACACATTTTAGGTATTCTGACAACTTTTTAGATTACTCTTTTTAAACTTACTATTAAATGTACCATATTGATATATTAAAAAAAAAAAAAAAAGAAAAAGAAAAACATTAAATGCATTAAACATTATATTACTTCAGGTTTTCCCAAACTGGGGTTAATGAAAAAACTGCAGTGGGTTTGATTATATTGATAAAAAGCTAATAATTAATCCAATCATAAAAATGTAAAATAAAAATAACTTATTTTTAAATAAATACAAAATAAAACACTTGAACACTTAAAATAGAAATATTTAATTTGTTTGCCTGCATGTCTATGGGACATTAACCGATAACAGAAAACTGTGAACATGCAAATGTCTTGTTAAATTATTACAATATTAACTTCCTCAGGGATATTTCAACTAAATATTTTAAGTCAGAGGTGTTTGGCTGAAAAAAAATAAAATAAATAATTCCTGCATTACATGAACAAACATTCATTAACATGAAGACAACAAAGGCAATAAAATCACACATCCAACGTTTTCAAAGCTAAACGATATGACATAGTAGGATTTTTAGAAATTAAACTTTAAAAGAGGGGAAAAAAAGAAGAATTATGTAAACTCAATAAATTATCAATAATTTGCTGCCACTGTGTGAATATGTAATCATGTAATCCATAAATAAAGTAAGTGTAAACTGATTATGAATATTTTAAAATGCAATACAATCTAATTACGAGTACTTAATTTTTGGAATCTGATTATGTAATACAGATTACATAATCAGTAACTACCCAGCACTGGTTATTACTATATCACTAGTAGTGTATACAAAGGTAATCCTTAATAATTACTGCTGTGTGTGTATATATATATATATATATATATATATATATATATATATATATATATATATATATATACATACAGTATCTCACAAAAGTGAGTACACCCCTCACATTTCAGCAACCATTTTAGTATATCTTCTCAAGGGACAATACTATAGAAATGAAACTTGGATATATTTTAGAGTACTCAATGTGCAACTTGTATAGCAGTAAAGATTTACTGTCCTCTGAAAATAACTCAACATACGGCCATTATTGTCAAAAAAGCTGGCAACAAAAGTGAGTACACCCTAAGTGATAACAGCTATATGTCGTTTAACCATGCAAAGCCACATGTCCTATTCATCATGTTCATGTTTTTGTCTGCTTGACAGGACCATACAAATTTGTGTATCTTGTTTTAGAGCAGTTAAAATTTGGTGCTTTGAGTACAATTCTCTCATAATGACCACTGGATGTTCAACACAGCACCTCATGGCAAAGAACTCTCTGAGGATTTGAGAATTAGAATTGTTGCTCTCCACAACGATGGCTTAGGCTATAAGAAGATCAGTAACACCCTGAAACTGAGTTACAGTACAGTGGCCAGTGTCACACAGAGGTTTTCCAAGACGGGTTCCACTCGGAACAGGCCTCGCAAGGGTCGATCAAAGAAGTTAGGTCCTCGTGCTGTGAATCAGGTGCAGAAGATGACTTCAAAAAACGCATGAGTGCTGCCAGCATTGCTTTAGAGGTTGCAGAAGTGAAAGGTCAGCTTATTAGTGCTCAGACCATACGCCACACACTGCAACAAGTTGGTTTGCATGGCCATCGTTCCAGAAGGAAGCCTCTTCTGAAGCTGGCTCACAAAAAAGCCTTCAAACAGTTTGCTGAAGACAACTTGTCCAAGAGCATGAATTACTGGAACCATGTCCTGTGGTCTGATGAGTCTAAGGTAAACTTGTTTGATGATGTCCAGCATGTGTGGTGACGCTCTGGTGAGGAGTATCAAGAAAATTGTGTCTTGCCTACAGTCAAGCATGGTGGTGGTAGCATTGTGGTCTGGGGCTGCATGAGTGCTGCTGGTACTGGGGAGCTGCGGTTCATTGAGGGAAACATGGATTCCAACATGTACTGTGACATTCTGAAGCAGAAGATGATGCCCTACCTTCAGAAACTGGGCCGAACAGCAGGTTTCCAGCATAATAACGACCCCAAACACACCGCCAAGATGTGATGATGAAGCTGAAGGTGAAGGTGATGGAGTGGCCAAGTATGTCTCCAGACCTGAACCATATTAACCACATGTGGGGCATCCTCAAGAGGAAGATGGAGAAACACCAGGTGTCTAACATCCAGCAGCTCCGTGATGTCATGTCATTGTGGAGGAGTGGAAGAGGATCCCAGCAACAACTTGTGCAGCTCTGGTGAATTCCATGCCCAGGAGGATTAAGGCAGCAACAAACATACATACGTGTGTGGGAGTGGGTGTTTGTACTTTTTTTTTTTTTTTAGAATTTTATTTTTATGCTAATGTCAGAATGAAGTGTGCGTTTTTCATTTTGCACTTCAGCTTAATTTTCACATCAAGTACATTAAATTATATCCTTGCAATTGGAAATTGTGCTGTGATGAATCTGAAAGGAAAGCAGAGCCTTGGCTAATTTTCAAAACCCTATTTGCATGTCATTTTCAAATAATCATCTTGTTTTGCTCGCTATTGAAGCAGGATGGGCGTCACTGCTGTAGGTGTGCTGACATCAGAAGCGCTGCTGGATACGGCTTTTGTTCTGGAACGTGTTCTGGCTTGTGATATAATCATGCCTGAACTGTATCTGGGGAGATGGAGGTAAGATAGCATCTCAGAACGTCCTGCTGCAGATCTGCGGATCTGCCGTGCTCATACATAATGAACCAGCGGTGGAGAAATGCAGCCACTCTCCACACGGGCCCACACCGGTGGACAGATCAAACTCACTCGCCACTGAGATATAAATGGGAACAAGAAGAAAAAAGGGGAAATAGAAAAGGGGAGAGAGTGTGGTGATGGACAACAGGATGAATAAGAAACAATAAAAAAACAGGCCCCCTTTGATGCATGTTCTCTGCAGGACACTGGCTTTTCAGATATCTCCTTTTTAATTACTTGGCAGCTCTGTGGTTTAAAATAGAAACAGTAGAACAAAAGAAATCCGTAATTATTAAGGGTTAAAACATCCACAACACCCTGAAGACACCAACCGTAACATGCAATCCTGCAGAAGCCTTCCATGCTGAGAGTTGCATGTAGATTAAATACCATGAAAACTCCATTTCCATGTTTGATTTGTAACCCTGAAGGATATTTTACAAACTCTCTTTAACATTAGGCTGTGCATATATACAGTAACACTTTGAAATTGTTATTTCTTGGGAATTAATCAGTTTAGGTGAACAAATCGTTCTCGTGAAGCTCCATGCATTGTTCGTTCACTTAGGAATCTATTTTGTCATTTTCAACGAACTGAACATATTGACGCATCTTGTTCATGAGGATCTGCGGTCTGACAGAATGAAAGGGCACTTGTCGATCGTTCAGTTTGGCATGTGAGTCAATCTTTTTCACAACAATGAAAGAAAGGGGTGGAAGAATTACATCTACAGCATGTTTTGAAGAAATCAACTCAGTGAATGATTCAATGACTCATAACTTGCACAAATAAACTTTTTTAATCAATGGACTCAAAAGATGCACAAATCATTGTCGTGAAGTTCCATGAGCTGATTCATATTGTTCATTCACTGATGCATCTCTTTTGCAGTGTGTCAGTTTCCTGCCTTCATCAAATTGACTGCCTTGAATAAACTAAACGTCATTCATGAATGAGGTTCTGCTAACTGACGGAATGAAAGGGTGTCGATCATTCAGTCTGGCATGTGAGTCAATCTTCTTCACAAGGTGTAGAAGAACTGCATCTAAAATATGTTTTTGAAAAAATCAAATTAGTGAATGATTAAATTTGATATATATGTATACCATGGTACTGAACAATTCAACCTGATCTCATGACGAAGACGTACCGGTGGGAACTTTTTCACAAGACACGAAGTACGTACCGCCATGTAGGTTTTGTGACACATTCGATGTGAAATGTCCACTGAGTGGTGCTAAAAGACTGTTTGTTTTTTCCCCCGGAACAGATGAACGTACATATGGTACGTTTTATGTGACGTTGGTTTTGTTCGTGTCACCGCAGTTCTGACTTGAAATGTCCGTTGAGTGGCGCTATAAGTGTAATGCTCCGTGACGTTTTAAAATAACGTACCATCTGCACTACACCTAAAACTACCCGATAGTATGAACAAAAGCGAATGTGACGTAAAAATGCAACCGCAAGAATGCCGTTTTAGCTTGAATTTCAATCTCTCATCTTTCAGCACTTTTATCGTGAGTCATGTTTTTGACAGGATTCATACCCAAAGATTCTGCATCCTAAGTCCAGTTCCGTGACGGCTGAGCTACCGAGCAAGCTTGTTATGTCTGGAAGGCTAAACATATGGAGCTGTAATCATAACTGTATATGGAAACAATTACAATTGCTCGATGTTTTACCACCTCTAGTGTTAATTTCTGTTGGAAACTGCAGTGATATGTACTTATTGGTACGTATTTCACGTCTTGCGAAAAAGTTCCCACAGGTATGTTTTCGTCATGAGATCAGGAAGGAATAATTACCCTATTCATGTACTATGATACCTCTATTGTACTTCAAAAAACACCATTATGAATGTACGTTTTAAAAAACATGGCCAAGATATATGCTTAAAAATATATTTAAAAAAAAAATTACTATATATATGCTTTAAATAAAATAGGTTTTTTTTTTTCACCATTTAGTTATCTATATTGAAAAAATATATACAAGAGACCCATATGAAGCACTTAAAGCTCTGTTAAGGAGCACAAGATGTCTAATGCTTTGCTTTCAGCAATACACTTTCTAGTCAAAATTCATGAAATTTAATTAAACGTAGTCCTGTAACTGGCTCTTAACTGTGCTAAGTGCAATCTAGTGTCTTGCTCAAAATTCTTATATATGCAAAAACAGACAGATGTAAGATTGCAGCCTCATGATGGAGTAGAGTTTGTGAGCATGGATGAAGGTCACACTGCCTCATAATGCTGAAGGTTGTTGTGTCTTTAGGGTTTATGGTTGGTTAGTGTGTGCAAATGTGCAGGAGCGTTCATATGAGAATGGGTGTACATACTAAATGTGTGTGGATATTAATAGCTCTCTCCTCCTTGTGTTGGCTCCCCCTTAAGCCCGTGATGTGCTTTGTATGTTATTAACTGTTGAGAGTGTCTGCGGTGTCTCTCAGCCTCACCAGCTAATGAAGATGGATGGCAGAGGCAAGATATTTTAAATATCACTGAGTGTGTTTGACGACCTACAAGTATAAATGCTAAACATATGGAGAACCCAAGGGGTTGAATTGAACAACTGCAGGAGGGAGTCAAGAAAACTGATCGTTTGTGCATAATATGGGTTGCAATGCATGTTTCGATTGCTTTTTTTTTTTTTGTCTTACATAATACCCTCACATAATAAAATTTAGTCAATATTTAAGGTGTCATGAACTGAGAAACCAAAATTCCCTTGATCTTTTGACAAATAAGAGGTCATTGTATTATAGGAAAGAGTGGATGAACTTGGTCCTTTGCTTACAAACAAGGCACAATTCGACACGGAATTTTCAAAAAAATCAGAACTGAAAGACAATGCTGTGCCGACTATATTGGATCCGACAGTAATGTCGCAACACAGGTGTGAGTAACTCTTTTCATTACGTGATCACTATTGCTTCGTCTCTTCTTATAGATCGTTTGATACATATTGGGTTATTTATGCATTTTTGACCTGTCAAACATACACAACTATTAGCCAATCATAGCAGTGGGTGTTTACTTCCGAGTCTACAATCTGCCATTTTATATACAATAAGAGGTTATTGTATATAAAAACATCCTGAAAGTTTCAGAACTCAAAACTGTAGTCTAAAAACAGCTTATAGAAAATAGCCTAGTACTTCTATATTCTCATGTTTTTTGATGCAAACATCTTGTTAACATTTTATTATAATTAGGACCAGCTGGCTTTACATTATGTGTTGCTCACTGAGAGTGAATATACAGTGTTTGAAAGTTTAAATGGATGAAAATGCAAGTATTCTCATTTAACATTTCTCTCACTTGACTGACCTCACCTTTCACAATGTGGTCTCAAACAAAGATTAGAAATTAGTCATATTTGCTCTGAAATTGGGCACAAAGAACGTTCACAAGATTTTAAAGGAAACAATGGCTCTCTGTGAACTTGTTCACACCATGTCTGAAGTCTGGGGCCAGTTTTTTTAACTGCCTAAAAGAACACATTATTGTTCAGAGGTTGCTCTTTCATGTCTTAGAAGACTTTATAAGGTAGTTTCATTTAAATATTAGATTTGTCTCAGATTTTTCTCATACATTTTGATGTCTAGGTGAAACAATTTGTTTGTGACATCACTTTCCCTTAGGTGTTCAGATGCCAAACAGTATTTTGGTGTGAAATATTGTTTGTGAATACTAGGTGTGACTAGGTGTGAACAAGCCTTAAGAACAGCAAGCCTGAAACCAACACTAGCAATCACAAACAGGCCCTTTGCACCGATTTGACACATCTGTTTGTAGGTGCTGTGCTCAGCTCTTTTGTTGCACTTTTGTCTCAGACACGAAGAGGCCAGAAGTGAGGATTTATTGCCACGTCACCACCTGTCCACATGCATAATGTGTCACTTCCCCTGAGGCTCTGTCATACAACCAGTGTTGAGGTCACCAACATTGTTCAGCTCTCCTTAAGATGCAAGCCATGAGTATTTTAATTTAAATGGTTTTATTTTCATTTAAAACAATAACAATTGCAAAAATTTATGTAGTAAACAAATAGTAATTTAATTTAAATGGTTTTGATTTAAAATATTAAAAAAATTTAAAAATTTAATTAGAATTAGTTTATTTTAAAATGATTTATCTTAATTTAATGCAAAGTAAAGATCTGACCTGAAATCAGGAAATTTAACTAAATGAAATAAATTATGGAGATAACATTATAGTTTTATTTTCATTTAAACAGAAATTACAGTTGCAAATGGAGCAGTTTATTCTTAAATAGTTTTATATTCATGTAAAATCATTTCATCTTAATTAAATGCAGAGTAAAATTTTAAATGTTTTGAAATTAGGAAATTTAACAAAATGGAAAAAATTATGGACATAACATTATGGTGTTATTTCCATTTAAAATTATTTTATCTTAATTTAAAGTAAAGTAAAATTGAAATGAAATCAGGAGATTTAACTAAATGGAATAAATTATGGAGATAACATTTATGGTTTTATTTTGATTTCAAATGTAAAATAATTGAAAATGGAATCATTTAATTTAAAATGGTTTTATTTTAATGTAAAATGATTTTATCTTAACTTCATGCAAAAAAAAAATTCAAATGATTTGAAAAATCAGGAAATTTAGCTAAATGGAATTATGGAAATAGCATGAAACAGTTGTTTTTAAGATTAAAAATAATTTGATAAATATGATTAATACACTAGTAACTGTAAAAAATAGAAAGCGAAAGGAAAGATCATACATCAGTCTTTTTTTTTTTATTATAGATAGTCTCAAATGTATGACCTCTTTGTCTTTCAGTCTCTGTCTGTCTCTCCTACTGTCTTGTTCTTTGTCTCCTTCTTGCTTATCCTCTGCTGTGTTGTAACGGTTCCGAGTTCCTTATATTCCTCTGAAGGCTTGTTCTGGAAGCACTGTGGGAGGTATGTCTGCTACCATTATCCACATTGTCACGGCCCCCACGGCCCGCTTTCAATATTCAAGCGCACAGGGAACAGGGATAGGGAGCAGCCTGATAGGATTGTTTCCAGAGTCCATATGCCAGACCGAGAGATTTCTTCCTCTTGCTTCCCTAGTCTGTATGTGACTGTGTGTGTTACAGATCAAGACTTTCACTTTATGGGATTTTGCACTGTGCTGTGTGGTTGTGGGTAAGGTATATTGGCAGAGAGTGTTTGTGGGTCTTGCAGTTTGTTAAAACACACACACACTCACAAAGTTAAAGCATATACTGCATATGAGAATTCAGTAAAGTGATACACTTGTGTAACTTTAACTTTCAACTTGAACATTTATGGCTTATCTACACTTACAAGGGATGCATGTTATTACCTTAAGATACTGACATGTACCCTTTGAAGGTAAATAAGGATAATGTACAGTGCAGCTCTAATGGTCATTTTTGTGCATTTTTTCCTAAAATATGTATTATTATATATTAAAAAGATTAGTGAAATTTATGTGTTATATAATTAATGTGTATTTTATTGTAATTTTTTTTTAATTATTTTTTTAAATGAACAATTGTTACATACAGAAAAACTTTAGTTACATAAGACATTAATTTCTCTAATGTTTATTTTGTTTTAGCCATATGGTTCAGAACCTTGTAAACCTATGGGCAGTGACTGCCCCAGTGCACCCCCAGTGGTCATTATTTTTTTGTTTTGTTTTGTTTTGTTTTGTTTTGTTTTGTTTTGTTTTGTTTTGTTTTGTGTTTTGTTTTGTTTTGTTTTGTTATTTTACAACAGGCCTGTGACTCTATGGGCATAGTTTTTGTAGGTTTTTTTTTTCTTCTTCTTCTTCATTTTCTTCTTTTCTCTTTTTTCACCCTGGGGGAAAATGAAGAGACATTTCCAAAAGATTAGAGTATTTTTAGAAAGAAAAGCATGGCAAGCTGTTATGTGATTATTTATTTTGCACCTGCACCACTTTGCAGGTAAAATAAGTTAATTCAGTCTGATGGGATTGTTTTCTCCCACTGGGAGGATTGTTTTCTGTTCTGCAGATTCTTCCAGAATCACGCTGATGATATAACACTCGAGGACATACACACGATACCTGGAGAAACTTAAAATGGTCGGGGTGCGGCGTTCTGCAGCTTTTCGGTGGAACAAAGTGATTTTTTGACATTTACTTTATCTCATATATTATTTACTTATTTATTCATCGCCTGGCGATGTCGCAAACTCTCAGGTGCTTTTCACTGTAGTCAAGACCACTTTTATTCACAAAAACAAAACTGCTTCAAAAAGGGCTTCGGGTTCATGTTTGGCGAGTGCTATTATTTTTCATCTATTCAAAACGCTTCCCTGTGGGTATAATTACCCATTTAATTCCCAGAATACACTTTCCATTTAGATATCGATAACGATATCAATATCTGCGATTATTATCTTCTCTAGTACTTGGTATGTAAGAAAACAAGTAGCTTCTCCCATCCCTAGTGATTCATCCTGTATTCAGTTATTTAAGGTCAACTGACGTCATTGGCTTTTTGTAGTAGGAGAATGACTCAGGTGTTTTGACTCTTGTTAGCAATGTGCATTATATAGGTTTATACCCATGATGCTCAGTACATACTAGTGAGTCCCAGTCTCCTCGTTTGCTTCACTCATGCGCTGTCCCCTCCAGCAAAGTGTACACTAGTCCCTGGTCCCTTCTTCCTGCTCGTTCATGCATGCTCATGGCGTCCTGTCAGTGTCCTATTAGTCAAACACTGTCATCATCACAGTTTATTAGCATGTGAAAGGTCACTGTCATGTCGGCTGTTAATTGCTGCGGCGCTAAACAGCCGATTGATCGGCAGATGAGCTGAGACGTGACAGGACGCCATGATTCATGTAGATATTGATACATTCTTGGCCCTGTCTGCACATAAATAAAGCCAAACGGTCTGTCGCATTCTGTCGTATATCCTTATCAGCGGATCCAGCCGTATCGTGAGGGCCGGGTGTGATTGAGATATATAGAGGTCTTAAAATAGCCCTTAAAGATGACAGCGCAGATAGGGCCACACGCAAGATAAGCATGTGAGTTCATGCTGATCGATGGCAGGGAAATAAAGTGTAATCATACCGGAGAACGGAGACGGGAGCCATGTGAGGTACGTTGTGTCTGAGCCCCTGTCCGCCGGGGCCGATAGTATTTGCTCTGTTTACATTTATAATATCTCTCCGTTTCAATCCCTCCTGACAGGTTTTTTTGTACAAACTTTGCTGGCATCATGGCATATTGCTGGATAAGCACCAACTGTCTCACTCTGCGCTCTTGGTAAATATCATTTCAGACATTTGTCAACCTTAAACTCCCTCGCTGCCTTATCTTTCCTGTGCCTACGCATTGAGTATCTTTAAAAACAGCCATATTTTTCACTTGTTTTTGTGTATTCATGTTTTTAGTGGTACATGCTAAGACAAGGATAAATAGGTAACACTTTCGTATAGGGACCAATTCTCACTATTAACTAGTTACTTATTAGCATGCCTATTATTAATATGTTGGCTGTTCATAAGTGCTTATAAAGCACATATTCTGCATAACCATATTCTACATCCCTAATCCAACCCAATACCTAAACTTAACAACTGCCTTACTAATTTGTAATAAGCAGCAAATTAAGAGTTAGCTGAGGCAAAAGTTGTAGTTAATGGATTTGTTAATAGCGAGAATTGGACCTTAAAATAAACTGTGACCATATAATAGTTAATATCAATAGAGTGCTGCGGGGATGACATTTTTCGTAGGCCAAAACTGTCACGCCCCTGGACTGTTTTGTTGTAGTTTTTGCTCCCCATGTGTTCCTTGTGACCCAGTTTCTCCCCTGTCTGATTGTATTAATTTGCTCCAGGTGTGTCTCCTTAGTTCTTTGATTGTACCGTCTTTAAAAGCCCCAGTCCTTTCAGTTAGTGTTTGTCGGTCTTTGAATGTCGTCTTGTGTTCTATGTTCTCTAGATGGATTATTAAAGACTCTCAGTTTGTGTATTTGCCGTGTCTCCTCGTTCCTGGCTCCAGCGTACGTGACAGAAAGACCGACCAAAACAGTTACCTCCGTGTGTCTAACCTCCGTTTTGTTTTCCGTTTTCAATCAGTGTTTTTGTTTCCGTTGTGTTGCCCCATGGATCCCCTCGTCCGGCCCGAATTCCTCCTCCTCCTGCTGGAGCAGGAGGACCGATCTCTCGAGGACCATACAAGACTGTTCCTGATGTTAGCTAACGCCACCAGCTACCCGGACGGCGCGCTCTGCACATTTTATAATGCTAGCTTGAACACCGCGTGCAGAGCGCTGTCGTCCGAGGATGGTCCTCGAGAGGATTTCGCCGCCTTCGTGGAGTGGACACTGGCGAGGCACGGATCCCCGTTCACCGTCTGTGCCGAGGGGGATCTCGCCAGTGCCACTCCTGACCCAGAGCCCAGCCCACCAACTCCCCGCAGTGCGGAGCACCAGCACGTGCCCACCGATGACGGAGAGCCATTTCCCGCTACGATCCACGAGCCAGCGCCAAGCCGAGCGACTGAGCGGAAGATCGTCCCGGAAGTTGAGCCCAACACGTCAGATCAGGTGCGAGAGCTGATCACGTGGGAGCCAGCCATAGACGGTGTGAGCGCAGAGTGGAGCTCCGCCCCCTGCACCGCGGATAAGGGTGAGCTGATGATACATCTGGGGCTGCTAGACTTTGAAGGGGATCTGTTGGACTGGGAACATGATCTGGAGGTCGACGCTTCCCCTATCCTCTCTCCGTCTCCGCTGGTTCCAGCCAGCTCCGCTCCTCCCGAGCGCCCCCCTGTGCCCGCTTCCCGAAAGCGTTCTCCAGATCCCGCGCCTCCAGAGCGCCCCACAGTGTCGGCTCCCATTCCTGAGTTAACCCCTGGAAGCCCGGAGGATCTCAAATGCCCACCCTCCCACCCGCTCCTGCCTCCTCCACCGCTGTCGTCTGGCAGCCCCTCTGCTCGCCCTCAGCCCTCCATCAATGCGGTGCGAGCTCCGCGGGTCTGCCATCCTCCATCGCCGTGGCTGGAGAATCCCTCACCTCCACCTCCAGCCTCCGAGGCCCAGACTCCACCTCGGCCCGTAGACCCAGCGGCTCCACCTCGGCTCCTAGCTCCCTCGCCTCCACCGTCATCCATCGATCCACCAGCTCCACCAGGCTCCCTCGTCCCTCCGGCTCCGCCTTGGTCGGGCGTCGACCCGCCATCGCCTCGGGACTCCTCTCCTCTGGCTGCGCCTCGTCACTCCATCCCACCGGCTCCGTTGGGCTCCTTCCTCCCTCCAGCTCCACCTTGGTCCTCAGTCGCTCTGGCTCCGCCGCGGATCTCCGGAGCTCCGCCTCTGCCTCGGTCGCCAGAGCTCTCGGCTCCACCCTGGCCCCCCGGATCCTCGGCGTCACCCTGGCTCGTCGGCTCTCCGTCTCCACCTCGGGCTCCTCCTCCACCTGCTCCGCCTCCGTTGGTCGGCCCCCTGGAGTCGGCAGCCATTCCTCCTCCATGGCTCCTCCCTCCGTCGGCTCCACCATGGGCCATCATCATGGCTGTGGCCTGGGTCCTGCCAGGCTCCTCCTGCTTCGAGTCCCTCCTGTCTCCTCCCTGGCTCCTCCCTCCTTCGTCGCCTCCCTGGTCTCTGTCTGCCGGCCCCCTCCCGGTTGTCCGTCCTCCTCCTGAGCCACCGCCATTGTTCCCACCCGTTTCCCCCCCCCTCTGTTGTTCCACGGTGCGAGGACGCACCTTCCGGGAGGGGGGAGTAATGTCACGCCCCTGGACTGTTTTGTTGTAGTTTTTGCTCCCCATGTGTTCCTTGTGACCCAGTTTCTCCCCTGTCTGATTGTATTAATTTGCTCCAGGTGTGTCTCCTTAGTTCTTTGATTGTACCGTCTTTAAAAGCCCCAGTCCTTTCAGTTAGTGTTTGTCGGTCTTTGAATGTCGTCTTGTGTTCTATGTTCTCTAGATGGATTATTAAAGACTCTCAGTTTGTGTATTTGCCGTGTCTCCTCGTTCCTGGCTCCAGCGTACGTGACAAAAACCCAGACACAAGATAACATTTTAGTACTTCTGGTTCCATCAAGTCAATGAGTTATAAATGGGTTTTTGGTTAACTCTTTTCCTGCTGGCGTTTTTGAAAAAAGTTGCCAGCCTCTGCAGCGTTTTTGATCATTTTCACTACTTTTTCATGGCCCCCAGAACATTTTGTTGTATGAATATCTGAACATGCATACATCAAAATAAAGAACAGAGCCTCTACTTTTAAACAAACAAACAAAAAAAAAATCTGTTTTATTCTAACTTCAAGCATTCTTTTTTTTATCCACACTTGAATGTAGGTAGGTTTCATAAAAAAGCAACATTTTGAGCAAAAAGCTGAGAAAATCATGTTTTTATCAAAGACTACATCTGAATAATATTCAGTACGGTGATCAAAGCATAGATGCAGTAGATTGCTTCAATCAACATTCCCAAACCTTCACAGTCCTTTAGCACTTCCTGGATCGACATTTCACTCAGAAACATTAGGCAGTTTTCATTTATATGCTGTTTTTTGTTGATGATCGCATTATTTTTCATATGCATCGAATAACATATGATGTTGCTTGTTTCTGCGCCGCTTTTGTTTTTGATCTGGAGATTCTGGTCTCATTCAGAAGATGCGTAATAGCGCCCCTAAATGTATAACAGTGAAAACACAGAAAGCCGTAAAATCTCGTCTTTGGCGCGGAAGCGTTGTCTCATAAAAGGCTAAATAACTTGTGACCGGTGGGGAAAGAGTTAAATGTCTGAAATAATGTCTGTGGTTAACACAAGCTCAAGATTACATAAGTAATAACCCCTTGTGATTTTTTTTAAAGCCTTTACTTGTCTAAAAAGGATATTGATAACTAGTGGACAAATTCGAGGTTGTCAGGGACATTAAATATCAGCCACTGGTAAACTCATCTACTTACTAGTCCACTTTTACAACATCTCTCTTGGAAACTATTCTAACTCAAACTTTCAGGGAAAATGTTCTTTAAGAATGAAAGAGTTGTTGGAAGCTCAGTGGTAGTGATATTATAGTCCTGTGACCGTGGTGTAGCGGTAAACAAAATGTTTAAGAATGATAAACTTTTGTTGGTCACAGTTTATTTTCTGCAGTCATCCAAAATCCAATGGAAAAATCCTGTTGGGTTTTTGTGACGAGAACCAGGGTGATGCTAGCTTCTGAGTTGTCCTATAAAAATAAGAAATCACTGCAGCACCCTATATTAATAATATTAATATCTAGGGTTAGTTTGCTAAAATAGTTTACCTTTGTTTAAAGTTTGCTGTATAACTTGTCCTGTACTTATTGTGCAATCCTCAAATGACATTTTTTAGAGTTTACATTTGTCATTTTCATTTGCTAAGTAACCAGGCTTCCATATGTTTAGTTTCTGTCATAACCAGCTGAGACCGCAACAAGCAACGTGACAGTTTGTCATATGCTTGGTTTCTTTCTCTGCACTAGTTAGCCCCTCCCACAGTGAAATCCCATTGGTCCATAATCCCACTCTGCATAACAGTATATAATAAAACATCAAATATGTTCTGATTACATTCAAAACCTTAAATATGTTCTGATGGTAATTGAGAACCTTAGGATTTACATTATTTGGGTAAAAATCTAGTTGTGATTTTTCTGCTAAAAATTGTGATTAACAGTTTGATCCAAGCTGCACAATTTGGCTAAATTTATAAATTTAATATTTATGGATGTCTTAATTTCTTCACAGAGAGTCCTTAAAGCTTCTCTTTTGTTGGCAACAGCTGGTTTATAAGCACTTCTCATTACAAGTTGCATGTTATAAGCAATCCAAACTCACAGCAGTGCAGAGATGAGTTTTTTTTTTTTTTTTTTTTTGGAGCAGCACTTTCTGTGAGACACTGAAAAAATCATGATCATGAGCTGATGCATGTAAAAGAACAGTGTCGTGCTTCACTATGAAACATGCAGTGTGTATATTTAATTAAATCGCATTCTTTACTATTCCATAATTGCAATTGCATAAATTGTTTGGTTTTGAATAATTGTTCAGCCCTAGTGAACTTTTTTCACATTGCTACTGGTTAAGAAAAGAGGAATCTTGGTGGAGGCAACCATCTTTTTTTCTTAGAAACATGATAAAAAGCATTCAGGACACTTTAGCAACCATTCACAACACTATGTCATCATGCCAGTGAGTTTAGTGTGCACATACCACTTTGTTTTTCTTCAGAAAATATAAAAATCTTGTTTGTGTGTGTGTGTGTTTTCTCAGCAGTGGTTGACAAGCTGTAATCAGCCTCAGGATTTGAGTCCCTGCAGGGGGGTTTTGTTGGTATTTGCATCAGGCAGTTAATGAAATGATCAACGAGAGAACAAGGAAACAAATGAATCAAAAGCCGAACAGAAGAAAGGCCTCCAACGAGGCCTAAGAAAGCTGTGTCTTTGTGTATGCGAATAACAGCAAATAAATGCCATTACCATAAAATATTAAACGGCACAACTGTTTTCAACATTGCTAATAATATTTCTTGAGCAACCAATCAGCATATTAGAATGATTTCTGAAGGATCATGTGACAGTGAAGACTGGAGTAATGATACTGAAAATTCAGCTTTGCCATCACAGGGAATAACTTACATTTTAATTTACACTTACACTTACACTTACACTTAATTTCTAGCGATTATTGTCAATTTGATTTCACAGATACTATTTAAACTAAACTGAGCTAAACAATGACATCTCTGAATTCAACAATGAAATGCCATTAACTGAAAATTGAGTGTTTAATCTTATCATTATACATTACTGACACTCTATCCTCCAATTTGATACTGTTAAGTGCTTTGACACAATCTGTATTCTTAAAAGCGCTATATAAATAAAGGTGACTAATAATAATAAATGACATTTTAATATATTCAAAAAGAAAACAGTTGTTTTAAATTGTACATTATATCTCATAATATTAATAGAGACATATTTTAAAAACAAAAGTATCTTACTCCAAAATTTTGAAAAATAGTAAAATAGTGTATATATAAAATAAAACAACATACATATTTTAAAATGTGCATATTGTATATATTGTAAATATATTTAACAGTGTCGATATATTCATATAGTTTCATATGTTGCTAATACTGTACTTTCTGGTCATTTTCTGTTTACTTCTTGTCCCTTGACCCCTTCGTGACCTCACACACCAGAACACATTGAAACAGTGATAGAGAGAGAGAGAGAGAGAGAGAAGGGTGATTGAGGCATGCAGAGAGCTCTGTTATAGCAGCGGTAGTGCACTCTGGGTCAGATGAAGGCATTTTAGGATTTAATGAAAATTTAATAAACACATTTTCGCTCTGGCTATAGGCATTCCTCGCTTCAATCTTTATGCAAGCATTCTGCCATCCCTCTTTTGCTCTCCTGCATTTTTCCTCTGAAAATAGATCTCTGCGTGATTTTTCTCTCATGTTTCTGTTGGTCTCTGTAGGTTGGAGAATAGATGATGAATCCACCCATAGCATACGTGATGGATCTATATATATTCATACATAGATGGATGGGTTGAATCAGCACGGAGTGAGGCAAAACATGGTGGTGCTGTTAAGCTGGGCAACTGAACAGATGCTCAATAATTCTCCCTTATTTGAACCCACAAAATCCCAGCGATCTTAATTTCAATCCCTGCGGCTCATAATCTAACAGCAGATACTGCTTGCAACCTTTGACCTCCATTGTATCCATTTAATCGCGTCAGTGAAACTGACTTACTGGCAATGTTTATAGTTGTTAATGTTCATAGATTTCATCACCAACCAACATGATGAAAAAAAGATGTACTGTATCATGATGTCACCGTGTGTCTGCAGGGAGCACGCAGGAGGCACAGAGAAACTTTAACAGTCTTTAATGAACGAAAAACGCAGGGAATAATCCAACATAGGAGATTGCACAAACACGTGTAACTAACCAGTAGACCCGACAGAAAGGAAGGGAACAAACAGGAACTAAAATACACAGGATAATTAACAAACACAGGTGCCAGGAATCATAATTAACTAAACAAGGACAGGAAAATGACCAAATAAGGAAACACAGGAAGAACTACGGGAGCAAAACGGGTCCAAAAGTCTGACACATGATGATTATGAAACAATTTTAACAACAAACATCCTGTTGAAAAACATGACTAGATAGATAGATAGATTGATTGATTGATTGATTGATTGATTGATTACAGTTTGATATACAATTTGTCATTTTGCTCATCTAAAATGTTATTTCGGTCAGTGTAGACTGGACTCAATTTAAAATAAAAGGATGTGTCCTTCGAAAAAAAAAAACAATAAAACAAAAATAAAAAATAAATAGTGTTTATATTATCTACATCCTAATCTGACATATATTTGCTGCATAGAAATCTTGTAATATTGTATACACTATTTTCCCTATCACTTTACTGTGGTTCTGTCATTCAGAACTTGCAATGATGATAATTGAGTTTTTTTGAGGGTCTTTATGATATAAGTCATGGTTGAATTATGGATCTTTTTTTAATGACTGCCATCTAATGAATTTTCAATTTTTCAGTTCAATTATCTGTAACTAACAGCATCACACGGCAGTCCAAAAATACAGCGACGGACATTTTCATCAAATTATAAAAAAAAAAAAAAGACTAAATTATGTAAAACCTATGAAAAACATCTACATCCTTATCTGACATATATTTGCTAATTCAGTCACAGAAAAGGATTTACATGCAGGAAAGATTACCGAGGACTGTATCTCTCTATTATTTAGTAGTTTGTCGATATTAAGCTGTTTGGCTTCAGTCAGCATGTCTTACAAAGCAGGAGGCACTCTTTCCCACAAGCACTGCTGAAGAATCTCCTTAGGTATTGGTTATGTAATATCTCACTCTATAAACTGCTGTGGACTAAAAATGACTGTTAACCCCTCCTCTCTCCCTCGCTCTTTCTATTTCTCTGTTTATCTCTATCTGTCTAGATGTTTAGCTGAAGAAACAACACTGAGCTCTGGCAGAAAACAGCCTGGTGACTTGTTGTGAGAACTCAGCCAATCGCAGCGTCCGGCCTGTTGTGCTCGTCCAATCAGATGCAGGCGGCAACCAATCAGCAGGTATCACTCTCCAAAGTTACAAGGCTTGAACATTAGAGCTCAAGAGCTGCAGATCAATAAAGCCAAGAGAGACCTTGTCACATCAGATCTTACAAAATTATCCCAAACACGCTACATGGCATGAATAAGTCTGTCATCTTCATGAAAAATAAAAAAGTGAATCATTAAACAGTCGTTTGAGGTTTATACCTCATCGCTCATGGGAAAGCGGTCTCTTCTGTTCTTTCTAAGAGCCTCACCTTTGTGCTGTGATCCCTTCTTTCTTCGTCTGCCAAAGTCCCTGCTGCCTTTGCTCTGAATGCCCAGGTGATTTTTCAATTTCAACAGTCTGTCGTTTATGTTCCCTTATGTCACATTCTATAACGCAACCGTTACAAAAGCTGAAGCAACATTTGTCCCACGTCTGAATCCTGTATTTAAACTGAAGCAGGGTAGATAACAAGAATGATCACAGTCATTTACTTTTCATTCGTCCTAGATCTTTCTCTTAAAAATTTTGGAGACCCCAAATAAATGATAATGGACAAAAAAAAAAAAAAAAAAAAAAAATGTTTGGGGGTTTTATTTACATACTATTAAAGATTTATTAATATTTTTAATTGCCTTTTATTTTTATATTTCAAATTTTCAAATTTTAGTTTAAATTTTAGTAATTTCGTTATGTGCGCTGTCAATTTTAAGTTTTTGTTTTGTAAATATTTCAATATAGCTATAATTTAGTTTTATTTCAGTTATTTCAGAGTAATTTTAGTACTTCGTCTTAAGTTGTTTTATTTCTGCTTTTAAGTTAAATCGATTCATCTACTATTTGTTTTATTTCAGATTTATATATATATATATATATATATATATATATATATATATATATATATATATATATATATATATATATATATATTAAATAGTTTTCATTTTATTTAACAATAACAATGTATGAAACAATCTTTGAAACACTGTACAGTAAGTTAACTACAGTTAATGTTGGTAACAGGCCAAAATATGAGGGGGGGTTTTTCATATTGAAATGAACTTTCAAGATTTGAGCACAGTTTGAGAACTTGAGATCTTTTATGAAACTCTAAAGGACGCACATGTGAGATCACTGGGGCCTTTTTCTTAGGAGAAGCATAAGCAAACATCAATTTGCTCTCAATTTATTCTCAATGATATTGAAGAAACAGCTGAGACATTAAGAAGGTCTCATTTCTAATTATGCATCTCAGTAACTAATGGATTAATATTGTTTTTCCTATAATTGTATTATCAATTATCATTGAAAAGATTCTAGACTAGATAACAAGTGATTTTAATGTAGTTCTTTTTGATAAGAGCCATGGCTGCTTAATGCATCAGTTTCTTATGACTATAATCTAATGGATAAAGAAATGGGATAAAATCAGGGATTACATTTTCTATAACAGCATCAGATAGCAGTAAAAAAATACAGTGACTGCATAATATTTGGCTTTTTTATTCTAAATGCACTTTATCCATATAAAATGAGTATTAGCAGAAAATGCTGAAAATGCTGTTATATCTCAGAGTCTAAATGAAGTCGTACCAGTGAATGTTAAATGAAGAATTTCCTGGAAAAATGCAAGCCAAAGTGAATGTCCACATTTAAACTTATTTTGTGTATGTTCACATTTGTGTGTATCACGTGCTTCTGTGCATGTCAAGCTAATCAAAACTGTTCTGTTTTGATGTGCTATCTCTCTGTGGTGTTCTACTTGAATAGGCTTCTGAAATCAATTCCCACCTTTGATTGTAACCTGCCTCGTTTTATTTATGTAATTTTCTCTTTCTCTTTCTCTCACCCTTTGTCTGACGAAAGCTGATGAGAAAGTCAAACTGTTTCGGCTTGACATTTCCAAGGGATTCAGCCAAGACACATTCGATCTAGCCCGGACCGAACAGCGCCACCTGCATGTGCGTCTGATCCTGTGGTAGGTTTAGCATTTGATTTATGTGGGGTTCATCTTGATTTAACGATCAGGACTGTGTAAAAATGAGCGTGAAAGGCTGCGTTTATAGGACGGCATGAATCATCAGCAGAAGTCTGACAGCATGCACCAATTTCATCCAATTTGCATTCGACAAGCATGTAAAGCAACTAAATCAAATGTTACAGAGTTTTCCTTTTCATCTCAACAAAAGGAATCTTCCTGGTTCGCTCAGGCAGTACGTGTGTGTTGGCAGAGCAGAAGGAGTTGTACATCACGGCTGGCCGGTTCAGTAATCACAAAGCTCCCAGACTCTTCCTGTCTATCTCCCACACAAAAAAAGTGAGTGAGAGAGACAAGCAGAGAGAATGAAACAAATAGAGAGACACAGACCAAGAGAGAGACAAATTCAAGATTGCTGAGATGAGCCTGGTTGGATTATGGGACAGGTTAGTAGATATTATAATTGGTATTGTGAAAAAAAAAAAAAAACGTACAAGTCTATGGTATATCCTCTAGAGAAAACAATTAATAATTAGCTCTTTATATATATATATATATATATATATATATATATATATAATTTTTATCATGTAATATTTTCCTATGTCTTTTTTAATATATTTTAACATGTAAAATAAGTAATATATAAACATCGAAATTATAATAGATATTATAAGTAAGTGTATAGAGTGGGGGAACTATGATGTCAGAACCCGGAAGAGTAATTCGCCGTGGGTTCCTTCGAGATTTTCCTATGGGGTTTTATAATGGGGTTTTTCTATTTATGAGTAAAATAAAGCCTGTGGTAAACATAACTTGACGATACTTTTACGTTTTGTTCTACAACGTAAATTACACACATCCATACCCAAAACTAAAAATTTGAAGCAGTTATGTTAATTTTTGAAAACGTATGTTTTTAATAAGTAACTAGATAAGAACGTTTGGGCTGTGAGTGTATATTACTTATATAAATATATTGTAGAAACTTAATTTCCTGTAAAGCTGCTTTGCAACGATTTGTATTGTGAAAAGCGCTATACAAATAAACTTGAATTGAATTGAATTGAATTGAATTATAAAACCCAATAGGAAAATCTCGAAGGAACCCGCGGCGAATTACTCTTCCGGGTTCTGACGTCACAGTTCCCCAACTCTATTTACTTGTCTCATTAGTGTTTAGCGCAGTTGCCGTTGCTAGGAAACGCTTGTTTTGTTTACTGTGTGGAGACGTGCTGAAATCGCATTTGGTCTCGTACTGTATCGTGTGCCGCCTTAGTGTCTGCGCATGCGTGGCCATTTGTTGTGATTAACAGGAAAGTGTGTCCAGCTGAATTCAATTAGTGATTTGTTAGACGGGTATAAAAAAGGTTATTATACCGTGGCATCCCTCGTCGTGTGAAGCACTCGTCGTGTAAAGACCATCGACTCTACCGTGCGACTCCACCGGACACCGCAAGGTATAATTATCGCTTTTAAATTATCCTCTTTCCTATTACTTGTTTCACTTCTGTTTTAGTTTTTATAACCATTTCTTATTTGTATGTTTGGCTCAGTGTTATTTTTTTTTAGGATTACTGTTAAAGTAATGTAGTTTGATTTGTATATGTTATCTAATTTAATTTTAGTTACAGTTGTAGTAATGTTTGTCATTTTATTAGTTTTTTATTATGTCTGTATATGTTATTTATTAAGTTTTAGTTTTATTTAATTTGAGTTATTTTAGTACTTCAACAAACTAAATGGAAATTAAATAATATTGAATTTATGGATCTGTGTGTGTGTACATACACACGTAGTTATTTTTGGGGTTTGGCTTAGTGTTATGTTAGAATCATTATTATACTCATACCTTTTGTTCTCTTAAAGTCGGCATGAAACGGAAGTCTTTTTTTTTCTCTACTGTGATGTATATCCGAGTGAAACAGCATCTGAAATGAGAGGGCGGGACTTGATTTCGTCCTTCGAGAATTGATTGAATCGTTGGAAGTTGGGGCGTTACTAACAAAATGGAGGCAGATCTGAAATGCCAGTTTGCAGTTAGTGGTGGGGGATTTCTCGCCACTGGATTCACCGCCGACACCCAAGCATGAATAAATGGTTTATTTATTAGGGATGACGACCACGATCAACAGCACAAAACATGCCTAAACAGCGCGCGCGCGAGAGAGAGAGAGAGAGAGAGAGAGAGAGAGAGAGAGATTGCCTGAATGACTGAGCGCGTCCTCCATCAGGTTAAGTCATATTCATGAAACAAATTAGTTTGCGATGTCCTAAGAGTAATGTTGTTGTAATATCCTAATATCTTTTCAGTGTTTAAGGGTAACGTACTCCCTCATGACTGGTGTCAGTGCTATAAAGTGAAGCATCAGCTTCAGCTTTTCCCCTGTCATTTATCCCAGCGTTTACCCCTTACGTCACTAGCTCCGCCCTTGCGCCATCACTCGTAACCAGAAGACTAGAGGAGTCGTTTTGAGGGGGAGGGGAGGTTAACATTTTTGATTAAAGATTACGAGGGCACATGAATTTTAAAAAATTAATGAAGTGCACGGATAAATTATTATAATAAACACTACAGTATTCCATCAAAAAATAAGAATATTCAATTTTGATTTCATGCCGACTTTGATATTTTGAATTGCTTGTAGCTTTATTTTGTTTTCATTTAAATGTTAAGTTTAGAAATTTTGTTGTATGCATTTGTCATTTTTATTTAATTTATTTTTTTAATGTGTGTGTGTGTGTATATATATATATATATTCTTATGTCTTTTTTAATATAATTTAATATGTAAAATAAATTAGCTATTAAATAAATATCACATTGGAATATTAATTTTGATCAGTATTATATATATAATATTGATCATATTTAATATTTGGATATTTCATTTCTTATATATAATTGATTTATTATGTAAAATAAATAATATATGAATACATTAATTAATACATTAAAATATCAAATATGATAAATATTATATATATATATATATATATATATATATATATATATTATCACATATTCATTTTTATATTAATATAATATAATATAATATAATATAATATAATATAATTTATTTATTTTTTAACCCAGAGTTCAAATACTGTCTTTTGCTTTCCTCTGTGCTTTGTAGTTTATTCAGTATTTCGTCTAATTCAATTTCATTCTTTTATTTCCTAGGTTGATCAGAGTTTGCGTGGGTGTGCACACAGATGTGTGTTTCGTGAAGTTCACAGATGAAATTTGTTTCCTAGCTATTCGTGAATAATATCAAAGTGCTTTCTGCTTGAAACTTTTGCAGTGTCGCGACATATTTATCTCTGAACAAGCCAGCACAGATCGTTGATTTGCATTTCAATACTTTTGGCTCACGACGTGCTTTTAAGTACACATTAGTGGTTTCTGTCAGTTCAAATGGCCCAGTCTTACATAAGTGAGCGACAAGCGACTGGACTTTCCATTATGCCGGTACAGTCTACAAACTCTCAAGACAGCTGAACTGCAGTGTCAGCTCTGAGCTGACTGAACACAATTAAACAACTGCCAACTCTCCACAAGCTATTACCAGCCCACCCTGCACTAATGGAACAAAAGAAACCTTTACCGTCACCCTACTGCAGCGAATGCCGACACCATTGGACAATAAGACCGAAGACCTAGTGGGGGACTGAGACCACAGTGACAGATTTTTTTTTGTCATTTAAACATAATGATTAAATAGTGAACGTTGTAAGATGTTGAAAAAAAAGTAAATAAGTATATATATATATATATATATATATATATATATATATATATATATATATATATATATATATATATATATAAATCGCGTTTGGTCTCGTACTGTATGGCGTACCTTGATAGTGTCTGCGCTTGCGTGGCCATTTATTGTGATTAACAGGAAAGTGTGTCCAGCTGAATTCAATTAGTGATTTGTTAGACGGGTGTAAAAAAGGTTATTATACCGTGGCAGCCCTCGTTGTATGAAGACCGAAGTGTGTAAAGACCATCGACTCTACCGTGCGACTCCACCGGACAGTGACACCGGCAAGGGATAAGTATCGCTTTTCATTTATTCTCTTTCCTATTACTTGTTTCACTTCTCTTTCAGTTTTTATAACCATTTCTTACTTGTATGTTTGGCACAGTTATTTTTTTTAGGATTACTGTTAAACTAATGTAGTTTGATTTGCATATGTTATCTATTTAAATTTTAGTTACAGTTGTAGTAATGTTTGTCATTTTATTAGTTTTTTTCTATTATGTCTGTATAAGTTATTTATTAAGTTTTAGTTTTATTTAATTTGAGTTATTTTAGTGCTTCAACAAACTACATGGAAATGAAATAATATTGAATTTATGGATATGTGTGTCTGTGTGTGTGTACATAAACGTAGTTGTTTTTGGTGTTTGGCTTAGTTTTATGTTAGAATCATTATTACACTCTTATACGTTTTGTTCTCTTAATATTTTGAATTGTTTGTAGCTTTATTTTGTTTTCATTTAAATGTTAAATTTCGAAATTTTGTTTTAGTTGTTTTAATACTACAATTGATTGTTTCTGTTGTCCTCATTTGTAAGTCGCTTTGGATTAAAGCGTCTGCTAAATGACTAAAAGTAAAGTAAATATATATATGACACATTACAAAATTAAAACATTAAAATATATTGTATTATATTTATTATATTTAATAATATAATCATATTATTATATTACATATTTTATTTTATATTATTATTCCTATTAATATTGTATAAAATACTGAATATATAATATATATTAATTCTGTGTGTGTGTGTATATATTATAATATTTTAATAAATTATTATATTTAAGAATATATAATCATATTAAATATTTTATATTATAATCAAATATAAATATTATATTTTATAATGTATAATAACAATTCTAAATATCAAAAATAAATATGTAATTCTAATTAATATATTTTACATAATTATGTAATTATATTTACATATATCTATTCAGTTTAATTATTTTAATTACAAAAGAATACAAATTTCAGACTTTTGGACCCCGCTGTACCTCCAAACACCTCTCTTCATTTCAGTGAATGCGATCTACTGAGGCTCTAAAAAGGCTTTATTTTTTTTTATTATTTTTTTATCCAGTAGATGGTGGGTGAATGTGATCTTTAATACGGTGTCGGGGCTGCCGCAGAAGCTATCATTCCACGAAGTGCGGCAATAACTCTCAGTTGTGTTCAATGAGGAGAGATCAGTGGGCCTTTAAAAGACACCACTCTTTTATGTTATATTCATGCTTGCTGGGTTTTTTCTTTTTTTCCCCTCACAGGCCAGCTGTCTAAAAGCACCACTGTATAATTGATGTGTTTTTGCAGGCACAGGCTGAGCGCAGACAGCGGGCTATAAACCCCTCTCAACAACATGTTCCTCTACGCCTCCTCCTCCCAGATGGCCTCCCTCTATCTCTCCTTTCGTTCTCTATCACACATGCACACTCTCTCTCTCTACCTCTCATACATATCTCCCCCTCTCTTTCTTTCTTCCTCCCTCTTTATTTCTATCCATGAGGACTAGAGGTTAAAGACTAAATTGGTCATCCTCAGGAGAACTGGGTGATTTGTGGCAGCATGTCTTGGTTTGAAAAAGAGACAGTAATTATGAGTACCTCACTGATAAAGGACAAAAATGTGTGTTTCTCCTATAAAAAGTTCAGACAGGACTATAATGTGTGAATGAAGGTTGGAGAGAGAAAGCGAATGTGCAGTAATTGTACTACATAGTAGGGCTGGGTGATTTATATTGAATTTTCACATCTATGTGAAGGCAAAATAAAGCAACATCAGGAATACACTGGAAAAATAGACTTTGAAACAATTTTCAATCAGAAATTGCTAGTAAATTTCACAAATAATTACAAAGAAATGGGCATTAACACAGAATTAAATGTGAAGATTTGATGTAGAAAGATTAAAATAGTATTCTCTTGTAAGACCTATTCTAATAATCTTTTATTTACAACTGTATTTAAAATATAATATTTTATATTAGAATTTGATATATATATATATATATATACACATACACTACTGTTCAAAAGTTTTAGATCCGTAAGACCTGTAATGTTTTTTAAAGAAGTCTCTTATGCTCATCAAGGCTGCATTTATTTGAGGGGGAAAAAAAACATAATCTTGCAAAATGTTATTACAATATAAAATAATGGTTTCTATTTTACTATATTTTTAAGTATAATTTATTTCTGTGATGCAAAGCTGAATTTCCATCAGCCATTACTCCAGTTTAAAGTGTCACATGATCCTTCAGAAATCATTCTAATATGCTGATTTATTATCAGTGCTTTTAAATGTTGTGCTGCTTAATATTGTATTGGAACCTGTGATACTTTTTTTCAGGATTCTTTGATGAATAAAAAGTTAAAAAGAAGAGCATTTATTTATAATAGAAATCTTTTCTAACAAGTATACACAACCGTTCAAAAGTTTGGGGACAGTAAATTTTTATTCTTTCTTTTTTTGAAAGAAATTAAAATTTTTATTCAGCAAGGACGTGTTAAATTGATAAGAAGTGATAGCAAAGATTTATATTGTTAGAAAAGATTTATCTTTTGAATAAATGCTGTTCTTTTTAACTTTTTATTTATCAAAGAATCCTGAAAAAAAGTATCGCAGTTTCCAAAAAAATATTTGGCAGCACAACTGTTGCCAAAATTGCTAATTCTAATAATAAATCATCATATTAGAATGATTTCTGAAGGATCATGTGATACTTTAGACTGGAGTAATGGCTGATGGAAATTCAGCTTTGCATCACAGAAATAAATTATACTTTAAACTATATTAAACTAGAAACCATTATTTTATATTGTAATAACGTTTTGCAAGATTACTGCTTTTTTTCCTCAAATAAATGCAGCCTTGATGAGCATAAGAGACTTCTTTAAAAACATTACAAGTCTTATTGATCTAAAACTTTTGAATAGTAGTGTATATATATATATATAATATCATTATTATTATTATGTAGTTGCTGCATTTTTTTTTTAGTAAAAAAACAAAAAAGTTTTAGCACTTAACATAGCTTATTGCTTTAGTGTAGCACACATAACACCAGGCTATGTACTTATTGCATAATTATTCTTACATAATTCTAATTATACATAATTATTACATTAATATCAGCTGATTGGCAGGTCAGCCACCATAAGCGGATAGTAGACCTTTTTTTCAAAGCAATAATCCTTTGAAATGATAATATAATACTCTATTAAAAGTAGGTAGTATAGAGTCTCCTTGGCCTGTCCTACACGCTAGATTACTGTAATCTCTCCTCACACACTCTACCTGCTTCTCTTCACCTATTGGTCAGTGCGGCTGTAATGAGAGCAGGGGGCTAATGCCAGAGAATAATGTTTTTATGAGCGACAGCAGAGGTCGGAATTAATGGCTGATGAGACTAACGCCCTGCGAGACAGGAAGTCAGTCCCGAGGGCATACAAATGGCTTCCTAATGAAGCTTGACATTGGTTATAGGTTATCAATGTGTGTGTGCATGAGACGAGAGAGAACAAGAGGGGAAACGGGCACAGAGCGAATTTTATGTGCTATGAAAATTCTACTTGAATTCATTGAGTCATTGGTGTAAAATGTCGCATGGCATTACGTTAATGTACTTCTGTCTGCACCTGCTAACTGTCCTACTCTAGTTCGAATGCTATAAATATTGATATCAAGCATGAATATTCCTCCCAAGTAATGAACTGTTTTAACGTGACTGACTGACTACATGAATATGTATAGAAATTGCTGCGGGGGGATGATTTCACACAAGGTAATAGGTATCATGCCACAGGAAAAATAGGATATGAAAAATAAATGACTACTTTTTGACTTTAAGATCACAGCAAAAAGAAGCATAATGATAGTATTTGTATGTATTCATACTGATCAAAACTTTTCAACTTTCTATTCAACTAAGAATACTAAAAATGTATCAAGGTTTCATCAAAAATATCAAGCAGCATATCTATTCAAATGCACATCAAGGCGGCATTTATCTGGTAAATACAGTAAAAACAGTAATATTGTGAAATATTGTTACAATTTAAAGTAAATGTCACTTCAGAAATCA
The DNA here is from genome assembly GCA_039654775.1 of Spinibarbus caldwelli. NCBI lineage: Eukaryota > Metazoa > Chordata > Actinopteri > Cypriniformes > Cyprinidae > Spinibarbus > Spinibarbus caldwelli. Next base: position 8,870,092 of record CM077267.1, read on the forward strand.
TTCTAATATGCTGGTTTGATCCCTAAGAAACATTTATTATTATTATTAATGTTTAAAAAACAGTTCTGCTGCTTAATATTTTTCTGGAAACGTGATAAGGTACCATTCAAAAGTCTACAGTAGGTAAGTCTACTTTTATTCAACAAAGAAGAATTAATTTTATCACAGTTGACCTATAAAGTCAATTATAATGTTACAAAAAATATGTAATTTAAATAAATGCTGTTAATTGATCTTTTTTTTAAAAAAAAACTTTTTTTAAAAATCAATTTCCACAAAAATATTGAGCAGCAAAAACAATAGCTCTTAAAGCATTCAAAAAAAATCATTTAAAGCATAAAAAGTTATAAAATGTAATAAAAAACAAGCCTTAACATAATAATAAGAACCATTATTAATAATTGAGCATCAATATTAATTGCTAATAACTGAGCACCAAATCAGCACATTAGAATGATTTCTGAAAGGTCTTGTGACACTGAAGACTGGAGTAATTACATTTTAACATTTATTACGGTAGAAATTACAATATTAAAAGTTACGTAATAATATTTCACAATATTACTGTTTTTACTGTATTTTTGATCAAATAAACGTCACTTTGGGGAGCATAAACCTTTCAAAAACATACAAACTATATAAAAAATAAGATCAGGGATTGCAATAGATGCTGTCAATACATGTACTATCAAAAAACTATGTATGTGTGCTAGAACCCTACTTTGTTCAAATACCTAACATACTAATCAGATCCTGTTGCAATATTAGACATAAACCAGCAGAACGAGATGAACCCTGAAGAACGAAAATATCCCAATGTTAGCACAGTGCTGGTAAGCTTCTCACTTTAGTACCTGAGACGAGAGCTGCTGGATTAATATCTCTCTCCTGTTGGCCATTTCACACAAGAATGCTTTCACACTAAAGCTCGGGGACATGGGGAAAAAGCAGCTGAGAAGAAGTTACATGTGCAAGCAGCGCACACAGAGGAGCATGCATTAGAAATAAACAGTGGGTTTTGTGTTTGTCGTGCTGGAAACATCATGATGCACTAAGACACAATATCTTGGTTTATTGCTACAAAAGCAGTCGGATCAGTAGAGTTACCAGTCAATGAAAATGACAGCAAACCTGCTACAACACATCTATATAATTTATTATTTGGTGTTTCCTCAAAATAATCATTAATTGGATCATTAATGAACTCAAATGTGGCTAACATCTTAGGTTTTAGAGAATAAAGAAATCAAAATGACATGAGGGTGAGTAAAAGGTGAATAAAAATGACAATATTTTTAATTGTGAGTGAATTATCCCTTTACATGATGATAAAACCCAGATAAATGAAATGTTTACTTCAGTCCTGATCAGATTCATGCTGGAAATTCCAGGTTTTGCATGGTTTCTAGACAGTCTTTGCGGAGGTTTTCACCTGACAGACCATCTTGGTCAAGTTAGTTGGGTTTGCATCAAATAAGCTAGCAGGGATCCAGATCCTCTAATGACAGGGAGAGAAAAAGCTAAAGAAAATGAGGCTTTTCTTTGTCTGTCAGAACTGTAATTAGAAAAGCCGATATGTGACCGGCACTCTGAACTGAGGATCAGAGGACAGAGAGAGAAAAAAACAGCACATGAAAAGGAAGAACAAAGGCAGGAACAGAACATGACAGAGTGAGATGGACACCGGAACAGTTTAAAGAGGAAGAGACAAGGTACAAGAAAGTTGTGTGTGTGTGTGTGAGAACTGAGGGAGATATTTGAGAGACGAGAAATGCGCTAGTAAGCTGTTTGTAAAGGTCTTCAGACAGAGGACCACGTCTCACTAAAGCAAGGACATGCGTCAAGGAGAAACACTTTTCACACTCATGCTTAAAGAGGAAGATGCCCTTCAGAATCCTGAAATTTATTAACCACACACACACACATTCAGGCAGAGTAATCCAAAAAAAGTACAAAAAAAGTTATTTATTTTTCCTGGGAAGTTGTTATACCCTGTGTGAGTATTTTCAGGAAAAAGAAAATCCTCTTCATGTCAAAAGGACCAGAACACAACATGACAGTTAAGAAATTTTTCTATTTAGTAGTAGTTAAAGTAGCTTTATAAGAAACAATGATAAAATGGTGGGGAAAAAATATACAAATACATTTTATGTTTATTAATCGTTTCAATTTGTAAATTTTATTTAATTTCTTAAAAATATTAGACTTTACTAGGGTTGCAAAGGGGTGGAAAATTTACATAAATTTCCAAAAGTTTCTGAAATTTTCCTAAAGTTTCCGAAAATTATTAGATTTTTTTTAAACAGACTTTAATGCTGCCTTCACATGCTATTGGAATTATCGTAAATACAAGTTCCCTAATCGGAAATTGGATGTGAACAGCCTCTTAAGTCGTATTTACTACTTGGAAACTGGAGTTGGACGAGCCATAAACTTTAAACATGGTGGAGGGGACAACAATTGCTGCTGTCAATGCTATTCTTCATTAGTTTTTTCCACAACAACTACATCACTTTGTCCTGTCGCTAAAGTAGTGTATTTATAGACTATATATGAACAATCATTTGAAGCATATTGTATGTTTTATAAACAGTGAAATAGGCATGTATTTGACCGAAATTACCGAATCGTCAGCAAGCTGACTATCTAGCGCGATGAATGTTTATATGATTGTCAACCAATGGGATGCTACATTTTATTCTTTCCGACAACAAAGCACTTGAATGTGACGCGCTCCTAATCACGACTTCATAAGTGGGAAATTTCCACAGCATAACTACTGTTACATTGGGATGTGTGATATGTACAAATTAATGAGTGGAAGTATGAGTCACTTTCTGTGGAGTTTCTGCGGATTTCACATGTGTTTGGTCATACACCATATCACCAGTGACCTCAGGCTATATTGATTCTCAACAGTAGTTAAAAACTTATGGATTTAGAGTGAATCACCATCACAACCACTGTATCAGTCAGAGAGCCTCTGGGAATGTTGCTCTGTGAGACTTTATTAGAGCAGCGAGGAGTTTTTCATTGCGTCCACAGGAATAGTTGCCTCCACAGTGTTACACACACCTAAAAATATACACTTGCAAGTTCACTTCTGTCATTCTCTATTCTCTCTGTTCCCCCACAGACACACACACACACTAATCCATGTGATTGAAGAGCTCTCAGAAAGGTAATTAAATTTGCCAATGATCCGCTGTGCTGGGTACACAAGCCTGCGTTCTGTGGAGGGGAACAGCGGAGCAGGACCTCAATAATAGCGGCAAGCTCATTCATCAGCGCAAGCAGAAGATTCCCTCATATTTCACTATGGCTTTTTAAGACACTGCACGAGGCTGATCTATGTGGCCTACATGCTTAGAGAGCGCAGGGTTTACTCTGCAAAAACAGACCCTTGGCATACATTGACATAGCGGTTAGCAAACAGTTGTACTTGTATGTTTTGTGAGTCTGTGTGCAGGATTTATGTTTTTGAAATCGACTGTGAATGTCAGCTGCTCAGCTCACCAAAACTGTTAACAGCTACATTTTACAGTAGAATAATATTAGCTAAAATGTTTTTAAAGTAACTTAGCTATTCTAGTAACAAACTTCTTTTCTAGATAATTAGCAAGGTATCTTAAAATCCTATTATTTTTTGTCACATTTATGAATGTAGCGTTTACCCTTTTTCTCACCAGATGCTACGCTAACTTAGCTACACTGTACATTAGCATAATATTAGCTGTTTTCAACTTAGCAACTTAGAATTTCTAGTAAACTACTTTTCTAGACAATTAGCAGGGTAGCTTAAAATGCTATATTATTGGTTTTTTGTCACATTTAAACGTTCAGTGCGAAAATCTGGTGCAATAAACATAATTTGAGTAAATAACATTTGTATCTGACCGACGCAAACATTAACATTCCATCAATGTGATGGATTTTTTTTTTTTTTTCAACTTTTTGGTTCTAATATTTGATTACCCTTATGGAAATTACCCATGGTTTTACTATAGTAAAAGTGTAGTAACCAAGTTTTTTTTTTTTTTTTTTTGGCAGATTGATTGCAATTTGTATAACCACAGTTTTACAACAAATACCATGGTTAAACTATGGTTAGTGTAGCAAAAGCATGGTTAATTTGTGGTTACCATGGTTTAACTACAATTTGGTTTTATTTTTAGTAAAACCATGGTTAAGTTTTTGTAAGGGAAAACCCTGCTGTTACATAAAAGTATAACTTTGTGGCATTCACAAACAGAGTATTTTGCTAAGCAACAGTGAATAGCAGAGGAAGAATCCAGAATGGCTCATTTTCTGTGTTCTTGTATTTGGTGTTGGTTTAAAAACATAATAGCGAATCAAAAAATCTGAATGGCTATTTGAAAACGTAAATGCTCAGAAATGGAAATTTGTGCATCACTGCATGTTTGTGTTTTTTATTTCTACATTTTGAATAATGAACACATTATCAAATAATCAGATAAATACAAGAAAATCAAAATACAAACAGGCTATATCAACATGTTGATAAGGCCATCTGCCGTTTTTTATCATTGGTCTGAACAGACAAATCGCATGCAAAAACCAGTATGAACAGGCCTTAACTGGTCTGACCAACTAAAACATCGCCCTAAAACCACCAACAGACCAGCCTGACCAGACTAGGAGACCCAAATAAGACCAGAAAAAAATCAGGCTGGGTTAAGCTGTTTTTCTATGCATAGAGTATTGAGCATACATCAAACTGAGACTGTAATCACACATACTGTTTAGATTTGAGAATTCTGATTCATTTTAGTGAATCGATTCATTTGGTTTCATGGTTTGATGTTTCATGTAAATGAACCAGCTCAAAAACAATCTGCTAAATAATTTTCCATTAGGTTTTTGGCCATATTTTTAGTTTAACTAACTTGATTTTGAGTAGCATGTTGTTTTTAGAGTTTAAACCAAGCTTCCCCATCATCTTATGTGTATAAGTGGATTTTAACAGTGTGGTGTTAATAGTGACGCAATGGTCCTTATATAATATTGAACTCCATGCATACAGATGACTAATTTCTCATTTAGCCTTTATCTAAAAGGACTTACGATAAGCAATTTTGTTGTCATATTTGTTGTAGCTCAGCCCATCTCCTTAACCACTGCACAATACCACCCATTCATGTGTTCAGTGAGTAATTCTGGTCATTATTGTAAAACTAATAGCATGTGTTTAGGATTACAGATAATGTGCGTGGCCTCTGTACATTTGTGTCTTATTTTATGTGAGGATGGTGTCACTAGCCACTGCTGCCTGGTCTCTAATAGATCGGCCCATTTAGCATTTATTAGCATGCATTAGCATTCATTAACTCCATTTCCAACACCGATGGCAGTGACGGGAACTGCATCTAACAAGCCTTTATTCCATTGAGAGTGCAGAGTAAATGGATAATTGATTTTGAAAAAACCTTTTCGACAAATCGTAGCAATAAATGAACTCTAAGTGAATTGGGCAGGTTGGAAAGGTGCGTAATGGGCTGGGGGAAAGAGAAAGATTGAGAGATTGGATTTTTTGGCTGAGCTCATTAGGACAATTTGGTTAAAGCTTAGCCAGATGTGGAATGCACAGAGCTCTTACAGTACTTTCTCTTTCTTTCTCTTCTTGGAATTGCTTATGTAATTTGGAGCTATGGTGCCGTTTTTAGGAAGGTGCTGCCAAGTGTCTGTTTGAATATTTGTGTGTGAAAGATTAGGACACTGTCTGTTCTTATAAAGAACTGCCTCTGAAATAACAAAATTCTTCACACTCACTCTGTTCTATATTACCTCTGTTGCAAATATTGATATTTCATTTCTCTTCAGTACACACAATTCTTATTAACTAAAGGTCATTCATAATATCAAATCTGGGTCCTTGTGGACCAACAGCTTATATATGTTGTGAGCAAGTACACTACTTTTTGCACCATGGCTCAGAACAATTTTTTTAAGTCTTTGGTAAAGATACATAATATATTAGTACCATAGCAGTTATTGGCCTTTATTTATTTGTTTAAAATATTTGTTAGATTTTTTTATTTTTAATTTAATTTTATTTTATTTTATTCTTTGTGAGCAATTGTCCAACTTTTTGCATCATGGCTCAGAGAAATTTTTTTTCAGTCTTCAGTAGAGAAGCACAGTATATCAGTACCAGTTATTGGCCTTTATTTCTTTGTTTGAAAAAAAAAATTATAATAAATAAATTATATATATATATATATATATATCTGATCATTGTTTGGTTCATCTTATACCGACCTACAGGCAGAAACTGAAATCAGCTAAACCTGTTTTAAGGACTGTAAAAAGATGGACTAATGAAGCAGAGCGGAATTTACAAATCTGTTTCTTTCTCACTGATTGGAGTGTTTTTGAAGCTGCTGTAAACGATCTGGACGAGCTCACAGAGACTGTAACAGTAACAGTTTCTGTGAAGATATGTGCATTCCTACCAGGACTCATTTAACCTACAACAACGACAAACCATGGTTCACTGCAAAACTCAGACAGCTCCGTCAGGCCAAAGAAGATGCTTACAGGAAGGGGGACAAAGTCTTGTATAAACAGGCCAAATACACCCTGGAAAAGGAGATCAGAGTGGCAAAGAGGAATTATTCTGGAAAGCTAAGGAACCAATTCTCTTCCAGTGATCCTGCTTCAGTGTGGAAATGTCTGAAAGACATCACCAACTACAAGACACCATCCCCCAGCACTGTGGAGAATCAACAACTTGCAGACGATCTGAATGAGTTCTACTGCAGGTTTGAAAAAACACCATTAACACCTCCAGCAACCCCCATCTCCCCCACACCTGCACTCCAGATCAGTGAAGATGATGTGTGCCAGGTCTTCAGAAAGAACAAGAGAAGAAAGGCACCAGGCCCAGACGGTGTAACACCAGCCTGTCTGAAATCCTGTGCTGACCAGCTGGCCCCCATCTTCACACAGATCTTCAACAGATCACTGGAGCTGTGCGAAGTCCCCTCATGCTTCAAACGCTCCACCATCATCCCCGTCCCAAAGAAACGTCTCGGTTACGTATGTAACCCTCGTTCCCTGAAGGAGGGAACGGAGACGTCACGTCGGATGACCGATGAAATTGGGATCTCGCCAGAGAGACCAATCCACTTCGAGTGTAACTAAACGAGCCAATGGACATTGGCATGCGATTATTGCATCCAGCTGCCGCTGATCACAGCATGAGCATAAGAGGCAGCTGATGCACCGCATCAATTATGTTTTCGCTGAGGAGCCGAGCCGGCGACCCGGCAGCTCAGCGGTGGTACAGCGACTGTGGCGACGGGACGTGACGTCTCCGTTCCCTCCTTCAGGGAACGAGGGTTACATACGTAACCGAGACGTTCCCCTTTCAGTCGGTCACTCCGAGTCACGTCGGATGACCGACGAAATTGGGATCCCTACCAAAGCGCCACAGGAGCTGCCCCTTCCAGTGCCCTGTGTAGGGCTCCTGACCCTTCCTATAAGGCAGAAGATAGGACCGGGCTCTACACAGAGAAGGTCAACTACTGGTGTTCCTTGAGCAACCCAAACAGTAGGACTAGGATAACACTGGGAAGCGTGCCCTTCCACTTGGAAGAGGCACACTGCGGAGTCACCTCCTCCCAAAGGGGGTTTAAGTGACATTCAAACATGTGAGGTAACCCAGAGGGCCCTTTTGCACATGGAAGTCTCTGAGATGGCTCAGGCTGCATCTTTAGAGATGGCAGAACGTGGTCCGCCAGGGGAAACACGGCTCCAATAAGAATACCGTGGAATACACATATGGGATCCCGACAGGGTCTCTCATATGGGCACTAGCCTCGCACCAGATTTCAAGAATTCATTGGCTGAAGGCCTGGCGCCGGACGCTCCGCCGTGTCCGGACGCCGGAGTGCTGGAGGACTCAACAGGGTTTGCCTGGTTAAGGAACTCTCTGGAGAATTTAGGCGTAAGGACGCCGCAAGCCGACTCTGAGCCGGCCCTCTCAGTGCCACTACCCGTTTGAGGTGAGAACACAGGAGGAAACCGGTTCGACACGTAGGCTATAAAACCTAGCGAACGTGTTGGGAGTCGCCCAACCCGCAGCTCTACAGATGTCTGCTAGCGAGGCACCACGAGCCAGCGCCCAGGACGATGCGACACCCCTAGTGGAGTGAGCACGCAACCTGAGCGGGCAGGGCACACCTTGTGCTTCGTAGGCCAAGGTGATGGCATCCACTATCCAGTGGGCCATCCTCTGCTTGGAGACAGCCTTCCCCTTCTGCTGTCCTCCGTAACAGACAAAGAGCTGTTCTGAGGTCCTGAAGCTCTGAGTTCTATCCACGTACTGACGCAGTGCGCGTACAGGACAGAGCAAAGCTAGGGCTGGGTCTGCCTCCTCCAGGGGCAGCGCTTGCAGGCTCACTACCTGGTCCCTGAAGGGCGTGGTAGGAACCTTGGGCACATAGCCGGGCCGGGGCCTCAGTGTTGCACTGGAGTCAGCCGGCCCAAACTCAAGGCACGACTCGTCGACCGAAAATGCCTGCAGGTCCCCCACCCTCTTGATTGAGGCCAATGCAGTCAGGAGTAGGGTTTTCATAGAAAGAAACTTCAACTCGACTGACTGCAATGGCTCAAAGGGGGCAGTTTGTAGGGCTCTTAGCACCAAAGCCAAATCCCAAGAGGGAAGGGAGGGAGGCCTCGGAGGATTTAACCTCCTGGCCCCCCTAAGAAACCTGACGACCAGATCGTGCTTCCCCACCGACCTCCCCTCTATGGGGTCGTGGTGGGCAGAAATAGCAGCAACATATACCTTAAGGGTGGAGGGGGACAGCCTACGCTCCAACCCTTGTTGCAAAAAGGAAAGCACGGCTCTGATCGAACATCTCCGGGGGTCCTCCTGGTAAGAGGAACACCATTCGACGAACAGGTTCCACTTCAGCGCATAGGCCCGTCTTGTGGACGGTGCTCGTGCTGAAGCGATAGTGAGCGCTACCTCCTGGGGCAGGTCACCTAGAACCTCCGCGTCCCGTCCAGGGACCACACATGAAGTTTCCACAAGTCTGGACGCGGGTGCCAGAGGGTGCCCCGTCTCTGAGAAAGCAGATCCTTCCTCAGAGGAATCGGCCAGGGAGGGGCTGTCGCGAGGAGCATGAGTTCCGGGAACCAGGTCCTGTTGGGCCAATATGGAGCCACTAACAGGACCTGCTCCTCGTCCTCCCTGATCTTGCACAATGTCTGTGCTAGCAGGCTCACTGGGGGAAACGCATACTTGCGCAAGCCCTGGGGCCAGCTGTGTGCCAGTGCATCCGTGCCGAGCGTTGCCTCGGACAGGGAGTAGAACCACTGGCAGTGGGTGGTTTCTGGAGATGCAAACAGGTCTACCTGAGCAACTCCGAACCGACTCCAAATCAGCTGGACCGCCTGGGGATGGAGTCTCCACTCCCCAGGAAGTGCCGCTCGAGACAGCTCGTCGGCCGCCTGACTGAACACTCCTGGGATGTGGATGGCACGAAGGGACCTCAGATGCTTCTGACTCCAGAGGAGGAGGTGGCAGGCGAGTTGCGACATGCGACGGGAGCGCAAACCGCCTTGCCGGTTGATATAGGCAACGGTCGCAGTGTTGTCCGTACGGACCAGAACGTCCCTGCCCCGAAGGCACCCTCTGAGGCGGCACAGGGCAAGGCGTACTGCCAGCAACTCGAGGCAATTGATATGCCAACGCAGAAGGGGGCCCGTCCAAACCCCTGATACTGCGTGCCCGTTGTACGTGGCACCCCAGCCGGTGGCCGAGGCATCCGTGAATACCACAGCATGCCTGGATACCTGCTCCAGGGGCACTCCTGCCCGAAGGAACGAAGGATCTGACCACGGGCTGAAGGTCTTGCGGCAGGCCGGTGTAATCTGAACCCGGTGAGTACCGCGTTTCCACGCCCACCTCGGGATTCGACCATGGAGCCAGTGCTGAAGCGGTCTCATATGGAGCAGACCGAGCGGAACTATGGCCGCAGCTGCAGCCATATGCCCCAGGAGCCTCTGAAAGAGTTTCAGTGGGACCGCTGTCCTGCCTGATAAAGTCTTGAGGCAGTTCAGCACCGACTGAGCACGTTCCTGGGTGAGGCGTGCTGTCTGGTTGACCGAATCCAACTCCATGCCGAGAAAAGAGATCCTCTGCACTGGCACGAGTTGCTCTTTTCCCAATTGACCCGAAGGCCCAACTGGCTGAGGTGCCTGAGCACCAGGTCCCTGTGTGCGCACAACAGCTCTCGAGACTGTGCAAGTATGAGCCAGTCGTAGAGGTAGTTGAGAATGCGCACACCCCGTTCTCTCAGGGGAACAAGGGGCCGCCTCTGCGACTTTGGTGAAGACACGAGGCGAAAAGGGACAGCCCGAAGGGCAGGACCTTGTACTGATATGCCCGACCGTCGAACGCGAATCGCAGGAATGGCCTGTGTCGCGGGAGAATCGAAACATGAAAGTACGCGTCCTTCAGGTCGATTGCTGCAAACCAATCTAGGGGACGGACGCATCCAAAAATGCGTTTCTGCGTCAACATCTTGAACGGCATCTTGTGAAGTGCACGGTTCAAAACTCGCAGATCCAAGATCGGTCGTAACCCACCGCTTTTCTTGGGCACAATGAAGTAAGGGCTGTAAAACCCCGACCTCATATCGGCTGGAGGGACCGGCTCTATTGCATCCTTCGCCAGTAGGACTGCAATCTCCGCGAGCAAGACAGGGGCATCGACGGCTTTGACTGAAGTGAACCGGATGCCCCTGAACTTGGGGGGACGCCGGGCGAACTGAATCGCATAGCCGAGTCTGATGGTCCGCAGGAGCCACCGGGACGGGCTGGGGAGCGCTAACCAGGCTCTGAGAGACCGCACCAGCGGGGCCAACGGGCCCACCGACATGCCCGCGGTGGGGCAGCGAGGTGGAACACAGGGACCGGCCCCAGGGCCTGTGACGGCCTGGCCTGTGACGGCAGGGGGCGGGGTCTGGGTGTGTAGTGTAGCACTCACCTGATTTCTCCTCGCGTGGGAGGAGACACAGGAACCCGGCTTGAGGCTTGTGACAGCCCGGCGTTTGACGACTTGAAGCGGGGACTGGAGTGCTACTGCCCTTACCTGGTTCCACGAATGGGCAGGAGGGGTGCTCTTGGGCAACCACCCGCTGCCTGCTGGCGAGAGAGGAGGAGGGAAGCGATCCTGTGATGCACGGATCACCACTCTGGTGAGATTGAGGAGACCGCTCTTTACTGATGTTTTGGGTACCGCTGGCTGCTGGGCCAGCGGCGGAACAAAATGAACAAAAGATACTCCACCCGGCCCTCCTCCGGGGGAGGGAGTGGTGCAGTCACCATCTCCCGATGAGCAGTCTCCTCCATCTCTGGGTCGACCGTCCCAGGGCCTCTTGCACTTGCGCTTTGCCGCCAGGTTTGGCGGGGGCCTGGACGGGCTGGGCGTCCTGCCTGCGACCGGCTCCACGACGCTGCCTGGTGAAAGGCTGCTGCGGCTGCGCGGGAGCGGGGGCGGCCGCAGGGGGGCGCCCACGGCGACGAGCAGGCTGAGTGGCTGCAGCCGGAGTGAAAGCAGCAGGTTTCCTCCGGCGCATGATGTGTTTGCCTCAGTCTGCTTCTGGGCTGCCGAGAACTGCTGGGCAAAGCTCTCGACAGCGTCGCCGAAAGGGCCGGTCTGTGACACAGGAGCATTCAGGAACTGTACCTTCTCCTGCTCCTTCATGTCAGCGAGACACAGCCAGAGATGGCGCTCCTGGACATCGCACGACCCAGAGACTGTGCGGTCACCTTCGTCACTCGTAGCGCGAGGTCCGTCGCAGCACGCAGCTCATGTAGAACCGCCAGGTCGTGACCACCCTCGTGCAGGTCTTTCAGTGCTTTGGCCTGGTGGACCTGCAGCAACGCCATAGCGTGGAGGGCGGAAGCCGCCTCCCCACAGGCTCTATAAGCACTGCCAGTTAGACCTGACGAATACTTAGAGGCCCGTGAGGGGAGACACGGATCACCCCGCAGGGTGGAAGCGGCTGTTGGACACAGTTGCATGGCCACAGACCGTTCCACCGAGGGGACGCCCGCATACCCCAAAGCGGCTCCACCATCGAGGGTGGTGAGAGCGGAAGAACTACAAGACGTGTTTCGGGCAGTGAAAGGTGCCCTCCACAATCTTGTCAGCTCCTCATGCACTTCCGGAAAGAATGGCACCGGAGGGGGGCGCTGAGAACCAGCGCCACCCCCACCGAGGAACCACTCGCCCAGCCTCGAAGGATCGGGACACGGTGGCTTTTTAGGATTCCACACGAGCCCGACATTCTCGGCGGCCCGGGAAAGCATAGCCGTCATCTCTGGGTCTGGCACGGACAACGCTACCACACCCGAAGGGGGCAACGCAGCCGGGTCGTCATCCCCGGAGAGAGAGGGCCCGCCCTCCGATGCAGTGATCGACATCTGGTCGTCAGAGGGGGCACCGAAGGAAACGCGTGGCCAGCGCGCTCCTTCGGCAGCTCCACCGGCTGCGGAGTGCTTGAGGGGTGAGGAGCTCCACTTGGGGAAGCCCTCACCGTAATCCTCAAATCACCTCTAACTCCACCGGATCCAGTGTGCACGCCGGATCACGGCAGGCAGAGGGACTCTGCCATGTTTGACATAGCAGAGTCGCACTCCGAGATGGTCATGTCCCCGCAAGAAGAACATGAACCATCCACGAAAGCCACCTCAGCGTGCTGAATGCCCAGACACGTGAGGAAGCGATCGTGACCGTCCTGAGGCGCCAGGAAACGACCACACCCAGAAACGCACGGGTGAAAAGACATCTTTAAAAAGACGCGATCACCCGTGTTGCTCTTTTAGAGAAATTGCTCTTTCAGAGAAATGCTCTTTTAGTGCTGAAGCACGCAGGGGAGCTGGCCACCGCACACTCCTAGTGTGGCTGTCAGCAGGAAGACGATCTTTCTCTCCTGGACACCGTGACCACCGCTGCCGCGCCGTAACGCCCGCACTCGCTCACAGAACACTCTCTTGGAAGGGAGAGCAGTAGCTTTAACCACTACCGCTCGGCTCCGAAGCGAAAGGATAATTGATGCGGTGCATCAGCTGCCTCTTATGCTCATGCTGTGATCAGCGGCAGCTGGATGCAATAATCGCATGCCAATGTCCATTGGCTCGTTTAGTTACACTCGAAGTGGATTGGTCTCTCTGGCGAGATCCCAATTTCGTCGGTCATCCGACGTGACTCGGAGTGACCGACTGAAAGGGGAACCCAAAATTACTGGACTTAATGACTACAGACTTGTGGCTCTAACGTCTGTGGTCATGAAGTCATTCGAAAAACTGGTTTTGGCTGATCTGAAGCCCTCCACTGGACCCTTACTGGACCCCCTGCAGTTTGCCTACAGAGCAAACAGGTCTGTAGATGATGCAGTCAACACTACATCCTGCAACATCTAGACAGACCAGGGACTTATGTGAGGATCCTGTTTGTGGACTTCAGCTCAGCTTTTAACACGATCATTCCAAACCTCCTCCTGCCCAAACTAACTCAGCTCTCAGTGCCCACCTCCGTCTGTCAGTGGATCACCAGCTTCCTGACAGACAGGCAGCAGCTAGTGAGGCTGGGAAAATTCTCATCCAGCACCCGTACGATCAGCACCGGCGCCCCCCAGGGTTGTGTCCTCTCCCCACTGCTCTTCTCCCTCTACACCAACGACTGCACCTCTAAAGACCCCTCTGTCAAACTCCTGAAGTTTGCAGATGACACCACAGTCATCGGCCTCATTCAGGATGGTGACGAGTCTGCTTACAGACTGGAGGTTAAAGAGCTGGCTGTCTGGTGCAGTCTTAACAACCTGGTGTTGAACACACTCAAAACAGTGGAGATGATCGTGGACTTCAGGAGAAACCCCCCTGCACTCCCCCAACTCACCATCATGAACAGCACTGTGACTGCAGTGGAGTCATTCAGATTCCTGGGCACCATCATCTCTCAGGACCTGAAGTGGGACATTCACATAGACTCTATTGTCAAAAAGGCCCAACAAAGGTTGTACTTCCTTCGCCAGCTGAGGAAGTTCAACCTGCCACAGGAGCTGCTGAAACAGTTCTACTCCGCTATCTTTGAATCCATCCTCTGCACTTCAATAACTGTCTGGTTCAGCTCAGCTACCAAATCTGACTTCAGAAGACCTACAGAGGGTAGTCCGGACTACTGAGCGAATCATTGGTACAACCCTCCCCACTCTCCAAGAACTGTACTTATCCAGAGTGAGCAAAAGGGCTAGCAAAATCACTCTGGACCCCTCACACCCAGCACACTCCCTCTTTGAACTGTTGCCGTCTGGTTGACGCTACAGAGCTCAGAGCACCAGAACGGCCAGGCACAGGAACAGTTTGCCCTCAGGCAATCCATCTCTTGAACACTTGAACACTTAACAATAAACATGAAACACACAACACTATCATACATTTATATTTTTAACACATACTTATTGCATTTCAAATTTGCACCTAACATACCTGTACATACTAAACTGTCTATTTTGTATATTGTGTTTGTGCTATTTTGCACATTGTCTATTTTGTATATTTGTATATTATTATCTTTATTATCTGTGTCTTGTCTTGTCACTGTCATTCTGTCGCACTGTGGAGCTTCTAACACCAAAACAAATTCCTCGTATATGTAAACATACCTGGCAATAAAGCTAATTCTGATTCAGATATATATATATATATATATATATATATATATATATATATATATATATATATATATACACAGTCAGGTCCATAAATATTGGGACATCGACACAATTCTAACATTTTTGGCTCTATACACCATCACAATGGATTTCAAATGAAATGAACAAGATGTGCTTTAACTGCAGACTGTCAGCTTTAATTTGAGGGTATTTACATCCAAATCAGGTGAACGGTGTAGGAATTACAACAGTTTGCATATGTGCCTCCCACTTCTTAAGGGACCAAAAGTAATGGAACAGAATAATAATCATAAATCAAACTTTCACTTTTTAATACTTGGTTGCAAATCCTTTGCAGTCAATTACAGCCTGAAGTCTGGAACGCATAGACATCACCAGACGCTGGGTTTCATCCCTGGTGATGCTCTGCCAGGCCTCTACTGCAACCGTCTTCAGTTCCTGCTTGTTCTTGGGGCATTTTCCCTTCAGTTTTGTCTTCAGCAAGTGAAATGCATGCTCAATCGGATTCAGGTCAGGTGATTGACTTGGCCATTGCATAACAGTCCACTTCTTTCCCTTCAAAAACTCTTTGGTTGCTTTTGCAGTATGCTTTGGGTCATTGTCCATCTGCACTGTGAAGCGCCGTCCAATGAGTTCTGAAGCATTTGGCTGAATATGAGCAGATAATATTGCCCGAAACACTTCAGAATTCATCCTGCTGCTTTTGTCAGCAGTCACATCATCAATAAATACAAGAGAAACAGTTCCACTGGCAGCCATACATGCCCACGCCATGACACTACCACCACCATGCTTCACTGATGAGGTGGTATGCTTAGGATCATGAGCAGTTCCTTTCCTTCTCCATACTCTTCTCTTCCCATCACTCTGGTACAAGTTGATCTTGGTCTCATCTGTCCGTAGGATGTTGTTCCAGAACTGTGAAGGCTTTTTTAGATGTCGTTTGGCAAACTGGGTTTACAATGGTTTACATCTTGTGGTGAACCCTCTGTATTCACTCTGGTGAAGTCTTCTCTTGATTGTTGACTTTGACACACATACACCTGCCTCCTTGGAGAGTGTTCTTGATCTGGCCAACTGTTGTGAAGGGTGTTTTCTTCACCAGGGAAAGAATTCTTCGGTCATCCACCACAGTTGTTTTCCGTGGTCTTCCGGGTCTTTTGGTGTTGCTGAGCTCACCGGTGCGTTCCTTCTTTTTAAGAATGTTCCAAACAGTTGTTTTGGCCACACCTAATATTTTTGCTATCTCTCTGATGGGTTTGTTTTGTTTTTTCAGCCTAATGATGGCTTGCTTCACTGATAGTGACAGCTCTTTGGGTCTCATCTTGACAGTTGACAGCAACAGATTCCAAATGCAAATAGCATACTTGAAATGAACTCTGGACCTTTTATCTGCTCATTGTAATTGGGATAATGAGGGAATAACACACACCTGGCCATGGAACAGCTGAGAAGCCAATTGTCCCATTACTTTTGGTCCCTTAACAAGTGGGAGGCACATATGCAAACTGTTGTAATTCCTACACCGTTCACCTGATTTGGATGTAAATACCCTCAAATTAAAGCTGACAGTCTGCAGTTAAAGCACATCTTGTTCGTTTCATTTGAAATCCATTGTGGTGGTGTATAGAGCCAAAAATGTTAGAATTGTGTCGATGTCCCAATATTTATGGACCTGACTATATATATATATATATATATATATATATATATATATATATATATATATATATATATTAAAAAAATTTCTCAAGTGTGCATACTAATTTTTCCTATTCCATTTAGATTCCTTTTTTATTTTATTTTTATTTACATTCATTCATTTATTATAAATAGATTTTTCATATTGTTTTCCTATTTTCCTAAAATTTTCCTATTTATTTAGTTTGGCTTTTTTTTTTTTTTTCGTTTTCTTTATTTTATTGTACTATTTTTTTTATATGTTGTGAGAAAGTATCAGTACCATATGAGTACATCAGTGTTTGTTTGGTTGGTTGTTTAATTAATTAATTTATTTATTTATTAAAATATATTTTACAATTTGTTATATTTTAATTACATTTTATTTTATACACTGTGAGCAAGTGTACAATATAACTTCAAACTAAAAATGTTTAATCTTTGGTAGAGATGCACAGTATATCAGTACCATATCAGTTATGTCAGTACCATATCGGCAGGTATTTGTTTACTTTAAAAAACATATTTATTTTTTTATTAATCTTAATTGTGCATGCCCTATTTTATTTTATTTTATTTTATTTTACTTTAATGTTTGGTATCTGATAAAAGTTTAATACAGCAATTAAATAAATGTATTAATAAAGCAAATAAGGTTCAAGTTGAGTGTGAATTTGGAGCTTCACCAAGACCATCAACACAAGGTTACGTGAACGGTGCACTTGAGTGTAGGAGACAAAAGACTTTGTATCATATTTATTGTCAAAATTTGCACTCTTGTTTATAAAAGACTCACTAGTGTGGCGTGGGCACTAAAGCCCTTTCACAACTCATGATTTGGACAATTCAGTGTCATGATCCAAACACGACACTTCCTGCGAGTGCATTAACAGATTGGAAGGTGTAAAGAAGTGAGTGGATCTCATGAAACACATCTGAGTCACAGCAGAAAGAGAAGACAGAGAGAGATCCATCTCTTTATTAGATTACAATTACATGAAATTGCGAGTGCTCTGTTCTAAACAGCAGATAAAAGATAAAATGAACGAAATGCTCACACAGAGTGAGCTGAATGATAAATGATAGTGAATAGTGAAACAAAGAACGAGTCATATCCTAGGGGGGTCATGTAACAACAGAAAAACGTCACTTCGGCTAGCGTTTCGCAAATGATTGACTGTCATCCGCGATCATCTCTCCCCAAAAAGTGCCAAACTGGGAAAGAAAGCATGACTTGAAATGACTTCAATAGCTTTTACCTCGATCGGTAAGATGAGTCACGCAAAGGGAAAAGTGATAAATACTAGGCCTGACTAAAGAAGTGACAGTGGGTTGGCAAATTTTAGGCCATTTCATTCACCCTTTCCTCCGTTTTATTCTTCCCTTGTCTTGTTAAAGTGAGCACAATAGAGTTTCCTGCCTCCCTCCCACTTTCTCGGCTCTATGAATATCTCTGCACTCCATCTCGCTTTGCAATCTTGGCGTGATTCAGACATAACAAATGCCAGCTTGTTCTCTTTCATAACTTCCTTGTCTTTCACTTCTCTATTATGCTGTCACTTCGTTTTATTTGACTGTCGACGTCAGTTTCTGTCTGTTTGCATTTATATTTTTGTGTGCAGATGAACCTGATAGCCCATCCGGATGAAGCGACACAAAGCAAAGATGACATTGATTTAATTGCTAGCGATACCCGTCCAGTGAAACTTGTGTTACTGAATTACATGCACACTAGGTCGTCGTGTCCCTATACACTGATTAACTTACTTTAATTAGAATTAAAATCAAAGCACTTGTGCATGAAACACAAGCTCAATTTGCTGGATTCAGAGTCGTGGGCAGATATTGATCTGTCATCGTACACATCATTGCAACGGTGGAGAACTGTGTACTGGTATATTGATGTGTTGTATTTTTTCCAGTAGTGGCTTTAAAGACTTAAAGGAACAGTTCACCTAAAAATAAAAATATTTAAATCATGTCGTTCCAAGCCTGTATGACTTTCTTCCTTTTATATGTACACTATTGGTCAAAAGTTTGGAATTTATTTATTTATTTATTTGAAGAAGTCTCTTATGCTCATCGAGGCTGCATTTATTTGACCAAAATACAGAAATCAGTACTATTGTGAAATATTATTACAATTTAAAATAACTGTTTTCTACTTTAAATATATTTTCAAATGTAATTTATTCCTTTGATGCAAAGCTGAATTTTTAGCAGCAATTGCTCCAGTCTTCAGTGTCACATGATCTTTCAAAAATCATTCTAATATGCTGATTTGCTGTTCAAAAAAACATTTCTTATTATTATTTTCAATGTTAAAACAGTTGTGCTGCTTTTTGTGGAATCCTTGATATTTTTATCTTTAATGAATAGAAGGCTCAAATGAACAAAATATCTGAAATGGAAATTTGCTGTAACATTATGTTTTTTACTGTCAATTTTTATCAATTTAATGCGACCTTGCTGAATAAAAGTGTTAATTTTTTTCTTTCTTTTGTCTTTTTTTTTATTACTTACTCCAACCTTTTGAAGGTGGAGTACATGGTTTCCATAAAAAAAATATTAAGCATATCAAGCTCATGTAACATGAAAACTCTAGTAATATCTGCTGAAAATTTAGTTTTGCCATCACAGGAACAAAGAGCATTTTAAAATATATTTAAATAGTAAACAGTTATTTTAACTTCTAATAACATTTCACAATAATAATATTTGAAATAAATGTAGCCTTGGTGACCATAAGTCTTTTTTAAAAATGTAATTATTCCAAACTTCTGACTGGTAGTGTATGTCCTTTTCCTATAAATGAGTGTCACGTTTCTGATTGCTGCCGCATCCTGGATACACATGACATGTTCTCTGCAAGCAAAAGCCACAAAACCACAAAACAAATGCACATACGGAAAACATCGTGAACACACGTTTACTCACGCATCAAGCTGACAAGCAAACCATCCCGCTGGGACTGAGGTCAAATAAAGCACAGGCTATATAAAGCCATGCTTGTGTTTCGCTAACCACTGCTGTCAATCAAAATGCACAATCTTTAAAAAAAGAGAGAGCATACGTGAGACAGAATCTGTTAGTGGGGTTTTATTTGTTAACAAATCTATTTTTAAGAAATCATTCCATGGACTGACTCATATTTTTTGTTCACTCCATTATTTGCAGTATTTACTGTAGTTTGTTTCTGTCAAGAAATATGTTTTTTAAAGAATCATTTGAATGAACGATTCAGTGAATCACTCAAAGGCCAACTGGTGATGAAAGATGCAGAAATGGCCACTGAACAAATGTGAATGAATCTTTTTGGTGAACAGATTATATTATACAGATATTGTGTGTGTGTGTGTGTGTGTGTGTGGGTGGGTGTGTGTGTGTGTGTGTGAGAGAGAGAGATAGAGCAAAGGAGTGTGTCCTTGAGTCGAGCTGGTTGGAGAAGATCAAACATGTTGGGATTAGAGGACATCCTAACGTGCTGCTCTCAGTGCTTGTTCATCACATACTGGCCAGAACAGCGTCCAAACACATCCATCACACACCGTACCTTTATCTGTAATACTCATGAACACTCCCTCAGTTCCTTGAGCTAGTACACACTCGCTTTCTGACACAAACAAACAAATCCATGACCGTTTGGACATCTGGCATGACGTCCTCAGTGTCTGCATATGTACATTGTGATCTTATTCCTCAGAATTTCATTGTAGTGGTTTAATGTGAACAATATAAGCAAGATTCGTATTATAATAAATAAACATTCTTGAAATGAAACAAGTATGTTATGCCATTTTCTATTAAAGTTACGACCATCTCCAACCTTTTACTCACTTTTGGCACTTGGTAAGTGTTAATTTTAGACTCCGTATGCAAATGTGTGTGATGCATGGTTTTCAATGTACTTTAAGTGGGTCACTGTCTGTTTCTATCCGCACTGTGGCAAACAGAGGGAGCCGTGTTGTCATTTCCTCTGCAGCAAAACCCAGGAGTAATTTCATGCATTTGCAAATGTATTTATTTGGATGAGAATGATTTAATTTATTCATTTATTTAATGCCATTAAAGAGCAAATTCAAAAGTGCAGCTTGTTTATTGCTTGTGGAAGCGGGATAAACACAGTACAGCAGGTTCTGTTTAACTCATGCAGTATTTAATCTACTAATTTCTGTTCCTGTCAGAGCCCTGGATAGTAGCCACCTTTCGTCAGGAGCGTGTGCGAAGAAGACTCTTCCTCTGAAGAAGCTGGAATATGAGAAGCTGCAGTGGCCCAGATTAGACATGGAACAGGAGATGATGCTCAACAGCTGCATAATGAGCTCCCTTTGGAGGATGAACGTAGGGATGCATGTCTGCAATCACCTCTGAGACATCTGCTTTTGTGTGGGGGTCAAAACATTTCAGCATTTTTGAAGATCAAGGACATTGACCTTTCGCTAAGCCCCATATTCAAGGGATGGATCACCCAAAAATGGAAATTCTGGCATCACTTATGCATGCATTTCTTCCTACTGACTTCCAATGTACAATCTTAACAATAAAGGTTCCAAAAGGAACCAATTTTAGTTCCCAAAGAAACTTTCAGCGAACAGTTCTTAAAATAATCATGTTTTTCTTAGTATAAAGAATAATTTAATGTTTTTCCAGAAAAAAAAAATGTCCAATATTAGGGGCTTTTGCACCGGGGGAACCTTTTCGTAGTTCCTAGAACTACTGGCAGAAGTTCCCGCTTTTTGGCGTGTTCGCACCGCAGGAACTAGGAACGTATTTAGTTTAGGAACTCCAATTGGGGGGAACTAATTTAGCTTCAGAGTAGGGTCTAAAACAGTTCTATAGGAACTACAAGTGACATAAGTGTATGCTTATTGGCCAAATGCATACGAAACATCGGCTACCCGGCATTTTTAAAAAGCTGTGTAAAAATATTTACTCCACGAACATGGAAAACAGCGATAACGGCAGTTACCTGTTTTCTGTAGCGTTTTGTTCTTTTCTCAGCCTCGATGATATGTAACATTGCAAGTTGTCATAGGAGATTTAGTTAGATTTTCATACTCTTTCAATCACGTAAATTGTTCCCAATAGGAATGGAAAGGTTCTATGGATGAAGACAAAAAAAAAAAAAAAGGCTTTTTTTTGTATTCCACAGAAGAAAGAAAGTCAAACTGGCTTGGAATGACATGACATTTTGGGGTGAACAATCGCTTTAGAAGCATTACTGGCCAATCCTACCTAAGCAACTATTGCCACAGAAACTGTGCTGCTCTCAAATCTTCTATTTTTTACTATTCATTGCTATTCATTCATTCATAAAGCTTGTCTTAATAAGCTACAGTAACCAAGGGGTGGAGCTTAGTGAATGGTCATTTGCAGAGTTAAGCTTTGTTTTTTACGCCTATGCGTGCGTCTGTTTACAGTGCACATGACGCAAATTTCGTCACCAGAAAAGTATGTGCAAACTGTATGCTCACCACCCAAGGCTACATCTTCGACTGTACGCATACTCTAACGTGCGCATACAAAACCGTAGTATAGTTTGGGCCTTAAATAGTGAGTTTTACAGTAGATGAGCAATCAAAGACGCGTTTTATTGTTTGGACAGGAGTTCTTTAGTACTTCATTAAATTTGTCTTTCTTTGCATTGTAGTAATTTTTGGCCAGGAAATGATGGAGTGGATGGATATCAGGAAGTGTTGCAAGCTGGATTTGAACTCACATAATCCATATGAGCACCATAGCTTGATGCAATGGAAAATATGACCACAGGATGACTGAAGTACTTCTTTAAGAAACAGCTCACCCAAAAATAATTTATGTTTCTTTTGTATATTTATTTTAAAAAATTAATTAATTAATAATAAAAAAAAACATAAAACATAAAACTGATCCATATTGGCTTGAATAATGCTTCTTGTGTTCTGCAGAATAAATGGATTTGGAACAAAATGAGAGTAAATCATGACAGATTTTCATTTCTGAGGGAACTATCCCTTTAATAGCTTTTGTTTATTCCTCTCATAATAATGCACCTTCATCAATTGTCGAGTTAGCTTGAGAGCCATTTTTCATTTTAATGTGTTTTCAGACAGCACACACAACAAGTCCCAAAAACTGAAACAAGCTTCAATTATGTCAAGAACCCGTTTGGAGGCTTTGGCTTGTTATACAAGCTTTGCAGAATGAGATACTGCCCATATTATGCAGCTGATTTAGCCCTCTGTTGTCCAGTTCCTCTGTTATCTTCCTCTCTGAGCACATAGCTCTCTTTCTTGCTGTTCTTACTGCAAAACCCACATTAGGATGAGATAAACACAGCAGTGGAAGCATCTACACATCAGTCCAATGCAATCGACTCAATAGACGCACTTTGCGGCCAGAGGACGTGTTTACAGAAGCTAAGCCCCTATTAAACAAACATCTGTTCAAGAGACACGGACTATTCCACGCTCAGTAAGCTGCAAGTGACGTTCTTTCATAAGAGTGCTGGCAACTCCCATAATCCATTGCTTGGGTCCTTGCATTAGGCTTCAGAAATGTGCAGATGAAGCAGCAAACACACAGTATGTGTCCAGTTCTAATGGCTTTTAAGTTAAAAAAAAAAAAAAAAAAAAAAAAAAAAAACTTACTTTAAAATTTCCTTTTCTCCTCTTTTCCAGAGACTGTTTTTCTCAGAAATGGACAGAAGTAGGTCACGCCGTGAGCATAAGAGACTAGCTTTAGCAGACCTCAGCTGCAAGCTAAATGCACCTGTCCAGTCCTTCACCTCACAATCTCACCTGTCTCTTACAACAGCTGTTTAAATGCCAGCAGACGCTGCAGAAGAGCTAAAGGCAAGTTATAATTGCATTTCATGTCCAAATTAGAGACAGAGTCAAGCTAACCTTAATTATCTTAACACAACCTGCACAAAGGTGCTCAGGAAATAAAATGGCACAGAGCAGAAACATTTTAAAAGGGTCATAATCTCTAGATAGACTCTTTATACACATTTTTATGGAAAAGTGATTTAAGGACTATAGAAAAAAAATAGCTAATTAAAAGTCATTTGATTTAAAATGCTTAAATAAAGGCATGCATTTGTTGTAATTTGATTAGTCATAGTCATTTAAATAAAAAAAAAAACATTTTAAATGGAAATGACACAAATTAAACAAAAAAAAAAAGAATAAAAAAATGTAAAAGTAAATTTTAAAATATTTGTAAAAGTTTTAAAATATTGCTTTATCTGCTCACCATTGTTTCACACACAATATTTTATATAGGCCTATATATATATATATATATATATATATATATATATATATATATATATATATTTTTTTTTTTTTTTTTTTTTTTTTTTTTTTTTTTTTAGCAATAGCAATTATTCCAAGCTGGTAGCACAAATACATATAATTACATACTGACATTTTGTAATAAATAAATAGTCTGCTCACATTTTGTTTCATTCAGTTCCCTACCATGTTGGAAAATGTATACCAATTTTTTTTTACACCAATAATACCAAACTGGTATGTGCACAGATTTTTTTTTTTTTAATAACAGTACACAAAAAATAAACACATAAATAAATAAATAATCTTTTAAAATATTATTTTAATTGGTTGTCTGGTCTGTTTCAGAATCAGAATCAGAATCAGAATGAGCTTTATTGGCCAGGTATTTTTACACATACAAGGAATTTGTTATAGTGACAGAGGCTCCACAGTGCAACAGAAAGACAGCAACAGGACAGGACACAGATAATAAAAGAATAATATACAAATATACAAATAGGCATTGTACAAAATAGCAAAAACACAATATATAATATAGACAATTATGTATGTACAGTTATGATATGTGCAAATTTGAAATGAAAAAAAGTATGTGTGGTGAATAAATAATATATTATAGTGTTGAGTGTTCCGCGTTTATTGTCAAGTGTTCATGAGATGGATTGCCTGAGGGAAGAAACTGTTTCTGTGTCTGGTCGTTCTGGTGCTCAGAGCTCTGTAGCGTCGACCAGACGGTAACAGTTCAAAGAGGGAGTGTGCTGGATGTGAGGGGTCCAGAGTGATTTTGCCAGCCCTTTTGCTCACTCTGGATGAGTACAGTTCTTGGAGAGTGGGGAGGGGTGTACCAATGATTCGCTCAGCAGTCCAGACTACCCTCTGTAGTCTTCTGAGGTCAGATTTGGTAGCTGAGCTGAACCAGACAGTTATTGAAGTGCAGAGGACGGATTCAATGATGGCGGAGTAGAACTGTTTCAGCAGCTCCTGTGGCAGGTTGAACTTCCTCAGCTGGCGAAGGAAGTACAACTTCTGCTGGGCCTTTTTGACAATGGACTCAATATGATTGTCCCACTTCAGGTCCTGAGAAATTGTGGTGCCCAGGAATCTGAATGACTCCACTGCAGTCACAGTGCTGTTCATGATGGTGAGTGGGGGGAGTGCAGGGGGGTTTCTCCTGAAGTCCACGATCATCTCCACAGTTTTGAGCGTGTTAAGCTTTCAAACTATTTAGTAGTAGTAGTAGTAGCATTGGCACAATTCCCTACTATTATTTACTACTTATTATTTATACCAATAATACCAAGTTACCAGATTCATTTAATTTTATAATGACGTTAAGTAAAAAATAAATATTTTTAAAAATAAAGTAACATCTTTTAGAGCACCATTTTATATGCTTGCCATTGTTTAAAGCTATTTTTTAATTTTTGTTAGCACAATTCTCTACATTCCCTATTATTTTATTTTTTAATGGCATTATGAGGCTTTATGTGTGTTTGGAGTATATTCATAGAGTAAATTAAAGTTGCACAAGCTCCTAAATAACACTCTTACTCCTTAGTCTCTCATTGACTAGTGTTTCCACTCTTCCGATCTCTTCTTCTCCTCCTCTAGATCTCAATTTGTTATCTTCCTCTTTGTCTCAGTGGTTATTTTCTGTGTTTTTTTCCTCCACCCTATTATTACAGAGGTAGTTCTTGTGGCTTTACTTTTCCTAGACCCCTGTTCTCCATAATGGCTTCTTTCCGATCCGTAATGTGTCTGTCGATAGCAGCATTGCTGACCCTGATCCGCCCTGCCTCAGCGGCCTGTCACAGCCTAACTAGTGTGTTGGGTACATGACTTACACATCGGGATCTTTGCAAGGTGTAAGTCAATCAAACTCTGCCAGTCTTTCGTATATTATGCCATACTTTCAAAACTGTGACTAAGATCAGGCATAACTGCAGACAGTTGATTGATCTTAATGGTTGATTTAATTTAATCACCACCTTTTAAGATAATCATCTGTTTATTGATTTTTTTTTTTTTAATTTATTTTTTTTTTTTTAAATAGTCATTATTTTTAGGGATACACAATATATTGTTGGAATTGTTTGTTTCCTTAAACTGTATTGTTGATCGGACATTTACTAATTGAAAACAGTTTTTAAAATAGTCATTATTTTTAGAGATGCCCAATTTTTACAGTTTTTTTCCCCCCGATGTAGTGGTATTAAATATTTAATTGTGCCATCATCCAATGCTCATTTAAAAAAGATAATTTAATAACACTGTTAAATGTAATCTTTCGCAAGATATCAGAATAAATATAAATTTTTTCATACTGTATATTATAATTTTTTTAATGCCTAACTTCACTTGTAGCATTTGAAAAAAAAAATAGTCTTTAAGTTTTTAGTGTTTAATTTTTCGTGTATTCAGGAAAAAAAAATTAATACGCTAATACGCTTCTTCAACAGGATTTGCTGAATTTCAGGCGCTGATTAATACAGGATTTTGGGACGGCGGACAGCTGTGGGATTCACAGCCCATGAGGATGCTCATTTGAGCCGTCGGATCTGCTCTGCATCCTTGATATTGCTACTGCAGACCCAAGGTACCTAAGAAGATCATGTAGATTACGGCTGCTCTCTCAGAGATGAGAATTAATAATAGGACGGTCTGATATCTCATGTGTGCACAAATATCGTAAGGGTTTAAGCAGACAGAAAGGGATTGAAAACAAATGATTTTCTTTTAAAGATCAATGTCTCTTCAGTGATCTAAGTCATCAAAAATAGATTAAATATATCAACCAGATTCAGATAGGAAGCAAATCATTGTCCTGTTCTGCGGTTGAGAATAAAGGCAGGAGATTTAGAGTATTTGAGCCTAATATTTACAAAAGAAACAGCTCTGTTTTTCTCACGCACATCTCATCACACACACACACACACACACACACACACACACACACACACGTTTAGTGGTAGTGGGAGTCTGTTATAGCTGTCCGGGTCAGATAAGATTGCACACTTAACACCCACATACTTTGTAATGAAGTTGAGGATATGCACATTTCTAATGTTGCAAATAATACAGCTACTCCCACACTGTGCTTTCCCTCCCTCTTTCTCTGCAGTCAGCGTGAAACTATCTCGTCTCATCAGCAAACCCTGGGCTTTTTGTGCTGCGTTCTACAGCTTTGTCTCGCTTTGTTTCTCCAGGCAAAAGGTCCAACCCTCAAATCTCAGAGGGTCTTTTTGAGGTAATCAATCAGTTTTTACAGAAATCTTGCAAACTATTTAATTAAATTATGACTTATCTACAATGTGGTCCCAAAAGACGACTAGTGGAGATGCTTCTATTTTGCATTTTTTTTTTAAATATGTATTTTATTATTAGTGTTATTTTTTTAAATAGATAACACTGTTAATATAATAATTTAGTAATTTATTTAATTTATAGTATTTAAAATGTAATGTCTGAAATAATATATAAAATAGATTAATGTTAATATAAACAATAATATGATTTTCATTACAAAAAATCTTAATTTTCACTACATTTGCATAAATTGTAGTGTTGCGTCTGGCAGGTCCAACTGTTCAACCCTGTTACTCAAGTTAGTGTAGAAAAAAACAATAAAAAATTATGAGAAATATAGGTTATAAATAACTAGTTATAATAACTATAAACCAACATTTGGTCCCAAATTACAAGGCTCTGTTGAGTAGTAGCTTCTTTTAATCTAAATTTCCAACCCTGTTATCCATTCTAAGTACATTAAGTACATTAAATTTTATATAACATACACACACACACACATATAAACTGTTACAAATACTTAATATAATATAATAATATATTAAAAAATTTTAAGTATTATTTTTAACAATTAATAATGTAATTATTGATGCAATATATAATATTAATGTAAATAAACTGTAAAATATATTCATGTTAATATAAACAATAATACTTTGCATTTAAAAAAATATATATTTTCACTACATTTCACTACATACGTTTGTCAAGCTCAGCCATTCAACTCTGTTACCAAACTTACTGTATGAAAAATTAAAAAACACATATTTCTTGTATAATAGTTAATATACTGTATAAACCCACATTTGGTCCCAAACAACACTGCTGAGTAGTAGCTTCATTTAATCTAAATTTACAACCCTGTTACCCATTCTACTGTTTTATTTAATTGTAATTAAATATACTTAAATGTATATTTAATAAAACACACACATATTGTAATACATCTTA
Organism: Spinibarbus caldwelli; assembly: GCA_039654775.1. Taxonomy (NCBI): domain Eukaryota; kingdom Metazoa; phylum Chordata; class Actinopteri; order Cypriniformes; family Cyprinidae; genus Spinibarbus; species Spinibarbus caldwelli. The sequence continues at coordinate 8,898,041 of CM077267.1, forward strand.
TATATCTTGTTATAAATATATCTTTGTGCATTCTGGCTAAACCTTAAATAAAAAGAAAAAGGACAGACTGTACAGTTTTGCACTCTGCACATAGATAGACAGATGTCTTTATTTCTGATTTATCTGTCTTCTCTCTCTGCCCCTCTGTCATATTGTTCCAGTCTGACTCCAACTCATCTACACACACACAGTCTGAGCGTGACTCATAGTGAATGTGCTGTTTCAGAAAACAACTCATGCTTTTGATGAGGTTGCTGAACTTTTGGCCTGTGACTGCACATCTTTGGTAGAGCCATGAAAAGCAGCTTGACTTTCGAGAATCAACCGGAAAAGCAATTTAATGCAAAAAAATGGCTCTGAAATACGTTTTTTTCCCTTCTTTCTGGCACATAACTTGAACGCGACCGCTGGGAGACAGCATTTTTCTTTTGATGTACGGAAAGCCGAGGTTAATCCAAATCTGCCTGCCTGCGATTTTCACAATGTATTACTTGAGCTTTAAATGTAAGTAATGGCTTTTCTATTCTGGGAGAGACCGCTGATGATTTTGTAGGAGTTGGAAAAGAAGCAAAGGGTTGAGAGGAAGAACCAGGGTGGAACGAAGAAAGCAAAAAGGAAGGTAAATGACATAAACAGAGAAAAAATAGAATGAGAAAGAGTGGGGAATGACTGTAAAGAAGAGAAAGGCTCTAAAGAGAGTGGGGGCTATAGTCTCAGCGGGGTTCGTTTAATGCAAACCTGTAATTAGCACACCCTGCTGCTCAAACTCCTGTCTTGTCTGCACCTAAAGAAGGTTATCACGGGACGAAACCGCTAATATCACACAGCCCAGCTGTAATTTATACTCTCTCTCTTTCTCTTCCACACATACTTAATGCAGGTAGAGTTAAATGTGAACAGCAGTACCTGTATGTCTCTTAAAAGGTGCTTAAAATGTTATTCATTGTTATGGCAACAAACTGTAAATATGTTGATCTTTTTTTCTTTTCTTTTTTTTTACAGTATTACTGCTTTTTATGTTTGCATTTCCTCTATTGTACTACAAACCAAACTATTCATCAAAAGATCACGTTAAAGATCGTTAAATTATTTGTGCATACCTAATTAATATTCATGAGCTATACTGTACATGAGTCTGTCTGTGACATTTATTAATGTTAATATAAACAATAATATACTCAGTTTTATTGTACTCAATCTACTCAATCTTGGCACAAAGTGTTGCGTTTGTCTAACCCGACTGTTCAACCCTGTTACCCAAGTTACTGTAAGAAAAAATAATGAATAAATATTTGTGCTTAATTTATGGGAAATATAAGTTATAAAAAACTATAAACCCACATTTGGTCCTAAACTAGACAGGCTCTATTGAGTAACAGCTTCATTTACTCTAAATTTGCAACCCTGTTACCCATTATGCTGTTTTTTTTTTTTATTTGATTAATTTTAATTAAATTAATTATAATATATATATATATATATATATATATATATATATATATATATATATATATATATATATATATATATATATATATAAGTGTGTGTGTGTGTGTTCATATATGCTATGCATTTCCCATTATTTTATTTTCATTACAAAAATCTTCATTTTAACTAATTTTTAATTAAGCTTAATTTAATTTAGTTTAATTTGAACTAATAATTTTCTCAAATTTTGCTCAAATTGTAGTGTTGCATTTCTTTTCATTTAAAAGAAATATAAATAACTGTAAAAAAACATTTGGTCCCAAACCATATAAGCTCTATTGAGTAACAGCGTCATTTACATTTACTCTATATATATATATATATATATATGTGTGTGTGTGTGTGTGTGTGTGTGTATACGTAAATGTATAATATATATGCATATAGTGAAAGAACATGTTAAATTATTTATTTGTGCACACATAATTAATATTCATGAGCTATGCATTCGCCATTCCATCACATGCTCTTGGATTAATATGCCTTTTCCAGGAGAGTTTGTGCATGTAACTACACACAAGTGAATCTTCTGTGTTGCTCATTTTGTGCACCTCTGCTCTAAAGTTTTTACCCTCCTGGCCTGCACTGCTGGAGCGGACGACCCCTCTGCCCCGGCTCACGGCTGAATGCTAGGATGATTGCTGCCAGAGTAGGGGGTAATAGAGGAAAACTTGCGGTTTGTCTCTCTTCCTCGCTGCGAGGTAGCTCGCTGGCTAGAACAATGGACCTATAGGAGCTCCGAATCCGTGATCAGGATGTTTCATATCTCACTGCGGGGCGGCAGGGCTGGCACCTCTGAAAGAGCGGATGTGGTATATATCATTCATATATATGGAAACACCAGCTGCAGTTTCTGTGGAGCAATATTCCCTCTTCACTGCTCAGTTTCCTTGCTTGCTCTTCTCATTTGTGTAAAATAGCAGCAGAATTCTCCCTCCATGCTCTCCTATCTCCTGCCAAGTGTCCTCTGCCCTTTTCCCATGATCCTTTACTGCTGTGTGACTCATCAGAAATCCTCACTTTATTGCCTTTTCTGCACCTTCAGCAACTTTGCGACAGAGGGAATGCAGTGCTTATTACATCTAGATGGATTGAAATTCAAAGAAATTGAACACAAGTAATGCATTCTGGGCAGTGGTGTATTGTAACGAAGTAATAATACTTTGTTACAGTACTTAAGGCATTCTAATTTGTAGACGGCAAAAATGCTTCTGTATGCTTTTTATATAATTTAATATAGTTAACAATCTATATCACACAAAAAGCACCGGTTTTCTGCAGATATCAGCATGATAACACATTTAATAATCATTTTATACAAGTTCAGTAAAGTTAGCAATAAGTGACTTACATTTTAGACATAATATTGCTTGTTTTTGCTCAATTTTGCCAACGAAAATAGTACCAAACAAAGATCACAGCACTGTTTTATGTCTCTGAGCAAAGTTGTTTACTTATTAAATGAATCAGCTTTTTGAACGAATCGGTTGAATAAATGATTCAGTGATTCACTCATTAACACAGTCAAATACTTTGTTCCTGAATGAATCAGCCGTTTGAACGAATCTGTTGAATATCAATGACTCACTCATTAACAGTCACTTGCTGCCACCTACTGGCGGTTTTAATTTCACATTTCGACTATTATTTCATGTTTTAAATCATTTCAAATATCAGTATTTAACATTTTATGTTAAAAACAAAACATTATTCATGCATCTGTAACTGCAGGTTAAATGCATCCATGTCTCCTCTGAGACACATTAAACTGTGTAAATACATCTAAATGTTATTTCAGATGCAGATTCCACAAATGTTTTCTGATGTTGGAATGAAAGACACTAAGTACCAGATGATGTGCTTCTTATTCTTACCCAAAAATACAAAATGGAAGAAAGAGTTAAACTGAACACAGTCTTGCTAATCAAGCTGTGTATGAACATTTTTTATATTTATTTGCTTCTTTTCCATTTTGTATTTACTTGTACTTTTACTTTCAATACTTAAGTACGTTTAAGATTAAAAAAATACTTTTCGTACTTAAGTACAATAAATATCACATACTTTAAGACTTTTACTCAAGTAATATTTTAAACGGTGACCAACTTCTACCAAAGTCGTTTTCTGGTAAGACATCTGTACTTTTACTTGAGTATGGCTTTCGTGTACTTTATACACCACTGATTCTGGGAAATTAAGTGTTCTGGTCCACAAAGATTGACTGATTAAATACAATGAAATATACAATCTAAATACATATATAGGTGGCATATTGTTCTGTTTATCATTCTCTTTTTCTGTCAATATATATACCTATACCTGTCTCTGTCTATCTATCGTTTTGTCTGTCTGTCAGTTATTCTATCTATCTATCTATCTATCTATCTATCTATCTATCTATCTATCTGTCTGTCTGTCTGTCTTCTATCTATCTATCTATCTATCTATCTATCTATCGTTTTCTGTCTGTCTGTCTGTCTGCCTTCTATCTATCTATCTATCTATCTATCTATCTATCTATCTATCGTTTTGTCTGTCTGTCAGTTTATCTATCTATCTATCTATCTATCTATCTATCTATCTATCTATCTATCTATCTATCTATCTATCTATCTATCTATCTATCATCAGTCTGTCTATCCATCTATCATTTTATCTATCTGTCAGTTATTTTATCTATCTGTCTGTCTGCCTTCTATCTATCTATCTATCTATCTATCTATCTATCTATCTATCTATCTATCTATCTATCATCAGTCTGTCTGTCTATCCATCTATCTATCTATCGTTTTATCTATCTGTCAGTTATTCTATCTATCTATCTATCTATCTATCTATCTATCTATCTATCTATCTATCTATCTATCTGTGTCTGTCAGTTATTCTATCTAGCTGTCTGTCTATCTGTCTGTCTGTCTGTCTATCTATCTATCTATCTATCTATCAGTCTATCATCTGTCAATCTCTCTATTATTTTGTCTGTCTGTCAGTTATTCTTTCTATCTGTCTGTCTGTCTAACTGTCCATCCATCTGTCTATCCTTTTAGTTTATTTCTTTCATATGACACCAAGAGACATTTTTTAGGATAATTATTTTTATTTAGTTATTTATTTATTTATTTTGCAGCATCAGTCCTCATTCACTTTTCATCGACAAGAGTGGACAGGACATTCTTCCAGAAATTCACCGTTCCTGTTCTACAGAAGAAAGAAAGTCACAAATGCTGACAGATGACAGGGAGTAAACTATTCCTTTCATCTATAACAGCAGACCCACTCTGAGATTTTTCACAAGCTCATAATATATAAGATGGGCAATATTTGATGCACTGAATAAAAAAAAAAGTTTGTTCTCATTTCTGCGTGTTGGGTGGCAATGAGATCTGCCAGAGCGTTTAACTGGCTAATTGAATAGCCCTAAGTACAGCAACTATATGGCAGTATTATCTGAATCTATCGAGACTGCAAGGACACACGACGGCATCAGCGTCCACAATGAATTGTCTGTCGGGTCATGATTAAGTATGCCAGTTTTCCAGCATTAAAGATGGCAGACAGGACGGTCAGGGCGTGGGCTTGGATTATCTGTATCTGACGTTTGATAAGAGCAAAGTCTAAATTACTGAGAGATGGATGATTATACCCGACCGTTCGCAATCGAATGCTCAATCACAGAGACGGGAATATACAAACCAAGAATGTCATGAGATTCTGTATGTCTTTTTCCTACTTTGATGATTTGACACAGTCGCCTCCTTTATGTCTGATTCACAGCCCTTGGAATTCAACTGTTAATTCAGTGTCAGTTCAGTCATGATGCTCACACATGGCCATTAATCGACTCTGAAAAGAACAATTTTCTTTTATCAAATAAGCATGTAGCTCTGCATATCTGGTCCTGAGGGATTAGTTCACCCAAAAATGACAATTCTGTCATCATTTACTCACCCTCATGCCGTTCCAAATCTATGACTTGCTTTCTTCTGCAGGACACAAAACAGGGCAGGATGTTTATGCTGTTCTTTTCCATACCATGTGAATGTGAGATGGATGTCGTCAAACTCCAAAAATGAGAAAAAAACACAATAAAAGTACCACAGAAGCAGTTCATACAAGTCGTCTACAGCCATACAATAGCTTTGCTGAGGAACAGACCGAAATTTAAGCAGTTATTCTCTACAGTATGGCTTCAGAAGAGCTTTTATGGTTGTTTTGTTATGCTTTTGTCATTTTTGGAGCTTGACAGTATAGGGATGCATAATATATTGGTACCAAATCAGTTATTGGATAACAACAGCTTACACTTTTAACTTTTAATATTTGAGTATATTTACCAGTATTGGTAAATACTGAATATACAATCAAACCAAAATTTATTCAGACACATTCAACATTTCTCACATTATCACTGTTTATTCACTATAGTTTAGAAAATGGTAATAAAATATGACAAGAACTCAAGAGTTAAAGTGTGTCAGAACAAATTCATCTTGATAATGTCAGATAACTTTGATAGAAAGGTATGTAACAAAACATGGTCAGGTCAAAGTGTCAAATCAAATTTTTGGTCCTAAATTTTTATAAATTTTACTGGTAGTCCACTGTATGAAGAATTTTTGGGTATAATATATCACAGTTTACTTTATTTTGCTATCCTCACTTATATAAATTAACTATAGTGTCCTGCACCCACTAGTAAAAAAATATCAAAAATGATATCTGGTCTCTGAATAATTTTTGGTTTGACTGTATATTGAATGATATTAAATATATTTAATTTTATATTATTATACAATATTATTATTATTATTTAATTGTGTATGTAATTTATAATTAAATATATATATAAATATATACATTGACTTAATGTCAAGTCAAATTTATTTGTATAGCTTTACAGAAAATGTATGGTAATATTTATAATAATGTGAAATATTTGTAATATTTATAATATCCTTATAGTCACATTTAGCAGGCAAGATTTGCTAATAATATATTAAATAAATGTACAAATAATTAAATTTTATTTTATATTGGATATTTAATTATACATGCTCATTTTAGATTGCCTTTGCAAATATCTTACACCCAGATTGTCACTCCATGGACTATTCTGTGCGTTTTGATCTAGTTTTCCCTCGTGTTTTCCCATGCCCATATATGGTCTTCCTGTTCCCTGATTGTGTTCAATTTGATTACAGGTGTGTCTCGTCTTCCCCTCATTTAGTTGTGTACTTAAAAAGTGTTTTGTTCAGAGTTCTTTGGTCGGCTTCTATGGTCATACCTTGTTTCAGTGTGCGATTCCCTTTTTGTTTATAATTAAAGTCTGTTTTATTGTGATGATTATCTCCTCGTTCCCTCCTACGCACCGTGACAGAATGCCAAACCAAAAAGATGACTGCAGCTGAGGACGCGTTGTGGGGTTTGCGGCAGGGCGGTCTGAGGTTGGAGTGATATGTGGAGTATTTTCTCGAGCTCTCTAACTGGGTGAGCTGGCACGATGCCGCTCTAGGTGCGTGCTTCCAGCTGGGGTTGGATGACGAGACAATCTGCTGTGATCTTCCCGTGTGTGTGGGTTTTTTTTTTTTTTTTTTTTTTTTTTTTTTTTTTCTTTCCCTGATCGAGCTGATTAATCTCATCCTTTTCCTAAACGGTTCCGACTTTGAAGTTGAAGTGATGGAACATCCCAAGCCTCGTCGTCCAGCTCTCGCTGGAACGCGCTGCGTCTCCCCAGCTCACCCCACACCGAGAAACCCCACATACATCTCCAACAGCTCTTACCGCCTGCCCAACCCCAAATACCCCTGTATCCTCCGAAGCTTTACCCTCGTCCTCAGCCCTGAAACGCCGGCCGCTCATCAGTCAAGTTTGCCAGCCGCCACGAAGTCAAGCCTGCCAGCTGCGGCTCTCTCCACCCGCCGGCCGCTGCTCACTCAAGCATGCTGGCCGATCCTTTGTCAAGCCCGCCGGCTGCGGCTCCTCCAAGCCCGCCGGCCGTTCATCAGTCAAGCCCGCCGGCCGCTGCTCACTCCGGCCCCAGAGCTCGCTCCAGTGTCGGCTCCAGCCCCTGAGTTCGCTCCAGTGTCGGCTCCAGCCCAGCCATGGCTCCCTGGACTGCACGCTCCGCCATGGCCTCCCGAGTTCCCTGGATTTGCCATGGCCGACCGAGCTCCCTGTCCCACTATGGCCCCCTGAGCTCCCTGATTCGCCATGGCTCCCCAAGTTGTCTGCTCTACCATGGGGCCCGAATCTGGGGTTATGTGTTATCTTTGATGTTATGTGGCACGGGGACGCACCTTCCAGAGGGGGGCGTCATGTCACGCCATGGACTAGTCTGTGTGTTTTGATCAAGTTTTCCCATGCCCATATATGGTCTTCCTGTTCCCTGATTGTGTTCATTTGATTACAGGTGTGTCTCGTCTTCCCCTCATTTAGTTGTGTACTTAAAGTGTTTTGTTCAGAGTTCTTTGGTCGGCTTCTATGGTCATACCTTGTTTCAGTGTGCGATTCCCTTTTTGTTTATAATTAAAGTCTGTTTATTGTGAAGATTTTCTCCTCGTTCCCTCCTACGCACTGTGACACAGAGAAAGTTAATATTTATAAACCCAAATTATTTAACACTATTTAATGATGTTTTATTTGTAATTTATTTAGACAATTTGCATAATTAATATTAACATATCCCTCCTCAGCAGCCTCCATCCCCACGGACTGCCACTGTATGGAAAGCAGCAGTGTGAACACTTTTTCCAAACATCTCCTTTTGTGTTCAACTGAAGAAAGAAATTCTTGTGGGTTTGAAACAACATAAGGGTGAGTAAATGATGAACTTTCATTTTTATGGGGAAACTAATCCTAGCTTGATGAGAAATTGGATTTGGTTCAAGGGAAAATACAATGTGTGTGTGTGTGTGTGTGTGTGTGTGTGAGACGTTCTCAACTTACTGTTCAGTATTTTGCGCTAAGGACACTTGGAGGAAAGCCCTGACAAGAGCAGCTGCCTTTCCATTAGCACACTACAGCTGGTGATGTGGCCGGTGAAAGCAGCATGCTCTGCCTGCTTCATCCTCAATTACTCTAGCGTGGTAAAAAGTCTCAGACCAAGAGAACTGATCGATACCACATCTAACCTTCCCAAACCACGCTCGCTCTCGTTATCTCTCAAGGGTTGAGGCAGCTAGTGGCCATTGTTTCCATTACAAGAGTGTGTGTTTTCAGAGGTGGGCCTTCAGTAATGGTTTGGGAGGAAAGGAGCGGATTTTGTGTGAAAAGGGCAGAGTGTTATTTTGAGAAGATGTGCAGGCTGGTTCCCAGCCCTAAATCTGTCCGTTGAATGGATGTGAGGCTGAGGGAGAGGAGCAGAGTGCGGCTCTGTCACGCGTCCTCGGCCTTGGACCAGAATCACAACCGACAGGTGAAAAATTGTTACTTTAAGAGATCCATCAGCATATGCTGCGTAAGGGCTACTGAGGCTGAGGAGTTCGAGGATGGCTGAAGGTTAAGGGTATGAGGGCCCTTCTGTTGAATTTTGCTCCCTATTAGGCCATTCCTTATTCACTAACAAGACTTCCTTGGTCCACCAGCTTCAGTGAAAATACTTCTTAAGGCAACCTATACACTTCTGCTTTACTGTTTGTTGCTCTACCAACTACACTGCAAAAAATGTATGTTTATCAAAGCATTTAATAATAATAAATGTAAATATTAACTGAAGTGCCTTTTTGTTTTTTGGTAGTGTATTTGTAGTGAGTTTATGCTTGTCCATGGTCTGTTTAGAAACAAAGTCTGGGTGTCACACTTTGGTCAATATAATCATATTCATCAGAAATATGCATTATTATTATTATTATTATTATTATTATTATTATTATTATTATTATTATATATATATATATTTATATTTATATTTATTTATTTATTTATTTATTTAATTCATTCATTCAGTTGCCAAGACTATTTACATTTTTCATTTAGTTTTATTTATTTTTATTTTTATTTTTTTTAATTTGAGTATTTCAGTCACCAAATATGTTATTGAAAGTTAAAGTAGCAGTTTCTGTTCAAATTTTCAGTAAAGATTTTCAACTTTTTAGCTAATCTTGAATGAATGAATACATTTTCAGCCCATAGTTGTTGGTGCGTCAAGAAAAATATGAATAAACACATGACGGATAGAAAAGGAATGCTAAAAAATAATTAGTTAAACAACTGAATGTTTATACCAGATTTTTTTTTTAGCTTTTTCTATTTATCATATCTTGTATCTCTTCATTTTTATTACATTAAAAGTTAATGGTCTTGGGCTTTTATTAACACCAACCGTACGGGTGTACAGTAGGTGCGTCATCATGCTAAAAACAAATGTTTTCAATTATTGAGACAATTTATAGCAATACCCTTTACAGATGCATTTGTCACTTAAATATACTGCAACAAAATAGCCTTTGGTTCCAACAAAGCATAAAATGGCCACTGATATTCGTCTTTTATCATATTAATCATATTCTTCAAAAAACTTTTCATACTTTTGAGGAAAACTAGCAGAAAAAACTTTAAACTAAACACCAGAAACATTCTTGACCCAAACACTTGGTGGGAAGCTCTGATGTGATTGGTCACTTCAGTGCCTCACATCCGTATTATTCAGGGCCCTTGTCCTCTCTGTCTTCTTCATAGGACATATATGACCCTACTGACAGGGGTACAAAGGACCTCAGCCGAGTTAGACAACAGGGTGGACTCTCTCCAGTGGCCCAGAGGGTATAAATCTTTAATCACATCCCCCCCATGCCTTTCCATGACAGACCAGAGGGCTCAGCCCGTCTCTGCATTATTCAGAAGGACTCACAGAGCACTACCCTCATCCTGCATAAAACAAAGCAGCTTTACACAAAGCGTCCCCTCTCTGTCTCACCTCTGGACTCTTTTTCCAGAATCGAGGGACATATTCAGACACCTGCGTATGTGGATGCTGTGGGTTGAACGTGAGCTGCATTTACACAACTCGAGGAAAGAGTGATTTGGGTTATTCTGTGGAAAAGTGCTAAGCTGGGATCAGCAATATTTGCTATTATAAAGCTATTTTGCTAATTGTATATGTACCTATAATACTCTCTGAGAAAATTGTTTTTTTGTTACTTTGACTGCTTAGCTGAAGCAAGGTTTATGTTAAAGTACATTAGCCACCACTTATCCTAACAGTTCTGCAAGGGTAAGCATTAGCATATAATCTTTTCAGTTATCTGGACTAAACCACCGACGGCTCATGCAGGTCACAGCCAAGCACTTCACGGAAAACCGCAATGGCTCTAAATGCATTTCAGCACAAGCTGTTTTTGTGTTTGTTTGTTCTGAAATCCATTTTTAAAGCACAGCTTAGCATTTGATGTTTTACAGTATTGAAGCTCTTAAAGGGATAGTTCACTCAAAAATGAAAATTCTGTCATTAATTACTAACCATGTCGTTCCAAATTAGTAAGACCTTCATCATCTTCGGAACACAAATTGAGATTTTTGATGAAATGCGAAAGCTTTCTGACCCTGCATAGACAGCAACGCAACTACCACATTCAAGGTCCAGAAAAGTAGTAAGGACATCATTAAAATAGTCCATGTGACAGCAGTGGTTCAACCGTTATTTTATGACGCTGCGAGAATACTTTTTGTGCGCAAAGAAAACAAAAATAATGACTTTATTCAACAATTTCTTCTCTTCTGTGTCAGGGTGGTATTCTCGTGAACTTGTGTCGAAGTCTGAAGAAACTTACCACTTTCAAGTCTTGATTTAAAAAAAAAAAAAAAAAAAATTTCATGGAGCTAGAATAAAACTCTCTTTGTTTTTACATATTGCATGTTCAATTTATTGCATAATATTCTGGGTGCCATTAAACTTTAGTGAAATTATAAAAAAATGCAACTTAAAATGCACAGAAAGAGTTAAAAAGACTAAATGACCTTAAAACACTTTTACCATAGTGCATGGTTTGGAAACTAATACATTTTGACATCACATAACCAACTTTTTATAAGTGTGGCTTTTTTAATTTAGTAAACTTGCTCAGTAGCTCACCCGGTACAGCATTGCACTCTCATGAAACACTAGCTAAGATAAGAGCTCAAAGGTCTAAGCTAAAATTGCACGGTTTCTTCAGTAAATGCATTTATATCTCACATTTGCTTTTGATAACCTATCGGTTAGGTTTAGGGTAAGGTTTAGTGTAGGTCAGGCACGTGCACACATAGACATCAAAGGGGGCTTGAGCACCTGCCATTTTTCTTCCTCGTGAGTAAGTGCCCTTTTTTTTTTCTGGGGAGGTTTTTTTTTTTTTTTTTTTTTTTTTTTTCCGTGTGTGTGTGTGTGTGTGTGTGTGTGTCTGTTTGCGCACAGCTTTAACTGTCAAACAAATTAAAAAATCAAAATATCAAGTCAGGTCGGGAAACGTTGACTGTCAAGTTCCGATGCCTTTCTTCCTCCACATCTTATGGTGCGTTCAAGTCATGTCGGATACATCGTAATTACTAGCTGAAAGGACATGAACGCCACCACAAAGTCATTAATACAAGTGGGAAACTCTCTAAATTTTCTTTAAGCCCAGAGTTTCCGAGTTGGGGGCGTGTTAGTGAAAAACGTGTCGGATGCAATGGACGCAGCCAAAAACTATGCAGCGTCTGTATTGACGGTAAATTTGTTCAAATTAATAAAATGATTTTTTTTTTGTAATGTACAATAAAACTATATAAGATACTTGTAGAAAATATTTTATTGTATAATTACCTTAGAATATATAATGATTCAGTTTACATCACCTTCATAAATTGAATAAAAACACAAAGCAAAAACACGAAGCACAGTCTTTATTCATCATTTTATAGATGTAGAGTTAAAAATAAATTGTTGAATTTTATGTAGAAATGTTAAATCGCCATCTTGTTCTGACCAAAGTGACTTGCACGCACCTGACATCGTAATGACAACTTGTCAACTCGTAAAGGCTAGTTCACACTACAGGATTTTAAGCCCGATTTAATCCCGATTTGCAAGCTAACGAGCTAGCCGACAGGTCGGGCTGTAATCGAGGTAAAATCAGCGGGTGATCGGCACTCCGCAATCTTTATGTATGGACTGCACAACGATGCATCAAAGAGGCTCGCTGACACCTCACAGACGCCAAACAAATATCTAGAATGCCAAATATCTGGACCGGTCGGCCGACTCGACATCACGTGGTGTCGTGACGAGCTACAGCCAATGAAAGAGCAAGGCATGGGTTAAGGTCACCGGAAGAAAAACAACAGCAGCAACTTGGCTTAAAGAAAAGTTAGGCTTTTATTTTTGCACATAAAACTTGCATCGATCTATAGAATGTGTGGTAGATGCTTCGTCCTACAGAGCGTCTTTCTCTTTCACAGGCTTTTGGCTGCTATATTTTTTATTAACCACCAGTTGGTGCTGTTTTCGACACACTCGAAGCGTTGAATCTTTTCCCCGAAACAGTCAGAGGAAAGCCTCAGTGCATCACAAGGCTTCATTTGCCCATCAATTCGGTTCCAATTCTCGCGTGTGTTTTCATGACAAAACGTGGTTTAGGGACCGAACAGAGTCGTTGGGTGACAGCTCATGTAGTGTGTAACCCCTGGTTGTGGATCATTTACAGAGTCACGTAGTGTGAACACCACAACGACTTAATGACAGACAATCAATTCATGCAGTCTGAACAGCACAGCAATCTACCAACATGTAAAGTCGTGTAGTGTGAACTTGGTTTTAGAAAGAAACATTCGGCACATGCACATCACAGACAGGCAGAAAGCCTCCCTCCCTTTCCAGTTGTGTTTGTCTTGGTGTGGAGGTGAGTGGTGATGAACAACAGACTAAACTATCTGTGCCTCAAATTTACAGCTAATTATCCAAAAGACAAAAGGCAAATATAGTTAATTTGTCTTGCTAACATCCATGACTCATGAGCGCTACCATGTAAGTTAGCTAAAGTTTAGCTAAGGCAATAGTAAGTCTAATAGGTTAGACCAGTGCACGTTCTTTCACTGCATGATTCAGTTTATTAAAATGCATTTAGATTAAGAATGATCACAAAATTCAAGATATGGGGGCAGAAATGTATATATTTATATTATTTCATATAGTTAATCAGTATCACACGAAGACTGATGTTTTTTTTCCACCAAAAAACAGCATGATTACAAATGTGATATTGATTTTACACAGCAGTTCAATAAACAAGAATTTAATATTAAGACACTTATGTTTTAGACACAATATTGCCTGTTTTTGCTCTATTTTGCCAACAATCATAATTCCAATTTGCGTCTCTGAGCAACATGATGCTGTTTTGTTCCTGAATGAATCAACCGTTTAAATGATTCGGTTTAATCGCAATGACTCACTTATTAACAGTGACTTGCTGCCACCTACTGACAGTTTTAATTTCACATTTAAATTCTTTTCTTTTTTTATATATATAATTTCAAATATCAGTATTCAATGTTTTATGTTTAAAATATCAAAACAGTATTCATGCATTTGTAACTGCAGGTTAAATGCATTCATGTCCTGCATTAAACAGTGTGTAAATGCATCTAAATGCCACTTCTAATGCAGCTTCTGTGTTTTCTCTGCATTGGAAAGATTAATTTTGTCAATACTGATTTCATTTGACTTTATTCTAATTGACTGATTCAATTTAAGAATTTGACTGAAGATGATGCACACTTTTAGAAAAAAATGGCTTTATGAAGGTAAAAATGCCCATAAAAGGTAAAAATCAATTTAAACTTGTTGGAAAAGAGTAATTTCTATCACTGCTGTGAACTGATCAGCACAAAAAATATGCAGAATATCAAAAACTTTAGGAGTCAGCTGTCCACGGTAGTCCTTAAGATACCAGCACAATATACACTCATCAAAATATTGTCTAATTATCGTTATCGATAAAATCCCAGAAAATATTAAGATATATTTTTGTCAATATCGCACACCCCAAATATATTTAATGTTTTGTTTAGAAAAAATAAATAAATAAATAAATATGAGACGTGCCCTTTTTTTTCCACTTGAGTCCTTGCCCCTAAAAATGTCTGTGCACGTCCCTGGTGTAGGTGGTAATTTACAGTATTTACACAGAGCATTAACTTTTTAACGCCACTGACTGGACATTTTATTTCTGATTTGCCACAATATGTACAACAGTTAACAAAATAAAACATTGCCAGATTTGTATTCATCTGATTTGGACAAAACTGAATATGCTTTTAGTACCACTCACTAAAATGTAATAATTAAATTCATTTTAAAGATGTAGTTACCAAACTGTGCTTTAATAGCAGCACAATGTTGCCTAGGTCAGATCCTGAAATTTGCAAAATTCTGCTATGGTACTGCAGTATATTTTAGTACCGGTATACTGCATGACTTTAGTGTCTGGTTAAGACACAGTTAGACAGCTTTGACCTGGTTTTTCTAGCAAAGAGACCACAGCAGCAGTGCAGAGAGGTCTGCAGACATACACGTGCTACGTTTGTAGGGTTGTAATGAGGACAGTGGTATTTTCTTAGTGGATAACAGAACGTGGACCTGATTATTTCAATGTTTATCGCTACAAAAGGTCTGTATAGTACAGGAGATTATATCAGATGGTGAATATGTGCGTTTGTGTGCCCTGCACCATGTTGTAGCTGATTGCTCTGCCATGTAAGTGAATAAGGACATGTCTAAGGTTATGCTGTTACAAGACACATTGACACACTATCGATCAGGCTGTTAACAAAATGACAGAACGAATGCCTGGAAGCATCATCGCTGCTTCTCTCTCTCCCTCACCACCTCTCTTTCACTTTCTCATTCGTTTTATCTTGCTTTTGCCTTTATCCATGGAAAGTAATTAACTCCACTGTATCCGCAGTGTGTGTGTGCGTGGCGCTGAGATCCTCTCGTGATTTTCACTTAATCTTTAGAGGGACTCTAGAGCAGTCATTGCCAGAAATGTTTACTCACACAAATAAAAAATGACAGAACAGAAGGAAGAGAAAAGGACCGGAAACATACAGGTTCCTCTATTTATCTTCTAGCTTGAGATCACTAGTGAAAATCCATCAGTTATTTTTATCTAATTTTATGTATGTATGTATGTATGTATGTATGTATAGGTGCATCTCAATAAATTTGAATGTCGTGGAAAAGTTCATTTATTTCAGTAATTCAACTCAAATTGTGAAACTCATGTATTAAATTCTTAAAATAAGCTTCTCCCCCCTTCCTCCAGACTCTAGGACCTTGGTTTCCAAATGAAATACAAAACTCTAAAAAAATTACTCTCATCTGAAAAGAGGACTTTGGACCGCTGGGCAACAGTCCAGTTCTTCTCCTTAGCCCAGGTAAGACGTCTCTGACGTTGTCTGTGGTTCAGGAGTGGCTTAACAAGAGGAATACGACAACTGTAGCCAAATTCCTTGACACGTCTGTGTGTGGTGGCTCTTGATGCCTTGACCCCAGCCTCAGTCCATTCCTTGTGAAGTTCACCCAAAGTCTTCAATCGATTTTGCTTGAAAATCCTCATAAGGCTGCGGTTCTCTCGGTTGGTTGTACATCTTTTTCTTCCACACTTTTTCCTTCCACTCAACTTTCTGTTAACATGCTTGGATACAGCACTCTGTGAACAGCCAGCTTCTTTGGCAATGAATGTTTGTGGCTTACCCTCCTTGTGAAGGGTGTCAATGATTGTCTTCTGGACAACTGTCAGATCAGCAGTCTTCCCCATGATTGTGTAGCCTAGTGAACCAAACTGAGAGACCATTTTGAAGGCTCAGGAAACCTTTGCAGGTGTTTTGAGTTGATTAGCTGATTGGCATGTCACCATATTCTAATTTGTTGAGATAGTGAATTGGTGGGTTTTTGTTAAATGTGAGCCAAAATCATCCCAATTAAAAGAACCAAAAGATTTAAACTACTTCAGTCTGTGTGCACTGAATTTATTTAACACATGAGTTTCACAATTTGAGTTGAATTACTGAAATGAACTTTTCCACGACATTCTAATTTATTGAGATGCACCTGTATGTACATACTACCGTTCAAAAGTTTCAGGTCAGGATTTGTTTTTTTAAAGAAATAATTTTTTTTTTAAAGCAAGGACATATAATAAGACATTTATAATGTTACAAAAATCTATTTTACAAATAAACATTCCATTCATCAAATAATTCTGAAAAAAATGTACCAGTTTCCACAAAAATAATGTGGTGTTTGCTGAAAATTCAGCTTTGCCACCACAAAAATAAATTACATTTTAAATTGTAATATAATTTCACAGTATTACAGCGTTTAATTTATTTTTGATCAAATAAATGCAGCATAGGAAAAACTTTTCAAAAACGTTTTTAAAAAATCTTAAAGACCCCAAACATGCATATTTGTAATTTGAATCCCATATTTTCAATGTGGTCTCAGACTTTTGGACCCCGCAGTAAGTCCTGAGTGCTTTTTATCTACAAGAAAGTGTGAATGTAAGGGCTCCTGGCCTGAATTATGTTCTGAACATCTGCATGGTATAATAGTGTAGTCTCTCTAATGAATTTCTGTTGACATTTCTGTGCTTTAAATGTGTTGTGTTATCTAGGTTGAGCACAGCTGTTGATATGAGACTCACCTCTCACTCTCACCGCACCAGAGTAAACGCCAGAGCCAAGCTAAGGCACTATGGGAAATGATGGCCTCTCGTAGTCACTGATACACAAAACACACACAAACACACAGTCTGCTCTCCTTTTCTCTGCTGCATACTCTTCAACACTTCAAGAAAGTGTTTTTATGCTTCAAGACAGGTTTGGAAGGCACACCTGTCAGGTGTTTTTTTTTTTTTTTTTTTTTAAATGAAAAAGAAGGCTCAGCAAATTGGCAACCAGTAGGATTTTTTTCAGTTTCTTTTATACACTTTATTGAAATTTCACTAAAAAATGTTGCAAAAAATAGTTTCCAAACAGGTTTCCTGAACACTTATTTTTGCATAATACATTCAAATTCCAGCAAGTATTTTGACATTAAAAATTTTACTTTATAACCTATTTTTGCATTATCCGCATATCATTACGAAGCCCAGAAGGACACCAACATACTTCATAGGTAAACCTATGACATATAGCAAGACAATTCTGCCATAAGAAAAAGGCAGCATGCTAAAAACATTTCAAAGTGGGAAAAGAATACCTTCGAGAATTTCCATGCAGATACAGGTACTGTAAATATGCATTCACCCGGTGATTTGGCAGCTCACATGACCATCTGTCTCCTCCGAGCTGGGTGAGAAGGGCGCACTGGCACACAACTGGCCCTGACAACTGCCAAATCACCTCTCCGTAACTGGAAATAAATTATGCTATATATCTTGCTTAAGATCACAGCGAAATGTCATATATGACGTCTATCCTTCCTAGATGGAAAGGCCACATGCGGCAGACATTCTCAGACGCTCGGTCAGCTCATCAGCTCAATATAAATGCTCTTTTAAGCAAAGTGCCACAGCAGATTCACATGAACGTCGATTTATTACTGAAGCGAGAATCACGTGGCTTTCAGATGTATGACTGCAAAAAGGTTCTTTCCAGCACCGTAAATTGATTAATTTTCACCTTACAGGGTTGTTGAGTTGGCAACATGGTTCTTTGAGGAAAAAAATATTTAATTATAGACACCTTTAGATCTATGTATTGGTTATTAGGTTATTTAAACCACCTATACATAAACAGTTTTCCAAGTCAGTGGTTCTCAACTGTTTTTGTTCAGGACTCTTCTGTTATTCACTGCATAAAGCACATTGAGAACATACAGTGAACCATGTTTTTCATGTATTAAGTCTAGTCATATTTATTAGATTTTTCATGGTTTTTGTGGATAAGCATGTCACAACCTGGCCATCTTGGCATCCACATAATTCTACCAAATGACAGATGAAATTGAATAAATATAACAATTACAAATAATTATGTAAAGGTTGATTGGACGTACAGCGATTAACGTCAGCCATGAACGAAATGGGGAAATATTTTCTTCACCCATTAATAACCATTTTTTCTTAAATCTGAAGAGTTTTTTTAAATCATATTAGTTTTTTGCATTCAGCATGTTGTTTTATTTATCACCAGCTGAGAACCCCTGATCTGACAAATTTAATTAGACATTAACCAGTATGGATTTTTCAGCTGCTGATATACACATTATAAAAGCAAATGAGACATGCACAAAATTAAAATTAAATTCTGAACAATTATATGGTAAGTACCATGTTATTATTATTTAATTTTATATAACATAATTGTATATCATTTTAATATAATTTTTCATCACCAACTGAGAACCACTGATCTAACTAATTAGTTGTGAACAATTATGGTTTTATAGTTGCTCATATACACATTATAAAGGCAAATGAGACATACACAAAATTAAATGGACACATTTCTTTCAATATTGACTAAAACTCATTAAAACTTATGGAAACTGTTAATAGATTTTGGAACTGATTTGGAATCTGCTAAACATTATTGACCATACTTTCAGATTGGCTCAATATATCACTAGAAATGGAACTTACAAAGGTTTTCCATTCACATCAGAAGCTTTGAGTCCTGAAAACTATCACATGGCCTAAACATGGTGAGTCAAAGATATTTAATTTTTTACTTGTTTTGATCAATAACTCAGTCCATAGAAATGTGAATCATTTGTGTTTCATCTTATTTGGCTGTAGGATTAAAACTCTATAGAGATGTCTCAATCTTAGACTACACAGTGAGAAGGATGGAGTGGAGGGTTAAATGAGGGCTGCCGGCACTAATCTCTCAAAACGGTCTCCTTAAAACAATAATGTTTTATAGTCGCTCCCAATCCTGCGATAAACCAATTATAAGGGAACACAGAGTAAACCAACACAGAGGAAGCGCGTGCTTCTGAAATCTTGAAATAAATTTACATCAATTACAATTCAGAAGACTGAGTCATTTCCAAAAGACCTTAAAACACATAAAAGGATTAAAATATAGAAAACCCCCTTTCATTTCTTATAAAACGTTCTCAAAGACTGACTGTTAAACCTCCATTTAGTACTGTAGTCTCCAGGCCAATATCTATTTTGCTAGCCATAGTCATTCCTCCCACCGGCAAAAAGATGCGTCACTGGCTGATCGATTGAATTTAATAATAACTATTACTGCCAAGATGCTACAGAATGTTTTACAGAACCAGAATTAGAGATGGGGGAGGATCTTGTAAAGGAAAGATCTGCACGTTGACTCCATCAGGGAAATAATGTTTTATATCAGTCATGATCTGAGCAGAGTTCACAGTCATTTTAAAGGATCGCTTCTGTTTTTTTCTTTCGTTTAGCGAGTTCAAGACTTTAATACCAGCAGCTTAGTCATGATGCGTCGTAAAATGATTGACCTCTGTGAACACACTGAAAACAGTATCAAGCTGCACACACACACACACACACACACATCACAGATTACTGGAAGAAATCCCTGTGGTCAGTAAGTATATAGCATGTAAATCTACTGTCAGCACACAGTTGTCCCTGCACTGTCACAGTCCAATTCGGGCTGTTTGATCTGTTCTTGGGAGAATCTCATGCTTTACGCTTACTGACCTATTCAAAATCTCTTTCCTCACTCCCTTTAAAACGTGCCAAAAACCAACTCCTTCACTTGAAAAAGAATAGGCAATGTGCTCTCTCTGCTGATCTTTCTTTCTTTAAATCCTCCCCTTTTCTCTCTCTTTCACTCCCTCTCGTTGTTGACCTTGAATTAACAAAAAGAAAGGCCATGAGTCATTAGTTCTGGTTTACTGATTTAATGAACACAGTAGCTGTTGGATGTAGAACACTGAGTGAATCTCACAAAGAAATGTCCACCAAAATAAAATAAAATAAATTTTCAATGAAGTGTACTTAAATTATACCTTACAAATGTACTTTGTTTTAATTCATATTCAAAAAATAATAGTAATATATAATCTAAAATGTTGGTAGGCTACAACTAGGTGTGCTTAACTGTCATGAATATGTCACAATGCAAAAAAAAAAAAATCCTAAACAACTCATTTTAATAAATTATACTGTAATTTAATTGTAATTTTTTCTTTCTGATTTTAATGTGAAATGACATTTCTTGACTGTCACTTACCATATAGCTCACTACTTACTGTGCAGTATATTTATAATAGATATTTTTTTAAATATTGCAAGACAATATGAAATATGCAATGATGCACATTTCAAACATATAGCATGTAACACTATCATATTACCTCACTACCTTACAAGTAAAATTCATAAGTTATCATCTTTGAAATAAAAAAAATAAAAATAAAAAATCTTTTTTTTTGGCATAGAAATCACAGCTGATATGCTTCTAGTTTATTTGTCATACTGTAAATGGAAGGTCAAGTAGAGTCAGCTGTATTGTGGGATAAAGTATCTGCTGCAAACCGCACATTTTAGCAAATGTAGGTCATTGTCTGTGTATTCCATTCATACAGAAAATTCCCATAGCCTCTGTGCAGACTATGCATACTGCAGAAATATATATAGTGTTTATTAGTATGCTGTTTCAAACATAACCAAACTTAGCATCAGTTCAAGAAAACATACAAACTTCTTTACAGAAATAAAAGATTTGAACCCATGTTCAGCTCAACAATAAAGCTCCAGACGAGCATGTAAACCCTGCACAGCCTCATGGCTCTAGAGGCAGATGTAGAGTTAATGTAGTCCATTATGTAAGCAATGGCTCTGACGCCAACGGTGTATTGCTTTATGCTGTTAAAATACACACAGTGCTGGAGTTACAGACACAGGGGAGTATTTCCATGGAAGATCTATCTTTAGTCTTGTAAAACTGAATCTATGGAGTAACTTACTTACCAAAAGCTTCGGTTGAGGCTTTCATCATTGCTCTTAGTTTCCAAGCTTGAGTTACATCAGTTTCGTCCTCTGAAAAGATTGCTTTTCTGCAATATGGTTACATTAAAAATCTCAGAACAGATTATGAAAACCATTAATAATGAATCGTGCACACTCAAGAAACCTGTCTTAGTCATAGCTCACCTCAAAATCAAGAAAAATATATTATTATTATTATTATTATTATTATTATTATTATTATTATATATATATATATATATATATATATATATTTTTTTTTTTTAACTTGATATTTAAAATATTTGCATAAATAAAGAAAAATAAACATTTTTAGGACCATTAAGATTTATCACATTGTGAGATGATTTTCATGACAATTGGTCAAATTTTTGCACAAATGATTTTAATGAGTCTCAATGTTGATTCTCATTAGTGTAATACAGCACTTTTTTCCTTGTACAATTTTAATATTAAAATATTACTTTGAATAAAAAATCATTCATTTATAGTAATTGCATTTTATTATTTTATTAATATGAAAATCAGCATAAAATAAAGGCAGTACAACAAACACTACTAAAATTATGAATAAAATCTTTACAATTTAAATAAGATTATTAATTTTGCAGTCTATTAATAACAATCTTTTTTCACATTATGAGAATTTTGTAGGAAGATGTGTTTAGATTTTAGCAATAAAAATGTCAAAATTATTAAAATTAATAATTTCTTTTCATTTTAGTGTGAAATATGACTTGGATATATTCTTGACGAGTTTAATATGTCATCATATTTGCCATATAAGACCAGAGATATTTATTAAGGAAGCAAACAGGGTCGATGCAAACGTTGTTTTTAAACACACTTTGAAGAAAAATTTATAGCAGAAGGATGCAGAGAAAGGGAGAGTGGGAAAAGAGGAAGAGGAAAGCATGAAGATTTAGCTGTTGAATGTTTCAGCCTAAGATTCCCAATCATTCTGGCAATCAAAACATGCTTTAATAATTCAGCAGGAACAGAGAAAGTGAGAGAGAAAAAGTGGGTGAGAGCCACGCAGAGGCTGCAGATGAGACTGACAAAAACTCAGGAAAGTGAAGAAAGCTGGAGCTCGCAGGGTAAAGCACTACAAACAAGTCAAACCTGATCGATAGCACAAACGTCTCAATCAATAAACAAGTCCTCATTAAAAAAACACTGAATAAAACACCCAATGCATTAATAACAAAGCAGCACACTAATGTCAATAATGGTATTTAAATACTACAAAAGCGCAAAATCAATGAAAAGCCGTGTTGTTTTAATGCTTGTCCGCAACCGCTCAGTTTATATAGCACTTCCAACCCTGAGCAATGAAATACTGAGCAGTGAACCTGCTGCTGCTGCTGCAAACACCAATGTCGCACTTTGTGTATGAATATTGTCTGAAACATGCTCAATCCCATATTTTGTGCTTTGTATGTCAGCCAACCATGGTGATGATGGTGGAGTGGTCATTAAAGGGCTATAAAGTTACGCTGACAGCTAAGGAAGGGCAGGCAAAGCCACGGGAATCGATAGCCAAGGTCAGAGTGTTTGAGAGGACACATGGTCTCCTGGGTCCCCTTAACCGTCTCTCATTTCCACAGCGGTGCAGGCAACACAAGTCTTGTATTTGCTGGTATTAGTCTTTTGCCTATCTCATAAATTTTATTACTAAATAATTAAAGGTTTATTTAATCCATAGAGAGTTTAACAAGGTCATATTGTGCTGCTGTGCCCATCAGAGCTACTTTTATATAAAAACCAAGAAACAGCAAGAGTGTTAGCACACAGGCCTATATATGGCCTGAGGGAACTTTTATTTGCTTCTGTGATGCTTCTTTTACTTGCTAGTGAAAATTCGCAAAGTTATTTCATGAATACATTGGGAATAAATTCTTAAAATCTCAGATTGACGACAATCTGCGCCCTAACTGGTTTCGTTGCCTCATTCTGTAATGTCAAGCAGTTAGCGCCTGTTAGCACTGCTAGCGTATTTAGTTATTTCGTGATTACATTGGGAATAAAGTCTCAACCTCTCTTTGACAACAATCTGTGCCCTAACTGTGGTTTTGTTGCCTCCCTTTAACCAGGATTTTATTATAATAAAAGTGTAGTAACCATATTTTTTTTGGCATATTGATTATCATTTGTATAACCACAGTTTTAATACAAATACCATGGTTAAATTATGGTTAGTGTAGCAAAACCATGGTTAATTTGTGGTTACCATGGTTTAATTAATCATGTTTTTTGTAGTAAAACCATGGTTAATTTTCATAAGGTTCATTCTGTAATGCCTGTTAGCACTGCTAGCGTGGCATGGGTCGTTTTGAAACTTTAAAGGAGAGTAGAGAAAGGAAAAGATGGGAAAGGGGAGGAACCCTGCTGCTAGAAACTGTTTAAACTTGCATACAGAATGGTGCTTTGATGAATGGTGCTTTGATGACTGGTTTAAAATGGTCTAACTAGACTCCTAGCCTGGTTAAAATGGTATTTAGCTGGTCTGCCAGGTTTCCATGCCTGAGCAGCTGAAAAATGTCCAAAATCCATCTAAAACCAGCAAAACAGACCAGTCTGACTAGCTTAGCCAGGCAGGTAACCATGATTGGTTTGATGGTTAGAGGGGTTTCCAACAAGAGAAACCACACCAGCTAAACCTATGTGAGCTACAGTAACAACTAGGCTTTAACATTGCGCAGTTTTATAAGCTTAAACCCTTACGAAAATTAGCCATGATTTTATTACAGTAAACGTGTAGTAATGGTCTTTTGGTGTATTGATCACCATTTGTATAACCACAGTTTTACAACAAATACCATAGTTAAACTATGGTTAGTGTAGCAAAACCATGGTTGATTTGGAGTTACCATGGTTTAACTAAAGTAAGAATGTTTTGGTTTTATTTGTAGTAAAACCATGGTTAAATTTCATAAGGGAAGTCCTGTTTTCTGGTCCTTCAGACACACAATGTATATGGTACACTCTTACAGTACAACCTGAATCTATGTAGACATGTCTGAGTTTAGTTAACAATCGTTTTTCTCTTTCTAGCATCTGCAGAAGCCAGACTCCACTGAATCCCTAGGTCTCAGCGGAGTAAGGAAAAAAGCAACGATCTACTGAACAATCCCTCTCTCTCCCCCTCTTTCCATATGTGTCCATTTGGAGTATGACCTTGTTTCTTTTTCCTCACTATTTCAATGGAAATTAAGTTTTAGCGAATTTGTGGCTAATTTATATGCATTTGTATAATCTTATTTGGACATTTTCATACTGTTTATGCCACACTAATGATTAGGGGTGGACATTCATGCTTTCTGTTTTGTTTTGTGTTATTTTCTAAAATTTGTACATTTTTGTACAAATTACTTCGTAGTAATAATGTAGCGATGCACATCTCATACTGAAGTCACTTTTAAACAAATTTAGCTTTCTGTTGGTCACGTAACCAACAAACGAACAACAAACATTATCTGTGAAGGGATTTTTTTTCTTGTGAAAATCAAAATTATGCGGATACCTACTATGTGGCTAGTACTATGTTAGTGTGGAATGTACTTTTTATTGGCTGGATCTACTGAATCAATTAAATGAATAATTTAGTGATTCGGTAACAAAAAGTGTAGCTGCATCTGAAATTGCATACTTCCCTACTATATTTGAAAACCTATATTGGTAAAAAAAAAAAACTGTATTTGAAAAGAGCAGTATGTCCAAATTCATAAAACAGCTGGCAAAAGGTATACACATGACTTACTCCTTCTGTAGAGAAACTGAAATGCACATACAATGGACACTTTACAATGGACACAAGGGCCACGGGAGAGGAGTTGTAAATGCCAGTAAAGTGAAGCCACTGATGTTGGTAGATCATATGACAATGACAACATGGTGAATGTAGTATGCTTGGATTACATTCATACTACACTATAAAGAATATATCGAGGGTACCTTTTTTGGAACGCAGACTGATATATGTGATTTTGGATGCAGCCCATGTATTCTACAGAATGATTCACTGAAAGAACTGATTCAAAGGAATCAATTCACTGGAATGATTCAAATCCCCCACCACTATTGTCTCTATCGTACTAAGCATTGTTGCACATCTACAACATCTCTCATTCTGGAGATCACTGTTGTTGTTGATGTTACATCTATCTAGTTCAGAATTGCATGTTTCTGGTTTGACATTTGCACCAGCCGTCCCCAAGGCCTTTCCAGCAGCTTCTGCCTCACTTTCCCCTAAGGACTGGTGTCGCCGTGACATGCAATAAGTCTCACACACACACACACACACACACACACTTGTGTAAATGTACACATCCAACCATCTAATTTTTCTTGCTATCTAAGACAAAGCTTCACATCTTTATCTACAGGGAAGGCACTGCTCTCCACTCTCGCTCTATCTCTGTATCCCATTTATAAACATCAGCTCCTGGTAGATTCTATCTGTTAGTGAGAACTCCTTCGGATGGACTAATCTAGGTGCTGCAGTATCAATCTCCACCAGCCTCTCTGACAACACAGCAGTACTCACAAAATGTGCTCACTAGTACAATGATCATATCAGTTGACTGCAAACACAGTAACCTGTTTAAGTCTATATAATATTCAATGGAAATTAGTTGCCAAACCTTATATTTAGTTACTGGTATTTGCATTTCCTAAGAGAATGTGTGCAACCTATCAGGGACAAAGCCTTTGGTTGTGGTCAAAATTCAAACTTTCTGAACTTTGGTTAAAAATAGTTTACTCAAAAGATTTGTCAATTTACTCTCACTTATGGTGTTCCAAACCTGTATGTTTGGAAGCCTGTTTCTGCCTTGGAGTAAAAAAGGGACTATACAGTATATCTCACAATTATGACTCTATTTCTATTTGTGACTTTATATCTCCCAACTGTAACTTTTATATTTTACAATTCTGACCTTACATCTCACTTTGTGACTTTATATCTCACAGTTTCAACAGTATATTTCTCAGTGTGCATGTATTTCTTATTTCAAACTTCTGCTCATAATTTCCTTTCTTATATTTTTCCTCTGAGGTGGAAATAGGTTTCCATACAAGAATGTATCAAGACAAGAATGTTTACAAAAAAAAAAAAACACCATAAAAGCAGTATTAGGTTATAGGAATTAATAACTTTTTAGTGAAGCTGAAACAAAATATAAATATTCAATTAAAAAATAAGTAAAAATTAGAAATGTTGGATCGACTAAATGAAATATTTTTAAGTTGAAGTACTGAAACTACCAACTTGAAAAAAAAAAAACGAACCCTAAAACCTAATAAAAAAAAAATTTATATTTAAAAAAAAAAATCACAAAACAATATTATTAAAGCTTAAACTAAAATTAAATTGATAACTGAACATATAATAATAAGTTAATTCAAAATATTAATAAAAACTATAATAGTATATAAAAATACTAATGCTGCATAAAATAAGTGACTCACATGCTATATTATATTCTATGTGTCTTGGTTTGTCAACACACATTGTACCACATTTGAAATCAGTTACCCTAAGATTTTAAGTAAACAATGACTTAAATTTCAGTGCAAAAATTGTGACTTTTGGGTGTACTATACCTTTAATATCAGCAGAAAAGGCCATGTACAGCTTTCGTAACCTGAGTAAACATTGTGCTTTGGTATTATTTGCTTTTTGTTGGTCTAGTTGGCGTTATAGAGGCTGGTATTCTGGCTGGTATTCCTCTACAAAGCATGCTCTCCAAACCAACAGAGCAAAGCCTGAAATGGCTGATACCTGTTTACCTAACAACACTTACGTTCCTCCTGCCTTCCTTCTCTGCAGAGGTTTTAGTCTGTGAGCCTCTCTTTGACAGACTAACTCAACGGGGAAGAAAACATAAAACGGCATGAAATTTCACACAAAATGATAACTCCAACCTGAAAGTACAAACAAGGATTTTTCACAGTTTTCATCTGGAAAGTAAAGAACAGTTTTTCAGAGCTGTGATATAACAGCAAATCATTTTAAGGATTTGTTTAAAGGCAAGTTTAAAAATGGTACAAGTGTATGTACTGTATATCTTAAAATGCATTGTTGCATACATCTAAAGGCAGGAGGTAAAAATGCAATCTGGCATCCTTCATATCAAGTCCTAAATGCTTAAAGACATAAAATGTTTGTGTGGCTCCTAAAAATAGTATGCAGACTGTCAGACCGTTCCAATATCAGAGTCACTTTCGTTTTTGAAATACGTTTCCTATGCTCACAAAGGCTGCATTTATTTGATCAAATACAGTAAAAACAGTAATATTGTGAAATATTATAACAAAATTTAAAATAACTTTTTTTCTATTTTAAAATATTTGAAATGTAATTTGTTCCTGTGATGTAAAGCTGAATTTTCAGCATCATTACTCCAGTCTTCAGTGTAACATGATCCTTCAGAAATCATTCTAATATGCTGATTTGCTGCTCAAGAAATATTTCTTATTTTTATCAATGTTGAAAACAGTTGTGCTGATTAATTAATATATATATATATATATATATATATATATATATATATATATATATATATATATATATATATATATATATATATATATATATATATATATAATAATTTTTTTTTTTTTTTTTTTTTTTTTTTTTGGAAACCATGATATATTTTTTAACAGCATTTATTTAAAAATAGAAATCTTTTGTAAGATTATAAAAGTCTTTACTGTCACTTTTGATCAATTTAATACTTCCTTGCTGAATAAAAATATTCATTTTATTTAAAAACGATTATACATTATACTGAACCTTTTGAATGGTAATAATGGTGCCTTTTGCTATACTAATATATATAATTTTTTTTTTTTTTTTTTTTTTTTTTTTTTTTAACGTGTTACTTGCTGTTTCTTTGTAAAATATATTAGCAGTTTCTAAATGAGAACGGTTTCAATGTCAATCCTACCCTCATTTTTTTTCAGTGTAGGTAAACAACCATAATGTGCTATATGTCTTTGTGTGCAGGTTAAGAAGTATCACAGTCAGATACATCATCATCATTGGGCTGTCAGGTCAGATCCTCCGGCTGAGCACCAGCTCTGGCACCAGCACTAGCGCCTGCCTAAGGCTCCACTGGGGAAAAGCACCCTGAACACTACCTGACAGGCTGCCAAGCCTAAGGCAGGAAGGTAATGTGTGCCCTAAAACACAGGTTGAAAATAAGCAGGCAGTTCTATAAACTCTACGCGCTTTGCCGTGCTTAGCCATCTCTGTTAGCTCAGTGTCAGGCCGCATCAGGAAGAGCCTGACAAGACAAGAGAGATAGAAGGAAAAGAGGAAAAGATGCCACAGAAAGGGACAGTCCTTTCCTCGTCTTGTCTCCCAAAATAAAACACGGCCAACACTCAGAGCGACCGCTGACATGCTAGCAGCCGATATGGCAGCAAAGGACGTCCTCTCACATTATTTCCACAAGCTAATTTTATGTGGAGTCCAAGATGTGTTTGAACACGTCTTTACGTCATGTCTCAAGGAAAGTGAAGGCTGCCATGTTGAATCACAGATTTGGATGGCTCCTGTCAAACGCACTTGATGTTCAAGGTGTGTATTTTCTCCTGCATTCAGTTGAGATACAAATGTCGGGGAGGAAGAGGGGGGTAAAACACACGCACTAGACCCAACGTCCTTGTTCTGTCTTTTAACAGACTGTGATAATGAGTGCTCAATTTTTAAACTGTCGGGATCAAGGCGAAGCTCTCATCTTTTCTGAATGCAGTAAATCATTTAAGAACCTCATGGACAAAGTATTCACTTCAGATGGTGCAGTTCAAATGAGCACATTCTGTATTTTAACTCACCTTCATTAAAGCAACTGGGAAGACTTCAGAGCGGCCAAAACGGTCCAGCGATGTTCATTATGTAAGTTTGCAACTACTATCATGCGAGGTGCGCAGAGGCATTGCTAGACCAGGGTTGAAGCGGCTGAATCCTTTCAGGGTTATTTTAGTGTTATTGTAATATTTTATATTATAGTAATTATTCATATTTTGAATTAGCTTTAATTTTTATATTTCCAGTTTTAATTTTAGTTTTTAATAGTTTTAAAAAATATTTCTATTTAGCTTTATTTTTATTTTAGTCATTTTACTGCTGTATTTTCTGGAAAATGAGTCACAAATGAAATGAAATGCACAAACATTATAAACACTATAAACATGTATTTTTCTTCCCCTCATTCCACAACAAATCCTCTAAATTTAATGGTATTCAGAACAAAACAAGAATGAAAAATGTAAGTATAAAACAAATATAAATTATAGTGGCATTCATTATAAACGACATTTATTTTAAACGCCAAGCCTAAACAAACTAATTTATAGTGAAACTAAAACTTATGACATGTAGGAAATGCGCTATACACATAAATTCACAGACCTCTCTCATTCAACACAAATACAAATGTATGTGTTTTGTGTGCTTGACATTAATTGCATTATATAAGTCGCTTTGGAATATAAGTTGTAGCACATTACAGACTATTAAAGATGTGACTTATATTTCAGAAAATTCAGTACTTTATTTCCAGGCAAGTTTAAGTTTAGGTTTTTTAACCTAATATTTAGATTTAGATTTTATTAAAGATTTATTTCAATTAACAAAAATGATTTTTAATGGTTTTAGTTTAAATTTTATTTAAAGGGTTATTCCACCCCAAAATGAAAATTTTGTCATTAATCACTTACCCCCATATCGTACCAAACCCGTAAAAGCTTTGTTTGTCTTCGGAACACAATTTAAGATATTTTAGATGAAAACCGGGAGGCTTGTGACTGTCCCATTGACTGCCAAGTAATTACCACAGTCAAGGCACAGAAAAGTATGAAAAGCATCGTCAGGATAGTCCATCTGCCATCAGTGGTTCAATCTGAATTTTGAAGCGACGAGAATACTTTTTGTACGCAAAGAAAATAAAAATAACGACTTTATTCAACAATTCGTCTCCTCTCGGTCTCTCTGTGTCAGCGTAGCACCATTTTGGATACTATCCACTGAACGCAAGCAGCGTACGCTCTTCTGTATCAGCTGCAACACAAGGATGCGCTATTTTCCTTCAAATCAAAGCGTAAATACACGTAGAATACGTATCCTTGTGTTGCGGCTAATACAGAAGAGCGTACGCTGCTTGCGTTCAGTGGATAGTAGGGATGTTTGATTGTGGATGATAAAAATGTCTCCACGATCTGCTTTTGAAGAAATATCGTAGTATCGTGCTACACCGCACATTCTATCAATTACAGTTCTGGCACCACCGTATCAATATACTGTACAACACGACATACAGTGGTAGTTACTCTGACAGGACACTGCACTTACTCGCGTTCACAAAAGTACATTATTTGCATAAAAGCCTTGACGGTTAAATGTTTCATTCGCGTGCTGGTCTGACGTGTGCTTTTTCTGAGCGCATACACCAGAAGTGCGCGCACCAAAAAGCCTGCCTAACAGTGCCCGATTACTGAACTAAGTTATCTTTTGTGCTAATACTGTTAAAACACACAAGGTTTACACATAGACTCAGTTGGTTATGTCTAAAATGAAAGTAAACAGATGAGAGAGAAACGGATGCGTGCCTGTATATTAGCTGCGAGCAGATCTTAAAGGGACAGAACTAAACATGCAGCCGACTTTCATTAAAGGGATAGTTCACCCTAAAATTTAATTTCTGTCATTATTTACTCACTCACATGTTGTCCCAAACCTGTATTAATTTCTGTAAAGAATGTGGGTAACGAAACAGTTGCTGGTCCACATTGAATTTGATAGTAGGAAAAAAACACTATGGAAGTCACTGTGGACCTACAGTTTGGTTTTCCACGTTCTTCAAAATAGCATTTATGTTCAGCAGAAGAAAGAAACTCACTCAGGTTTAAAACAACTTTTGAGTAAATGATGGTATAAAAATAAAGCACTATGACAGAATTGACACACAGATGACAGAATTTTTATTTTTGGGTGAACCATTCCTTTAACGTTAATAAAACAACAAAACGCAAAGAGAAAAATCACTCACTACTCTTGACTGAAAAACTTTAATACAGTTCTTTTAGGAATCAGTCTAATATAGTGTTTTATTTTTATATTTGTTCATTCACGCTAAATACACCTATTGTACCTGAAAATAAAGCACTGTTTGTTTTATAGAATAAGAATGTTTTAATAAGAAAGATAAAATAATGACAAAGATTTTTATCTTCACCCACTTTGGCCTAAATATCTGCTATTCTTTTTTTTCTTGTTTTTTTTTTTTTTGTTACCTTGAAAGGCTTTGTCTTTATAATAGGGAAATTAGTTTGGCTGTAATGCTCAGGCAACTTGGAAAATAGTAAAACCAACATGACAAAGAATCGTGATAAATTCATGAATTGTGATATTTCTAAAAAAAATCGTGATATGATATTTTTTCCATATCGCCCACCCCTAGTGGATAGTATCCAATATGGCGCTACACTGAGACGGAGAAGAGATGAATTGTTGAATAAAGTCGTTATTTTCTTTGCGTACAAAAAGTATTCTCGTAGCTTCATAAAATTCAGATTGAACCACTGATGGCAGATGGACTATCCTGATGATGCTTTTCATACTTTTCTGTGCCTTGAAGTTGACAGTGGTAATTACTTGGCAGTCAATGGGACAGTCACAAGCCTCCCAGTTTTCATCTAAAATATCTTAAATTGTGTTCCGAAGACGAACGAAGCTTTTACGGGTTTGGAACGACATGGGGGTAAGTGATTAATGACAATTTTCATTTTGGGGTGGAGTAACCCTTTAACAATAACAATACTGTTCTGGATAACCCCAAATGTTATATGCACAAAGGTAAGGAAAAGAAAATTATACTTTTATTTATTTATTTATTTATTTATTTATTTATATATATATATATATATATGTATGTGTATATATATGTATATATATATGTGTATATGTGTGTGTGAAAATATTGCTGAAATATTGCTCTACAGCCCTAAATGTTCAAAATAAAATGCGTTTTCAGCTGACATACTGTTCTGTGTTTACAGCTGCAGTTGCACTTGGTATAATAAAAATAATGATATTCTTTAGAGAGATGAACTCAAGACCTTTGTAGTCCCTTAGCGGAAAAAAAACACTATGCCAACCAAAGAGTCAGAGTTTGGCTGGTTAACTAGTAGGTATCAGAAGAACTAATGATTTTCTCTATTGACGGCCATTCATTTGACAGAACTGCCATTTTTCTTATTGGTCCGGTGCTACATTTCATTTTTTTTTTTTTTTATATGCATTTTTGTGCCTTGCAAACTTAAACATTTGGTTTTTTTGAGTCACTTAAATGCAAATTCTGCTTACATTTATAAATGTGAATAATGTATTATAATAACAAAAAAAAATGCAATTTTATATTCATAATATATTTTGTGCTAAGGCAAGTGAAAATGTTGACAGAGCAAGTAAAAATCTGAACTAGCAGTAGAAACAAATCCTGAACATATAAAATCACAAATGTTTCATATATTGTAGAATTTTTTGGGCCTGTGACTGATTTTTGGTTTATAGGGATCACATCCAGGGGTCCTGCACCGAGGTGAATGGGAATGGTAACGGACAGCTTTCTCCAGGTATCACAGACCTCCTCGTTTTGACCTTTACGTCTTTTATGTCAAGTAAGGTCCCTGAAAGTTGTAGGCATTTAACAAAGAGCCGGATCATTTTCTACCTTCACCTCCAGCTCACTTGATTCCAAGTTAATAAAATGGAAATCTTATGCAGGAAGTACTCTCCTCCGCTGTACAAACACTATTCAGCGGTCAGGGAGACAGCTAGCTGACAAGCACAAACAGAACCCAGCATCAAGCCTCCCCGTTTCCAAAGGGAGCTCACGTCACAGATGACCTTTCACCGTACGGTTCGCCTCTTCTCCCGTTAATACATCATTAATCTTTCAATAGGCTGTGACACCGCAGACCTCTGCCGAAAGATTATTGTTTGCTTTTTCTCTCGTTGACTCCTAATTATCACCAGCTAATGACCGCGCCTTCCTACCCTTCAGATTTAATTAACACTCCAAAGAGAAAGAGAGGGCCAAATGTTTGCTGAGAGTTTGGGTTAATCATCTGTATGACACAGTAGAGGGGTCAGACTTGGCCTGGATCTATTTTTATGATTCTAGAAATACTAAATATGAGCATACTGTGGTGATTATCCAGCAATGAGGTGAACGGCGATGAATAAAAACATTTTTAAGATGATGTGACATATGTACAAATGGGTTCGTGGCTGTGCCCTTTTCTGAACAACACTTCTAGTGCATGACTCAGTGAATTATGTTAGAAAAACAGCACGTTTACCCATATAATTGTGCAATTAGGCCTGTTTTACACATACTGTGTCTGCACTTTATATATTAATGAAAACGTCATGAAAACGAAATTGCAACATGGCTTAGTTTGATTCTCAAGACTGTGATTTAATTGAATTAATAAATGCGCAATGTGTTTTGTTAATATTATTACATATTATATTGTCATTTTACAGTTGTACTGGAAATATAGTAACAGTAGTACAATAGTAATATTTTGTGTAATAATTTTATAGTAATAATAATAACTATTATCTTTTTTTATAGTCATATTGATATATAATCACATTTTTATTGCTTTTTAAATTGCAATTAGATATTTCCTATATATATATATATTAGTGCTGTCAAACGATTAATCGAGATTAATCGCATCCAAAATAAAAGTTTTTGTTTACATAATATATGTGTGTACATGTATATGTGTGTGTATATATTTAAGAAAAATATGTTATGTTTATATATTAAATATATTTATATATGATATAAATTATATGAATATAAATATATACATGTAAATATTTTCAAAATATATGCTGTATGTGTGTGTGTGTCTTTATATATAATAAATATACACAATACACACACATATATTATGTAAACAGAAACTTTTATTTTGGATGTGATTAATCGCGATTAATCATTTGACAGCACTAATATATATATATATATATATATATATATATATATATTTATTTGTATATATACACAAACAATATATATACAAACAATATATTTTTTCACTAAATTACATGCTATAAACTGTAAAAATATCTAGTATATTTTACACTCAAAAATAGATTACAGTACACTATATTAATGTTGATAATTGTTCATCAAACAGTGGAAAAAAATTATAAATTATATGAAAATACATTGAAAACAACTAACATTCGGGTTAATCTTGGTAAATTTAGGGTTTTCATTAGTTAGCCACCATATTAAAGGGATAGTTTACCAAGAAATTAATATTGTCATTATTTACTCACACTCATATCTTTCCTATGGATCATAAAAGATATTTTTTTAAAAATGTCCTTTTTTTTTAAGTGTTTTTATGCAACTTTTCATTCCACAAAAGAAACTCATTAGCTTTTTTTTATCTTTAGGTGAGCTACCCTTTTAAGTGTTACAATTTATCACATTAATTTTTCTAAACACTGTATATGTAAAATATATGAAACATTATTTATGCTTCATACCTGTTCTAGATGTACAGCTGTTGTTACATATCAATTTATATCAGTACACGGTTTATCTTTAATTATGATCACTGAGTTTCCGCAAGGCTCCTGTTCCAATCCAATTAGCCATATATGAAGGTCACTGGCTGTACATAAGACCTGTTGAACAATCATTTAGATCCTCTTAATCACTTCCAAATGGAACAGTCACTTACAGCTCTATTTTAGTGAACACAGTGTGCTTTCCACATTCTAATGGTTGGCCACATGCAGAATGCATGCCTCCGGCCACAGACACCTACAAACATAGAAATGCTTAGAAATTACTGAGCGAGGACTTGCACTGAATCATCATTAAGTGTAGGTTCGCAATCTGGCGGGGACGAGAGATTTTCTCCGCCACAGGTGGGGGGTGGTGTACGTGGCTCTATTTCTTTCTGGCTGCGTGTGAAATCTGACTAAACGAGCTTTCAACTGAACGAGCTATTAAAATGGGCCAACGAGCCACACCGGCTCACTGCCCAGCCAGTAGCACTTTGTATGGTAAGTAGCCTCCTGTTTCCTGCGTGTGCTTCAGCCAATAGAATTTTTTGTGTTTCAAACCTTTATTTAATCTGAGCTGCTACTACTCTGAGGCTGAGGCTCTCATGCAGGTGGAGAGATAATGGAAAAGAGGTGCCATATTGTAGAGAACCTGGAGCAATCTGGGGTTAAGAGAGGGTATCGCAGAAGTGGGCAGAAAAAGAAACAGGCTCACTACGGCAAGCAGCTAGTGGGCCTCCTGCTGCTTCAGATCCAGTCTCACCTGCCAAAAAAACAGGAGTCTTTTGGCCCGCAGAATCATCTCGTCTACATTTAACATCTCTATCTTATGGTTCTGAGGGGATTCGATGAACTCGCAAGCAGCATTGGAGAAAGAAAGCATGAATTTGCTCAGTTGTCACTTATAAAAACCTGTGCTTTTCATACGTGGTACCATTGTGAGTACTTTGAGCACACTGTAAAATGTGCAGTTATTACTTAAAGGTGCTATTTCGACCTGACCTGACCTGACCTGACCCTTTAAAAGAATAGTTCACCCAGAAATGAAAATTGTCATCATTTACTCACCCACAAGTTGTTCCAAACCTGCACGAGTTTCTTTCTTCCGTTGAGCACAAAAAAAGACATTCTGAAGAATGTTGGTAACCAAATGGTTGACGGTAGCCATTGACTTCAATAGTATGGAAAAATACTATGGAAGTCAATGGCTGCCGTCAACTTCTTTTATGTTCAACAGAATCAAGAAACATATACAGGTTTGGAACAAGTGGAGGGTGCGTAAATGATGATAGTATTTTTATTTTTGGGTGAAATATACCTTTAAATCTATCTGTCTTTGTATGTATTATATGACTACCTATCCACCTTTATGTCTATGTACATATACCTGTCGTTCTGTCTGGCTATCTCTCTATATATCTATCTATCTGTCTGGAATCTCACTCCATCTCGCATGCCAAGATCATGGGTTTCATTCCCAGGGAATGTACAAACTGATAACAAGTATCAACCAATTGCATAAATATAAAAATATAATATGCTAAATTCCCATATGGCATCTAAGACTAAATTAGCCACTTAGACACCCACTTAACACAGTTTTAATTGGAAATTTTGATCTATAGTGTATCACCAGTCAAAACCCCGTGAGCAGCAAAACCACACGCTATATCTGACGTAGACATACAGCTCTCCTGTAAACACATCTGTGCTGCTCACCATTATTATGCATTCTAGACCCGTTTCTGTACCCCGGGGCTGTAAGCATAGACCCCTACTGCTAGGAACAGCAACAATAAACAGTCATAACTCCTTATCATTTTATTGTCTGTTATTGTGTGTTTGCATTGAGGAGGGGCTCAGTGCCACAGCTGATGCAGAATGCATTAAGCACACAAACAAATCCCCCCTCTCTCTTTCTCCATCCCATCTTTTGCCTCAACTCAAACCCACACATTCTTTTGTAATGAGAAGAAAATGAGGAAGCAGTTCCCAGCGCAGGCTGGTTTGAAGCTGCAGGCTGAGCATTAGTAAAAGTGTTATGACTCCGCTGTCACTCCTCAGAGGAAAAAATAACCGGATGGAGTTTTATATATTTATTTATTTATTTTTGTCTTTTTTAGGCAAGTACTGTACATAATAGCAGAATGGCAGGTGCCAAAGCCAGTGACAAAAATATGCAAAGTAAAGTAGTTCTTGCTGATATTGGAAGATATTTTAATTAAAATTGATATGTGTGTGGGTAAGAGGCCGGGGTTGTGCCCACAAATATGTCAAAAACTGATTTGTGAGGACATATAAAGTGGTTCTTATTATTTGAAACCTCAAAATCATGTTTTGGTTTCCATATACTAATGTTAACTAGTTTCTTTGAGGGTTAAGTTTAAGGTATTGTTAATATCATTATCTTAATATGAAAACCATTGAATCTGTGAGAGGTCTTCGCTTATGTAGCTTTAAAAGTCTGTGTGTGTAAAAGTACAGGTTTGAAAATATAGTAAAACACGTCAAAAACCAACATGTGAAGGTAATTGTTTTTGCTTTAGCTCTAATCCTGCAACAGGTTTAAGAGAGGGTTAAATTTAGGTGTAATATATAGTAAATATAATTGTTTTAATATGAAAACCATTTGGTCTGTACAATTATATCTTCAGAAGTCTGTATGTGTATGAGCACGTCAAGAAAACTCTGAATTACTCAAATATTATCATACAAAATAATAGCTAATTACACTAAGAAAGAGAAAGAAGCAAGTTAAACGCACAGCAAAAATGTCCCAAAAAACATTGTGACATGCATGACTTCCTAACAAAGGTAGAACAGCACCTCTCTGTGGACACACTTATGTTGATCCATCAAATTTCATGACCTGGATGTTTCCTGATTTAATTATTCCGTGCAAGATTTGTTTTGATATCTAGACAGTAGAGTACCAATATATTTTGTATCCACAGCTTATATGCCACATATTGAGTACTGATATAGCCAGCAAAATTCACGCACCTATAATTTCCTGGTGTGTGTGAGTCTGAGGCAGCATACAAGAGTTCACAAACACTGGTCCCATGGGCGCCTGTCGCCATGCACCGCCTCTCTAGTCTTAAAAAAGATCACTAACTGTGTGTTTTACTAGTACTAGTTAAACGCATACAGTAAGTAAGCTGCAGTGCGGCATCGCTTGTCTATTTTTAAGAATAATATTACGTGCTGTGTATTAATATTTCATATGTGCACAGTCAAAAGAGCCAAACTAACCTGGTTAAAACCTCATAAAGAGTTTCTGATATATAAACTCGGATGCGCGTGGAAGAGTCACGCGCGCAATGAATAGAAATGTAACCTACTTTCAGCATCATGCATCTGCTTGAACTGCACCAAAAACGCAATTATATAATCTAAAATGTTGATCTTACCTCGCCGGAACATCCTGAAGGTGCGGTGATGATGCGCTGCACTTTATCCCACTGTGATAGTCAAAATAAGCGTCTCATCTTTAATAATCCGTGTCATATGTGATAAAAGTTTAATCTGTTTTAATGATCTTCAAACGATCCACGCCAAATACAAATTCTTAACTCTTGACCCCTGGTCTCAGGTATCGATTAAGACGGAAAACAACATCGCCGACAAGGAAGTCTCACAATCCCCGAGAATGAGAGAGAGGTGACTCCGAGAGATGTCAGCCAAAAATGTTTCATATAAGCTTCAGTTAGCAGTTATAATTGCCGAATAGAAGCTTTCAGACAGCCATAGGTAGAGCATTTAAAGTTTTACAATATCAGTCGATGTGACGGGAAAGAAGCCTTCTGGTATTATATACCACTTAAACGATGAGTCAAATGACTGTTCTGGTTAGAAACTGCGTTTGGATGCTCGAGATGCTCGGGTGGTTATCGGATGAGAGGCGCCCGTGTCTCTTCAGGAGTCTGGAGCACTACGGGAGGGAGGTGTATGGGAGGGTATTTGCGATGCCCGATTCGTGAAAGAATCATTCTTTTGAATCGGATCTTTTCAGTGAATCAGTTGCTCAAGAGCGGTTCTTGAACCGAGAACCGTCTATTTCGGATTCGTAAAGTAAACCGAAAAGTGACAGTAAGAGCGAAAAGTAATTGATTTTAATAGTTGCATACATGTTTAAAAATAAAGCGTACTGTTTGTGACTTTAAGGTATGACCGTTTGATCAATGTGTATAAGAGCTGGTTTAAACTAGCCTACCATTTATTAGAAACTGCAAAAACTGTTCAAATGGATTTTAGTACTTTTTATGAGCTAAATCATTTTGAAACTGAACTGTAAGACATTGAATTACAATAAACACCATAATTAATCAAACTTAATAAAAAAGCATAATAAACAGCAATGTGGCTTTCTTGGAACGTTTTATAGCAGGTAATTTATGCCACGATGGGACGTCAGGGAGCGCGTGATGACGCAGTTACGTTGTGACGTATTAAAAGAATCCCTGAATTGTTTCTTTTGAGCCGTTCAGTTCAAAAGAACCGATTAGCAGAATTGAATCAGCATCACTAGAGGCTATAGGACCCTCTCTCGTCTCGCTTTAATTCTAAAATGTTTCCATCCTGCTTTCTCTTCCTTAGACAGAGCTGCAGCTACCAGGAAATGTAATGTGTGTCCGTTCGTCTCAAAGCCTGTCCAATGTTTTCTTTCTGAGCTTTCTGAACTACCTGTCTGCTCTTACTTGCCCTCTGACGACGGAAAGATAGGAGGAGCGATCTATCCTTATCCCTTTCGATTTCCAAAATGAAGTCTTAAGAAAAAATGTTCTCTTAAGTTGTAATAGCTATCATGAGTGTGGAGGGATTTTAGTGATATATTCTTTAAAAAAAAGAAGCCTGCATTTTATGAAACGTTTTTGAGTGTGTTTGATTGATAGTATAAAATCATCCATGTAATGCATTCCAATTTTTTAAAAGACACAAGGAAAGAAAGATTTATTATATTATAAATATCTAATCAATATGGTAAATTAATTAGTGTTTAAAATGAATAGTGTACCATAATTAATATATTGTTTTGTGTTTTGTTTTTAGGATATGTATTTCTCTGGCTGTATCCAATAAATCTGCCATGACAGCAACACCGGTCCTCCTTCGCTGAGCCAAGTGGCCACAGTAAAAAGCCGTAAATCTCTGTGTCTGTGTAAGGTGAGAGTATTAATGTCCCTGTGTCCTATACGTCTCTGTGTAGGGCAAAGGGGGTTAATGTCCCTATCCAGCGTCATCTGACACAAGCACCTGTTACATCAGGATCACACAATCCAGAAAGTAGTAGGGTCTATCACAAGGCCACTTTAATCCGGAGTAAAGAGGATAATGTTCCCCTTTTCCTCCCTCCCTTTCCCTCGGGGGACCTGGTAGGATGGACACTGATAAATATAAATTGTTCTACCTCCCCGGTGGTGTCTTCCTTACTCCATTTTGGTTTATCTCTAGCAGACAGAAAAGTGAGGCTGGAGTTTAATCACATTGATCATCGTAATACATTTAACTGGTTGCTATATATTTCATTATACTGAAAAAGTAGACTAGATTTTCTTGAGAATTTTATTTTTTCCACTGAACAACTATGGTTTGGAAAAACGTGAGAATGAGTAAATGAGGACTCGTAAATATTGTCTTAGAACATTTATTTAATCATGGTAATTTACAGTGCTTAATTGGAAAACAGACACTGAATTACAAGCAAGCATGAGAAATGCCTGAAAAGAAAGACAAAACAACATTGCGTGAGAGGAGGAGTCATGCAGTCTGTGCCTGTCCTCCCAGAGGAACCCGGTCAACTGACACACAATATTGCTTGTCTCTGGGAGGTGCAGCAGCAAACCCGTTGTTTTAAAGTGCTGATGAAGACATTTAGAAACTGGTCACACACCAGGGCACTAAGAACTGTGAACTCAGTAGGGATGTCTGATGTTGATTTTCTTTCCGAGTCCAGTCTGTCCTTTCGCTTGTTTTGAAAACCTTGGAGTCTTGTTTAGTTTACCATCTGAATTTAAAAGCACTTTATTTGTTATTTCTTTGGTCTTGTCCTACTATTATCACTAATTATAATTAATAAGTATTAAACTTTACATGTAACTCATCCCACACTGTTTATTCTTCTGATTGAGACTTGGGATTGGGCTCTTTTGACTTTGACTTTCGATGTGAAATTAATTTCTAAAAAATAATATTCTGTCTGTAAAATATGAAAGATCAAGAAAAAGGGTTGTATAGCTTTATAAGATAATAAACGTGACAAGTTAGGTAGATCCCATTCTTCCACTGGTTTAAAATTCAATGAAATACCTCTCACAAAAAAAATCTCATTTATTACTGTCAGTTTAAACGTAGCAGGGAATGTTGTGAGCACTGAGCAGAGCGTCGTCTCGAGTTTGTTTTTATCACATCATGCTAAATTTATTTGGAACCAAACTACTAATGTTATTTACTTTTAAAAGTTAGTCTCACAGGTCCTAATTATACATAAAGAAGAATTAGGCTTGGACTCTAGAGGTGCAAGGTTTGGATTCAGACTCCAGGAATGTGCTCACTTTCATGTTCAATGTATTACAGAGCTTTTGAGGAATTGTTGGAGATTTTGGCAAGGCATGAATATTATTGGAACAAGCATTTCCTATAGGGGCCAGTGTGTATAATGTTTGATTTGTAGCCTACTTACAGTATAAATGTTTTACATTTTCTGGAGAAAATGATAGTTGTGCTAGATGTTCTGGGTGGTTGCTACATGGTTAATCATAATTTAATCATATAGTACTGGCTTAATTACCACAAATATTTAGGCAAGAAAACATAATTATGATGTTTTGAACTTGAAATCAGTTTTTGCAGCCTGTGCTGTGAATATGACTTCCAGTCCTGGCAGATAAGTGATCAGCTTGATGGGTTTTTGACCTTTTAGTGACCTTTCGTTGACCATCCCACATACTTCTGCCTCTTAATGAATGCTTTGTACTCTAGCTTCCTAACATCCAAGTCTGAACCTTAGATCTCAACCTTTTCAACAGATGGGCTCTTGCCTTCACTCTTCTTGCCAAATTATACAATCCCTCCTTTCTGAGGAAAAATATGAGTCATTCTGTGAACTTCAACGACTGGTGCACTTTTAGCTACAGCACATGTGCTGTGCGGTCCGTGGGAGTCCCACTCGGCTCTGCCAAGGTTACAGGGATCCGTGACACACCGCCCAACAGATATGCCAATCAATATGCATGTGCCATGTAAACAGAATATCCCTGAGAGTATGTGAGAGAGACTGTTTGACAAATGAAGTGATAGACAGACTGACAGACTAACTGACTGATAAATGGATGGATGAACAGATGATAGATAGATAGATAGATAGATAGATAGATAGATAGATAGATAGATAGATAGATAGATAGATAGATAGATAATGTTGACAGATAGATATGTTGACAGATAGATACATACATACATACAGACAGACAGACAGACAGACAGATAGTCAGTCATATGGCTACATTTGTAAACATCACATCAGCTCTCATACTGCAGCCACACACAAAAGCCCTGACACATGAAGGTGTGAGAGCTCTCCCACCACCACAGGAAATGATGGTGTGGATGCAGGAAGAGGTGAGAGATCAGTCCTAATTGTCAGGAAAAGAGGGATAATGAATACACAGGGAGATAGAGCAGACTGCTGATGACGCCGGTTTTCGTGACTCGCGGGACGTGGAGTTTCTCTTTCCTACTTAACTTTGAATGCTACCAGAGGGGCACGCCCATTAAGTATGGAGAAAAAAAAAACACAGAAAACACTTGAGTCATCAGCACATCTCGCTGCATAGCTAAACCGCTAATCAGCTTTTTGTTTGTGGCATCTCATTTTAAATAAGGGTCAGTGTGATGTGAAACTTAGCAAATGCATTTAAATTTATTTCTTATGTCATACAGCATGTATTCCTGGTAGATTTACAAATGTGATTACATGCTTGGAAATAGGAACAGGATTTGAGGGACTGGAGGTCACCTGGAATGGCAAAATTACAGTCAGTGCTTTTTGTATATGTTTAGCTTTGTCTGTCAGAGAAGGCCTGACAGCCTAGAACCTTGAATCAATGTGTCATAATTTAACCCAGCATTGTTCTTATCAGAAGAGGAGAGAGAGAGCAGAAAATTCTTATTATTTTAGAAACAGAACAGAAAGTGTGGCATACCAGGCTGCATATTAATAAAACAAAGAGGTGGAAAACAATTGCATTTTCTAGAGGTTTGTTTGTAAGGTAGCACCTCACTGCAGTCAAGACTGTTTACACATTCACATAAACACGCTCATGGATATTCACATCTATGTGTGCATACAAACAGTTTTATTGTGTAATGGATTGCTTTCTGAAGTCATAATTTGGCAACATTTTACAATAAAGTTCAACTTATTAACATTAGACAATCCAGTTGGTGTCATGAACTAACAGTGAATAAATACCCTTCATCCAGGCACATGCACACATGACATCAAAGGGGGCTTGAGCACTTGCCCTTTTTCTTCCTCGAGAGAAAGTGCCCTTTTTTTCTGGGGAGTTTTTTTTTTTATTTTTTTATTTTTTTTTTTTTAATGAATATACGTGTGTGTGCATGTGTGTGTTTCTGTTTGCGCACAGCTTTCCCTGTCAAACTAATAAAAAATCAAAATATCAGGTCAGGGCGGGAAATGCTGAGAGACTGTCGAGTTCCAATGCCTTTCTCCCCATTGATCGGCACATGTGTTTCACAAACAGGCAAAGAGCCGCAGAAGTGAAGCCCTCCTTCCCTTTCCAGTTGTGTTTGTCTTGGTGTGGAGGTGCGTGGTGATGAACAAAAGTCTAAGCTACCTGTGCCTCAAATTTACAGCTAATTATCCAAAAGACAAAAGGCAATTATAGTTAATTTGTCTTGCTAACATCCATGACTCATGAATGCTACCATGTAAGTTAGCTAAAGTTTAGCTAAGGCAATAGGAAGTCTAGTAGGTTAGACCAGTGCGCGTTCTTTCACTGCATGATTCAGTTTATTAAAATGTATTTAGAATGATCACACAATTCAAGATATGGTGTCAGAAATGTATATATTTATATCATTTCATATAGTTAATCAGTATCACGCGAAGACTGTTTTTTTACACCAAAAAGCAGCATGATTACAAATGTGATATTGATTTTATACAGCAGTACAATAAACAAGAATTTAATATGAAGACACTTATGTTTTAGACACAATTTTGACTGTTTTTGCTCTATTTCGCCAACAAATATAATTCCAATTTGCGTCTCTGAACAACATGACGCTGTTTTGTTCTTGAATGAATCAACCGTTTAAATGATTCGGTTCGGTCGCAATGACTCACTCATTAACAGTGACTTGCTGCCACCTACTGGCAGTTTTAATTTCACAAGGCTACGTCCACATGAAGCCAGAGCTTCCCCTATCCTATCTTTTTTTTTTTTTGGTGTCTCAAAAAATATCTGTCCACACGAAACCACCAAACCGACACAACACGATGGAGTACACATGCCAGACCAATATAGGGTGCTGTAATTCTGCCACAGAGATACACAAAAAATGGAGAAGAAGACTTGGACTATGCGCGTAAACCTTGCGCGCAGTATACAAACGAACATGGAACAATACATTTATTAATATGTTTTAATGTTAGTTAATAAAAAGACAATCGTTCAGTGTTTGTTCATGTTTTT
Source organism: Spinibarbus caldwelli (assembly GCA_039654775.1). Classification (NCBI taxonomy): domain Eukaryota; kingdom Metazoa; phylum Chordata; class Actinopteri; order Cypriniformes; family Cyprinidae; genus Spinibarbus; species Spinibarbus caldwelli. The sequence continues at coordinate 8,942,800 of CM077267.1, forward strand.
GTTGCTGTTACGTGACGTAGCGGTGTCTGACTAGGGGCGAGACGTGGGCTGATTACATCGTTTCAGAGAATATACGGGATTCGCTGTCCACACAAAAACGCAAGGGTGGCGTTTTCAGATTTATCCACTCTGGGACCCAGTTTCAGAAAATAGCGGTTTCACTCTCCCAAAACGCCAAATCCGTCTGGACGAAAGGCCTATACGAATAAAAAAATGTATGCGTATACAGCTAAACGCGTCTTCGTGTGGACGGGGCCTTAAAGTATCTTTTCATTTTTTTTTAATTATTTCAAATATTAGTATTCAACGTTTCATGTTTAAAATCACAACAGTATTAATGCATTTGTAACTGCAGGTTAAATGCATTCATGTCCTGCATTAAACTGTGTGTAAATGCATCTAAATGCCACTTCTAATGCAGCTTCTGTGTTTTCTCTGCATTGCAAAGATTAATTTTATCATTATTGATTTCATTTGCTTGGTAACAGCCCAAATGATGTATTATTCTAATTGATTGATTCAATTTAAGAATTTGACTGAAAAGATGATGCACACTTTTAGAAAAAGGGCTTTATAAAGGTAAAAATGCCCATAAAAGGTAAAAAAAATCTATTTAAACTTATTGGAAAAGATCAATTTCTATCACTGCTGTGATCACCACACAGAATATGCAGAATATCAAAAACTTTAGGAATCAGCTGTCCACGGTAGTTCTTAAGATACCAGCACAATAACACACTCAGCAAAATACCGTCTAATTATCATTATCGGTTTTCGTCCAAGAAAATATTGAGATACCCCCTAATATATTTAACGTTTTATTTAGAAAAAAAATTAAAATAAATATGAGAAGTGTCCTTTTTTCCACTTGAGCCCCTGCCCCTCAAAATGTCTGTGCACGTCTCTGGCTTCAGCATTACAGGTTGTACTATAAATTATTTCTGATCTTTTATGAATGAATATGAATTAACAATAGCAGATATATTTTAAATTAACATTTACCTAGATTAAATACTATTTATGTTAAAGCTACAATGTAACTCTCTAGTGGTTGAAGCATAAAACTTGTTTTGGTAATTACGTGAGTTCGACGCTAGTCGACACGCATGGATGACGCGCAGATGACGGAAGTAACGTATGCAGTTTCGAGGGAAATCCGTCCCGACAGCGCTACAATGTCACAGCAAGGCGAAAAAAAAATAAAAATACGGTTTAAAAGAGGGTTGTTTGATTTACTTGCGCATTATTTAAGCTTTGTATGTTTCCAACAAAACACACGTTGTAGTTTTAAACAACGGAAGTTGTGTCTATCAAATCTACCAACAGTTGAAACAATGTTGTTTATCATCTTTTTCAAATTTAACAAGCATTTTTACTCAAAAGAGCACTTTAGATTAAAATATAATTTTTAATGCCATGATAACCGTGTTTGTATTGTTAATAGTGCATACATTTCCAATCCACATCTCGGAAAATCGCATGAATTTGATGGTTTGTTTTTCCCGCAAACTCTTCTAAATGTCCAAACTCAAGTTAAGCAATTTATTCTCCCACTTGGAGTCATCTAGTCCACCTTCACCTTAAACACTGCATGTCAGGCACATCAAATTCTCCTGACATGTAATTCTGCACACACAAACAAACTTTGGCCTGTCAGACTGGAAAAATATGCTTTGCTGCTGTATTACTTTCCTGTCATGTTTCAGTCTGTGTTGACCTGCCCGTTGCTTCCCCATCATCACTGAAGACGGTCCACCTGAATTATGCATTCAGCTTGATACATTGTCACCCCTAAAAGCACACAGACTCACTCTCAGAAAGATAGCTGTGGTCATAATAATAATTAGCCTATACATCTGTGATTTTATTGTTTCTTGTATTCTCTTCACATCATTTAATCTAAAATTGTATTTGCGGTGGATTTCAAGTGTAGGCATATTCTCATCCAGTTATTTTTCATTTTAGTTCAATTTTAAGTAGAATGTTTCTGCCAATTCAGTCAAATTATGAGTCAAGAAGCAAATGGACATTGCTTCTGGTTTATTCGTCACACTGAAATGTCAGAAACCTTATTATTCATACCAGGCAGATGTCTTGAAAGCTTGTTTCTATAGGTGTCTTCAAACCAAAATGATGTCTGTTAAGCCATTGACTGAGTAGTGGTTAATTGAATTGCATTATTGGATACAATATCCCACTTAGAGTGTTCTGATTGTATGCACATTTTAGCAAATGTAGAAGGTCATTCCAAGCATACTGTGCATTCACATGCTGTGGCTATACATAGTGTGGTAATATGCTGTTTTAAAGAAACCCTCAGAAAGTCTCACATACTTTTAGTCAGTCTCCTTTAAGATGCGAAAAAGTTCTCTCTCTCTTGCTTTGTGACCCTGTCATACCTTCTTTCCATCCGTAGCATTTCTGGCCCTCAGGCGGTTGCACTGATACCGTGACTTTGTGTGAGTGTTTAGTCAGCTGGGTTGTTTGCTAGAAGCTCTGTGACTGTGTGAATTTCTGATTCACCCCACAGCCCACCATGTGTGTGAAGGGACGTCGGTCAGCTCATGACCCAAAACTCAGCAGCAGGCACTGAGGGCTGGACTGAGAAGGATCGCGTGTCCCATTTCTCTGTCGCCTTCCACTGGCACGAGCCCAGCTGACACACTTATCACCATATGGGCCGCGTAGATGCAGAGCAGAAGTGCGGAAAAAGAAGTGTCTGAACTAGGATTTGAATCACTACAGACTGGATGAGAAGGTTATTCAGTGGTTCCTTGCATCACTTTGTCTTTATCAAGAAATCATGTTCATTTTAAGAACCAGACTGATCTTTAACCACCACTATTATCAACAATAGGCAATAATGGAAAGACCCCATGACTTTTCCAGTTGTTCTGGGTTTTCTGGAAAAGGATTGAGGATAATGAACTTGCAGTTGTAAGATTTTATTCAGTTTTAACTTTAAGGTGTAGAAAGTGTAGAAATCACACTACCTAAAATATCCTGGGTTGTCTAGATGGGAACCCAGGTTCTTCAAAGAAAACAGTAGTCGAGGAGGTGAATAAAAATAAATTTTATTTTATTTCTTATTTTTTTCCCCCAGAATAGAGCAGGTGCTAAAGCTATATTTTTTTAGTTCATTTTCTCTCCTGCCATTGGTGTCTGTGTTTGGATTGTTAATAGTGACATTGGTGATCTGCATCTCTGGGAAATGACGTATTTAGTAGCTTGTTTTTCCTCCAAAGTTCTCCAAATGTCGACACTCAAGTTTATGCAGTTTTAATGGATGTACACTTGTGGAAGTGCACATCCATTATTGCTGTAACTTCATGTTCTGAAGTTTTTATTGCCATTTTGCATCTTTTTTTGGACTGGGTCAAATTGGGCAGCACTCACACCATCTTCATCAGTCTTCCTGATGATGACATTTAGCACCAAATGGAAAATCTATGTATAGTTTTGGCTAAATAGAATGGAAACTTGTTTCGGTCACTGAATAAAAATGAAAAAGGTAACTGTGGCTTTTTATCTCACAATTATGACTCTTTTTCTCGCAATTGCAAGTTTACATCTCACAATTATGACTTTTTTCTCAGAATTGCTTGCTATAAAGTCGTAACTGCATGTTATATGGCCAGAATTGCGATTCAGAAGGTCAGAACTATGAGATATAAACTCAATTTTAAGAAAATAATCTTTTTTTTTTTTCTCTCTCTGAATTGGACTACCTAACACGCAACTGCGGGTTTATATCTCAGAATTGAAGAATTCAGAATTGCGAGACGTAAACTCGCAATTGCAAGAAAAAAAATTGTGAGGTAAAAAGTTGCAATTACCTTTTTTATTTTTTATTTAGTGGCAGAAACGGGCTTCCATAAAATAGTGTATTACATAGATTCAAACTTGAGTTTTACATTTCCTAAAGAAAGTTCTTACCACTCACGCTATATGGTTGCTAGGTGGTTGCAAAGACATTGCAATGCAGTTGCAAATATGTTTTAAGTGATTGTTATTGCTATGTGGTTGCTTGGGTGTTTTGAGTAGTTACCAGGCTGTTGCAGTGTAATTGCTAACATGTTCTGAGTGATTATTAGCATGTTATTATGTGGGTGCTAAAAAGTTCTGTGTGGTTTCTTGCTGGCCTAAGTTAAAAAAAAAAAAAAATTATATAAAAAAAACACCATTTCTCTATGGTATTTTGGCCCATAGATATGTCTAGGATCCTCCTTCTATGCAAGTTTATATTTTGTATTCTGTTTTATTGTCTGCCAGGTAAAAAATGTCAGTCCAATCATTTAGAAAAGTAATAGAAATAGCTCCTCTGCAAGCCGCGCAATTTCATGAAATCAAAGAGTTGGCAGGAGTCTGTTCAGATGGGTGTTTACACTCCAGTATGCTAAAAAGACAAGATATTGGAGTCTGTGCAGTCGCCGAACAAAGTCTTGACATTAAATGCCTTCTGATCAATGTGCTCAGTTTAATTCAGTGTAATTACATTCGCTGTCTCAGACAGCTGTGACACTGTGTGTGCAACAGTGATGTATAAATAGACTAAATATAAATAGCGCAATCACACATCTCTCGTCAAGGTTATCACTTTCATTTGTGTATCCTTTTCTGTTTGTACTTTGCTTTAATCATTTACTTTTAGACCATTTAAGGAAACTCTGAAATGGTCCACTGCTAGTCATTGAGCAAATGACATGATAAATTGGCCTTGACATGATAATAAATTCTCAACACTGAAATGTTTTATTGTAACGATTAAGTCCACTGAAGGCGAGCGTAGTGAGAACCCAAGTGCAGTTTATTTAAATACGTGATCCAAAATGCAAACATAATCCGAGACTTGACTAGAACAGACTTGACTTGGCATAAAACAAGCTAGACTCACCAACAGCAGGTTACAACATTAATACACGACAAGGAACAAAGGCAACGACACGGCTACTTATAGCAAACAAGACTGGACACATGACAAGAACCAACCAATCTGAACATGACACAATGAACAAGAGAACCAATCAGAACATGACACAAAGAACAAGGGAACCACTAGCATTAAGACATGAGGGCAAGGGAAGCAAGACACAAACAGGAAACGTGACTAAACTTCAAAATAAAAGACATGAAAACATGAACCCAAAAACAAAACCCAAACCCCATGTTACATTTATACAGTATGAAACATTATTTTTGATCAGAGAGAGTTTTTGCTATAACATAGTGATTGAAGCCAAATAAAACTCCATGATTTCTGTCCAAAGGGAATCTGTCATGGAAGAATGTAGGATGAGGTCAGGAAAGATTTCGATGCGGCCTTGTTGTCTTCTTATGTAGGCTGTGTTATTTGAAAACGTACACTCTATCACTCTTTCAAATGTGCTCTCTCTCTCTTTCTCTCTCTCTCTCTCTCTCACACGCACACACAGAACGGTCATTATAAGATATACATTTTCTATTTTCATAAATCTCACTGACAGCAGCGTTCCCATCACACCTGAATGCAGTGGCCCAGATAGGTTACATCACTGCTCACTTTTCACGTCCTACACCTTTCTTCTTTTCGATTCTATCTTCACTTCTCTGTTCAGCTCTTTCCATCACTTCCTCAAACATTTGATATCGGTGTCATTTTGTTGATTTTTCATATCCAGTCTTGTCTCTGCTGAGAAGTTCAGTTTGAATTAGTCATCTGAAGTTGAGCTGTCTTTCGCAAACAGTGTTCTTGTGGCAGAGGTTATGTATTGAGCTGTCTATCCATTGTGAGTCTTACAGAACTTATCTCTGGGCTGAGCTTCACACATACGTGATAAACACCTCTAGAATGCTTGTATTGTAATGAGGGCTGTTGTTGATTAAAACATTCACATTTCTTCCAAAGTTAACAGGTTCAGCTTTTTTAACAAATGAAACTAAATGGGTATTTATGAGTCTCACGACAGATTCTAATTATTCTTGAAAATGTATTTATATGCACTGAATTCAATGCAAATCTTCACAGCATATAATCTTATGTATAAAGATTAGGATAAAAAATAATACCGGAAATGATTGACACTAGCTTGCGTTTATTGTTCATACACGTACATTATTCAAAGCTTTTTCCTGCGCTGTAATTATTCACTGGTGCCACAAAATTGCCGAATCCAACGTCATACCCGGGTCCTTTTTAGGGAATCACAAACTTACAGTTCATCGCAACAATGTGGTGTGACTCACGAACAAGTGATTCTTATGAGCCGATTCTTTTTTTATTGAACCAAAAATATACAGCGCGACCAGTGCAGTCCGATTCTCGAATGAATGATTCTAATGAGCCGATTCCATTTAATGAATCAAACACAAACAGCTGTGAGACATAAATCAGTGTAGTCACTGACAGGAGGACGTTTAAATGACGTGTAGTTAAAGATATGCATTACAAGTTTTGTAAATAAATTAAAAAATTGATGAATCTGTTTGAACACAACTTCTGCAAGAATTTGTTTATTAAATTATTAATATAGTTTGTAATTCATTTTAATTTATTTTAAATAATTTATTATTGATATTATCATGGATATTTGAAAGCGGAAAACTTTGTTTCGAATCACCATACAATGAAAGAATTTACTTTTGTTAAATGTTAAATAAATTATTCATCAAGAGAGTCTTCTGTAAACGGCTAAGGCCTTTTGTGTGCATAAGGGACCTCAGCTGTCAAGTGCATCACATCTGTTCACACAACAGAATGAAACAATGTCAAATTGACAAAAAAGAAGAAAAGAAATAACAGCAAATTAAAGATTTTTAATTAACTGCGTGATAAAGTGTAAACCTTGACACATCTTTTTTTTAATTACTAGTCTTGTTTATTCTTGTTTATTCCTAAGTGTAGCATCTGTCCTGTCACACCTGTAGTTCCTGTTAACACTCAGTTACACCCCACACAAACATACAGCAGAGCAGATGGTACAGCAAATTACATTCTCTACTTCCTCTGCTTTTAAGCTCAGCATGCCAAAAGAAACTTCTGGATCAATTTTACACATGTGAAAAGAGAGTACGAGATTTTAATATTCTGCTTTGAGAGTATGGATAGTGTAGAGGTTGGTGTGATTGATTGTGCAAATGTATCTAATTTCTTAACTAAAATATGAACTCCAGCGAGAGTCATTGGGGAATCTCACGATTCTGCTTCTGTTTATAATTAAAACAGTGTAATGTTTTGCATGTAATGTGCAGGAGAAACTAAAATATGGTTTTGTGGTCAATCTGTTAATTATATCTTTCCTTCCTCCTACAAAGAAAATAAAAGAACATAATGAAGGGCAGATAGATGCATTTACCTTATTCTCCTCAGCATTAACTGAGAAATCAATCATACTGTACAAGCATATTGATTACAGGCCAGTGGAGATTATTAACTATGTCAGCTAATATTGCATCTCGTGCTTTATAGGTGATGGTGCAGATGTCATCGACCAATAAAAATGTCACTGTGGGCAGGGCTACCAAACAAACGAAGATGATATGGAAACCAAGCAGTTGGTCGCAGCTGGTCTGAATATGGTACACATGAGCTTTTTTTTGTTTGTTTTTGTTTTTTGCACCTGTATCCCATCCCTCCTTCAACTATCTATCTGCCAGTAGGCCAAAGCCCAGTTGCTCTTTCTCTCCCCCTCTTATTTTCTTCCTGACATTTTAAAATGTGCCTGACTTATTCTCTCTTTTCCGATCCATCTCTGTGTTTTCCCAGAAAAGCTCTGTGTTGTCTGGCATGAGATGAATGCAGTCACTGCAGTCGAGGAGAGTCTGTCTTGTGGGAGAAAATAAACAGTAGAAGAGATCAAAGTATTCATTGCCCTTCTGATCGCTCTCTCACACACTCTTTCTCTGTGTATTAACAACTGCACAGTCAATAATCAAACCCCTCTCACTCACTCCTCTCTCTCTCTCTTTCTCTCTTGCTCCTTTACTTCTCCTAGCTTGTCCGCACTAAGGCATATACAATAATATATTAATGAAGATTCCACTTCCTTAAATAATTCAAGTATTTGGATCACTGAGTACCAGCTTTAATCCTTCTCTTGATTCAGACTTTTTTCTTTCTTTTTTTTTTTTTTTTTGCTCAGCTAAGTGCATGTGAATTAGTTATGCACCCCTAGTCATCCACTTAAATGTTCATATTTCAGAAGTCTGGGGTCTTGGAAACTCTCTGACATATGTTAGGCATATTTCTCTTCATTTAAGACTCATACATTGTAGCGTATTTGTGTTCTCAGCTGCACTTTGGAAATATGAAATCATTTATGTGTGTTTTCGATCTGTCAGATGATTTGCCAATATTAAAGTTCTAGATTTTTTTTTTTTAATCTAAATGCATTTCAAATAAAATATGGTTTTCTATTTGAGTATATATTAAAATGTAATGTGTTCCTGTGATGGCAAAACTGAATTTTCAGCATCATTACTCCAGCCTTCTGATATACTGATTTGCTACTCAAGAAATATTTCTTATTTTTATCAATGCTAAAAACAGTTGTGCTGCTTAATATTTTTTGTGAAAACTGTTTTTGGATTTATATATAATTCAAGCAGCATTTATTTTAATGAGAAATCCTTTGAAAATTTGGAATGTCTTTCACTTTTGATCACTTTAATGCATCACTGCTAAATAAAAGTATTAATTTTACTGACCCTAATATATCTGATATAAAATTCAGTGTAATTATTTTAAAATAATTATCATGTAAATTAATTATAATTTATATTAAATTATAAGAATAATTTATTATTGTTATTATTATTCATACTTTTTTATCATTTTTATTATTGATAAATAAAACAATTCTTGAATATTGTCCTATAACCAATCAACTGAATATTAAATATTGTCCGATAACCGAAAACGACTGAAATTGCTTTCACATCCTGTGTGTCCTTTAGGTATATAGTCAAAAATTAGGTTCATTCCAGTCAGAAAGGTTGTTCCAGTATTGATAAAGAGACTTCTTAATATCAATCAAGCTATTATAATCAGTAATGGTATGATGGTTTTAGAGGTTTTATCCAGAGGTGCCTGCGGTGAGTTCTTATGGACAGGTGTGAATGGAAATAGAGGGCAGAGAGGGAGAGAGACTGATCCTAATGGGAAGTGACAGTCAGTCCAGACTGTCCGTGTACAATGTATGCAGATGAAGTTGATGAGAGAGAAGAAATGTGTGTTGGTGTGTGTGTAAGTGGGCACATGCTCACGCTGCAGCAGTAGGAGAGAATGGGAATTTGAATGCAAGTTCAACGTCTCCTCATCGCAGAACATTTCGTATCTATTGACCTCCGGATATCTGACACCTGCTCACTCTCTGCAGACTACACATCATCTCAGCAGTGGGCAGCTGATCTCACTTCCTCCGTAAACAACCAAGCGACATGGGCGGCACTTCACACATCTCAGAAGATACGAGTCAGATTTGGCTCATTTGTGTCTTTTGTCATGTCTTTTTGGCTCTAATCTCAGAACATCTTGATTTCGGTCCTCTGTGCCTAGCAATCAAAAATTTTTGTTAGAGCATATATATACTTATATTAATTTAGTTTAACTTGATACTTCAATAAATAAAGCTAACTAGAATTACATAAAAAGAAAAATCTAAATAAATCTATGATAGTATCCCAGTGACACTAAAATAACACTGTTATCAACTGATTTTGTATAATATGTATAATTGTTCATGTTGATGGTCATTTCCTCTCCTTTACTTGATAATTATCTGCTTTATAGCGGTAATTTTAATATCATGCATCCCTAATGTTGACTTTAAAGTCTCTAGGATGTTTGTGCTGCAATATTGGTCTCGGCTAAATGTCACATTGGTAAGATCTTTGCATGTGCTAAAGTCAGGTAGAGACCCAAGCCGAGATGAAAGACTAAATTTAAGCCACTGAATCAATTTTTAGTTAGTCGACGTAATTGACCAAATTGATCTTGGATCAAGCCTAGCTCATTTCTTCTGTTCTGTTCACACATGTCTGAACATTCAATCAGTTCAGTGATTCTGATCTTTACTGTCTCTCACATCACAATTTCACAGCCACATAACATTCTGGAACATAAGCGAAGCTCACAAAGAGAAACCTCAGATAAAATTACTTGCGAAATTGATCATTTATCAATTCTGACCCGTCTTTGCCCTCTCTGGATTGCGCCGTCATAAAAACAAAAAAGATCTCATTCATTTAACCTTTTCACCTTTCTTCTTTACCGCCAGTTTCACTGCCATTCTTTAACACAGACAGAATATTACACTATAAATAGCCATGTAATGGTTAGCGCTAATTGCCGTGTCCTCTGGGAAGACTTTAAAATGGTCCTAATTATCAGTGTAGCACACTTGCCATGTATTCAGACAAGTTTCTTTACAGTAGAGTCACACTATTCAAATGCTCAAGCTGGGAGTTATATTTCTGCATGCATATTATTGGTTATTGTATGTTCTTTTGAATGAAATCTTTTTGATGAATCAGTTGATCCATTAAAAAAATGTCTAATGATCTGTGAATCAATGAATCAATTCAGAATGATTCAGTCAGAATCAATACAATTGCATAATTTATTTTTCCTTTTGTGTTCAACAGAAGAAAAAAAGGTCATACAGGGTTTGGAACAACACAAGGGTGAGTAAATGATGCCGTTTTCATTTTTGTGTGAACTGTTCCTTTAAATTGAAATAGTATTTATAAATTTATAAATAATATTTTAGCTAATGCAGACATATAAATAATTATGGCAGTTTTGGGACATGGGAGAAAAAAAATTACATTTAATTTTAATCTCACAATTCAGACTTTTTTCCTGAAATTCAGAGTTTATATCTCACAATTCTGACTTTTTTCACGAAATTTTTTGAAGAAAAGTCAAAATTGTGAGATAAAGACTCACAATTGCAATAAAAGAAGTCAGAATTATAGGATAAAGTCACAGTTACTTTTTTTATTATTATTATTCTGTGGTGAAAAAAAACAGAATTGCAAAATTAGAAAGCAGAAAATTATGATCAGAATTGCGAAATGTTAACTTAGAATTCAGAGGGAAAAAATGACCGAATTGTGATATGAAATCTTTTTTATTTAAAAAAAAAAAACAAAACAAAAAAAAAGTAGATGTAAAAAGTCTTGTGAGATATAGACTCACAGTTTCAAAAAAAGAAGTCAGAATTATAAGATAAAGTCACAATTACCTTTTTTATTTTTTTATTCTGTGATGAAAAAAAAAAAAAACAATTGCAAAATCAGAAATCAGAATTCCAAGATGGAAACTCAGATTTCAGAGGGTAAAAATTACAGAAATCTGAGATAAAAAAGAAAATATTGTCTTATTCACTATTATATTATTTTTTAGTCCGTGGCAGAAATAATAACAACAAAACAACAAACAACAAAAACAACAACAGAAGATGTAAGAAAACAGCAAGATGTAAACTCAGAAATCAGAGAAAATAGATAACTTTCCAGAACTAGCTGCTTTAAATAGTTTATTTTTTGGTAAACTATTCCTCTATGGACATTTGTGGCATGCTGTGGATTATTACAGACAGTAAAACAGGAAACACATTTACGGTAATGCACTTACAACAGAAAACCACAATGATGTGGTCTGAATGCTTTTATTATGTTTATCGATGGTCTGTGGCACAAATTGTCCAGATTTTATTGCATGAAACGCTACTGATAAACTGCACTAAAGCTTTCTGAACTGAGCTGGTATGAAGCAAACACAGAGGTCACTTAGCAGAGTCATAAATACTTCGTCAGAATAGCTGCAGGGAATGGGAATCGGCACCCACCCAAAATGATGGCTACAATGCAAACAAGCAAGAAGCAGACGCAAATCCCAGCTTTTTGTGATCAGAGTATTACAGGTAGCATGCTGCGATATCTCTCTTACGGCATTAAACCTACACCGTCTCTGCTGTGTGTGTGTGTGTGTGTGTGTGTGTGTGTGTGTGTGCGTGTGTGTGAAAGAGATTGCATCCATGCTTTAAAGCTCAGAGATGATAAAGAGGCTTTGTGATTGCAGTGCGCTTATGAAGTTACAACAACATACAAATGACAGATTTGCTGATTATGATCTATGATATATCACTATTGTAAAATAACAGTTCCACAGCCTGAAACTGGGATATTAATGCAATCTATTGTTATACTTTCCTTTCATGCAGTTCCATAATGTCCTTCTCTATAGAGCCTTTATCTCTACTGACACATTACCTGATATATGATATTCCTACATTTCTTATAATGCACTAACTGCATTAATGTGTCAATATTGTAAGAGAATGGACAGTTTAAAACTTGATATGAGTGGAGTATCATGATATGTGATATTCAAAGCTATTCAAAGTTCACGTGTGTCATTTAGGCATATGCTATTGGATTTTTAACTTTAAACCATCGCTTCTGGCCAAAATATGAGTCCATAATCTATAATATTGTTTCCTCCAGTGAAAAAGCGGTTTAATTGGCATATTTGTTTAGAACAGTTTTGGACTGTTTGCTAACAGTGTTAGAACTATGCATATTTCTCTCCTGATTCAGAAGAGACAACTTTTTCATTGGAGAAAGCAATATTATGGATAAAGGACTTTTTTAGCTGGAAGTGGTGGTTTGCAGTTAAAAATAATGGACTGAAGTCATGTTGTGGAGTATTGTGATGTTTTTATCAACTGTTTGGACTCTCATTCTGACGGCACCCATTCACTGCAGAGGATCCATTAGTGAGCAAGTGACGTAATGCTGAATTTATCTTGGATGAATTATCCAGCAATTAAAATGATACAATGGCAATTTTTATTGTTTTTTTTTATTTTATTTAATTAGTTGATAATTAATATTATTTCAATTGCAGGGGGAACACTATTATATTTATATTAAAAATAACTAAAAAATATTTATTTTCTCAATTTTACAATTTTTAAAAATTACCAACATTTCTTTTCTTTTCTTTAAATTATGGGAAACATAACTATTTTATGCAAAATCTTCAACCTTTCAGTTCTGTCATATTCACAAGTAGTGCCTCAAATTCTGCCATATTTAAAACCTTTGCTTTCATTAATATGTTTATTTATATAAAACAAAATTCAATCACAAAATAATCCAAACTTTTGCAACAGAGTTGCAAAAATTGCAAACCTCATATAACAATCATCACATATAATATTAAGTTTCATTCTGAGGTGCACAAACAACATTTTATAAAAATTAGGCTCTTTGTTCCCTGACACTCATATTTAAGAGTTTCATTCTGCACAGCGTTTCTATAAAGAGTCTGTTGTTGTTTGTTTACTGAATTCTATGGGTGCCGCTGATATGGTTATTCATCCCAATACTGATGCAATCCATGTCATTCTGATCCGGCGGTCCACTTGTTAAATGACCATGTGTGTGCTTGTTTGTGAGCAATTGTGGGCGCAAATGTGCTCGCGCTCCAGTTTCTGTGGATATATCCTTCATCTCATCTGTATTCTACACTGACGTTCCTGCAGGGGTTACTTCCTGCTGCAAAGGGTGAGAATGGAGCACCCTCACCTGCCGCTAACAAGCCGCATTCGAGAATAAATCACTTAAACAGCACTGAGAGGAAGGTTGGCCTTAGGGCCTGTTTTATTTATTTGGTCTCATTTGTGACTCATCTCACTGGTTGATCATGGTGAATATTAAAGAGAGCAGCAGTTCAGACAGAGGACAGAGAAACTAAAAGGTAATGAACGGGTGCAAACAAGATGTTGGTTGATGCAGGAAGTCCCTTGAAGGAGCACACCGAAGCATTTAATGTGCAATGAAATTCTTTGCACTGTGAAAATAGCTTTGGATGTGTTTAAGTAAATCTGTTAATGCGGAGAGTAAGGTATAGAGGGTCCGTAGGGAACGGCTGGGAATTTGGTTAGCATATACTCAATATGCACAGACAAGACATTAAATTAGACAGAGAGACTCTCATTAATTAAACCTCTTTTTCTCGAACAGATATTCATTTAAGTTAACATGCTGGATTGCCACAAAACCTCCCTTAATTATAGCTTGAAGCATATGCTTGGTGCTGGTTTGTGCTGCCTGATTTCTCCACAGCACATGGAAGAATTATTCATTCATTTCAAGGATGAGATGCACTCACAAACAAATAATAAGCATTTATGGAAAAGATTATGTTTATGTACTTGGCAACAACCAATCAATATCTATCTATCTATCTATCTATCTATCTATCTATCTATCTATCTATCTATCTATCATGTCTGTCTGTCTGTCTGTCATCATTCTATCTATCTATCATCATTCTATCTATCCATTGATCTCTTTCTATCATTTTGTCTATCATTCTATCATTCTATCTATTCTGTTTATTGTCTATCGTTCAATCTGTCTAACACACTGTCTGTTGTTCTGTTGTCCTATGGTTCTATCTATCTGTCTGTTTGTCTGCCTGTCATCGTTCTATCTATCCATTTATCTCTCTCGATCAATTTATTGTTCTATCATCTATCGTTCTGTGGTTCTATCTATCTATCTATCTATCTATCTATCTATCTATCTATCTATCTATCTGTCTGTCTGTCTGTCTGTCTGTCTGTCTATCGTTCTATCGTTCTATTTATCATTGTGTTTATTGTCTATAATTCTATCTGTCTACTGTTCTATCTATCTTTCTGTCTGTCTGTCATTTATTTATCTATCATCATTCTGTCTATCCATTGATCTCTCTCTATCGCTCTATCATTTTATCTGTCTATTGTTCTGTCTATTGTCTGTTGTTCTATCTGTCTGTCTAGCTGGCTGGCTCAGTAGAACTTGCAGAACTGGTCTGGGATCAGCAGTATAATACAGATAAACATTATGGTGTGTAAGAGTATAAGCATTAAAGGCATCAGGCCTCCAGGGTTCCTGCTTATTTTTAGATTAATTGTCAAGTGCTCAGGAGGCACAATCATCCAGAAAACTCACTGAGATCAACAGAGAGAAATAATCATCTAACCAAATTAAGAACTTTCCCCTCCAGGATAGCATGAAATATTGAATGCATACAGATTTATGTTAAACATTTTGTGTGGTTATTTACATTCTTTGAAAGCTTGCAGGCATGATTTTTTAATTTCTTCTTATATAAACATTTGGTAATATGGGAAACACAGAATCCCTAAATCATTTTGCATAATTGAAAAAAATGCATAAAAATTGTCTCTTTCATTGCTTTAATTACTCAGAAATGATCTAGCATTTGTATTCATACACCATTTTTTCTAATTAAATGCAGTGATACTTTCCTGTTTAGATATACATTTAGATTTAAAAATAACTTTAATGTCTGCTTTTGTCACTAATGTCTGCTGTCAGTGGGCTCCTGTTATACTCAGTGCATAGAGAGCCTTAAAATAATGCATTTATTGGGAATTAAATGTAATGGGTAAAACAATTCGTTGCAATCATTTTTAGAGACATTTGTTTTATTATGAGACGCTTGCGTTTAAATGAACCACCGCACATTTCTATAGGGAACGCTTGCCCCCTGGCGTTTAAATTCAGAACTATATTTCTGTTTCTATTTTTGGGAAACGATAATGCACAATATATGGAATGCACACCTGGAGATTTATGAAACTTTTAAATATCAAAAATATAAAAGCGCGTTTTATAAAACAGCTTTAGTTTTAGCTTATATTCTGAGATTGTTGTAAACAAGTTTTAGATAATATTCAGCTGGGCGGAACTCTTGATTCGTTATGTTTCAACACGGTAACAAACCAGTCGCACAAGAAGGAAACATGTCAAGTTTAGTTTCTTTTTAGCATTTCGGATGATATTTTAATTATTAAAACAACGCAGCACTATATAACAGTAGTGTTACGTCAGCTTGTCCCTGTTTGCGTGCGCGCGCACGCTTTAGCAGTAGCGTCTTGTTTGGAGTTTGGAGAATAGTTAGGAAATTACAAATAGCTGCCTGTGACAGATCATTAATAATGTCCAAAACTGCAGTTCCTCTACGAATTCTCTGTATTCACGGTTATCGACAGAATGGGAGCTCTTTTAGAGAAAAAACAGGAGCATTACGCAAATTATTAAAGAAACAAGTGGAGCTGGTGTATATTAGTGCACCACACCAAGTTCCTGCAATTCAAAACCAAAGTGAGTATAAAACTGATAATATTTGCTGTGCCTCAAAACCCTGTGGGTTGCCTAGTATCATATCTACATTCAAACTTATAAACCTATTTTGCACGTTAATGTCATTTTTGAGGCTTTCAGTCTGATCTTATTACTTTTTCAATGCAATCAGCCAATCAGGAGCCTGAGAAGATGGCTAGCGGTGGTGAAGAGGACCAGAGGGGCTGGTGGTTCTCTGATGTCCAGGCACGAAGTTTCAACGCTCAGCAGGAGTGTGAGAGCAGCCTGGGTCTGGAAGAGAGTGTAGAGACTGTGAAAACTGCAGTGAAGGATCTTGGCCCCTTCGATGGCATCCTGGGCTTTAGTCAAGGTGCCGCCCTGGTGGCTATGCTGTGTGCCCTGCAAGAGCAAAAACTAGAGGCTGATTTTAATTTTCACTTTGCTATCCTGGTCGCCGGATTCCGCAGTGCCTGTTCCCAGCATCGGCGCTTTTACGAAGGGCCGGCGATAACAATCCCCTCTCTACATGTGTTTGGACAGGATGACCGTGTAATTCCAGAGGAGATGAGTCGAGATCTGCTGCCAGTGTTTGATGGAGCTCAAATCCTCATTCATCCCGGAGGACACTTTGTTCCAGCGGCATCTTTGCACAGGCAGACATACCAAGACTTCCTCAAGAAGTTTCAGTGAAATGATAAAAGAGTATCTGAGAGTTCCTGGAATAAATCAGGTCTACATTAAATGTACTACTTGAAATATTGCTACATTAGAAAAGCCTTGGAAATTGAACGGTCAATAAAAAGATGTTTTACACTGTTCTCAGGGAAATGCTTACTTGAATAAAGACTTTCACAAGTATGCAGTGCTGTTTCATTTTGATTAACAGTCTATTTAAAGGATATTTTGGGGTTCAAAACAAGTTATAAAATAATATTCATATAATATCTATCTATTCTATTTCTATTCTAACTACTTGATTTTTCTTTTTTATTGAAAAAAAATTTGACCCTCTAACACTACCGTTCTCTATTCTTTTTCTATTCCATCTACATGTTTTCTTTTTATTTGTTATGAAAAATTAGTTTATTGAACCTTTAGACAAAAATTTTTTTTATCATATTTGATACATCAGGCTTTTATGGCTTATATTGTATGATATAGCTGAGTATGGAGCTCATACTCGAGGAGGAAAAAACACCTTTTATTATTCAGAGGCCAAGTTGCTGATATTTATATGGCAGTTGTCACTTTTGTATGATACTTAAATGCTTAGTTTTATGATCAAGACTGTGGTTCATATTGATGGGGTCAAAACATAAAATACAGTGCAATACAATGATGGCAGAGATAAAAAAAAATAATAAACTCATCAAAAGCCTGGTGCATTGCATTTGATACATTTTAACATGAGTTAACATGTTGATGTAATATAAAAGTGCTTATATTAATTATTGTATACAAAAAAAGTGTGTTAGTGGAGCTGTAAAGTTCTCAGGTTGTTAGAATACCCTTCTGGGGGGTGAACTTGATGTAATTCGTGTGGGTGGATTTTCTGTATGTAATAGTTTTTTAGTGCTGACACCTGCAGTTCCTCCAGTTTCCAGTGGGGGCGTTAGTGAGTGTCTTTCCCCTGCAGCTGTTTATCATTTTGATTTCTCTGTCAGTGTCTGTGTGCTTGTGCACGCTCACAGGCAGATTGGGAACTCTGTGTTCTCGTGTAGCTTAAAGGGAGTTTGGCGGCCCAGGATTGCATTCGTGATGATTTCCAGATGTTTGTGGGAAGCACTCTTCTATTCACATTCATTCTTTCCAATGTAGCCAGAGCGTCCCCGCACCTTCCCTTGCCTTTAAATGACCTGATCTCTCACATTTTTCCCACTCTCCCTGGCTCCATCCTTCTCTTATTCTTGTAAATAGTAATAAAACAGTTCTGTACAACAGCTCAGACAACTCAGGCTGTGATTTATTTTATAAGTTCGTACTGTATCTACTATATGTATATTAACAAAAGATAACAAAAACTCACCCTGCTTGCTTTATTATTACACATTTGTGGATTCATTGTGCACATTCTCCCCTTTAAGACAAGTCAATTCACTCTGCGGCCATCTTAAAAATGGCCCAAAGCAACTATTTTCCATCGTCGTAGTGCAGCTCCTTTGCTTAAAATCTGTATTTTTCTGGTCCAGTTGGTCCAATTAGTTTTCTAGAGCTGGTTTACTAGAATAAGTAAACATTTACATACATATCTATGAAAAGCTTTTAATAGAGCCCCTAAAGGAACATGGTGATGGAGGGAATAATGAGATTAGGAAAAATTATTTATAAAATTGTGTGCTTTTTTGTTCTCCTCAGAAACTTTTCACTCAGGAAAAAAAAGGACTCTAGGCTAGCTAAAGCCATTAAAATGATGAATTGAATTGAATTTGAGTGAAATGTTGCTTAAGTGCAGATCGGATGAGAGGAAAATTTGCATTTGCAAAACTTTCCCGTTCTGTCACAAAATATTTGTGTTTCAACAAGAAAATTATATTTGTTCGCAAATCTTTTGTATTCTCTCAAATGTTTTGCAAGCAAAGTTTTTTAGGGGAAGGCAAACTTTTTGTGGCTGAATGCAAAGTTTCTCAGGCAATGCAAATGTTTTGAAAGAGAATACAAAATTTTTTGTAAGCAAATCAAAAGTGTTGAAATTTTCCCTCCCATTTCATATTTTTTTTTCCATCACTATTTCCCTTTGCGGGTTCTGTAGGATTTTGGTCTTGGAAGGCAGGACTTAAATTCACTACAAAAAACGTTGCAATTTCTTCCATTTATTTTTCTATGTGGGATCAATCTCCTTCTTTGTCTTTTTGTCATCATTTCATCCTTTAGATTTATATAATTATTATAAATATTCTATATAAACATGTATAAATGTTTTTAAATCTGATTTCATTATTGCTACCAATACCAAGTCAATGATCACATTTTACAGCTTTTTTCCCCTTCGTTTGTTTTTCCCTTCTCTTTTTGTTTTTCTGTTCTTTCCTTCTCAGTGCCACGTGTCTCTTTCTCCTCTCAAACACATGGTTTTGATAAATGGAAGACAAGAGAAGAGGAGAAACACAGAAACTCCCTCTTGCCAGTAAGTTTTACAACAGCTCCGTGACTCCCGGCCTCAGGAATCCATGGTCTTACACAACAGCAGTGGTCAGGGGTGAGAAAGAGAGTTGTGTAAGAAATGTCTGGAAAAGATAGACATGAGTGGTGTATCAGGCTATATTTTGACTCTGGTGGGCTATAGAAGGCAGGAGGATGCCAGCAACCTGTGTTAAAAGTAATAGGAGGTGTTTTTTTGTTTTTTTTTTTGCTTTTTTTTCTGAGGAATGAGGAAGGTGTGGTTTTGAGAATGTGGGTGGAGCTACAACATGTTTTTATAAGAGTAGTAGGACTGAGTAGATTCATCCTGCGCCGTTAAACAATCTTTTGCGTTCTCTCATCCTGAAAGCTGATTATATGGACTATATCACACTATTTTTGGACTTTTGCATTTATTTTTGCCTGCATACTGGAAATCTACACCTTTATGGGAGAATTTGGAGGCGTGATGCATTTGGAGCAGTGATGATTTTGGATATCTAGTTTGTCATATGTTGGAGTCATGTATGTATTGTGTCGTACAGCCAAATATAGTTTCATTTCAAAGATTATTTGTGTTTTATATATATATATATATATGTCTATGTATATGCAGTTATTCACAGGCTAGCTAAAGTCATTTTAGTATGATGAATCTAATTGAAATGTTGCTTTAGTGGGGATCAAAAATCTTTAAAATTTGAGGAAGACTGAAAGATACTTATGAGGTTTCCCAGAAGAACAAATTTTGCTGTGGTGAAGAGGTCATTTTGCTGGTGTGGCCGAACTGACCAATCAGATCTCAGCAGTGACAGAGCGGTTGGAGGGAGTTTCCCAAGGAGGTTATTTAACCTAAAGAACAACTATGATGTCACTCTGATGTCAGTATGATGAAGCACATGGTCCGTATTTACAAACAAGAGTAAGACAGGATGACGAACGAAGAATTTTTGCCAGTGAATACTGTTTAATGTTCTGAAGTTAGGGGATGATGAGGGATTGTTTTGTTACTATGTTGTTGTTTTTTCTTTTAGAGGGTCAGGCTGTGTTTTATAACCAGGAATTCAGGAATTCATCTAGGAGAGTGTGGTTTGAGTTACTTATTATTTATTTCCAGCCTGATCCAAACACTCGATCCTGCCACTTCATGGTTTTCCTGTTTATATGGACAGTGCGTATCATAAGCCAAAGTTTGTTTCCTGGCTTCTCAGTTTCCCAAACTCATGTCTTTCTCTTTCTTTCTGAGCTGCAGGAACTCTGTGCTTTCACTGGTAAGACCTCCAAGGTTTTGGTGAAGAGGAAATACTTTGATCTGGACAAAAACCTTCAAATTCTTGTGGTTTGGCTGTTCCTTCTTGTGCGTTTAGTTGTTACAGGGACACATTTTGGTCAGTTAGAAGTGGAGCTGATAAATCAAAGACTATACTTTCCATTTCTAATCACTGCATTTAATGTATCTTGTCAATTTGTCTTTTTAAAATGGATAGAATTTATTTATCTATAAAAAAAAAAACTTAAAATCAGATAAAAATACAGAATTTAAGCTTTATTAGGGCAAAACATTCTAATGATTATGTCTTGCATTATTATCTCTGCTTTTCTGCTTCAAGGTCTGACACTGCCAAGTTTGTCTTCTTTTAGAGGCTGAATGTGTAATTAATAATTCTTAGAGTGGCTGTGAATCAGTGTGTGTGTGTGTGTGTCCGTCCGTCCCTGCACGATGCCCTTAGCCCTAAACAGTAAGAGTTTATGTGCTGAGGTTCAAGTATCAGCACATGGTCTCTTACTTGTAGGGAAAAGAGTCTCTATCGACCTCTCATCGCTTTGTTTCAAAGTATTCACTTTGTTTTGGAAGATCAACATTTGCTTTTAATCATTTAGTAACAAATAAGGAATGTCACAAGTTTAGCATTCACGAGGCAACAATTTTCATAAAGTTTCTTAAGTAGTACTTAAGTTTGCATACAAACAATAAAAAAATAGAGAAGAATAGAGAACTGTTTTAAATCAAGGAAATGCCATTATTTACTGTTGTCTGCTAAATTATGAAATGTAATGCTCAGTATGGTTTAGACTAGATGCATTAATTTTATTTTCAAAATTAAATTTAAACCTGGGCAAAATAAATAAATAAATAAAACAAAAATTCAAATGGAGAGCCATAATCCAAAAAATGTAAATGTTTAAAAATTTAGATAACTCTGGGCAAAAATATTTAATTTAATTTTTTTTATGACAATTTAAAATATTTAGGAATCTCACAAGTTTATTATACAAAAGTAAACAATATTCAGTAAGTTTCAGAAGCGTGAAAATAATTGTTAAAAAAAATGCAGAAGCATAGAGAATATATTTTTTAAATCAAATTTATGTATAGTAAGTGGCTTTATTTTTGTTTGCTAAATGATAAAAAAAATAATTTAATAATCAACATGGTTTAGAAAAAACTGCTATAATTTAAAATATTTAGGAATTTCACAAGTTTATCATACAAAAGGCAACAATATTCAGTAATTTTCAAGAGTATGTCTACAGAAGCTAGAAAACAATAGAGAAAATATTTTTAAAAACAAATTTATGTATAGGAAGTGCCTTTATTTGTTATGGTTTAGATGCATTAATCTTTTTTTTCCTTTTTCTATTTTTTTACTTGGATCCATAATCCAAAAAAATGCTTAAAATGTAAATATCTCTTTCTAAAAAAATGTTTAATTATTTAAAACTAGAACCAAAAAAAAAAAACAGGGGACATTTTCTTTGGATGTTGAGATTTTATTTACTCAAATTTTCATAGAAACATCTCTGAATATAATTTTTTTTATTATTACATCAGTGGTACCACACAACACTGGCCCACAGATTGTTTTTCCACAACTACAAACTCTCTCCTCCAGAGGGCGATGTGTGACTGCTAAACTTGAATATAATTTTTTTAACACTTGGGCCATATTCTATTGCAAATCAAATACATTTAAACAAGTCATCCCTGTTAATATGTAATAATTACTCACTGAATTGACTGAAACACCTGCCCTGCTGTCCCAGATGTCACTGCAATGGTAAAAAGAAAATGTATGGCTTTCATCAGTTACACATTAAACATATTCTGTCATTCTATCCTAATTGAAACTGCTTCTCCCTGTTCCACAGGAAATTGGCTGGGAAAAAAAGGAGCAATCATTGGCACTCCACATTAGAATGAATCACTTGGCCATCAGGGAACAAACTGAATCATCAGGAAAACATTACGGAGAAATAATTGTATATTCTGGTACAGCACATGAATCAATTACAATCTGTATTGAAGTGTTTAATGTATGTTGTACAAAGAATAAAGTTTTCGGTCTCAAATCAAGTATCACAACTTAGCTTTGATGCTTCAGTCTGAGAAAAACATGTTTACTTTCACATCGGCAGAAAGAGTTTCAATAGAGTGGAAAAATATAAATAAATAAAGTCAGACTTTGACCTACTTCCCGAAATCACAAGTGCTTCTTAGAAAATCCTCACTGCGGTACAGTTTCACGTGCGTTCTGGTTTCACACAATTCAGCCTGCTAATCACAATCATTTCTGATGCTTCCAGTTGACGCTATAACAACTGCCCCTTGGCGACCATGGCTGTAGACTGTTACCACGTGCCATCGATACAGTAACAATCTAAAGCCACGGTCACCATGGAGACAGCAGAGGTAGGGATGAGGGGGTGTTGGCATGGTAACTGGAAATAGTGCGATATTATTGGCTTGTTAGATGAAACGCCATGCCTCCATAGCACAGGACTCCCCCAATACAGGCTCAGAGATACACAACTGTTTGCCGTCACAGCCGAGTATTTCTGATGAGTGCATGCATGCACATTTTAACAGCGTTCTCTTTTCAGTCACAACCTAAGTTATACAGATGATACGCTTCTGTATTAGTGATGCTGGAGCCAGACTTCAGTAGCCATGACTGTAGACTGTTACTGTACTGTTGGACTCCATAAGCAGTAAGCAGTCTAGAGCCAAGGTCATGAAGTGCTGGCATAACGGTAAAGACTCATGCTGGGCAAGACCGAGAAGAATTCAGCTCACATGGAGAGACAGAACAGCTACTGCAATTAAAGAGAAGTGTTATAGAAAACACAGCAGAACTCAAACAAACATATCTAGATGAATAAGATATGAAAAGTACTGAATGTGGCCATGAATCTGATGGTTATTTCATTAAAAAGGGCATTGGTTTGCCCAAGCAGAATGTTCTCGGGAACATTAAATCCCGTGAGCTTCGCTGCTGGGTCAGTGACGTAGATGCTAGCTTGAAACCCTTGAAAGTCGTTCCAATTCCTGAAAGTTTTTTCATTTATGTTTTATTCTCCATATATTACCTGATACTTAGTGATTCTTACTGGCAGCCCAGTGTTATACTGCATAAATGCATTCAGTTCTGAAAGGAGGATGTAGCCTTGAGAGCAATAAGCGCTGTCCATGGTGCTGAAAACACAGCTATACTCTGCTTTATTCTAATGAATGACCTTTGTAATATAGTAATCCTATATATTTCACAGCATTTTGATTTAAATATATGACTGATTAAGCTATTATCAAATAATTTAAAAAGAATTGTTTCCTGTTAAAAAAGAAAAGTGGTGTATAAACAATTTTCACTCAGAAATTGCTAGTAAATTCACAAATAGTACAAAGAAATCGCAAGTAATATAATGAATTGAATGTGAAATTTTAAGGTAGAAAGACTGAAATGGTATTTTCTTGTAAAACTTACTCAAGCTTCAATGTGGTGACTTAAAGAAATATTTCACCCTAAAATGAAAAGGAGAAGTCAGGCAGAATATAATGAACTGACACCCTCAATTACCATTCACTTTCATAGACACAATTAAGGTGTTATTCTGCTCCAAACATCTGCTTTTGAGTTCCACATGTTTAAAAAATCTAAAGTAAATAATGACAGAATTTTCATTTTGGTGTGCACAGTTCCTTTAAGAATTAAAATACTTTTTTTTGTACTTGTTTCAGCTAAAAATATTGGTCATTGGTGTTCTTGGCTATGCTAATTCAATTGTACATTCATTAATTTACAGAGAATGAACAACGGTGGCATCAATGAATGAAAACGGACGCCCACTCCCTTCTTTAACACCCCCGCGACAAATAAAAGGATTGTGCTGCAGTTGCTTGCGTGTGTGTGTGTGTGTGTGTAGCTAAACGCGCGCTGTCTCTTTAAAGGGTTACAGTAGGTGACTACGAATCATCTGCAAAGTGCGCAAGAGTGACGCAGACCTGACTTCAACGCCTGAATACACGTCACAGAATCTGTGTAGAAAAAAAAGGTGAACGGAAGCGTTTGGTTTGGAAGGAAATTCATAGCCTGCACTCAAGAGGGGAGGAATGAGGGGGGTAAAACAAAAAAGCGACTTTGTTGAATATAACGGCAAAAATAAAAGCGATGGTTAGTGGAGGAACAAGAGCATCATCAGGAAAGAAAGGAGAGCGGGAGTGTTGCCATGTCTAGCTGTTATAAGCTACTTAGTCCTTGGTTTTGCATTTAGAAATGTGCGTTTGACTGATTCGTCTTTATTTGGTGTGAAATAAGTCACTATCTGTTTAAATGAGGACTTTTGGGGAGCACAGGGAGCGTTTCTGCTGCACTTCAGATGAACGGCAGAAGAAATTGTTCCTTTCCTTCAAAACTACTCTTTAATTTCGAAGACTGTTATATGGAATAATGTCCACGTTAAATTAACATTGAAGTGTTTTTTTCTGTCGGGATCTGGCAACAACGACGACAAGAAGCATTCTCTACCTGAAATCTCCGGGTGTCACACATTCAAGAGAGTTACGCGAAGATTCGGATGGCATTATACATTAGATGCTTCACTTACAACGATAGACTTATTTCACGAAATATACATACATACACGTTCCGAAAATATGTATTTTAACATACGTCTGTCTGTCGGTCCTGAAAAGTCGATACACAATGAAGCAGCTGTACAATGAATAATAATACAAATCCCAGTTTCACAAATTCATTTTCTACTCTTTTTTTATGATTATTTAACTCGTGAAAGCAAGCTTTTTCAGCACCAACTGCATTGTCCAATAGACTGTTCTCCTTAAAGGGTCTTCATGCTGCCCACGTGCGAAAAAAGTGAGTCACACTGCAGCAAGTTTCAGGTCGTCTGCAATATGCCGTACATATTTTAATAAACACGCATAAAAATGATTGTCTAGGAAATAAAAACTTCTAAGACTTCGGTATTTGGCAACCTTCGGGTCATTTCTGGATGAACTAACAGGCTGTCACCGTGCCATTTTCAACCAAACAGTGTTAAATCACTCTTACCTTGAAATATAGGTGTCCTCGTCAAAATGCAGTGGATTTTCTGACGGCTGTCCGTTTTCTAGTAGCTCGTCTATTAGATGTTGGCGCTCCAGTAGGAGGCTCGGTGTACTGCGTAATGAGAAGTTCTTTCTCGCCCGAGTGTCTCCATATGGGCCACTGTCTACACTCGTCTTCTCTTCTTTTTCCTGGTAGAAACAAGCAGCTCTCAAGCGCTTTTCCATCTACCGTGCGCTTTTTATAGAGATCTGATAGTACTAGTAAGCTGGAGAGGGAGGGGGACCCATTCACTAAAAACCATCACCTACTCAACTACGCGCGTGCACTACGTCATTGACGGAATTTTGTCAACGGGGCTGCTATTTATAAAGACCAAGGAGAGATTTGATTCTCATAATGCTCAGTTAAACGAGCACAGAATGATTGTATATAGACTGTGTAGCCTTGCTCCTTCTTCTGAACCTTCCAGTTAAACTCTCAAGATTGAAAATGTATCTAAATACATTTATGATGATTAAATACTGGTTTTGATAGGGAAGACCAGGAAAGCCTCTAACACCATCATTTAAAAAAAAATACAAGTATATATACTAAAAATATAAGTATATATACTAAAAAGTATAGTTTCAGATATTATAAATTAATGGAATGTTAAATAACTATCTGAATATCATCTGAATGATATCATCAGGTACCCTTGTTTAAACCAATACGTAACATCTACACAAGCTTTTAGTATAATTTGAGATGTTAAATGACAGCCAGCATCTGAATCATTAGGTTCTCGTTTCAACCAATATATAACATCCACACAACCTTTTCACCTATTTGAGTAAATTGCATAGAAATATTATGACTGTTCAGGTTGTAGCACTTTCCAGTGTACTTCTAGTGGACCCATGATTGCACAAAATGTGACGGTGTTTACCAAACGGTGACGGTGCCACATTTACCAAAACTATGGAAGAAACAAACACATGTATTCTGCTTTAGAGTTTTTAGTCTTTTGCTCTTTTGAATATTATTTAGAATATTATTAAGTGTTTGAGATATATATATATATATATATATATATATATAGGTGTTTGAGACACTTAGCATTACAGACGGTAAAACAATATATTACAGCACCCCTCAGTCTCCCCTACTGAGCAGCTTGAACAAAGCATAGTTATATGATATCGTGTCAGTTTAGTTGTGCTTTTATGCTAATTAAACTTATCGTAGAAATATATCTATACTGTATAATGAATAGCCTAAAGTGTAATGAAAATAAAATTCTGGATTTACATGTATTATCCAGCGTGAGCGCGTGAGTCGTGATTCCTCGCGCGCCGTTCACCCTTTGATTAGTATAGCGTTTCAGTGCGGACGCCCTTTTTTCCAGCAAGACCGGAACATCGCGGTCTAATTACTTATGTTTGATGCGGCAGAAATGTCGACAGCCATTCGGCTGTTTCAAAAAACCGATCTGAATTATATAACGCGCAGAATGTCGACAAGCTCTCTGCGGATCGCGTCGCTGAATCATTCTCGAGGAGATGCGTTTAGTTAGCTATTCAGACAGACGTCAATGGGAAGCAGTCAAAGCGGCAGAGGATTGATCAGCCTCCTGAAATCAATACAAGTCTAACTCGATTTGAAATCTCTAAGTGCGCCGAGAGCACGCAGTTGCGTACAACCGGTAGTCTACGTCCTCATGACCAATTCTGGAAAGTGATTTGGGGAACCCTGAGACGTAACGCACGTGTCAGACGGGTAGCTCGTATTCTCCCTCCTGAACGTGGGATGATCGAGACAGCGGAATACACCGCGTGCCCCCGCAAAGGGTCCGTCCCTGAGGAAGTCTGCAGCTTTACTAACTTTCGCTGTGCTCATATCAACTTATGTAGAATACTATATTACAGAACATGCTATTTAAACAAGAATGACTTGATTTTAACAATTTAGAACGTGTGCTGTGCTTGCCTCATCGATATATATGTAATAAATTAAGCAGACCCTAAAACCACCTTTAATAGGTACCTTTTGCATTGTTAGATTTTAATGAAGACATTACAAAACACCCATTTATAAACCTTTTTACTACCAAGAGATGTTTCGATGTTTTAGAGGACTTTTGAATTAATTTCTGCACCTATATACACACTTTTAAAAAATGAAAAAGTATTAAACATTTCTGCTGAAGGAAAAAATGCAATGCTGAACACACCTTTTTTGCTCCAACAGATGGGCATGTTGTCTGCCTATCATGTTAGACGCCATATTGAATTTAACACAGATGAAAATAAGGCTGTGAGGGATAGACTTTGGCTGTGTCCAAAATCGCATACTCTCTTGAGTAAGTGCTTATTTTGAATAAGTAATTACTTCGCAACAGCTAAAAGGTATGTTGTATATAGTATGAATGTAATCTGGACGCACTATATTTGCTATGTTGTCATGATCACATGACCTACCAGTTGCGTCGCTTCACTGCCATTCACGAATCCTCTCCCATGGCCTGTGTTCATCGTGTGCACACTTCAGAATCTCACAGGAAATCTGGGTACTTTTTGCTTACTCTTTTATGAGTACTGTGAATTCAGAAATGCTTCTTTTATCGCATATTATTTTTCGCCTGCTATATAGCCCTAGTAGGGAATTATGTGATTTTGGATGCAGTCTTTACAATGGTGCACACTGTATAAATGTCCTACATAATTTTATTTTCACAACATACAACTTTCAAAACTGTTTTATGGAGTGCTAGTTAAAGTTTTTTTTTTTTTTTTGCAGAGGGACATTTGAACGATCATCTGAACAATCGATTCAATCCATTGAACACGCTGTATACTTCTATCTCTCAGCTTTGTTTTAATTCTTGTCAAAAATGAAATATGGTGCTACCCTGACCAAGGTTTGTACAAACCAACAAGTATATTTATTTAAAAAAATTGCACTAATATAAATGAGACAGCATGGCCAAACCTGACATTAATGAAAAATACTCTTGTCCCGAGAACACAGTTCAACCTTTCTGTTAAAACCAACATTTATTATATAGTTGACCCTTGCCTGAATATATATAGCATTTTGATTGTGTACACTTGTTTATACAAATTAAAAAATGATATTGAAACTTTAGATTGGATGACAGAATTCACAAACATATTGCAATACAAGAATGATCTGAATTTTATTTGTTCAGTTGGACTTTTGACACAAGCCAATGTGCAATATTCAAACAGCATTCAAACATATCTGATAGCTCTGTGGTTTTGGAGATCCAATTTCTTTAATAAAACATGAATCTAGTCATTTCACAGACCCCTTTCTGAACTTCAGCAGGGCATTTCGGGTGAACACATGTCTTCCTTTTTGAATTTAGAGAGAAATGCACACATCACCAATTGCAGGAAGCTCACTGCCGGACTCAATTTCTTTTATTTCAGAGCAGAGGATAGAAAATAACTCTCTCAGACGCTGAGTGGGAAGTCTTTGGGAGGCTGCGTTTACTTCCGCTTCTATTTTCAGCGGCCCATCTCCTCATCAGGAGCTCCTTTTTTGTCATCCCTGCCTACTCTCTGCATCCTTCCATGATTCCTATTTGTTTATGAGTTTCTTCCAGCTGTGAGAAGTTTTGTTTTGTTTTTTTCAGGACTGTACACCGTAGATACCTTGTGATTCATTTCAAGAACATCCTGACCTCCAAATGTCCTCGTTTTAAAACATACAGATGTAGGATTAGCACAGATCATTAACATGAATGAAAATGTATGCATGGATGATTTCAAAAAGAAATTCGACAGATTGTTGGTCATGTGTGGCCATATTTTGCAATGTGCTGTTTGTTAAAGCTTTCGTTAAAAATAACAAGAAGAGATGCAGAATTTTGTTATCTCTCTCTCTCTCTCTCTCTCTCGCTCTCTATTTCGTTATCACTTCCGCCCACCCTTCTCATCCTGCTCTCTTCCTCCCTCTCCAATGTATTCGCCCCCACAGAAACTGACACCTCCCTCCCTTTTCGCGTGTCTCTCCACGTTGTCACTGTATTGTTTCTCTCTCCCCGCATTTGCAAATGTTCCTCAATTTGCTAGTGACACCGATAACGATATCAGAATTTTCTGAAGATTGATTCAAAAGGCGAGACTTGATGTCTGGAGACAGTAACTGCTCCCTCCATCTCTGTCTCCCTTCTCACTTTCTTTTTTTGTGTCTCACTCTGTATTCGCCGCACAGAATGCACTCAGATCAATACAAAAAAAAGCCCTCACCCCTCCCTTATCCTTTGCCTCCCTTCTCTTTTCACCCTTCCCACCCACCACATCTCTCTCTCTCTCTCTCTCTCTCTCTCTCTGACTCATGCAGAAATCCCTGCATGCCTGAGCCCAGTTTGTGTTTTCTCTCTCTGATTGCAAGGCTGACTTGCATATAATGAGGTTTGCCGGAGAGAACGAGTGAAAAAGAAGGACGAGCGAGAGGCAAGTGGGTTCTGATTGGTAAAACCCCCTCCACCCCTGCGTGTTCATTTACACACGCGCACCTTCAGACCCCCAAATGCACACATTTCTATTCCTCCTACCACACCCACCCGTATCGCCCAGCACATCCACACACGCACACACTCTCTCTCTGATACAAGTTCATTCATTATACATCAAAAGAACAATCTGGACTGCTGTGAAACCACAGTGTGACCAATAACTGTCGACAGATGTGATATTCCTTTAACAAGATACATTAAATCACTGCACTATATATGCAAGAGAGAAATCTTGGGTGCATCATCCACTAGCATTGCAGTCGGTGACAGAAGAACACAATATACAGTGGAAGTACAATATACAAAATGTACAGAACACAGTAGTTAGTTAGGCTGTTTTATTCATATTAAATCATATTTTTGACTTATATACTGGTCAAAAGTTTGGGATCCGTAAGTGTCTTCAGTTTTCAGTGTCACACGATCCTTCAGAAATCATTCTAACATGCTGATTTGCTGCTCAAGAAACATTTCTGATTATTATCAATGTTGAAAACAGTTGTGCTGCTTCATATATTTGTAGAAATGGTGATGCATTTTATTTTTCAGGATTCTCTGATGAATAGAAAGTTCAAAAGAACAGCATTTATTTGAAATAGAAATCTTTTGTAACATCATAAATGTTTTTACTTTCACTTTTGATCAATTTAATTAATCTTTGAATAAACGTATTTTGTTTTTTCTTACTTGCGCCAAAATTTTGAATAATTCCACAAACATACGAAGCATCTTTTTTTTAACATTTATTCTATTTTTCTCTTGCTTATTTATTTATTCTTTCTTTCTTTCTTGTCTGACTGTCAAATTATTGGCAATATGTTTATTATTCCTTCTTTCTTGATTGTTTGCTCTAATGATGTTATTTTTGTTTACATTTAAAAGACAATAAAAAGTTGATTAAGAAAAACAATGAAGCAGCACAACTATTTTCAACTGATAATAATCAGAAATATTTCTTAAGCGGCAATCAGCATATTAGAATGATTTCTGAAGAGTCAAATGTATATTTGTATATATTAAATATAGAAAATTAGGTCTCAGACTTTTGGATTCCACTGTATACCTTGAATAATTTATGTCATATTTAAGTTATGTAAAGTTGTTTCTTCCTCATTTAGTACATATTCGAGTAGCTTGTAAATTAAACACACTTCCTCACTCCTTTGCTTCATGGCAAGTTCAGCATTTCTGCTGCTATCCCCTCTTCTCTCAGTCTCACTATTTCTCCTCTTCTGTTCTTCTTCCTCCCAAGAGCTGTTAATGTGAATTAAACATTAAAAAGCTTTCGAAGGCTTGAGGTTATCGGGATACATACGTCACAGGTTCTATAAACCCTCTCGATCTCAAACGTCATGTTTTTCCAACCCTATGTCTCATTTTCTTCTTCCCTCCTGGTTCTTCTCACTGCATTATCTCTGCATTGCTCATTGTTCCTGCTGCACCTTCTCCACCTCTTCATTTAATTCTCTCATATTAATCACTGTCTCTTTCCCCGTGTGTCACCTGGACCACTTCATCCCTCCTTTTACCATCATCCACCTCTTCTCTCATTACTTTTAAAAAGTTGCCTTCAGCCAATCACCCACCTCCCCTTTACATCCCAAGGGAGAGCGGGGGAGAGAACAGGAGTGTGTGTGAGAGAGAGAGAGAGAGAGAGAGAGAGAGGGATGGATAAATGAGGGGGCAGGAGAAACCCCCTGGTGTTGTGAATTCACCTGCAGAAAACTCCCTGCCTTTCCCACCTCCGCTCTGCTCATCTGTATTCTGAATCTTTTCTCTGCTCTCGTTCTCCCTCCTCCCGTCTCGATATCTCATCTCCCCCCTCCTCCCTCGCTGCTGTCCCTCAGTATTACTTTACCTGCAGCATAGTGCAGCAATGAAACATCAGTGGCAGTTTCCAATGTTCATCAATTCATCACAGTTCAGATGCACTATATTAGTGGTATAAAATTAAAACAGATATATAAAAGTATATTAAAAAGATTTTTGGACATGGCACCATTGGCACCAAAAATAAAGGTTTGTTTGCTTCTAGTTCCATGAAGAACCTGTAACATTCATGGAACCTTTCCATTCCACAAAAGGTTATTTATAGTGAAAAAAGGTTCTTTAGATTTTTAAAATGTTCTTCACATTAAGAAAACATTTTCTTTTAGGAACTGTTCACTGAAAGGTTCTGTTGGGGAACCAAAAATGGTTCTTCTATGGCATCAAACCCCCTTTTGGAACCTTTATTTTTAGGAGTATGCTGTAATTTTCATCCATACAGCATGGCATTATAATGGTCTGAAACAAGACACGTTCATAAATTGGTATTAAATGGAGTCCCCTGTAAATTCCAGTCATGATATATGATAGTAATTCTACGGGTACTACTGTATATATTGAAGTACCATGGTATCATCAAATTATGCTGCTGAATATGAGTGCACACTCACAGAAAAAAGGTACAAAAGCTGGTACACTTTCAAAATATGCATATATTTCATTAATATGTACCTTTAAGGTACTTAAACACACCCTTTGGGGTTAAAGAAGGTATAAAAGTGTACCTTTTGAAAAGGTACCATCCAAGTGATAGTTTTTGTACTTCTTTCTGAGAGTGCAATATAGCATTATATGCAATAATTTTAATGTGAGATGCATACTGGCTTTAATAAATAAATTAAAAAAATAAAATAAAATTGTAAATCATAAATGATTCCAACTTGAAATGTTTTAAATACATATCGCACATGAGCAAAAATTTCTTCCAGATGAAAACGCACACCTCGAATTGACATCTGAAGGACGTATGTGTGCTATCAGGGAGGTGTTGTTACGCCCCGTGGAGCTGACAGGAAGCACTTCCAAAAATAAGAATTCAGACAAAAGGTGAATTAGGCTCCTGTCCCTTTAAATGCCTGGCTGATGCCATGTTGCTAGGGAAATGGAGATGTTTACTCCAACATCAGTTTGAGCTGGCTTGTGTCCTTCCACGTTTTCTCTTTCTCACTTGCTCGCTCTCCCTTTTTCATTCTCTCTGTACATTTTTCAAACTCATGATGCTTTTTTTCCTCCTACCTGCCTGAAAAGGCCAGTTTAATTTAAAAGGAATAAACTAACTGATGTTGACATTACTGATACATGCATGTGCAGAATTGTTGTGTGCTTCTTAGAAATGAGAATAATGAGTAAAATGATGAAAAACTGACCTCTTGAACCACATTTTAATGAAGCCGCTTAGCTACTTTCCCTCTTTCTTTGTCTCAACAAGTTTTTTAACTGCCAAACATCCCCATATAAGTTTTTTATTTTTAAAGAGTGTGATACATTTCAAGGTTTCATATCTGCTGTAAGACAAATGCATATTCTAGATAAGCAGAAGAGAAATCAAAGACAAAACTATGCAGAGAAATTTCTAATGAACGTCCTTGAGGTTGCTCTTGAAAATGTAACAACACTGACACCTGTGGCCGTTCGGTGAAACTGCACATCACATTTGTCAAAAATGCCTTACATGTTGAGACATAAAATAGCTCATTACTTTTGCAACAGCGGGCTGTGTACTCTATTAATTTTGTATTTTTGTATTTCCATTTCGGCTCTTTAATTGCCATGAAATTTCCTCACTTTTCCCATTCGCGCACACACACACACACACACACACACACACACATGAACACAAAGCACATGACTCACAAGGATGACTCATAGTACCCACCTCTCTGTTCTCACTGAACCCTGTCATCCCTTGAGAGAGAAAGAGAGAAAGAGAGAGAGATGTAGTGGGTGATGGCTGACAGAGAGAGATTTCATTAATTTCAATAATTTGCCATCAGGACTTGATAGCTGAACCAAATTATTGCTGGTTGTGAAGTGTTTCCAGTTTTTGTAAACTGATTTATAATGCCCTTTTATTGGAGCTGTTAATGGTCCAGTCCAGGGGCGGACTGGGACAAAATTTCAAGCCGGGAAATCTCACACTCATCCAGGCCATCCCATACATCCACAACAAATTTTTTAAAAAGTTTAAATCCCAAGACTGGGACCACGCAAAATAATTAAATGTTATCTCTTGAACTTCCATTTCCCTTTTTAGTCTCTTCATTTTCCCTGACATCTCTCTTTCCCTCATATGTTTACTTTTTTCACTAATTTTCTTGTACCTGTCACTTTTTCATCAACACATCTCCACCTTGTTGCAAAACAACCACCTCATTGTAATTTGTTTGCACATATACATTTATTTTAGAAAAATTTAAGTATTACATTAGTACCACGTGTTATTGTTTTATCTTGCCTAAATGTCAAAATTAGTACATTTTATAGCTACATCTTGAATATATCTTTACAGATAAATCTTAACACTGAACATGTTTTGTCCTAAGTAACATTAACAATTATTAGGACTATGGTAAAAGTATAGTAACTATGTTTTACTACAAATACCATGGTGAAACATAGTGTAGCAAACCCATTGTTAATTTGTGGTTACACTCTTAAAAATAAAGGTGCTTAAAAGGTTCTTCACAGTGATGCCATAGAACAGTGGTTCTCAACCACATTATTGGAGGACCCCCAACACTGCACATTTTGCATGTCTCCTTTGTCTGACGCACCCATTTTAAGTCTCTACTAATGAGCAGGTGACCTGAATCAGGTGTGTTTGATTAAGGAGACATGCAAAATGTGCAGTGATGGGGGTCCTCCAATAATGTGGTTGAGAACCACTGCCACAGAAGAACCATTTTTGGTTCCACAAAGAACCATTCAGTTAAAGGTTCTTTAAAGAACTATCTTTTTCTTAATTTTTTTTAATAATCTGAAGAACCTTCTTTAGCCACAAAGAACCTTTTGTGAAACAGAAAGCTTCTTCAGATGTTAAAGGTTCTTTATGGAAGCATGTAGACAAAAAGGGTTCTTCTGGTATCCTGAATGAAGCACCTTTATTTTTAAGAGTGTAATTTAACTATAGTAACCATGGTTTTTGGTTTTATTTTTAGTAAAACCAGTTTAATTTTCGTAAGGGGTGTTGTTGTCTGCCTTAGCTCCCTCTAAACCTGTTATAAAACGATAATGTGAATATTTGTCTGCTGTTCCAACTCTTTACAATAGTAATTATTTCCTTTTGGTCAGTAATTGACTGCTACTGCTAACATTTACTAGCAGTTTAATGTTTAACTAAGTAAACAAATACAAAACTACAATAGTCTATTTACAGATGTAACTGACCTGCACTTGAAGTCCTGAACAGGACGGTTTTGCGTCTCTGCTCCACCTGAGCTCTTCCACTCCATTCTCGAGTCTCGCATCTTTCTGGCGGACGCGCGGATGCGCGGAGCGCGCGAGGCGAATCGCGTTGCCAGTCAAGACTAACCGATTCATGATTTATTAGAGTTTTATTATTGAATGGCGAATTCGGAAATAATCACTTTAGTACATTCAGCAGGCAACAAAAACAACAACAACAATATATTTAAATAAAAATGTAGGGCAGCGAGAATTCTCCCGGTGCTCCCGATGGCCAGTCCTGTAACTTGAAAGAATTTTTTTAAATAAAATTATACACCCAAACTATTTTTTTGTCTGATGTGAAAATATAACTACAAATTTAATTTAATTTATATATATTAATTTATATATATTTAATTTAATTTATATAGGCTAATTAAGTAGGCCTATGTGATTGGTTAAATGGCCTGTTATGTCTCATATTGATTATTAATATTTGATTATTAGAAATCATTATTAGAACACATTTAATACAGTTTTTTTATATTCAGATTATAGATGATACAAATAATTTAATATGTACACATTTATTTTTATTTATTTATTTATTGTTATAGCCTATTCATAAATTTAAAATGAAGCCATTGTTGCTGTTTTTCCAAATAAATAAATAAATAAATAAATAAAAATCTGGAATTGCTGAGTTTTACAAAAATGAAAAGTGAAAAAGGATTATTTAGTTATTTCTACATTTTAATTATACAAAGGAACACTTGATCCAAACCTGTATGAATATATATAACAGTTGACGGTAGCCACTGACTTCCACAGCAGCTATTTTCTTCAGTCAATGGCTACTGTCAACTGTTTGGTTACTCACATTAATCAAAACAGCTTCTTTTGTGCTCAACAGAAGAAAATAACTCTAACAGGTTTAGAACAACTTGAGAGCGAGTAAATAATGACAGAATTTTCATTTTTGGTTTAATCCGTTTAAAAATACATAATTTGTTGTTTTCTTTTGTTGTTTTATTTTAATATTCGTTCTTTTGTGTGTGTTATGCTCTGTTCTTTGGATCCCCTTTTTTGTTTTTGTATTATTGCCTTATGTAATTATGATATGTTCTAAGAAAAACCTACTCCGCATTATGACGCGATTTTTAAACGCGTTTTGGCTTTATGGCTTTTTGGCCCTAACACGTCGCCGTGTGTTTGTGTTTGGTTCTGACGAAAATGGCGGACGAGCTGGAAAGAGTACGAATTTCAGCCGCGGAGCTACGAGCAGAAGCGTCGAGTTTGACCACACACGGCGACGGTATAAAAGGTTAGGAGTTCTCTAAATGTTTATAACAATGTAAGACATGTAGTAGTCGATGACAAGCCTTATTTTGACATGTCACGTTAAAGTTAGGGTTCAGTTTGCTAATAGCTAACTAGCGTAACAGTCAACAACAGTCGTCGCTCATGTGGGTTGAACGGCGCTTGTTTTGAAAGCATTCAATATGTGTTGTGTGTATAATATAACAATAGTGCCACATAACTTAAACCACCTATATCAGTTAAAGCTTTTTCATTTGTATAAAGTAAGTGTAGTGCTAACGTTAACTGTTATACTGGCTATTGAAGGCGGCAACTTCTTGAATGAGATATTTATTTTAAAGGGAGAGTTTATAAATAAGCTGCTATCCAACGCCAACTCTTTAACTTTATATCGTAACTTGATTATTGCTGTCTGTGTGTTTGTAGTCAACGTATAATGCTGGGTTAGCATGTTACAGTGCACATGCAACAGGTTGTCTTCCCCCGATGCCGTAGCTACAGTAATTTGGGCTTGGATATTTATTTTATTTATTTTTTAAATCAATAAAAGCATTGTATGTTGTGATGGATTTCTGTCACATTTCCTAAAATTTAGGACATTTCACTAATGTAACCTTTCTCAGCCAGGAGGCGAGGGCCCACTAGGTGGCCTCAGGATGCCTTAAACGATTTCAAATAAGAACAAAACATTAAAAAGAACTGAGAAATCAAGATATTTGTTATTTAATTCACCCCCTCAATAAGTTCCCTTTAGCTTTTTTTCTTTCAGGAACCAGGGCCCTCATTTATAAAGAAGTGTATATAATGATTCTAAAACAATTTCTGAAACATATGTTTCAGCTTGGCCCAGTTTTTGTGCAGTCTATGTGTGCGTAGCCATTTTTTATTTATTTATTTATTTAATTTTCAGAAAATAATGAATATAAAGGAATTGATTTTAGTGATGTAATTATCACAAAGCAGTTTAAGTGATTCTCATTTGCACATTCTTGGACAGCTTACATATTTGAGCTAGTCTAATTTTAAAAGTGTGATTTCTAGACTTGGAAAAGTAATTCAACTGAATTCAATCAATAAAATTCAATTTTTAGAATTAATATAATTTTTTCCAGTTATGTCAAGCTCTAAAATATTTTATCAGGCAGAAATTGGGAGTAAAGAAATATTTAACCAAAAAAAAAAAGACAATTTAGTCCTTAATCCATATCCATGGGCCCTGTGAATATTGTTGTGGGCAGTTGGAGTGGATTCTATGAAGTCAAAAAGGTTGAGAACCACTGCCCTACTGTACTCTTCAGGCAATAAAATATTTGTTTTCTGTTTTTGTCATTTTTTACTTAGAACTGCAAGAGGAGGGTAAGAAGCAATGGCAACGAGACGGTAAACGTCCGGACCTGCAGCGGTACAAACCTGGTGCTGGCCATCCACACAGACATAAGGACAGCGCAGAAGGAGCCGGCTCAGACTCCGTGCACCCACCGGACGATTGTGTTTTTGGTAATGACACTAAAATGCCTGACAGCTCACCTGCTAGTCCTGGATGCTCTCACGTAAGCACTGAAGAGTTTCCAAATGATCACAGTCAGTCTGAAGCAAATCATAACACTAAAGGACATGTAAGCGATAATAACCACCAGCTTGTGGATGGAAATGCTGTTAAAAGCATTGAAAGTGCTGGTACGCCCAGATCACCGAAGCAGTCACGAAAGATGCGTAAACCTGACCGTGAGATATATCAGCCAGGGGTGCGAAGGTCTCAAGTACACAAAGAAACCGGGGTGAGCAAAGAATTAGTTGGGGATCAAAAAAGAGAGGAAGAAGTGAGTGGAAAATCTGCTGAAACAATTACTAAGTGTGAGAAAGAGGAAAAGCGTAGAAACAGGCGAGGGAAAGATGTCAGGAAAAAGCAAGACTCCAAGGGAACTGTAGACTCCCCATCTGCAAACAAAAATGAAAATAATTTTGAGAGTATCACAGGTAAAGTCAGCAATCTCCATTTAGGGTCTGAGGAAAGCAAAGATGGAGCTGGGCAGGATGGTACAAACCGGAGAAAACCTAGTGGGGAAGGGCGAAGAAGCCAAGCAGGTGCGGGGAATGAAGTGACTGGAGAAGACAAAAAAAAGGAGAGGGGTAATGGGAAATCCAGAGCAGGAAGGGAAAAAGGTAACAACCAGGGCTTTGCCAAGAAAGAGGAAGGGGAGGGAGGAGGAAAAGGCTCAGAAGCAGATCAGCCTGAAGGGAAAAAGCAGAGAAATGTTGGCGGAAAAGAGGTAATTCGTGACCAGAACATGAACAACGAAAAACAACAATGGAACAGGCCAAAAGAGAAAGGAAAACCATCTGAGAGAACCGATTCAAACCGAGTCAACTCTGCCTCGAAGCGATACTCTCAGTCAGACATCCGGCGTCCTCGAAACCGCACCTACAGCACGAGTTCAGCCAGTAGCGGGACCAGTATGGACGGTCTGGCTGAAGCTGAGAGACTTAGAGGGGAGGGACAGCAGCTGGCGGCACGCACTGCGGAGAGGACCGCTGGACAGAAGGAGTTCGTCCGAGGGAGCCAGGGCCGCCTGAGGAGACGGACGGCACGGACATTGTCCTCTACAGATTCTCTGGAGGAAAATGAGGTGTGGGAGAGAGAAGATAGAAGAGGCAGAGTTGCTGACGAAGCCAAGAGCACCCACAAAGGTCCTGAAGGGGGTGGAAGAGGGCATAGAGCGCCTGCATCTAGCAGTCGAGGAGGCATTTTGAGAGTTTCTTTGGACAAGCATTCAAGTGAGGAGCAAGCGAGCCGAAAAAATCCTAGAGGTTGTGGGAGGGGCATCCTGGTGCTTCCTGCCCACACTGATCTAACTCTGACCCCTGAGCCAGGGCCTCAGCTCGGAGGAATGAGAGGAGGAATGGGTCTTGGCCGAGGAAGAGGTGGCCGTGGAGGAGGGACAAGACGCCTTTGGGACCCAAATAACCCGGATAAGAAACCAGCACTGGTGTCAAGCCAACAATCCCAGCATGCATCTCTCCAGCAGGCTTTGTACTTGCAGCAGGGAGGATGCGGGCCGCTGCACTTTCTGGACACTGATGACGAGACCACAGGAAGTCCTCCTGTCCGCCAGGGCGAGTTTTTTCAAAACCAGCAAGCCGCTGCCATGGCTTACTACAAATTCCAGAATTCCGACAATCCCTACTGCTATCCGCTGTCGGCCAATTCGCCAAACACCCCGCCACGCTATCCTTACCCATATCACATTCCCTACCAAATTCCTGGCTCTAATGGGATGTATCCTGCCTCTATGCCACCTTTTTATGGACCCTACGGGCAAGGTGGGCCAGGCTATCCCTCTCCAGCTGGATCTGGTCTCACTCCAGAAGAGGCAGAGGTGCAGACCAGAGGAGAGCTGGGGAAGTTGCTTCGGTTGGCTGACAGTCAGGAACTCCAACTCAGTAACCTGCTGTCCCGGGAACGACTGAGCCAGGAGGGACTGGAGAGGATGGCCCAGCTCAGGTGTGTATTGAATGTTGAATGTTTTGCATGGAAAAGATTTGTTGTATTAGAATTCTACAGTTACTAATCATGAACTTTAAGTTGAACTTGTTCTCTAACATGTTTCTATTTCTTCTGTTGTTTATGCAGAGCTGAACTCCTGACATTGTACGAGCGGGTGATTTTAACAGACATAGAGTTCTCCGACTCTCAAAACCTGGATCAGGCTCTGTGGAAGAATGTATTTT
Source organism: Spinibarbus caldwelli (assembly GCA_039654775.1). NCBI lineage: Eukaryota > Metazoa > Chordata > Actinopteri > Cypriniformes > Cyprinidae > Spinibarbus > Spinibarbus caldwelli. Next base: position 8,983,192 of record CM077267.1, read on the forward strand.
ACCAGGTGATAGAGAGGTTTAGGCAGCTACTGAAGGACCAGACCTCAGACACAGCCCCACAGATCAAAACCATGCTGATGACTATACTGGAAGAGGTAGATATTCACAGAGTGGTCTGTGTCCTCCTTATGAAAGTCCTTGTCATTGTCTAATTTGTTTTTGTTTTTTTTCCGTCATGTCACACTACTGTCCAAAAGTTTGAAGTCAGTAAGTTTTTATTAAGCGAGAATACAATAAATTGGTTAAAGACATTTTATTATGTTAGAAAAAAAAAATTCAAATAAATTGTTATTGTGGACTATTCTTAAGCATAATTCTGAAGAAAATATCACAGTTTCAAGTGATGGCTACTGAAAATTCAGCTTTTCCATCACAGGAAAAATAAAATTTTAAAATATATTAAGATAGAAAACAGTTGTTTTAAATTGTAATATTTCACAGTATTGCTGTTTTTAACACATTTTAATCAAATAAATGCAGCCTGAACATAGGAGACTTCTTATAAAAACATTTTAATAGCCTTACCAATCCTAAACATTTGAATGTTAATTAGGTTTAGATTTTCTTATCCAGAATGACTTACAAAAAGTGCTTTGACTTTACATATGAGATTGTTCAGAATATTCACTGGTCTTCAAGGAGGAATAAAATTGTGAGAAAAAAAGCTTTTTATTTTATATTAGCATCATTCTGTAACAATTAATTTGTGACAGGCCATTAAGATGCAGTGTTAATTTTTTTTTTTCCCTAGGGGGCAGTATTTTTTGAGTCGCTGCTACAGAAGTTGCAGACTGCATTTCAGTTCAAGCTGGAGGACTATATGGACTGCATGGCTATAAGAGCAAGACCTCTACGCAAGACGGTATGCTCCTTTTGATTCACTAATACTGTCATGTGACTGTCACTTAGGAGTTATGTGTCCAGCTGCAACAAAGCCCTTTAATCAACTTCTAATTGTAGGGGTTTTCTTGTCTTAAAGAGTTTGTTGTAACAGACCCTTTTATAGTTAGTTCTACTATTGTTGAGCACGTTCAACAAGTGTGAATCCACTTTACCTTGTTGCAGGTGAAGTATGCTCTGATCAGCGCCCAGCGCTGCATGATCTGTCAGGGGGATATCGCGCGATATTGTGAACAGGCTAGTGACTCTGCTAACTATGGGAAAGCACGCAGGTAATTCTGTCATGGTCACATTAAACAGAAAAAAAAAATTATTTTACAGTATAGTACACTATTTCAGTATACATATATGAGCTTCTGTTTATATCAAAGTGTATAAAATGAATTAGCACAGCATGAATATCTTTTTCATTAATTTATCAATGACAAAGACATCAATTAAGTTTTTGTATTTCAGTGTTAAGTTTGTTTGTTTTTTTCTCATGTGCAGTTGGTATCTGAAAGCTCAGCAGATTGCTCCAAAAAATGGAAGACCCTACAACCAGCTGGCCCTGCTAGCAGTGTATACGGTGAGACATCAGCATAACATCATTTTTATTTCATAAATTGCCAGAATATTAACATTTTAATATAAAATATTAAGACTGGTTAATTGCACTGATATTCAAAATATTTATAGACAGTTGTTTTATTTTTTCTTTTCTTATTCTTCAATAGTTGCTTGTTTGATATTGGTTTAAATAATGACTATTAAATTTAAAGTTTAATTAGTTCTTTCTCTTCTCATCTCTCATTTAGAAGCGAAAGCTGGACGCCGTATACTATTACATGCGTAGTCTAGCCGCCAGTAACCCAATCCTAACAGCCAAGGAAAGTCTGATGAGTCTGTTCGAGGAAGCCAAGCGCAAGGTATGTACTTTAATGCTGATTAATCCAACAGAATAATCCAGCAGAATAATAAACCTTGATTTATTTAAATTTCATTTTAAATATTAAACAATATTGGGTGTGCAGCTGAAAAATGTCAGTATTCTTAGTGTCATATTTGTTCATCTCTCCTAACCAAGGCTGACCAGATTGAACGTAGACAGAAACAGGAAGCAGATGGAGGTACCCGTGGTCCCCGAGGTCATGTAGCTGGGCGTCGTGGTGAGGACACCACCCGTGTGGAGATCTGGATACGTCCCAGTGGGCATGCGGGCACTTCTCGTCCGACGGGCAGTGAATCGGGCAAAGACTCTGAGCAGGACGGAGAGCTAGGAACTCTGAGTCCCAGTGATGTGAGTGCTTATGAAAACATGTGGAAATGTTGCTCTGCTCAGTTAAATCTGAGTGGAAATGTTCAGATTGCTACCCCCAAATAGATCTTTCACAGATCACTTATCCGAACTCTGTTTGTTTCAGAGAAATGGCAAAAAAAAATGCCACCATTGCTGATACATCCGCTAACAAACAGATACAATTTTTATATTTTTGTAAAACAACATCCAGCAGCCTGTTGCACTTAAGGCAAGAAATATTACTCTGAGCCACGCAAATGTTTTCACAAATGTTTCGAAAAGCGGGCACAAACAGACACGCGTACAAACACCCGCGCACATTAGGAGAGCCAAAGAGGTCATGTTGAGTTGTTTATGAGTCGCACAGGATGAGGCTGACTATGAGTCACCCATCAGTGGCAGAAAAGGGCGTCATTGTGCTGTGATGCACCCGTCATTTTAGTAACCTTGGATATTTGCCCACGTCAGCATTAAATGCACACTTACACTTTGAGAAAGTTGACCTCTTCCACCCCACCATTCATCTTTTGTAAGGGTTAGCAGTTTGTTTTGAGCCCGTCGCTTCAGGCAGTACACTGATTTAATTAAATGAGAGCGCTTTAGGTATATCAGCTAAACAAGGTGCTCATCCTGTGATGAGTTTTTTTATTGTTTTGTTTGCATGTTGAGTCTTGGTGTCTGTGCGCTTCTACGGAGCTATTAGTTTGAGGGGGAAATCATGAGCTATTTTTTACTACGATGAACCATCACTATAATTACAAAAATTTTAGCTAAAGAGTTAAATTACGCTTTTCCTTACATTTTTCTCTCCTTTTCTTTACAGCTCAACAAGAGGTTTATTTTGAGTTTCCTGCATGCTCATGGAAAGCTTTTCACTAAAGTAGGGTAAGTCTTAATGTCAACAGATTCGTTGTAAACATCCATTTTGACGGCGTTGCTTTGCTGTTAATTTAACCGTTGACATTGAAAGTTAGGTCCCACTTAACTTTAAGTGGCCTTAACTACTATGTACTTACATTTAAATTAATCATTTAATACAGTGCACTTATTGTGTACATATTTGTTTTTACATTGTACTTAAAAAAAAAAAAATACCTGTAATTACATCTAGTGCTGGGCAACGATTAGGCCTAATCGCGATTAATCGTGTCCAAAATAAAAGTTTCTGTGTACATAATATATGCATGTGTACTGTGTATATTTATTATGTATATAAATACACACATGCATGTATATATTTAAGAAAAATGTGTTATGTTTATATATTAAATATATTTATATATAAATTATTTGAATATAAATATATACATGTAAATATTTTCAAAATATATATACTATATGTGTGTCTTTATATATACATAATAAATGTACACAGTACACACATATATTATACAAACAAAAACTTTTATTTTGGATGCGATTAATCGTGATTAATCGTTGCCCAGCACTAAGTACATCTGTAATTACATTTCTAATTACACTGTTGACCCATCCCTTACACCTTAACCCATACCACCAAACCTGTCCCTAACCTTACCCGTATCCCACCTTGACAGCAGCAAAAGTGTTTTGCAATACAATATGAACACAGTAAGTACATTGTACTTATTTTTTGATGCAAGTACATAGTAGTCAAGGCCATCTAATATAAAGTGGGACCGAAAGTTATTATCTAGTCTAATCATATTGAGAACTCTGAAAGCTGATTTTAGAGAGATCCTAGATTATGTATAGTAAGCAACAACTCCTGAAAGCTTTTGGATCAGAACTAGTCAGTTTACAGCTTTAACTAAAAACATTTGATTGGAATGTAATCTTCAATTATATTAGGCAGGTATTTTATTCAGAGATGTAATTAATGTTTAAAAAGACTTGTTCTGGGAAGATTTTAGATGTTTGTGTATCAAAATGATTTTTTTTTTTCATGTTTTTTATATTATATGGAAAATATCGTTACATTTTTATAAATAATTTTTGTTATTGAAATTTTATTGTTACTGTGATTATATTAATTTCTACTCTGAGCTGCCATGGAAATGGTGATATGGTGTTAAATAAATAAATAACAAATAAAACATGATAGGCTGATAATTACCACAGAAAGTAATTTTGATTGAGAATATTTTGTACTCATTTGCATAATGCATTGTGATTGGTCCTCAGGATGGAGAGTTTTCCTGCTGTAGCCAGTCGAGTGTTGCAGGAGTTTCGGGCCCTCCTCCAGCACAGCCCCTCCCCCCTCGGCAGCACACGCATGCTGCAGATCATCACTATTAACATGTTCACCATCCATAATGCCCAGATCAGAGGTAAAAAATACAACACTACCAGTGGCCTTAAAAGAGGTTGAAAAGAACCTCTCTTGCTTCTCACTTTTCTGTGCCTCTCAGTCTTTCTCTCTTTCTTCTAGCTGAAGGGCAAGGTGAAACTCGGTCCGTATTGGAGGAGCAGACCATATCTCTTGGTTTAGCTATGTTTGGTCTCCTTGTGCAACGTTGCACTGAACTCTTAAAAGAAACACCTGCTGGTGGGTCGACAATGGCTGTTTCACTAGTTTGCTGCCTACATAGACAGCATAAATTCATTCTCAGTATTTGTGACTCCTTTGCAGCTTTGTCTAATTGTTTGCTTTCCCTTTTGTCTCTCGCAGAGCCTATCCCAGCAGAAGAGCTAGGGGAGTTTGATGAAATGGATGATGAAGAGGGGATGGTGCGGGTGTCTGTCTTTCCTCCTGACCTCAGAGAGCTGCTGCCCAGCATGAAAGTCTGGTCCGACTGGATGCTCGGCCACCCAGACAAGTGGAACCCTCCTCCTTGCAGTATTCAGTGAGTCCTGCTCACATTATGTTCACAGGGCCATGTTGATTTGACACTGAGGTGGAGTAATGTGGAACTGTGTGTTTCTAGGGGAGGTCCAGATGTGTGGCAGTGTCTTGCAGATCTGTGCAACTCTTTGGCACGCGTGTATCATGGTGAGGTTCTGCTGTATAAAGCTGATGTAGATGGAGAAGGAGACGAGGAACTCAGAGTCCTACAGCTGGAGGAGGACAAAATGCTCTCTGGGTTTGTCCCACTGCTCGCTGCCCCACAAGAAGCCTGCTATATAGACCGAGGAACAGATGGGGTCAGTAATGTACTCACCTATGGATTATATATTTATATACTATGTAATATATAATTGTTTGTGTGTGTGTGTGTGTGTATATATATATATATATATTTGTATATATTATACATTTAGTTTTTTTTTGTTTTTGTTTTTTTAAATCCCAATTTGCCAAATTTGTCCTCATTTATTTATATTTTTTCAGTTAAAAATTCTAGATTTATTTTATTAACAGAATTAGCTGTTTATCTATTTTGAAGGCCAATTTGCTTTTTTATTTTATTTTATTTTTTTTTTTTTTCAGGTCCATTCAATCCATTATCGCCTGCTAGGTGGAGAATAAATCAAATTTAGGACTGTCAATAGATTACAATAATTTGCAATTTCATCTTACTATTATCTTAGTATTTTTTTATTTATAGTTTATTTTTTTATTTCCTAATTTTCTGAAATTATATTTTAGTTAAAATTCTGTCTATATTTACTTTATTAAATAAATTAGCGATTTATTTAAAATTCCAATTTACTACACAGCTTTTTTGTATGACAACATTTTTGTCAGTTTGATTTTTGTATTTTTATTTTATATTTTTATGTAGTTCATTCAGTCTATTACTGCCTGTTGGCTGGATGATATTACGGCTCTCAATAGATAATAATTTGCTAAAATAGGAAAGTGTATTTTATATTTTATTTTATTTTTTTAGTCTATTCAGTGTTAATGCATTAATTAATCTTTTGTGGAAAGAAAATGGTCGATGATAATTGAATTCTTCTATACAAAGACTGCAAAAAAGAAGGTCCCTGGTTTGAGTACCGGCTGAGCCAGGATGCCTTTCTGTGTGGAATTTGCATGTTCTCCCCGTGTTTGCGTGGGTTTCCCCCACAATCCAAAGACATGCAGTATAGGTGAATTGGACAAAGTAAATTGGCCGTAGTGAGTGAGTGTGTGTGTGAATGAGTGGGTGAGTGTGTCCCAGCACTGGGGTTGCACAAGTTAGTGCACTCTCAGGGTTAGGTTGTGGCAGGAAGGGCATCCGGCGTAAAACGTGCCTAATCGGTTGTGCGGATCACTCCTCTGTGCCGACCCCTGATAAAAAGGGAGAAAGGCGAAGGAAGAGAGAGATACAAAGACTGCAAATGAGTTTAGTTAAAATCTTGATCTGATTTATTAAATCAGTTATCTGTTAAGGAATTTTTCATCATTAGCTAATAAACGAGAGCGGATATGTGGTGTCGTTCTTATTCTGATCAGCCATAGAATTCACACAGAACTAAATTAAGTCAAATTAATTCACATTTTATGATATTAAACATTTTCTCTAATAAATCAACTTATCTCAAATCTGAATGATTGTTTTTATTTGTAGGCTATAGCAGCTGACTGTAAGAGAGTGACCGTTCTGAAGTACTTCCTGGAAGCTCTGTGCGGGCAGGAAGAGCCGCTGCTGGCTTTTAAGGGAGGAAAGTACATTTCCATGGCAACACCTCCTACACCCAGCGTAAACACAGAGAACAAAGTACAAACACAAGAACAGGTACAGCGGATCTCTCATTACCGGGATCTATGAAAGAGAATTTCATGTTGTTGTTGTTTTGCTTTTCCTCGAACCTTTTTTTCCAGTAACTCACCCAACAGAGTGTGTGCTTAACAGAGGACTGCTAACTCCACTGTTTTCTCAGGAGGATGATGTAATTGTGGAGGAATCGTCTCTCTCTGCATCGGAAGGGGAGATTGATGGAGAGATGGAAGGAGACGGAAGTGAGGATGATATCCGAGAGCTGAGGGCACGACACCACGCTCTCACACACAAGCTGGCACAGCAGCAGAAACGGCGCGACAAGATACAGGTATCTCCAGATGCCATCCTTAATGTTAATAGGTGTACAGATAGTGTTTCCTGCACCAGAATATTTCAAGCTAATGATATAGAGCTGAGCAAGTGTCTGTTTCTGTCCTCCAGGCTGTTCTGCAGATGAGTGGGCAGCTGGAGATTGAGATCAGGCCGTTCTATCTGGTCCCAGACACAAACGGCTTCATAGATCATCTGGACAGCCTGAGGAAGCTTCTGGCCTGTGGGACGTACATCCTGGTTGTACCTCTTATTGGTGAGACCCTCTTTGATAATTAAAATGCACACAAATGTTTCACTCTTCCTTTTTGTTTAATGTTACTGTGTCTTTATGACAGTGATCACAGAGTTAGACGGTCTGGCTAAAGGGCAGAGCAGTTGTGAGGGGATCGGTAATGGTGCCCATGCCCGACAGGTGCAGGAGAGAGCCCGAGCAGCGGTCATGTTTCTGGAGAAAGCGTTTGAGTCTAGAGATCCCTGCATCAGAGCACTCACCAGCAGAGGAAACACACTGGAGTCCATCGCCTTTCGCAGTGAGGACACCTCTGGACAAAAGGTACGAGTGTTTCTTCCCCTTTGTGAAAGTATGGAATTACAGAGGATTGTGCTGTTTCACACTTAGTTCACACTCCCATTCCATTCCTGTCCCTGCTTCGAGTTTCTTTTCATGTTTTATTTGGATATGAACCACTGTAACTTCACTGCTCAAGGCAGCTGTTTATGTCATCAGTAATGGTTGCTGCAAAATTAGTCTAATGATGATCTTCAGGGAACATACGACTCAGACACGGTTGCATGGTGCGCACCCAAGTTCGGAAAATGCCTTCCACATCAACCTGCAACTCAAGTGTGAAAAATCCCTTGAGAAGTTCAGAAATGCACACAAGACTTTAAAGTCTATTTTAAAGCCGCCCACTTATTGTACGTCTCTCTGTCTCCCCAGGGCAACAACGATGATGTCATCCTGTCTTGCTGTCTGCACTACTGTCAGGACAAAGCCAAGGACTTCATGCCTGCTGAGAGAAGTCAGTTCACTTACTTTGACTTGTTAGGGTCCACTCACAAAGGACACACTTTTGTATTACATCTGAATTTGTTTTTAATAATCAGTCCATTTACACAGTTTTACAGCATCTGAAAATGTACGTGCCCACTCAGGCCTTCCAAGATGTAGATGAGTTTGTTTCTTCATCAGAACAGATTTGGAGAAATGTAGCGTTACATCACTTGCTCACCAATGATGGATCCTCTGCAGTGAATGGGTGCCGTCAGAAAGAGAGTTTAAAGAGCTGATAAAAACATTTCTCTTTCCTTTATTCTCCAGATGGGCCGGTGAGGTTGCGCAGGGAGGTGGTCTTGCTCACGGACGACCGCAACCTTCGAGTCAAAGCTCTCACACGCAATGTACCAGTCCGGGACATCCCAGCGTTCCTGATCTGGGCTAAAGTAGGCTGAAGTGCAGACCTGACCTACCGCTGTACAAACCAATCATCCTCCACTGCAAAAGTTGGAGATGAAGAAATGATGTCACACAGAGAGGATGAATATAAAGGGGAGAAATACTACAAGCTTTTGGTCAAACCGACAAAAAAAAAAAAAGTGGAGTGACACATCAAGCCACTTTACAAGAAAGAAATGAGGATTTCCCCTTACAACGCAGCGTGCATAGACAACTGCTTACTTCTGAGGGTGAGATAGACACGATTGGAAGGGGTTGAAACCAGCTTAGCTGATTCGGGGGATTGATTAAAAGCCAGGATGAAGAGGAAGCACGCGGGGTGTACGTGTGTGAGCGAGAAACCAGCCCTTCTGCTGTTTAGAGTGTCAGCTTGTAGTGTTTGTGTGAAGTCACACGTGCTGCGGATGAGCTCATTCCAGCGCTTTAAGGGCCTGTGATGAGGCGAGAGCTCCAGTAGGGGGCGGCATGAATCGGTCTCACGTTGCACTTCAGTGCCCCACAAGGCCCTGATTGCATTTTCATCGCCTCAGTGCATGCTTGGTTTGCTTTGAGCATGATTGTTTTAAAGCTCTTACGGTTTTTATTTGCTTATTTATGTTTGCATTGCATTTTTGACTTCAGTTTGGACTGTCAGGTTTTCGTTTAGGTCACGTGGTTTAGTTGTAACATCCTCATACCTTCTGTAGTAGCATCTTTAGTGTGTGAGAACATACGATTGTGAGATCTGTGTGTCGAGTAAATACTGAAGTAGTTTTAATACAGACTAAAATGAGGCTTTCACATTGCCATTGCTTAAAATTAACCACAAACTTCATCTGTCTCTGAATAGAAATCTGTATTTTTGAGGTAGAGCTAACAGAAAACTTCATTTAGTTTACTTTTTTCCCCAAAGACGACATGAGCATTAAAGTGTATTATTTAGATACCGGTCACAACCATCAAGAAAAAAAAAAAAACAGTGTATCTTGGATGTTGTTTTCAGATGTTCTGTGCACATTATTTTCACGTCACTAAGTCGAGTGGTTTGTCTGTGCTTGCGTTTTAGTGTATTTTTGTTTTTTCCCCATTTCCAATTGTAGTTCTATTGGGACCTGGTATGTCATCTTGTTAGAGGCTGTTTGTTTTAATGCTAAAAAATATCATCCTCCCCTTTCTGTTTTGTGGTAAGAAAAAGCAGCATCTGATTACAAGTCTTCCTAATTTGTTTTTAATGTGGATTTAATTAAAAGTAATTTCTGAGTTAATCATTTGTGCTGTTTGGCCTCTGCTCCTGTTTGAACTTTAGACGTCACCGTTTTGTACTGATTACAGGTTTAATGTCACTGCATTGGAGCAATTTAACCCCATAATTAAGATCAGTGTCACATTTTCATCTTGATGTCATTGGAGATCGAAGATCAGCACCGACAACTTTGAGTCTGTGAATGAAAGTCAAAGGTTTCAAATAGGCTTCTAAGAGGTTTTTTCCACCATGCACATTTTTTTCTTTTTTATCAAAGGAAGTGAGCATTTATGTAACGGTGGTTAATTGTAGGTTTTGATAAGAGTCTTTCGTGTATGTAAATCTGAAATGGCTTTTCTAATTACCAGCGAAGACTAACAACTAAAGACCCTGCATTTTCAGGACTGTAGATGAGGTCACTTTTGAGTTTATTAAATTAGTTAGACCTAATTTTTCTTGTCCAAAACTATTTACCTCTTCGTTTCTTAGTGTCAAACTCAATCAAATACCCACAGAGTGCTGAAATGTTTTTTTTTTATTAATTCTATAATGCATACACTGAATACTTGTTAAATCTGCAAAGTACAAACATTAAATTGAATTAGACATGGAAAATCTGTGCAAACTGTTCAGACTTCAGAAACATCTTAAAATATAACATCATGAACCAAACTGGCCTGCAGGGTAAGTACAAAAAAAAGCTGAAAATTCTGTACAATTTAAAGAATAATATAAACCAAAAAACAAAAATGGTCCTATATATGTTTGGTATTCAAATTCCAGTAATATATTACATATTCATGAGGGAGTAAGTGATTGATTAGTGAGTTCCTTGATATTAAAATGATATATTTGGCATAATCACCATCCTTGCCTGTAGAAATGTGTATAAAGACAATCATGTCCTCAAACAAATAGCACATGACTTCCAGCAGATTATAAGGAATTATTTTTACACGCGTGGCAGATTTCAGTATGATGTTGCTAGTTACGTCAGCTCAAATTCTGCTATAGAGAGGTCATGATTAAAGCAGTAAATCATCGCCCCTTCAATACTTTTCACATTAACATGCAATAACATAAATAGAAAATTCTATAAAACTATAATAAAAAACAACTGTTCAGCACGAACATGATTCAATGAGCAATTTTAGAGACAGTCTTCAACATATTAACACTCATCATGCTCAAGCAGAGACATGCATATATTTCAGTCACACAAGAGCATCCTTATGAGGTCAGAGTCCTCCAGTGCAGCTGTAAACAGACTTCACTGAACAGCAGAAACAAAACTATACATCAACATGTGGAATAAAAACTGCTCTCTTCAAACTTAAATTGAAGGTGGCAAAAGTCTAACCTCTTGGCCTGAGTTCCTTCTGTAATAAACAACTGAGCTGCGTGTGCTACACAACCTGGAAATCTTAAGTGTGCTTTACTGTCACTATTCACCAAAATTTAACCCTCATTTGAAGGCACAAAGCTGATGGTATAATTCTAAGGGGCGTGAGGTTTGGAAAAAGTGAAAACAGTTAATTGCAGTGAAAAAATCTAGTGTTAATGAATGGATAGAGGTGTCAAATTTGCTGGATATCACTGAATAGTAAGAGTTTTCCACAAATAGAGTACATTAATGTAAAGATCTAAAATGAAATTATAAATACCTATTGCACTTTCTTCTGAACAAAATACTTGAGAAACTCCTGTTAGCTGAGGTTGAAGCTGCTGTGTAGTAAAATGCAACTTAATTGAGCACATTCTAATCAAATACTGCAATACACTTTTCATGTTCATTCAGATCCGTAAACATCTGCAAAATCCTCACTGACAAAAGTGCATCTTGGGTAGCAACACGTGCTTGACTTTTTTGGTTTACAAAAATGTAGTCGTCCCAGAGATAAACCAGTATAAATACATTATACATTGGACAGAGCAACCTGAAGGTCATTTTAGGGTATTTTGGTCAAATAAATGTGCATGTTTGGAGAAAAGAAAGTGTGTTAATCACAACATCATGAAACCCAGTGAAAGAGCCGTCGAGTCGATGTTTGGTGTGAAGAGCTTGAGAGTTTGTGGATACGAGTGCAGGGAGGTAAATCCACCACAGCGGCATGATGCAGGTCGTTTCCATTAGAGAGAATGCTGCTGCTAACCTTAAGGCATGATATCTGAGGACTGCGGTTTCACATGAGGTCTCATGACAACAGTACTCTTCAGAGAGGTAAAAATCCTCCTGCCATTCCAAAGTCCTGCAAGGAAAGAGAGAACTTTAAGTAAACAACTTTGCACAAAAGATAACTAGAACTTTCAGTTGTTAAAATGACTAGTTGAACTATGTTTTCATTCTTAGTTTGACAATGTGTTTTAGTTATTTTGCAGTACTAAAATTATATTTATGGAATAGTTATAATCCATTTATTACCTGTTTTTGAAATTTTCCAAGTTAAATTGTTGTAAATCTTGAATGCTTTGGGGCACAGACTTAGGTCTCTTTTTAAAGAAGACACCTGGTAGATTATTGTTGATGTGAAGTCTAAAAGTGAAGTGAAATGTTTCAAAGGTAAAACTAAAAAAATTCTATAAAAGTTTCTTAGGTCACACTTTATTTTAAGGTCCAATTCTCACCATTAACAAACAATTAACTACACCTTTTGCCTCAAACTCCTAATTTGCTGCTTAAGTTAGTAAGGTAGTTGTTAAGTTTAGGTATTGGGTAGGATTAGGGATGTAGAATATGGTCATGCAGAATATGTGCTTTAGAAGTACTAATAACCAGCCAAAATGTTAATGTCAATAGGCATGCTAATAAGCATAGTGAGAATTGGTCCTTATACTAAAGTGTTACCGTTTATTACTATGAAAAATGCACAAAAACACTATTTTAAAAAATTTATATGACATATTTTCCAAAACATGGAAAAAATAAAAATAAATTAAAAACAACAAAAAAAAAAAAAAACAAAGCTATAAATCTAAACAAGCTGTGTTCCAAATTTGAGGTTGATATCTCAAAAAATGAGCTTTCAGTAAGATTTTGTTTGGGCACAGTACCATACATTTCCACTAGATGAAATTTGCTTCCAATACGCTCATTTTCAACCGTGAAAAATACAAGAGTGTCTATTTTTTTCCTTCAGACCTTTTTGAGTCATGTCCTTGATTTTTTGTGTGTTCACATAGCAAGTGCCAAAACCTTTAGCAAGTTTCATACCATTCAGATGAAGTAAAAAAAAAAAAAAAAAAAAAACCAACCAAAACACAATTTGTTGGTCAAATATGAGCTCGAGCATTTAAAGCAGCAGGTGGCATAACTGCGGCTCGCTGATCATAAACAAAGTTATCATCCATTGGTGTGGATGCTAATATATCACTTATGGTGTAAACGACCATTCATATCTACAACTATAAAGTTTAATAATTGTTCTAATTCTTTTTTAAGTCTTCATCACAACAATACAGGGGAAAAATCACTTTCAGAATTATTTTTTCCTGGTAATGAACAATAACAAACTTTGACAACCAATCAGAATCCACCAGACTTGGACACTAATATAGTTATCACTAATGATAGCACTAATTTAGCTATCATTCTTGATGTGAACAGGCCTTTACTGAATCATCCTTTGCTGAATGAAACCACTCTGCCACACCAGCACAAAATAAATCCCTCAATCTCAGTGACCGTAACACTGGTCGGATGTTCAAACTTGAGACTCACCTGATTAGGACTCATTCTCCATGGTAATTGAAACAGGCTGACATACCTCTGCAAGACAAACCCGGACAGATCAGTTTCATAAATGCATACATTTCCTCATATTATAGTGTAATCAGTTCAAACTGGACTACACGTACACACTGCACTAATACATCAATCTATCTGCTACCACTGGATACCATCCAATGCACACCCATGACATTTGCGTATCCAGCTTACGTATAATCTACTGCACCTTCGCATATTATTGTGTGTATATATGTGTACATAATGTAGAATGTGTACATACGTGTATAATTGTGTATTGATAACTGTATGTATGTTTAATAGTACACTGTGTGTACTGAGTATCTGTATGTGTATATTGCACATTGTCATCTGAAGTATGTAATGGTACTGTCTATATGTTAATTGTTTCTGCACTGTCTGGAGCACGCTCTCAAGAATTTCACTCACCAAGGCACACGTGCCGAGATGATGTGACAATAAAAGTGATTTGATTTGATTTGATTTAATCAGTCGACTACATTAGGGAGCAGGCAGGTGTATATTAAGGAGCAGTGCATCTCAGTAAAGCTTCAGGGAAATCATTCAATTTTTAATAATGTCTAGTGATGCCTCAAAAATTCACAGTGTTCTCTAGCATATATGAGGGGTGTGAAAGCAGAGTGTTGACGTACCGATGTTCGCCGGGCTGCTGTCTTTTTGCTCCTCAGAGTGCATATCGTTGCCTAGGAGATGATTTTGTGACTCACTCAGAGGTCTGAGGTTTGTCTGTCCATCAACAGTGCTGTTCACATAACAACCATTATGTGTCAGTCAAAAGCCTCACCTCACATTACACTATACTATTAACGACTGTTTCTGGGAAAATAGATCTGGGATTAAAAAAAGATTCGACATGACATGAAATGATCTGAAAGGGGAAAATAATCATAGTTTAATTCGTCTTCACGACAAACTGCAGAATTATACTGTCATTCAAGTGACTAGTGGTATTGTTAACAAATGAGATTGTAATTACCATTTAATGGCCTGGTGTTCAACATTGCCTTGCTCTGAGTCAGCGTTTACTAGGCGGGTAGGGAATGTGTAGCCGTCGCCCAAACTAGAGGGAAGAAAACAGTTACTCGTGCTACCATAACCTTCCAAAAACATCTCATGATAATATTGACATTAATTTAAAATGAATGTTATTCACCTTCTTAATACACATTCCTGCATTGAATTGTGAATGATTAATTGATGTACCATTATTCCAAAGAGAAAAAGTTAAGTTTTGTAATCTTTAATTGAAATGCAGAGAATAACACGTCCTCTTAAATACTATAAAATCCCAAATGTAGGGCCCTATGAAATCTGTTTAAAAAAAAAATTCAATTTTTTTCTGTTTGAATTTCTCTGGGTTCCGTTTTTTTTTTTTTTTTTGGTCGTTTTAATTTTTCACAATTTAACAGCAATGTATTAAAATTAACAAAAATAAAATTTTTAAGGCTACAAAATACATTTTCAAATTCAGTTTTCCATTAATTTTCTGGATTCAATTTTAATGGTTTCATTAAATTTTAATAATCAAAAGCATCTCTAATTAATTTTATAAAAAAAATAAACTTTTTTTTCTCCAAAAAAATACTGTGGTAAATAATTTTTCTGGTAAATATTCCTTAAAGAATAATTTTTTAATAAAGATTTTATTAGAAGTAGTAGTACTATCATTACATTAAGTAATATATTTCTGTCAAAGTTTCTTCAAGTTAAACCAAACTTTTTTTGGACTAGTTGCTGTGAAGACCTTTAGGCTGGCCTAGATGATTTTCAAATCTTAAATGATAATCGTAATGACGCCACAGAATAGAGTTTTTTAGGACAAAAAAAAAAAATTGTTTGCGACAAGCCTCGAATCGGGCCACACCCCCCAATCATTCGGGGGTGCAAATCAGGCTTAAAATCTGCCTTAAAATTGTCTAGTGTGCAGCCAGCCTTAGGTTTCTGTTGTGTATGATATGACGATAGTTTTACTTAAAAGAACCTGCTTAAGAAGTGACTTTCACAGCAGTTCTAGTGATTGTTTGTGTTCATGTACTCGCGGTGATGTGTGTAGTAAAGGAAACTGCTCGTCTGCGCCATTCATTCACATGCAGAACATGCAGGATTCATATTTAAATAGCGTTTTTGCAGCTTAATATTCACAGACACTAGTCCATATGTTCTGATTTAAGTGTTCTGACCTACTTTTGATTTATTCATCCAAAATTTGGCAAATTCCGTGATATTCCGTGTTATATGACTGGTGTTATAAATCAGTTCCATTTTTATGACTGGATTCCACGATTCTGTCCACGTTTTCCTCGTCGCAGAAATTGTAGGGCCCTACAAATGATGCTTGATGGATGTGTTTTGTACCTGCTGTAAAGAGGCAAGCACCAACACTTCTTCTGGTCTCCGAACACCTGGGTGACATTCTTGCGGAAGCCCAGAGTGAAGCCATTTTTATCTGGGCCATTTCTGAACACCGGTGCCCTGAACGCCTCTAAACAGATGGATGAGAGATTAGAATGAGGTCTGTTCCTGCTCTACACCATACAAATGACATCCTTAACTTTGGAACACACTTTGGGAGGTGCATCAAAACTGCATTGTAAGGCACAGAAAACTTTTCCTCTTGAAGTTTGACCTAAATATTGTTCATAAACACACCTGCAATCCACCCCCATATTCATTTACATTTTACTTCTATCAGCAAAGTTTTATTTGTTGTCTGAACATGTGACTGCCAGTAAGAAAGGATGATGAAAAATAGGTCACAATGTGGAATGAAGAGATAGGAGGACTAGAAGAACAAACAGTGACAGGGAAAAGGTAATATCAACCTGGACTGAAATTCTTTGAGGAAGTAATTAGAATCTAAATGAACAATAATTGTATTTACTAGACAGGCATTTCCTGAAAGAAACAGCAGTGTTTGCAGTGTAGCAAAAGACAAACAATCACAATATATTATTCAAAAATTAAAGAACTATAAGAAAAATTATAAGAAAAATAAGCTGAAGAATAACGAGAAGTAGGAGCAAATATTAATAACATTTTAATAGTTGGAGATGATTTAAACTAAAGAAAGTATAAAGGAGGAGGAAAAAAGTAGAAGGAGGAGAATAAGAAGCAGAAGAAAAAGGAGAATGAGCAAATATAAATTAAATTTTAATGGTTGGAGATTAATTAAACTAAAGAAAGTATAAGGAGAAAGAGGAGGAAAGGAAGGAGAAGAAAGAGAAGTAAAAGAATAAGGAGACAGATTAATAAAAGCCTCTTTTTACTCCTCTGTCTCCTTACTCTTCCACTTCTGTTTCTTCTCCTTCCTTTCCTCCTCTAAGAAGGTAACAACATCAACAACATTTCAACCAAAAAAAAAAAAGATGACAAAAAGGAAAAGATGTAAAAAGTAAACAACAACAACAACAACAACACTTAAAACACCTGAAAATTAATTAACAAGTATAAGAAAAAGAAGCAGCAACAAGATCTCACCTATAGTGGTTCTGTTTTTTCCCACAAGCCACAAGTGGTAGCTGAAGAGTGACAAGATACTGATGAAGAACATGGCCGCCACAAAGAAAAGGAACAACACGTGGAACTTTGCATGAGTGTCTGGCAGGTGATTCTGTTGAGCAAGAAAGCAGAAGAAAAATGACCAAAAAAAAAAAAAAAAAAAAAAAAAAAAAAATCAATCAAGTGTTTTTTGGAGATACCTTCATCAAATATACCAGTGTAGTTTGTAGAGCAATATTTCATTAAACTACAAAGGCATATTTAGGCAAGATCCTCACTCACAGGGCCATTTGTAAGGCTGCTCTAAAAAAGCATTTTACAAATGACAGCTGATTTCTTTTAAGGTGAAGTGTGTAATTTCTGCACAACTAGCATCAAACAAAGTGAAAAAAATGTTTCCCAGACACTTTTCCATTTGCGATCTCCCGGAAAAAAAAATTCCCACCCCAAACTCATACCACTGGTTGAGCCAGTGCTGCTACCAAACAAATTAATGTGTGCAAAAAATTACACACATTACCTTTAATATCGTCAGATGTCCAAAACTTGCATCTGGCATTAGATGTAGTTGTAGAGCTCAAGAAAACCTGCTGATATAACAGCCTCAACACTAACATCCATGTCTGGTAAGAGCTGACTGCTGTACCACTAAAAAGCATCTGTATATTTAATATGCTACACTGCACTCTTTATTGCAACACTGCTGTTTATTTTAATCAGTAAGACAATACAAAGCAAAATGAGTCAACAGTGCAACACCAAACCAACGCCCACAGCTACAACAGTGCAAAGCAAGCGTGAGTGGTTTACCTCCGGGCAATGCTCTATAGCCCTCCGTCTGCAAAGCTTCAGACAAAGTGTTAAAAACACAGACAAAATGTTAGAAGCAGACACATCCCTTTTTTCTTCCTTCTTTTTGTGCCTCAAGAACTGACACGCACACACAAAGATCATTGCACGGCATTTATGAATATTAAAATGTTTTAGTAAAAAAATAAAAAAATAATATATATATATATATATGGGAGGAAAATATATAGTGTTATATTGGTGCATATAAATGAAAAAATAATGCATCCACTGAAGTTCAAAAGTTTGCTTTTGGTATGATTTTTAATGTTTTTGAAAGAAGTCTCAAATCATCAAAGTGGCTTATTTAAAAAAAAATTAATTAAAATTCAGTAAAAACAGCAATATATTATTACTATTTAAATAACTGCTTTTTATTTTAATATTTTAAAATATTTAATTTATACAATTTGTATAATATAATTTATTCCTGTGATGCAAAGCTGAATTTTAAGCATCATTACTCCAGTCTTCATTGTCACTTGATCCTTCACAAATCATTCTGATATGCCAATTTTGTGCTCAAGAAACATTTCTCATTATTACTGATGTTGAAAACAGTTGTGCTGCTTAATATTTTTGTGTTAATTGTGACATTTGTTTTTTCAGAATTCTTTGATAAATAGAAAGTTTTTTTTTTTAAATCTTTATACTCAGTCATTCAAAAAAATATAACTCAAATCAATATATTTTTTTAACTATTTAATGTGTAGCTGTGTAATAAGCAGGATATAATAAGCTAAATAAACCCTAAGTCCTCTCCCTGGGGTTTATTTTGTGATAATGACCACCTGACTGTACATTAGCCTTCACATAATTCTTTAGACAAGCTGCAGTTCATTTTCATACAGACAGGAAAACAGATTAATGGAAAGACAAGCTGAAGTTGGCTCTCTGAAATAGCAGAAGGTGAGAAGCGAGAAGTGTGAGAAATGAGAGGAATTAGATCTCTTTGTGTGAATGTGTGGACTTACTGTCCAGAACTTGATAAAGTACTGCAAAACTGTGGCGGCGATGTAGGCGCAATACAGCATAGAGTACGCCAGGAACAGCACAAAGAACTTATAGTTGGAGAATCCAACACAGTTATTAACCCTGGAAGAGCACAGAGTAAAAATAGTTATAAGCTAAATAGTAGCTAAAGTACCTAAGTGACAGATTATGTGGCAACATAACTTCAGATTACAAACTGAACGCATTCCAATGTACCTACCATGGACAGTGGTGATCCATTTTCAGGACACATCTGGGAAAAAGAAAAATTATCAAAATACATATTGTGCAAATCCAATACAGACAACGTAACTATGTTTTCTGAGTGGACTCACCTGTCGCAGGTGGAGCAGTGATGACATCTGTCCGGTTTGATCAACTGACAGCGGTCACAGTACCGGATAGCTGAGGAGGACAGAGGACTCATTCAAAATTCTGAAATTCTGAGTGTCACTAGCATAGACATGGACAGATACACAACCATTCAAATGTTTGGGGTCAGTAAAATGCTTTTTTTAAAGAAAATTATTAATGCTTTTATTCAGCAATGATCCATTCAATTGATCAAAAGTGACAGTAAGGACTTACACATTTTTCTGAAAAAATAAAATAAATAAATATATATTTATTTGTAATAAACACTGTTCTTTTGAACTTTCTATTTTCTCAAAGAATATTTTGAATAAATTATCACAGCTTCAACAAAAATATTAAGCAGCATAACTCTTTTCAACAATGCAAACTATTTAAAAAAATGTTTCTAGAGCACCAAATCAGCATATTTGTGAAAGATCATGTGACACTGAAGACTGGAGTTATGATGCTGAAAATTCAGCTATGCATTACAGAAATAAATAATATTTTAAAGTATATTAAAATAGAAAACAGTTATTTTAAATTGTAATAATATTTCACCATATTACAGTTTTTACTCTATTTTGATCAAATAAATTCAGCCTTTGTGATGACAGACTTTCAAAAACATTAACAAAATCTTACTGATCTCAAACTGCTTAATGGTAGTGTATAAGACAAAAACAACCAATGAAAATTCAGTATGCAAATAGATAAAATTCTGATATCGCCAGTAACAATGTTTTTATCTATTATTTAGTGCTTTTTATATTACATATACAAGTTGATGCAAACTTTAAATGACACATTTTGAGTTATGAGTTTTAAATATACTTTTGAAAGGTACCCAAAAGATATTAGTGGTTGAGGCTGAATTAACTGCAGAACATTATAAAAAACAAGTGTGAGGGACTTCAATGCCATTGTAAGTTTTTAAGATTACCACCAGATCCTGTGCGTGTGTATACGGGTACATTTTTGGCCACTCTCTTCAGGATTTCCTGCTGGGCCTCTGGATTCTCCTCTTTCTCATACAGCTCTTTGTCTGCTTTAGGGAGACAGAACTAAGAGAGACAACAGGATGTTAGATGGAGATGTGTGTGAGAACAGACTAATTTGAATCTGTATATGCAACTAAAAACAACCAGACATTTTAATTAACAAAGACACTTATAATATAATTTTTGCCATCTTTATTGACAAGATGATGGAGACATGACAGGAAAATTATGCGAGCCGGACTTGAACTGTTCAAATCAGCTGAGCGTGTTTGAGCATGTGTGCTAACTGCTAAGCCACGACTCTCATCCCACAGGCAGTTCAAAACACCTATTTTCTTTTTACATCTTTCTTCCTCTTCTCTGTCATTATATTCTGTGGTAATAAAACTACAGAGCAGCCAGAGTTTAAAGGCTCCCGCTGCTGCTCCTTCTCCAGATGTGAGGAACATTACAGAGCCTGGAGGCAACCACATAAACATTACAGTATGATAAATATTTTGCTCCCACACAGCACAGGTGGAATGAGAACCTAACAGCCAAGCAATAAGGAAGAAATCATTAACAAGCTCTAGACCAGCGCAGTGTTGTTTCAGTAGAATTGACATTGTATTATATTTATTTTATGCCTTTTATTTTTAGATTTTCAGTTTATTTTATTTTAGTTTAAGTTTTATTTTTTTTCTATTTAGCTTTAATTTATTTACCATTTCAGTTTTAGTAATTTTAGTACTTTTGTATATCAGTATCAACATTGGACTACTGAATCTCAACATGACTGTACTGATAGTGTCACGAAGAGGAAAAAATAATGCTACATGCAAATACTATAACATCAGCAATTTAAGATGGAAAAATTAATAGGTGTATCTATTATTCATCTGTGACTTGGTAGAAGTTAGACTTCTTGTACAACTAGGTTGTACAACTTGCCCACATTCTCAGAAAGCAGACAGAGTAAAACAAAATACGGCTCAGACTACATAAAACATTAAATATGATAATTATGACAAAGCAACAAGAACAGAAAGACAAAGAGAGAGAAAGAGAACCTCTTTTGATGGGCTGGCAGGCTTGGAGATGATGGTCTTCCAGTACGACCATATGAACATGAAGAAAAAGACGTGAAACACTATCAGATAAATAACTGCAAGAAAAACAGCATGTGGGGAATTTTAGTAAAACAAATCATAACTCATACTTACTTAATAACATTGTAAAAGCTGTTAGTTCATAATCTAAATGGGATGTTTTGTTCATTCTGGTGTGACAAAACATGTGACTAAGAACAGCAGGAGGCCAGATTAGCCAACAGAAGGATTTGTTAACTGTTTTTGCAATATTGTGTGCCTGGTTTCACTGGAGTTCCTCTTACCTTGCTCCTCCGTGTTGGGGATTGTGTCTGCAGAGAGAAAGAAGCAAAGGTCAATCAGCAATCCCATCAAGAACTGGCCCAATTCACAAAGCCATCTGCTGAGAGCTGGGATACCACTAATTCTCTCTCAGCACCCTTCCAGTTCCCACCAGATCAGCCCAGTAAGGCCAGAGCGCCGGGCGACTGGTACTGCCATCTGGCAGAGAGCTGTCAGAAAGAGCCTTGTGTCCATCACGGATGGAATACCCTGGTTGTCATGACGACTCAACAAGTGACTGACAGATGCATGTCGTGATGGCACAGTCAGTGAAATCTCTGACAGTAGGAGTCGGTTTTTAAAAGAGACTTTTTTAATAGTTAAATATTTATTTTCATTAAACACATTCATTTTTATTTCATTAAACATTTTAATAAATGTTTAAATATTTATTTTAATAATCTTTTATGAGAATTTGTCATTGGTGTTCCAACCCTTGCTTCATTTGTGAAATTGATTTGAAGCTGATTTGAGATTTTACTTGCTACTCTCAGTTGTTTGTTAATTATTTATTTTAATTAACTACATTTATTTTATTAATTTTAAATAAATTACTAAATCTTAAATGTAATAATTATGTAGGTTGTTTAAATGTGTACACCATATTTGAAGTTTTTTCATTTTCCTTTTATTAACTTGGTTCATTTATGTCTCACTGGAGTTAAATTTGACTAATCTATTATTTATTACTGCTTAAATGAATCTTTTATGAGAGTTTGTTACTGATGTCACAACCCTTGTTTCATTTGTTAAATAAAATAAGAAACAGAACAAAAAAAAAAAAAAAAAACTAAAGTTAATTTAAACTTTTCTTTGCAACTCTCATACGATCACCATGAGTTCATGTCAAATTTTTAAAAGACTACAAAAAAAAAAAAAAAAAAAAAAGGAGGGGGGAATCAATAAGGAAGGATTCATAATATATCACTGCACTTTACTAGAGTAATAAATGAACCCCAACACACCATGAAATGAGTATTTTTAGACACTGATGAGGAAGAAATAACTGGGTGGAACTAGAGTAAGTGTAGAGCTCACTGTGAAGTGGTTAACAACAGCTCAAGTTACAGACTTCAACAGCACAGACGTTTACAGTCATTCATGTTTTACACTTTATATCTCAAAATAAATAAATAAAAAGAATCACTTCTAGCTTTGTTGCAGTTCACTTAAATGGATAGTTCACTCAATAAATACAAAAATCGTCAGTGTGAAAATGGAACTTTAAAAAGCATAAATAATCCATATAATATATTTGATCAAGTAATGAGATTGTCTGCATATAGGATAATTATACATTTTCAATACAGAACAAAAAATGAAGTATAGCATAATCACACACTAAATGACACTGCTAGACATGAACAACTACTTACCTGACTAATGAAAAACAAAAGTTTATCAGTCAGATATCTTCCTGACAGACATAATTTGCTGTCTAATCTGCATTCAGACTGAAATGAGACTATTATTGAAAATTAATAACATATTGACGTTATTTTCAGTAAAACAGCTTCTCATATCTGCTCTTTAATTATCAGGCGTCTCAAGCAGTTTAACAGCTAGGTTTATCGCTCGAGCTTGAACTAACACTGCATACAATAACTGATATCAAAACACAAGTTTATAAACAATTCATGACTTTCGACATGAATTACGCACACATATAAGTACTATACTGAGAAAACTGAGCGGAATTTTGATACATATCTGGTACCAGTCAGTTACTGACACTTCCCGCCCAAACCACTGCAACAACTAACCAGCAACTTTTATCTGCTCTGCTCCATTCAACCAAGTCAATTTAGGTCGACACTTACATATACAGAGCTCCACCACGTAAGCGTAGTAGGACCAGCACACGACCAGGTTGATAAAAATCACAGGTATCCAGGATAAGCCCCGTTGACAGCATCTTACCGCATGAGAGGGCGCCATCTTTAATCCGAGCCTCGGAGAGAGAGAGTCGGTGACGTCACGACACGAGTCTCGTCCGATCTATGCGCGCGCACAAAAACAAAGAGCTGCTTCACACCAGCAGCACATTAATTCCCCATTATCGGACAATTGCTCTCCAATGTACCCTTTTTAAATTAATAATACAATAAACGCACAGTTTCATTCTATGTAGTTCTGTGTTTGTCTTATTAAGTGATGAACCTTAAAGGAACAGTACTCTCAAAATTAAATCAGCGTTCATCATTATATATATATATATATATATATATATATATATATATATATATATATATATATATATATATATATATATATATATATATATATATATATATATAATGTTAATATGTCATGTTTCTCTCTTTTTTTTTTTTTTAAATATTGTCAAGTAGGCCTATGCTCCTCGCTTATTTTTATTCAATTTAATTTATTTTTATGTTTAGGAGGAAATTTGTTCACAAATAAGTGCTTTTTTTCAAATAATATACTGTAGGCCTATTATATTACTTGATATACTGTATCAAGTAATATACTGTGTTAAATATGCTGTATGTGAATGTATTTTCTTAAGTTGAAATACATGAAAGGCATTAAAAATATTTTTTATTTTTAAAATATATTTTCAAAAATAAACAAAAATGGCCCAAAATATTTGTTGAAAATACATTTACATAAATATGTTTTGAAATATACTTCAGAAAATGTATTGTACTAAATATTTTTAATACGTTTAAGTCAACGTGCTGTTTAAATGCGCATACCATATTAAAAGTTTATTAATATTCTTATATTTTTCCCACATTTATTTGGTTAATTTATATGTGTCATTGATGTTACATTCTGGTGTTATTTCATTAATCCATGATCTATTACTATTTAAATTATTATTTTATGAGAATTTGTCATCGGTGTTACAACTATTGTTTTATTCCTGAAATAAAATAAGGAACAGAACAAAACAGCAAAGTTAATTTAATTTGATATTTCACTTGTAACTTGGCCTTACGTCAGCAGAGGGAAGCAGCACAGTAGTTTGAGAGTCAGTGTTGGTCTGAAACAGTGAAGAGGTCAGAGGACTTGAGCGTGGGACGAAAAGGGGGAAAAAAATCAATATTACAGTCTGGATGGATTTGAATCTAGGTTTATTCTAGTTAATGAGTTAAACTGGATGTCCCAGATGTCACCTTCATCAATGTGCTACTTTTCATTTGTGCATAATTTGATTCATTGTCAGTTTGGTGGCTTGGTGGGCTGGATGGTAAGTCGGTTTATTTGTGAGCTTTATTAGATTCGTTTTCCACCCAGTGCCCTGTCCTGCAGGGAAATTGCAGTATTGTTGCCAGATGTGTTTAATTTCTCTATTCTGTAGAGAACAGACCCCTCTGGTCCTCTCTCTCCATCTCTGCTCTTCTCCTCAGGAGGTTTCAGAAGTGAGTTCATCAGAGGACCAACAAAACATGGAACAAAGAACAAATTGTCTGTTCACGTGTGATAAGGAGATCTTGTGCTGAGCCTGATTTAGAACTCTTGCTCTTGAAAAAATGCTCACACATACACACAGACTCGCTGTTTTTGTGCTCTGCGCTCTAAGTATTGATATAATGAGTCCCTTTTGTAAGCCTGTTAGCTTAAAGACTTATATTCAGCGTAGATTTATTTCAAATGATAAAATTAAAAACAGTCTTGACCCTCTAATGACTGTATAATGTGCTTGAGTGTTTATATTTACAAACCTGACTGATATATTGCTAGCTTTTAGTTGTAAATTGTGCAAAAAATAGCTTGCACAAAATATACCTCATGCTTGGAACTATTTGTGAAGTCTAAACTCACTCTGAAAAATTAAGAAATTCTCACTTATCTAAATTAGTCCTCTTGCACTGGGTGGCCTTGCTGTGAATTTTTATGTAGGCTACTGAACAAATTTTTGAAAGTCGATGGAGCACAGCAGTAACGTGTTGTTACATTAAAATCGAAAAGCATTTTCTAAATGCACATTTTTGATCTTATTGTGAATGATTCATCCATTGACTTCATAGCTTTTATTGAAGGAATAATTCACACAAAAATCATCATCACCAGTGGATCCTCTGCAGTGAATGGGTGCCGTCAGAACAAGTTCAAACAGCTGATAAAAGCATGACTTCAGTCCATCGCTTAATGTCTTGTCAATGGAAAAGCTGCATGTTTGTAATAAACATTCATCATTACAACGGTTTTTTATCTTCAAACCATTGCTTCCAGCTAAAATACGAGTCCTCTATCCATAATATTGCTTTCTCCATTAAAAAAGTTCTCGGCTGAATCAGGAGTGAAATATGCACAGATGGAATTATTCTGATTATTTGTGGATTATTCTGATGTTTTTATCAGCTGTTTGAACCTCATTCTGACGGCACCCATTCACTGCAGATGATCAGTTGGTAAGCAATTGATATAATGTTACATTTCTTCAAATCTGTTCCAATGAACCAACAAACTCATCTACATCTTGGATGGCCTTGGAGAGTGACAATTTTCAGCAAGTTAATTTTTTTTTTTTTTTTGTAAACTATTCCTTTAAAAATGTAATATCTGTATCTTCAAGTAAAATGACATGACTTCTCTCTGGTAACATATGCCGGACTTCTCTAGTCATTTTTGTTCACTTAAAGCATGACATTTAGATCTGCCTTCATCAAACCAACAAACGATAGATAGAATCAAGTCCCCATCCTACATTTTTTACTTACTCAATAATCTGTTTCACTCTCATGTATGTCACAATAGAGCGTTCGTATTTAATGATTTTTGGGGCTTCTCTAATAGGTAGGAGAAAAATATACTTGACTTGAACTGAATTGACAAATGTTTTAAGAAGTGTATTCAATTAGGTGGCACATTTGTGGGTGGTTTATCTCTTACAGCATTTGTTCTAGCCTATCACTCTTTTTTCATAACTATTTATGTGTTTTTGTCTCGGCACAGAGTAATGTGTTGTTCTGTCTGGCGAGTCGCCCCTGTTTAGTGAGCCCCAATGAAAGCACCACTTAAGGCATGAATGAATTCATTGTTTTGTTGCGATGTGGTGAAGGAAGTAGGAAACCGGCCTGTTTTAAAAGAGAGAATACTGAGCAGATAAGGACAGAAAAGGAGATGTATACATGGATAGAAGCAGACAAAGTGTCATGCACCTAACTACCTTTTGAGGGGACACCAGTAACAGTCCTGGCTGACTTGGTGACCTACACAAGATAGAACAAAAACTTATTTTTCCCCCCAAACTATTGTATTTTTATCCAGAACAAAGCGTAGTAAAATGAAATGGATAGACAAGTACATTATACAGCAGTCCAGAGAGTGTGAGGGAAAAAATGCAACATATAACAAAACCTGTATATATTAAAACTGATTGTAAAAACAAAATACATAAACTAAAATTAAAATCAGAAAAATAAATGCATGAAATTGAAAATCTTTAGAAGTTTCAGTTTCCTCCATTTTCATATTTCATATTCAAAGAATTTAAGATATAAATTTTAGGTTTAGTTTTACAAAAAATGCTACTAAATGTTTTTAAAATGGTTCTTCCTTTGTGAATATAAAATATTTTAAAATAATTACTATGTATTTCTGATTTTCCAAAACATGGGCTTTTTAAAAATATGTAAAAATGGTTATACATAAAAATGTTAAAGTTTAACACTTCTTTTGCCTAGAATTATGCAACCTAGTCTTTATTTATTGTAATGCACATTCAAAATCCACTTTGCTAAAAACTCATGATATACATCAACAAATGGATTTATGCGAGATGTGCAAGAAATGAGAGATGGTGTGATATGTAATCTGATACATAAATGGAAAAAAGAGACAAATGGGGAGAGAGAACTACTTTGAAAAATGGGGAGATCATGAAAGACAGAAAGATGCAGAGATGTAGATACTGGAAGGGAAAGATGGGTCAGATTCATGACGACAGGAATGCTGATAAAAGTGAGTTCTAATGACTGGAATCCTTGTGTCAATAAGACCCTAGAGAAATAGGTGTGACACAGCTAAGCAAAAGGAGGGCTACAAGCACAATGTAGAGTATGTACTTCTGTCCTACAGGAATTATGTGTGTGTGTGTGTGTGTGTGTGTGTGTTTGTGTGTGTGTGTGGGGGAGAGAGAGATTGTGGGTGGTTGAGTGGGAGGGGCAGAAGGAGAGAAGGAAGATTGTTAGAGAAAGACAGTGCATGTGAGACGACAAGAGATAGGGAAAGTGAAGGAAATTATGGGGAGGACATTTAAGACTTAGCAATTCATACAAATCATAGCTATACTAATTACAAAATTTCAACACCCCTCCAATATGTCCTCTTTCCGATGTACATAAATTCAACACACAGGCTTGGAGTGATAAAACATTCCAATCAGACTGATATTTTGAGTGGCTTGTTTGTAAATCTCTCCCTGCAGAGATCCCGTAAACCAAGCCAGCTACTGCCCGTGTCGTCCTTTGTTCCATATGCAGCAGTGATGCTGATATGAAGAGAACACGGTCACAAATAGGAAAGGATAAATCTGGATGAGTAACTGGGATGCGAGAGATGGGAACATTTAGTTGGATGAAAACAGGGAGTGGACGGGAGAGAGAGAAAGAAGGAAAGAGGGTAGGATGATGACAGCCCCTGGCTCCGCTCCATTGCTGACGAAAGCTGCTTAGACCCTCAGTTGCCATGGTGACCGGCTGGAGCAGCCAGAGGAGAGGAGCAGAGAGAAGGAGAGGGAGGGCGGAGGCTAGGGAGGGAGGAACAGCAGAGAGAGAGAAAGAGGGAGTGCTTAAAAAACAGCAATAGACAGAGAGAGTGGAGACGGAGATAGATACACATTGCTAGCAAAAACAGTCTACAGAAATATAAAGGGAAAAGGTAATTTATTTATTTATTATAATTAGAGTTGTATTTCATTCATCTGAGCATGAGGTTACAAAGAGAGAACGTGTGAGCGTGGACCGAGACATCGAGACGAAGGTAAAGACACACTGCAGTGGAGCTGGAATATGGATGCACAGTCTGAGAGCTGTGAACCATCGCCATGTGACTCTCAGCCTCCAGGTAAAATCAGAAAAGCCTTCAAACTGTTCAGCAAGCGGAAACCTGGGAGCAGCGTCGCTAGCATCTTCTCCATACGTGGGAAAGGAGATGGAGGCCCTAAATCACCGCCGTCAAAGAGCAAAACCCTGGATGGATTAAATGAGCCTACTGCCCCAGAAGCAGAGGCAGAGCAGGTGGATCTTGACCAGGAGGATGAGAGTCAACAGGACGATGCTCCAATGGAAGAATTCACAGGCGGGAACATGAATTCAGAAACTACTCCAACCAGGCAGTCCATCTCTTCCCTCACCTCTGCTAAGTCTCTGAGCTTCCTCAATATGCTTCGCAAAGGCAGACGGGGACTGACGGGAGAACGGCAGGCTCAGACCGAGTCTCAGAGGCCTGGACGGCAACGGAAGGGCCTGAAGGGATTGTTTGGTACAGTGCGCTGGCGTAGTAAAGAGAAAGAGGATGACGAGGAGGCTGAACCTGGCCCTCCCCTTCTTGCTTCCCGCTCCAACAGTGTTGAGATTATAAAAGAGAGTTTCACGCTGACACCCGGGCCTCCACCTCGCTCTGTGGAGAGGACAGAGGAAAAGCCTCAGCTTCTTACACCGCAAGAGGGCCCTGTTTCATCTGAGGACTCTGCAAAGTTGAGTGGGGTGACCAAACCTCCAGCAAATGAACGCTTCAGCACACTGCTCGGAGATATCTCATCAATTTTAAGCTTTGATTCACTGACAGCATGTGGAGATATAGTAGCAGACGTCGAGGCAGAATGGGTCAAAGCTAGCAGTCGAATGGAGGGAGCACCTAGCACACTGAAAGTGGATAATTCGGAGAAGACTTCATCTTCTACGACTTCTACCAGATCAAAGCCTAGCCCTTCACCTACTTCTACTCTCAGCCCAACCACCTCCTCCAAACCTTCCCCTACTTTAGCAACCAAACCCACCCCTTCACCTACCACCACCAAACCTATTCCCAGCCCTTTGACAAAACCTGCAGTTACCTCAACATCCTCTCCGGTGACCAAAATGTCACCATCTACGCCTACTGGCCCTATTATTCCTACCCCAACATCGAGCCCTCTTGCCAAACCCACCCCTATGCCATCACCTATGCCCATAACCCAGCCTACCCCAACACCAACACCTATCCAAACACCTCAGGCCACAGCAACTGCAACAACTACTCCAGTTACCCCAACCCCTACATCTGTCTCCATTACACAGCCTGCCCCAAGCCCTATATCAAGCCCCACAACCAAATCTACCACTTCCCTAGCTAAACCTGCCCTGTCCCCTAAATCTAGCCCTGAAATCAAACCTGACACAATATCTAGCTCCACAATTTCCCCGATGACCAAACCTATCCCAACCTCTACACCCATTCCTCTGTCCATCTCAACTCCTACATCCGAAAGCTCACCCACAATTAGTTCTACCCCTGAACCTGCTGCTGTTACTAAAACTGAACCTGCCCCAGCCCCTGTACCTAAACCTACCCAAGCCCCGACCCCTGCAACAAAACCCACTCCGAGCGTTACCCATGAATCTAAACATACTACGTCTACCTCTGCAACCAAATACACCCCTTATCCACCACCTTTTGGTAAACCTACCCCAGCCCCTGCACCAACACCAAGACCAAAACTTGTAACAACATTTGGATTATCGACAAGCCGAAACACTGCTCCTATTGCCAAGCTTGAGACAAAACAACCCACTGGACAAACTTCTAAATCTAGCACCCAAACTGGCACAACATCTGTAAGGAAAGCCTCCATCTCTGAACCAACTGCTCCTGTTGCTAAACCTCCTGTTTTTACCTCTTCCTCTGCCACCGCAAAATCACCCACAGTTACCTCTGCACCACAAGTTCCTGTTCTGAAGTCTCCTTCTGGTATTACTCCATCCTTCATTTCTTCAAAAAGATCAGATGATGATGCCAGGATAGATTTAAGGGAGGACCTGGTAAGACAAGAAGGAACTGACAATAGAGACTCAGTGGCTACTCAAAGCATCAGCAAGGCAGTGAAAAGGGGCCCTGCAATGAAGCCCACAACTCTGAGTAAGATCCCTGTTAGTGGTGGAGGCAGACCTCCTAAACTGCATCATCGCGATTCCCAGCCCAATGGAGATGAGGATCACTCCAATCTACCAACACCGGTACATGAAGAGGAGAGGCCATTCACTCTCTCACGGGAAAGCAGCAGCAAGGAGGCCCTCAGTGATGTCTCCACAGAGCCAGGGGCTGTCACCCCAAGCCAAGAAGACATTCTTGATGGAAAACTTGGTCTCCAGACATCAGCGCGTCCTTCAGCTGGTGCCGCAAGCTTAACCCGGGAATCCAAGATCCCAATCAAACATGGATCTACTGCAACCTACCATTCTGTACAGGGGAGGGCAGAAGCCACACGTTCCAAGATACCTGTGTCCAAAATGCCTGTTCGTCGGACCAGCAATAAGCCTGCACCAACAGCTACATCTGCCATCACCCGAAAATAACTGATATACTAATACTATCTATGGCAAAATCCTGAAACATTCCACTGCAACAGTTTTCTCAAGATTTACTTTTTGATATAATCAATCAGGCATCACTGCGCCTGGTTTACGCCTTTTTTCAGCACAGGGACAACTGGATTGTTACCGTTATTTGAAGTAATTTACACACTGGTGTCAATCACACAATTCTTTTATCAGCTGGGTGTTTTTAATTCATATCACTCTTGAACAGACTGATGCTGTGGATTCAACTCTGTGTGTGACCAGGAACAGACAGCACACGCACAGGCCCTGTCTAAGTGATCCCTATGGCAACTAAACATGCAAATTAAATGGCAGGCACTAAAGCACAAGAGCCCTCACCTGGAATCCAAAGCCATGTAGACCTTCTCTGAAGAAACAAGCAATGTATCTGTCCATTATCTCTGGCATCGTAATAGTCCATAATGGTCTTTTGTGGTAATTAAAAGCCTCAGAGAAGAAACAATCAATCCAACACTGAGTCTTATGGTTTTCATCCAGGTCTACAACACCAGAGGAGCCCAGTATCATCACAAAGGTGCTTTTTTCTTATCATCCTGCCTGCCACACAGAAAAAAAAAATGTTGTGTTACAGAGCAATGGAGGGATTTTTGTAGCCTTTGTTACTTGGCCTTCTTTTTTAGAATTTTTTGTCTGGTGTCTTTTTCCAATTTTTTCTTTTTCAAGTGAACTTTGTGGATCAATGTTTGTCTTCTTGGAGCTCCCTCGTGTTGTATGCAAACAAACAGAATCTCTTACCTGTACAGTTCGTGCCAAGACAGGATCTTCCACAGTATCTTTTGAATGTATGTAGCAGAACGCATGCCCTACTTTTTCAACAAGATGATCCATCTCACTCTTTTTCCTCTCCCCACCGATGTCCTTTTCTCGCTGTTTTTTTTAAACACTGTGTTAAGTCACACAGTGCCTGTCAGCTGTAACAAATGTGTATGTAACATGTCATCAAAGAACCATGAGGCATATGGATCTAACGCTGTGGATTTTTTTTTCTGCCTGCACTGAACATTGTGAGATTGCGTTAAAGAAGGCTAAGGACAGTAGAGGTGATGTTTCACAGGCAGTTGGTGTTATAGGTAAGCTAAGACTTTCATGGATGACCGTGATGTTATGTTTATCTTTTTTGAAGTTGCCATCACATGCACATGTTTAACAGAGGACTATTTTTGTGTGTATGACTGTGTGAATGAGTGGGTGTGATTGTCTTAATGTCACAATGTTTCCTATTTAATCAATAAAATGTGGTTATACCTAGAACAGTTGCAGATTGCTTTATGATATGGGAATGGATTGCATAGGACAGAATTAGGTTGTGAGAACTGTGTCCTCTGTAGTGACATTATGTAACCGTGTTACTCTTGGTTCGAGGACAGACAGTAGAAGTGGAACCCTACAGAGCTTTCCACTATAAAGACCCAGCCCCCCCACCCCCAGGTTCCTCTGCAGTGCCATGCTGTTGGGCTGAAAAACCCACTGACCTGAATAGCAAACTTCATGAATGTCAGCATTCCCTGGTCAGTGAGCTGTAAGCTAAGATGCTATAGAATTCCCGCCACGCAACCATGCAGCTGCTGCATGCAAATGAAACATTTCTAATGGGTTACGTTGTCTATGAGGACACATATTTAAATGCGGGAGGCTCTGGATCATCGTCAACCTTTATAAAATATAACTGAGATGCTAAAATGGGGTAACAGTGGTGCACAGAAAGAGAACGAGAATGAGACAGAGAGGGATTGTGGTACAGATGGAGAGAGTGAACAAGGAAGGGGAGGGCGGAAAAAGAAAGCCTTTTCGGTTCCATCACAGCTGTGTTTTTTGATGGTCGTGACATAAGAAAATGCTAAAAGCAGTGCGCAGGGATCTCGTTTTCTCACTTTCTTCCATTTTCAGCTACAGCCATTTTAACTCCTAGCATTGTAATCAAGTTAACAGCAACTGATGTTTATAGGGATGGAGATTCAGGCACTGATATCCATCACGGGGTGAACGGAGGTAGACGGGGGTCGCAGTGTTCTCATAAGGAAAAAGAAAAACAAAAGATGGATATTTACAGACAAAACTCCTCACAGAGACACAGCACAAACAAGGCTCTGTTGTCCAAATCAGTTTAACTGGAAAACTGGAGGACTTCACCACTTCACAGGGTGATTAGTGAAAGATCAGCCCACTGTTAATGAAAACCGTCTCTTGCTTATGGATCTGCCACCCCCCTGGGGTCTTTCGCACTAACTCGTCTGTTGCATGTGTAGCACCAAACACTATGAATAATGATGATGATCGCCTCAATTACTAAATTTGAAGTGAAACATCGAAGCAAAAAAATTCAAACGCAGCCTGCAGTCTTATCTAGGGCAGCAAAAAAAGAATACGATTGAAAAGTGCAGGGAGATGTGCGAAAGATAAATCCTGCATGAGAGTCCTATTTTGAGCCCTAGTTACATGGCATTGTTTGAATCTAATGGAATATAATGCAGCCAAGCAAGACAGAACCAAACGTGATCCTCCCCTCAAGCAGATGGCACAAAATGACAGCGGACTTGCTAGCCATATTCACAATTACACGCGCAGACAAACACAATTGTTTAATACAGCGGGTGATGTCACAACGAATAGAATTAAAAAGCGATTTAATGTCATCTGCATATGCTTTTAGTTGATGTGGATCCAAACATGAGCTTAACACTATAATCTCTTCGAGAGATTGTTTTGAAACATGAAACTTGGAAAAATGTCTGAAAGCAAAGGCATATTTAAACTGTTTTCTGATATTAAATACCCTTCGGCTTATGTTCCTCCTACAGAACAAATGCGCCATTATGAACAGGATGGATTGTCATAAAGTCTCCTGATACTTTAAAACAGGTCGTGACAACAGAACGCTTGTGTCTTATTCCCTGTCGGTGTATATAAACACCTCCGGTGAAAAGATGTTCTCTGTTAAGAGATGTTTGGCTAATTATCCATGCTCTACTGAAAAAAACGTCGCTATGGCAACCTCACTAGGTCAGCCAATGGGGGGCCGCCAAGAGGAGGGGTGTGGTGAGGAGGCAAGGAGTTCTAAAATGGACTCTCACATTACACACGTAATAGAATTTATCTGTCCAAAATGTTCAAAATGAACAATAGTATGTAGCATGTGTAGGAAAATAGGTAGCATATGTGACAGATGGGCTGTATTGAACATGCCGGCTGGAATGAATTAATTGAATCACGCTTGATCACATGTTTCTGGGTGAACGGGAGGTGAGAGGGTGTGAGCTGGAAATGTGTTCATGTTTCAGGGCCTGTATGTCTCATTTTGCAGCCATGTTCTGCATCGCAATTAACAATAAATATAAACAAACATTCGGCTTAAAGCCAACAACATCGGTCATAATTTTCGCAATAATACAGACAAATGAAAAAAAACTTATTTGTTTTACTCGTACATATGATTTTATTATGGTTCACATTTTAAATTATCTAAAAACATGCTTACAATAAAAAATATTGCTTTTATCTTAAAAAAAAAACACTGAATGGTTTAAAAAAATACTGAGAAATGCTGAATATAAAAGATACATTTTAAATAAGTACTTTGATATTGTGATCTATATAAAGCTTTGCTGTGCTTATCCTGTAATATACTCTATTGTTTACTGAATGAAAGTTGAAAAAGCACCTCTAAAAACAGTTTATTCTCAAAGTGCACATCAGCGTTGACAGTGTTTGGGAGTAACTAGTTACATGTTAACGGCGTTATGTAATTTAATTACTAAATAAATGTAACTGTAATCTGAGTTACCGAAAAAAAAAATGTGTAATTAAATTACAACTTATGAAAATGTTAATGATTACAAAGGGGTTTACATCTGAATACTAATTTTTATTAATATTTACTATTTCTTGTTAAGATTTTAAATCTGTATTTAACCTCAGAATGATCTCAAAGTAAAAAGAGGTGCTGCTAAAGTCTGATTTTGTGGTGGCTGTGCTTTAAAATTAAATTATTATAATCTTGATTCAAGAATGAAGGATTTTGAAAGTCTGACTGTAATCAGTGTTGAGTACTACTCTAAAGTGATTAACAGTTGAAAACATTCATTAGAAATTTAGAAGAGTGATCAAAAAGTAATCAAATGTAATCAGTTACATTACTTTAATAAAGTAATTAAAATAGTTACACTACTTATTACATTTGAAATAGGGTAATTATCTGTAACCTATTACTTTTCTAAAGTAACCTTCCCAACACTGAGTATTGATCTGCTGGCTGGCGAACTAAAATTGATTCTTTTCACAGCCTAAAATCTTCTAAAAATAAAAAATAAAAATAAAAAAAAGATTCAAATGACGCTGAATGACAGACATGATGCAAGACAATTTGGTCTTCAAAGATCAGTGCTTCTTAACTGGTATAACAGCGTGGAAAAAAACAATGCAAATAAAATGCAATTACTCTTAAAACTGCACATCATTTGGATGGTAAAACAAATAGGGTTATGAACTTCTAAAAAGGAGGAAAAATACATCGTATATGATTTGTTATTGACGTCAAAGGCTGCGTGTCTGAAAATCTGGTTCCTGAACCAGAACCTCTGAACTAGACGACCTTTTGCTGTCAGATAGCACCTGTGCATTAATTTTTTCCTAAAATGACAACCGTGGCATTTCTTCTTGACATCAACATTCATATAATTTCGGTATTACTCTAAATGAAAATATACTGATTCCTACATTAAAAATATATATATATATATATATATATATATCAGATACACAAAAAGTTCAGACATGCATATAGATTTGTTCAGCTGTAAACAAAACTAAACTTTTAACATCTCGTATTTCAACTTAAGGGTCAAATAAAATTATTGCAGTGAATAAATTCTGTAATCATATCAGTATCTTTGAAAGTAAAACCCTCTGCTGGTCAATTGCAGTACAACACAATCAAGAAATCAATGATTCTAATCAAAAATCTTATGAAGGTACGCATTTGTGCTAAATTATCAAGAGCCTCATCTAATAAAGATGGCATCTTATGTGATGGGTGTCAGTTATTACATTCATGTCACGCTGAAACACAAATTCA
Organism: Spinibarbus caldwelli; assembly: GCA_039654775.1. Taxonomy (NCBI): domain Eukaryota; kingdom Metazoa; phylum Chordata; class Actinopteri; order Cypriniformes; family Cyprinidae; genus Spinibarbus; species Spinibarbus caldwelli. Next base: position 9,019,523 of record CM077267.1, read on the forward strand.
GCTCGTCTTTGGTGCGAAATGCTTCCTTTTGGAATATTCCTGAGCATCAGGGAGGCACATGGTCGATACAAAATAACACTTATAATAACCACAGTCAGTCTGTTCTAAAAGTCTTATAGCTAAATATATAGCTATTCTCATCAGATATTGACAAATGTAAGGCACTTGGTAAATGAGGGAATAATGCAAATTGTACAGAGATATAAAGGCCAATTAAAAAAAAAAAAAATAAAGTTTATAAATTCATGTTCAGTACTGTACTGGATATAAAAACAGTACGGAACAATACCCTGATGTTTGTTAGAGTCTGTATGGCACTCCAGGAACAGCTTGTTTTTAGTGTTTGGTTTTAACAAGCATGACAGTTAATCTCTGAGGTATATCCAGCTTCATTACGAGTTGGCACATCTGTGAAATGTGAAGACCAGTGAGTGATTTCTTATTTACAGCTGTTGTAAGTCTCACCCCAGAAGTGAACAAAACGGGGCGAAAAATTCAAGAGTTGGTACCTCTGAAGTCTGAAAGCTGCCTCTGTAAACTCAGGACAGGAAACAGTGGGTAAAGCACCAGTTTTTCCAAACTAGGTCATGGATGACTGCAAAATTGCTCAGAACTGATAAGAGAATCATAAAAGTGTAACCTCTTCAGAAAGGGGGATGTGGAAAATGAGCCCATTATCTGGACCCTTTCAGCAGGCCGAGCTGAAGTGTGAAGGTCACTTTGGGCTTGTTAAATGTCGTTAAACAAAGATGAGTCCCGCTCACACCAAGAAATGTGTATATCCCTCTGCTCCAGTGACAATAACATCCATCCAGATTCTCATGGCCTCTGGAGAAGGAGCCACCATGTAATAAACCCGGTCTTGTGTCTTCACACTAAAGGTCAGGGAAGGGTTTGGGCTCTGATGCAACATAAGAGTGTGGAGGAAACATGATTAATGGAAGGAAAATACTGATCAACTGTAACATTTTGGACCCTTTTCATAAAATCAGTATAGCTATGTATAATATGTGCAGTACTGCTGCTCACCTTGTGTGCATTCTTTAGGTGGTCGTAATACACTTCCTCAATGGCTTGGAAATAGATAACACCCTTCATTTTGGTCTCATGTTTATCTGGAGAAAAATAACACCAGTCACGTTTTTTTAAAAAAAAAGAGCATGAGGTTTAACCTTTATTAAATTGCATCAATTGTATAATAATGCAATTTTAAAAAAGTTAAACAAAATATACATACCTATAAGTATACAAATAACTGTGTAAAATAATAGTGGGGTGTAACACAAGATCAAATCTTTGTAAGAGAAATCTGGTTTGATTTGCAGGTTAGTACTGGATGTAGCCATTGTCTCCTGTGACGTTTGTGAAGGGCACATCTCAGTGTTGCCCCCTTATGGTGTAAACTAGTTTCATGGCAAATTTATTTTGAAACGCTTAATAATAAAACTTCTTTAGTTAATAATTCAAGAATAATTCAAGTTTACATTTCACTTTCCAAATTTAATTCGGAAGTGTTACAATAAATAAATGCAACAAAAAATTAAAGGAAGACCCTGGGTTCAATATATCTGGCCTGCTGATAATTATCACCGAAAAATTGTGTTTATAATAAATATATTTAGAAAAATAGTAAATATATTTTATTTATTTATATTTATTATATTAAGCTGTATTTAAGGTATTTTAGTGTCATTTTTAGAGTATATTATACAAATAACTTCTGAGTAATATTAATTAAATCATATAATTAGTACAGGGTTAGGTTTAGATTTAATTTATTGAAATTAAGCATAATTTACAGCTATTACTATAGTAAGTACATATATACATTATGTAAAATAAATCGTTACCAAAAGGCTGATATTTACCAGTTTGTAAAAGGTTTAATATTACAAATGTTTCACAGCACAAACATCACTCTTTTTCAGAAGAATTAATGCAAGTGCACTACCCAAAATACATGCTTTAAATTTCAGATTTTTTTTTTATCTCCAAAACTTCTGCCTGATAGGTCTCTATAAGAAATGCATTACTATAAGCACATTTTCAAACTGTTAATATAAAATGAGTGACAATTACATGTGATATTCTGTGGTAATTCACAGCAGGCCACAGAAATGGTTGATAAAGCTTGATAAGTCCTGCTAAATATTCAGTGTAATTACCAGCATAATATGCCAGCGTCCTTCGATTGCGGTCAAAGACGAACCAGCGCTTCTTCCATGTTTTGATTTTCCCACCCATTTTGATCAAGAACCCCCTGCAGGTCTTCTCAGTGATGGCAAGGTGAAAACAAGTTTCAGGATGGTGACCTGCCACCTCGATGTGACCTCTCAGGTCAAAGTCATCCTTTCTCACTGGGAGGTAACGTGTCAACGGACGAGACTAGACACACAAACAGCAAAAATCTAATTAGTGAGTGCATCTGTGTAAATACATGCATTATTATACTACTATTATTAAATAATATTTGATTTATTTCATTTTAACTTTTTCTGCTCAAAATATAATCCATAAATATGTATGACAAAAAATATCTTAACAGTTATGATGCAAAATACAGGCTTTGTCTTAAATAAATAAATTCTAAAAATCATCTGACAGTGATTAATACAACCGTATTTGAGTAATTTTGGATCCTGGCTGTGTCTCATGTCATAGATTAAAAAAAAAAGAAAAAAAAAAAGACAAACATACTTGTGAGCTTTTATGATGCATCATGTATAATTCAAATATATCAAAAATTGGTTAAAAAAGTAGTTTTTGCAGTTTAGAAGTACAAATATTAGAATTGAAAATTATTATATATATTCTTGTTTTTCATTGTGGCTGCCTTAAAATTTTTTATTTTTTTGGTCAAATCTGCATCCATAAATAGAATTTGAACTGCATTAAAAGATGAATTTTCCTCTCCCTCACTTCTTCTTGTCTCTGTCTCTCTCTGTTCTCCATCTATTACTTGAACTCTCCAAATCTCTTAGAGCTTCACCTCTCTCTCCGCTAGTTTCTGTCGTCGGTTTGTCTCTTCCTGCAGCCTCCTCTCCAATTCCTCCCTCCTTCTCCTCTCGTCTTCAAGAGCCTGTCTGCGCAACTCCATCTCCCGCTCCTGCAGAGCAAAAAAGAAAAGTTCTGTTTTCATGCATCTGTATATTGATATCCTTATAATAAGCATGCAGATTGAGAGACACTGATGTACCCTGTGCTCCAGCAACCTGTTCTTCTCAGCTTGAGCTTCTCTTAGCATGCGCTCCATCTCCTCTATCTTCACCATGTTAGCTGTGCTGGCACTGTACAGACCACACATGCACACTTTTGTTAGACAGTGTGTTTTACGCTGATGATTTTCAGGTCTTAACAAGATTTTAGTAGTACGTTTCATATAAAAATAATGCATTGTCCAATAATACCAGAGGTTTAAAACCCTCAACCTCACTTGGCAATGTGTCCCAGAGCATCTTAAGCTTCAGCTACTTGGAGCGACCTTGGAATGCAATAAAAATTCCTCAGACAGGATGTGTATATCTGGGTTACTTAAAGGCAGACTCCTGTCTATCCAGCATCTTTATAAACAGTAATAAATACATTTAAGCAATATCTGTAACATGGACAAGCTAAATGCTTAAATGCTAAATGCTAAATGCAAAATAACAACTTTTAATTGTCAGAATAGACCTATGTATTCTGATCTTGATCAAAGTCCTGGTCTCACCTTGAGATGTTGTCCGGTGAACAGGCAGAAATGCTGGTCTCCAGGCTTTCTGTGCTGTCTACACTCATTGTATCAAAGTTGTGTCCGTTATCCATGTAGTGGAATGGTTCCAGGAAGACGTTTGTCTCAGAAACTGTCCTATTTGACATCTCACTCATTCTCTGCCTCTCGTCATTCAAAAACAGCTGACCTGCTGCAAGAACAAAGGGGGGAAAAATAATCAAATTAAAAATAAACATATTTCTCGAGAATTCTGCACATTCAGAATCATTTCTAAAGGATTGTGTGTGACAGAATACTGCAGAAATGGCTGCTAAAAAAATCAGATTCGGCCTCACAGGAATAAATTTCACTATAAAATATATTAAAACAGAAAGCAGTTATTTTAAAATGTCAGAATATTACTGCTTTTACTGCATTTTTCGATTAAATAAATGTAGCCTTGGCGAACAAAAGAGACTTCTTTTACAAAAATTGAAAAATCTTAATTATTCAGAACATTTCACTGGTATATATAGTTTATATGTGGTTGCTTGGGTGTTTTTTACTAGGCAAAGACAAAACAGACTATCTTCAAGTCGATTTTCTGATCCCTGGATTAGAAATAGTATTTTTTCACACATTTGTCAAATCGCTTAGAAATGTCAAAAAGAAATGACTTTTATTGATGATGTTAATTACATTATGGAGTAAGTTATATTCTTTCAATATATTTGAGATATTTTTATTATATTATTTAATCACTAGTTTTAAGTTTGATTTTTCAAAGTCCTATAGAAATTTAGAATAGTGTTTATTTAAACAATAAATCTAGTTTACTATACATATTTAGAAATTGAATTAGATTATAATTAACATATATATTTATTTTTATTTACTAAACTGATGTGTTACCCTTGAGCAGGCGGCGGGTGTCCAGGTCACGGGAGGTGACAGACAGAGTGCGGGGGAGTACACTACCACAACTAGAGCTTTGAGACAGCGGCATATGGGGCTACAAGATTAAGAATATAGAGCAAAAGTGACTGTTTAAACCTCTCTTCCACATAACAAAACAATGTATGCTGAAATTTTTAATTTTTTTAAGATCGTATCAAATACTTTTCCTATGTGCCGTATCTGTTGTCTGACCTTGGGAGACAGACTACGATTAAGGGCAGAGTTTAAGGTTCCGGAGCTCTGCCTCTCACTTTTACGGGAAATTCCGCTGTCACTCAGCAGAACTCCGCCCACTTTACTGCCATTGCTCCGCCTCCTCTCCTCCAGAGAGCGAAAGTGCTGGAACATTAAAAAAGACAGATGAAATAATAGTCTTTCAATATTGAAAATCATTACTGAGCTTAGTTTCTTTACTCATAGAAACAGTTTGTGTTACCTCCTTCATGGACACAGGATTGAGAGGAAAGGCTTGACCACCTGTCAGCTCATAGTACTTCCTTTCCAGAGATGCAAGGTTCTCCCGTTCCTGAAAAGAAATTATTAGGAGACCTTTCAGAAATGAACAAATCTATCTGTACATGTTATGTATGAATACTGTGTCATTTACTCTAAAGAAAGTTAGTACTAGCACAATGTTCAACCAAAACATTTCATATTAAAAAGTTTATACAAATGATAAAACTCTACATGTACAGCTCAAAAAATAATTTGGCCATTTTTAGTAAGTGGAACATGTTCATAATGATATCTTAAGGGAAACTGATTTACATCTACTGAAAATCACAGTCGAGTTCATAGTTGAAAGCCATTGCAAAAACACCTAAAAATAAATAAATAAAAAATAATTTTTTTTTTTTAATAAAAAAATAGAGAACATAAGTCAGAGAAACATAATCTTTTATTGTTTGTTTGCAACTTCTTGGTTTGATATTGTAATGAAATGAATTAATACATTTGAAAAAAAAAATATATATAGGCTTTGCCAGTTGTATATAGTTTGTGTTAAGTGCTGATATTTTGTTTTGTTGTTTTATGTGCTAAAATATGTATTCTATTGTTACATGCATTTGTAACATTGATGTGTATATTTTTAACAATGAAAAAAGCTGATCACCAAAAAATGTTATACTTCTCACAGAACCTGTATGTTTATGTTTGTATATATTATACTTATATAAACACATTCTGTGTAAATATACTCACCCTTTGCAGCATATAAATGAGGTTGCTCTTCTCCTTCAAGAAGTTCTCCTTTTCCCGCTGTGCCTGCTGGGTAATCTGGGTCGACTGCTTTTTCAGGGTAAGTAACCTCTCCTATAATGGATTCAGTTTTTATGTGCAGATGGAAAATATGATTATAAAAAGCTCTTCGTCCACACAAACACTCCACGATTAAAATCCTCTACACACCTTGCGAGTGACAACAGATCGCTGATATTCTGCAATCTCTCTGAGGAGTTGCTGCGTCTGTGTCTCCTTCTCTTCATCTTGACGGCTCTCTTTTTCCAGCTGCTGAAACTCCAAATCTTCAAAACGCTTCGTTTCCGCTTCCAAAGCTTCAGTGTCCTACCAAAAAAAGCCAAGAACACTTAGCATGAGGCAATAGATTACATTTTTTACATCATGGTGCAACTCCAACTTAAACTAAACTGAACAATCAGCAATAATTCACAGGATTGTGCTAAACAGAAAAGACACAAAAGGTCAAATTCTCAGGAAACTTTGGTATGTTAAAAGACAGAGAAGAAGGCCTACCAACAAGAACAAAATGTATTTCCAGAGCTGAGGAAAAACACAACAGGAAGTGTTTGTGAGAGACAGACAGCAGGATAGTTGGTGGGCGCAGATACGAGGGAGACCACGGTAACTGACTGACCCTGGATAGCTGATTCTGGAGCTGTTCCTTCAGTGCTTCAGGACAGGTGTCCAACTGGGTCTTCTGCTCTGAGATCAGCTCAGCTAGCCTCTCTACTTTAACTCTCTCAGCCTCCAACAGGGCTTTGTCCTACAGCACAGCGGCCGACGCAGGGACACGTACGGATGACGTACACATACAGAGCACACAGTGGTGAGATGTGCACAAATAAGACAGACAAAGAAATAGAGAAAGTGCAAGTTTGGGTTAGAGCAAGAAAGAGATAAACTGGAAAAAGGAAGGTAGATGTGACGTCAGTGGGTGTCTTTCACTAACAATGGAGCACAAGTTTTCTTCTGTCTAAATTTTCAAAAAATAGTTCACTTAGAAATTTAAATTTACTCACCTCAGGCCATTCAAGATGTAGATCAGTTTGTTTTTTCATTGTAGCGAGAAATTTAGCATTATATCACCTCACCAACAGATTTTCTGCAGCATTTCACTTCATAAGATGGGCTGGAGTCGTGTGGATTACTGTGATGTCTTTATCAGCTGTTTGGACTCTCATTCTGACGGCACCCATTCACTGCAGAGGATCCTGTGGTGAGCGAGTGATGTAACGCTAATTTTCTCCAAATCTGTTCTGATGAAGAAACAAACTCATCTACATCCTAAACTGAAAACTTTCAGCAAATTTTCATTTTAGGGTGAACTATTAAGTGAAAACATGCTCGTAAATTATTATTTCTGTGCAAAAACATTCACACACACAAGTTTTACATACTACATACTTATTATTCATCAATTAGACACCAGATATAATTTTAGATTTTTTTTTTTTTTACTAGTGGGTGCAGGACACTATAGTTCATGTAAGTGAAGATAGCAAAATAAATAAACTGTGACATATCATACCCAAAAATTCTTCATACAGTGGTAAAAACTGGTAAAAAATTTGGGACCAAAAATTAGATTTGACACTTTGACCTGAGCATGTTTTGTTGCATACCTTTCTATCAAAGTTATGACATTATCAAGATGAAGTTGTTCTGACAGTTTAACTCTTGAGTTCTTGTCATATTTTATTACCATTTTCTAAACTATAGCAAATAAACTGTGATAATGTGAAAAATGTTGAAGGTGTCTGAATAAATTTTGGTTTGTATAGTTAGTGAATGAGACCCTCTTGTTTGCCTTTTTGGAGACACTAAACTTTGTCCTGCAGCTCTGATATACTATATTGAATCATTCCAAGCTGTACAACTACATTGCCACCTGATGTTTACCTGAGTTTGATTTTTTTGAGAATTTTTCTCCATGTCGGCCATTTTTTTGTTGAGCTGCTCCAGCATTTCTTTATCACTCTGTAGCTGAGCCACTTCTGCCTCCTGTTCCCCATCTAAAAGAGCTCTCTCCACCTCCATCTAATGACAGATTAAAATGTTTACTGACTTTAGATTATTGCACAACTAAAAGTATTCAAAATACTTTATATAAAAAAAATAAAAATAAATAAATAAATAAATAAATAATATATATATATATATATATATATATATATATATATATATATATATATATATAAAAAATACAAAAATAAAATACAAAAATAAAATTAAACAAAAATTAGAAATGTGTCTTGGGCAACTAACTGAAATAAATAACTAAGTTGAAGCACTAAAATTACTGAAACTGAAATAAAAATAAATTAAAGCTATATATATATATATATATATATATATATATATATATATATATATATATATATATATATATATATATATATATATATATATATATATATATATATATATATATATATATATATATAAAAAATTCCCAAAAAAATTACTAAAACTTAAATTAAAATAAAAACTGATAACATAAAAAAGGTAATTCAAACCATTAATAAATACTATAGTAATATATAATTAGTACTAAAATAACGTTGCAGAATATAAGTACACAAGTCTAGAGAGTCAATCTGTAAGAGTTATTTACTGGCAGACACTAAGACATTCACATTAATGCATTTCTCAATGCTTTTAATCGAAACAACTTGCTATTTCTAGGAATCGAGCTCATGAGCTCGGCGTTGCTAGCGCCACACACTACTGTTTGAGCTACAGGAATGCTAACTAAACATGTTCCCTCACTTTAAAACACATAAAGCTTCTCATTTCAAGCACACACACCTCTCTGATAGACTCGTCCATCTGTGTGTCTAGATCTCTGATCTTCTGTTCAAGTTCCTCGATGTTGTTAAGCACCTGAATTCTCTCCTCTTCAATACGTGTCACTTCCTGTCTCAGCTGCATGTCTTCAGACACCTGCTAAAAAGATAAAGAAATGTTAGAGATCAGATGCACTTTCCAAACAAGCTGATGATGACAGGGAAATTCAACACTTGTTCAAACCATAAAGACAATTATAGAAGTTTAGCTGAACTCCTGCACCATTCATTAGTCTCATATAATCACATCACCTCTCTTTGACTAATTTAACAGTTACATATAATCGCAAATACGTGACAGTCTAATGTAGAAAAGACGGATTAAACATTCACAAATGCAGTCATTGAGACCTGACATGAGAATGAACTCTAAAATGAATATCCGGCTCCTCATGACAGCTCTTTATGGATAGTAAACTTGGCTGATTCTGAGGCCACGAGGTTTCCAGTGACAGCGTAGAGGAATGTAGCTGAGCAACAGATGCCAGACTACAGAGTCGCCACTGTCTGATAATGGCATCTAATCTCCATGCATTTGACATTTACCAGAAATATCCAGCAGCGGATGGGCCTGTGCATATGTTTCAATGCAAACTGTCATTAACAATAGCAAACTGAGTATCACATGAGAGTTTAAGAAATATTGCTTGAGAGGAAAGAATAAGTGTAGGAGAAATGATATGCAGATCTGCATTCTTTCCTTGCATTTCTGTGTTTCTTTCCAACAATTACCATCATATGTCTTGAGCACATAGATGCACACACATGCATAGCAAATCCACTGGGAACAGAGTCATTTCCTGTTCCTCTCCTCTTGCAGGAGAAGCAATAACTGCCTTTCTCTCCTGAGCAAGTCTATTAAACTCAAACACACCATTATGTCATTATAGGTATCCAATGGAAAAACACTTCTTCCACAGAGTCCATCACCCCCTCTTAAGCTGGAATTAACACCTTATGTGCTTTAAACGCAAACAGAATCTGTTTTAAAACTCGTATCGGTGTCTGACTGCAAAGAGTGCGAGGTCAGCATTTTTAAAAGGTCAAAGTTCACACTGTCGTGCTGTTTAGAAACAGACATCAGTTAGGTATAAAGACTCCACAGCATTCCCAAACTGTTTTGCATACTTTAGATCCCTGAGGACTGCATACTTTCCACTGCATCATTAGTTCAATCTGGGATATCGAGTACACAATTGGAGACTGCTTTGGATTTGAACACATTATATATGATGGTACATATAATAAGAACAAATATTATTGTGGCAAGAAATAACTATGTAATTTGGAGCTGAAATTAACAGTAGAGTGAATCTGATAAAGAAATGACAGTCCCACTTTATATTAGATGACCTTAACTACTATGTACTTACATTTAAAGTAATTATGGCAAAGTAATCAAACAATGGCGGCGGCTCAAGAGGAGGACGGACAACCGGGAGGGGGCCGGCAGACAGAGACCAGGGAGGCGACGAAGGAGGGAGGAGCCAGGGAGGAGACAGGAGGGACTCGGAGCAGGAGGAGCCTGGCAGGACCCAGGCCACAGCCATGATGATGGCCCATGGTGGAGCCGACGGAGGGAGGAGCCATGGAGGAGGAATGGCCGCCGACTCCAGGGGGCCGACCAACGGAGGCGGAGCAGGTGGAGGAGGAGCCCGAGGTGGAGACGGAGAGCCGACGAGCCAGGGTGACGCCGAGGATCCGGAGGGCCAAGGTGGAGCCAGAGGCTTCGGCGACCGAGGTGTAGGCAGAGATCCGGAAGGCCGCGGAGGAGCCGGAGCGACAGAGGACTGAGGTGAAGCTGGAGGGAAGGAGGAGCCCAACGGAGCCTGAGGGATGAAGGGACGTGGCGTAGCCAGAGGAGTGTAGTCCCGAGGTGGAGGTAGGGGGACGACTGACCAAGGCAGAGCCGGAGGGACGAGGGAGCCCGGTGGAGCTGGTGGACTGACGGGCTCTGGTGGAGACGAGGGAGCTGGAAGCCGGGGTGGAGCCGCTGGGTCGCAGGACCGAGGCAGAGTCTGGGCCTCGGAGGCTGAAGGCGGAGTCGAGGGATCCTCCAGACTCAACGCCAATGGAACTGGAGATGGGCAGACCAGCGGCGAGCCCACACCACAGATGGTGGGCTGAGGGTGAGCAGAGGGGCTGACAGGATCCAGTGAAGATTGCGTTGAGAACAGGAACAGATCGATGAGAGGCGGTGGGAGAGGGAGGTTGGGTGGGATATTTTGCCAATCCGACAGTTCTGATGGAGGTTGAGTGAAGAGTATTTCTGTATCAAAGTCAATTAACAGACCAGAGTCCAGTGTGAGCTCACCCTCAGAAGTGGTGCCGTGGGTGGGGCTTTCCATAGCCCCCACGATCTCCACAGCTGTATCCACCATCGCTTGTGCTGTCGGCTCTCGCACCTGGTCAGACACTTGGGGCTCATGCTCCGGGACGATCGTCAGCTCCGTCGCTCCTGATGGCGATGGCTCAACGACCGCGGCAGGCTCTGGCTCTCCGTCTGCGGTGGGCTCTGGCAGCTCCGTGGCGTAGGGTGGAGGTTGACTGGGCTCTGGGTCCAGAGTGGGGCTGGTGTCATAATCCGCGATATCCACAGTCAGGTGCGACTTGCAGGACACCAGTACCCACTCGATGAAGGCGGCGAGCCTCTCTCGAGGACTATCCCCGGACAACTGCTCTCGTGTGGTGTTGTTCAGTCCAGCTCGGAAAAAAGTGCAGAGGCAGCTGTCCGGGTAGTGCGTGTAACTAGACAGGAACACGAAGTCCTCGGTGTGGTCCTCGAGAGAGCGGTCCCCCTGCTCCAGCAGGAGGACGAGGACAGCAGGGTCATCCATAAAAAGGAAATCAAAACTGACAGAAACGGAAAACAAAACGAGGAGAAATACGCCGCTATACTTTACTTTATAGGGTCGGTCTTTCTGTCACGAACGCTGGAGCCAGGAACGAGGAGACACGGCAAATTCACAAACTGAGAGTCTTTAATAATCCATCTAGGGAACATAGAGCACAAGAAGACATTCAAAGACCGACAAACACTAACTGAAAGGACTGGGGCTTTTAAAGACAGGACAATCAAAGAACTAAGGAGACACACCTGGAGCAAATTAACACAATCAGACTGGGGAGAAACTGGGTCACAGGGAACACATGGGGAGCAAAAACCACAACAAAACAGTCCAGGGGCGTGACAAATACGTACATTGTACTTATTTTTTGATGTAAGTACATAGTAGTTAAGGCCACTTAATATAAAGTGTGACTGAAATGACTAATCAAAAGCTACTATAAAAATCATTTATGTATAGTAAGTTAACAAATTTTTAATATTCTATTTTAAAATGAGCATTAACTAACTGTACAACAAATAGTAAGATATAACAATTTTTTTACATTAATGCTTTTTACTATTTTTTTATATTTTTTATTAGATAATTTATATTTTTTAATTCAGCATACATTAAATTTGGTACAACACACTGCAAATTATGTAAACTACATACAAATAATATATATTTATACACACATATATATATATATATATATATATATATATATATATATATATATATATATATATATATATATATATATATATATATATATATATATATATATATATATATATATATATACATACACACAGGTGCACCTCAATAAATTAGAATGTCGTGGAAAAGTTCATTTATTTCAGTAATTCAACTCAAATTGTGAAACTCGTGTATTAAATAAATTCAATGCACACAGACTGAAGTAGTTTAAGTCTTTGGTTCTTTTAATTGTGATGATTTTGGCTCACATTTAACAAAAACCCACCAATTCACTATCTCAACAAATTAGAATATGGTGACATGCCAATCAGCTAATCAACTCAAAACACCTGCAAAGGTTTCCTGAGCCTTCAAAATGGTCTCTCAGTTTGGTTCACTAGGTTACACAATCATGGGGAAGACTGATCTGACAGTTCATTGACACCCTTCACAAGGAGGGTAAGCCACAAACATTCATTGCCAAAGAAGCTGGCTGTTCACAGAGTGCTGTATCCAAGCATGTTAACAGAAAGTTGAGTGGAAGGAAAAAGTGTGGAAGAAAAAGATGCACAACCAACCGAGAGAACCGCAGCCTTATGAGGATTGTCAAGCAAAATCGATTCAAGAATTTGGGTGAACTTCACAAGGAATGGACTGAGGCTGAAGTCAAGGCATTAAGAGCCACCACACACAGACGTGTCAAGGAATATTCGTCTTGTTAAGCCACTCCTGAACCACAGACAATGTCAGAGTCGTCTTACCTGGGCTAAGGAGAAGAAGAACTGGACTGTTGCCCAGTGGTTCAAAGTCCTCTTTTCAGATGAGAGCAAGTTTTGTATTTCATTTGGAAAACAAGGTCCTAGAGTCTGGAGGAAGGGTGGAGAAGTTTCCACAGTCTGTGATGATTTGGGGTGCAATGTCATCTGCTGGTGTTGGTCCATTGTGTTTTTTGAAAACCAAAGTCACTGCACCCCTTTACCAAGAAATTTTGGAGCACTTCATACTTCCTTCTGCTGACCAGCTTTTTAAAGATGCTGATTTCATTTTCCAGCATGATTTGGCACCTGCCCACACTGCCAAAAGCACCAAAAGTTGGTTAAATGACCATGGTGTTGGTGTGCTTGACTGGCCAGCAAACTCACCAGACCTGAACCCCATAGAGAATCTATGAGGTATTGTCAAGAGGAAAATGAGAAACAAGAGACCAAAAAATGCAGATGAGCTGAAGGCCACTGTCAAAGAAACCTGGGCTTCCATACCACCTCAGCAGTGCCACAAACTGATCACCTCCATGCCACGCCGAATTGAGGCAGTAATTAAAGCAAAAGGAGCCCCTACCAAGTATTGAGTACATATACAGTAAATGAACATACTTTCCAGAAAGCCAACAATTCACTAAAAATGTTTTTTTTTATTGGTCTTATGAAGTATTCTAATTTGTTGAGATAGTGAATTGGTGGATTTTTGTTAAATGTGAGCCAAAATCATCACAATTAAAAGAACCAAAGACTTAAACTACTTCTTGGACATGCTCTTGGGCAGGTTTTGTTTGTGAGATTGACCCAGAAATTGATTTTCACTGTTTGACATCAGTAAAGGCCCATTCACAACAAGTATGATAACTATAATGATATAACGATAATGATAAAGATATAGTTTTAAAAACTGATCTTAACTTGAAAGAACAGCAGAGTCCACACCACAGAGGAACAATATTGTTGGAATCACTTGCGAAACGATTTTTTCCAGCTAATGAACAATAAAAACAATGTAAGCCAATCAGAATCCATCCTGCTTTAAAGACCTTGAGCAATGAAAGTGGTAGACGACAAAACTGCAGCATGCACTTATGATAAACAGAATGATACTGTGCATTGGTGTGGATGCTAATATAATTATCATTATAATTATCTTTATAGTTTTAGTTCTTGGTGTGAATGGGCTTTAATGTTAGATGCAACTTTTTAGCATTTAGGAAGATATGAACAGAAAGATACAGCGCAGTGTCTCACCTTGCTGCGGAGGAGTGGAGAGGGTGAGGGGACTGAGCTCCGCAGGCTGGCAGTGGGTGACTGGGGTCTGGCCTCCCTGTGTCCGCTGAGTCTGCGCTGTCTCTGGGTCAGGATCTCCCCACGACCCTTACCCAAAAACCCACTGTCCAGAGATGCTCCTGCAGAGTCTGAGAACACAGATTCGTCATCAGACACCTGCAGCTTCTCCAGCTCTCGGTTGATCTTCTGCAGGTCCGATACAGCTGAGACACCCGAGTCGGTCTCCATCCGGCCCAGTTCAGACCGGCCCAGCTCAGAGCACAGGCACAGGATAGTCTCAAGACGCTGGCGTTCCTAGAATGGAATGAAAAATGATAATCATTGACAATATTGAAATAAACATTTAAAAATCAATGAAACATTATAATGCAAAATGAATATGTAAGATTCTGTTTATGTAATTCGTAATCTCATATAATGCAAAATAGAAGCATTTTCTACTAGTCTCAAACTTTTGGACAACGTTGTACCTAATACATAATATTATAATCAAAACTGGCTGGCTCAATAGTCTGGAGTTAATCTTTGAAATATTAGCTTTTACATAAAACAATCTAAAATTGTTGAGATTTGTATCATAGGCTTCTCTTTAGCAGTGCGTTGTGGGATTTGGCCCTGTGGAATTGAACTAATTTAGTTGCACACAAACAAACACACATACATACACTGCACACGTCCCTGCGGTCAGATCAGATGGCTTGACTACAGATGCACTGCTTTAGTTCGGTTATCATGTGGCCCTCTAGAAGGAACATTTCAAGTTCTTATAAAGGTCTAAGCATAAAGCAAAAACTAATTTAAAGTGTGTTTACCAGCTGGTTCATACACATGTAAGCTGTTTTGGTTTAGCTGTGAATGAAAGTTAAGTAAGTCTGTAACGCATGAAGGAGTGTGAACAATCCAGTAAACCACACTTATAATGATCTGGGCCAAGAACACGGCACAGATCAAAGTCCTTTAGATACTTTCATGTCTCACCACTGTCTCAAATGAAGCAAACGGAGACCCAATGAGCTGAATTCAAGCCTTAGAATTATAGGGAATTAAAGTTAACAGTCCCTTGCTCATTGATTTCTATGAACTTACGATTTCATGACATATTTTAAAATGATTAGCACAATTTTTAGAACCGTAGATACAAAAGTAAGCTATAAAGTGACGCGGACACAAAAGTGGAATTATGTAAAATAATAAAACATATATAAGCATTTAATTAAAATATTTCTATATTTTATATTATTTAAATGTCATATTATATAAAACATTATATGAAAAACAACAGTGTAAAGCAATATATGATTTGAAAGAATACATAATGTAATTAGTACATTATAATATTAATTAATATAATATATAAAATATACTTAAAGGGATAGTTCACCCCAAAATGAAAATTCTGTCATTAATTACTCACCCTCATGTCGTTCCAAACCCGTAAGACCTTCGTTCATCTTCAGAACACAAATTAAGATATTTTTGATGAGATCCGAGAATGAAGATCTTATGGGTTTGGAACGACATGAGGGTGAGTAATTAATGACAGAATTTTCATTTTGGGGTGAACTATCCCTTTAATATATAGTATTTTTCATAATACGCTTTATATTGCATAAAATACAAAAAAAAAAATAATACTATGTGATATGTGATTTTTTAAGACATTAATTCAATATTACTATGATTTTAAAACTAAATACATGAAGAACGAATACACTCAAGACTATTTGCACAAAGCGAGAACTGTCACTGACCCACTGGTTTAGACTTGGGTGGCTGAAGGTCCACTTACCAGTCTTTCCACTTCCTGTTCTCGTAGTCTCTCATCTCTCTGTCTCTGATGATAATCTCTGAGTTCTTCTTTTCCACTGAGAGAACTGATACTGCCCCTCCTCGGCCCCATGCCGGGCCCCAGGCCTCCTTTACCAAACGACAGCCGCCGTTCTCCTACGCCTAGATCCAAACATGGGGCAGAGCCCACAGAACAGAGGCTGGCCCGTCGAGAACTGCTGGTCATGTTGGCTGTCACGGTCACATCTGGAGGTTTCTCCAAGAAGGGAAGGCTGCGGCGTGGTTTGGTGGTACGTCGGGGTGGCAAAGAAAGCACCGGGGCGTCTCCTCGATACAACCTGGGCAGAGAGCGACTATGTCCTCCCAGACCATTCAGAGAGCCGGTGGAGTATTTCCTTTGGCGGAGCGATGGGTCAATGGTGGACTCCCCATCTCTTGTTAGCAACCTGCGCCCCAAGCGAGGGCTGGAGGGCATGCTGGCTGCCCCGCTTGGACCTCTGCGAGATGAAGGAAGAGCATCCGTCATGTAGGAGGAAGAAGAGCCGTTCCACATAGAAAGGAGTGAGTTGGCAGTGTTGGGATGTCGCCCTTCCGAAGGGAGGCAAAGTAACAGGTTGTCCTGTGATTGGTGTCGGGCACGGGTTTGGGTTGGGACTGGACTTATGGGCCGCTCTGAGTGATAGGGCGATGGTGGCATGCTCAAGCTGCTGGAGGGTGTGTAAGGGGAAGGGACTCGTATAGAAAGGGGTGGACGGTCTTGTAGATAGGATGATGCTGATTGGGGACTTGGAGGTGGGGACAAAGTGAGGTAACCGCGGTCTGCAGTAGCCTTTAAGCTGGCTTCTAGTGTGGACTTCCTGCGCTGCAAACTCTCCATCAACTCCTGAAGCTCTGCCTTGGAGCGTGTGCCACGAATGCTGGATCCAACTAATGTACCGCCATTTGAATGAAACTTTGTTGCATCTGGGAAAAAAAAAAAAAGTTAAATTTATGCCTGTGCACATTCAAACATGGTGCCCAAAGTAGGGTCGAACAAAATTTGAGTCACGCTAGGGTTGTGCCGATAGACGATAGTATTGTGTATCGATGACAGTCAGAGATATCGCCTGTGGCTGATGCCTTTGACGATAGCAAGATGATTATTATTATCAATATTATAGGCTAGTAATACTATCTAAATAATATCAGGGCTTTTGTTCCATCATATTTCTTTTTCCGCGTTTTAACAAATGTCGCGCGTTATAACTAATCACACAGGATTCCGTCGAGTTTATGAATGCAATGGCCAATCAGAGGTGTTCAGATGAGTCAACGATGAAACACCGGAGTTTTGTTGTTGAGTGCGTGAGCGCTGACTGAATTCAGCTCTCTCGCGAATTCTCTCATTATAAACAACAAAGTGCAGATGTACGTGTGATGTAAGTATAAGAGATTTATTCATCATACAGTGTAGACACAGCTTCACTGATTATAACGGGAGTGATTATAACGGGAGTGACTAAAGTCAGTGATGATGTTCTTTGATAATGTAAATGTTCTTTGCTCGTTTTCTGTTGTTTGAATAACTGTCATATTAAAAATATTTTAGAACATGACATCCATTTGCTACTTGACTAAAAAGATATAATGATTACACTAACATTAGGCTGCTTTTAGCCTTACCCTGGAGTTGGTTCACTCTCTGGCTATGAAACTAAGTAAATAATTAAATAAATTAGCATGATAATATTTTGTATCGACGACCTCACAGGCTGACGATAGGACGATATGATTATGGAGCATATCACTCAACACTGTCATGCCAGACTTCATTTGTTGTTGTGCATCGTGACCTCTCAAATCTTTCAAAATCAGCTCAGTGATTCCATGACCTATGAGATTTGAGAGCTGGTTTTGAATAAATAAATAAATACTTAAATTTCAGTCTTGGAGTTGGAAAACACCTGGAATCTCAGTACACCACGGAAACTGATTCCTTATGATATGGTCCGTTTGAGGTTTAATGTGCAAGGTCTTTAGGGATAAATTCATCTGATATCTAATGGTGGAAAGGTAATGCATGATGGAAGTTCCTTCTAAGCCAAATTAAACATCTGGAGACATGCAAATTTTAACTGAGATCGAAACTTCCTCAGGGAAATGACAGAGCAATTATGCATTTAACCAGAACTAATCAAGAGCTGAAACGTATCAAATCAAACCCTCGATTGCAATCTTCTTGTACTAATACAAAAGCTCAGTGTTTGCACAGGTTGTCATAGACACATGCACAAACACAACTACAAAATCTCACAAAATAAACAGAGAAATCAGACGTGTGCTCTGGCTAATTCTTTGGTTTTGCTTAAGTTCAAGGGTCACGTGCTCAGCTGACTACGGAACTAAAAAGGCTTTCTCATACAAATCACGGCCCACACAAATATGGATGCTTTGGGTTTTAGGGGGAAAAGTGTCTTCTAAAAATGGAAGAACCAAAGCCAGAATGGGTTTGTAGTTTCTGGCACTGAAGCAGAAGAAAGGGACCGAGTCAGAACTCCCCCGCAACCGGAGTGTGATTTGTGGGAGCAGTGGTGGTCTCCGTCAGGGAACACACACACACACACATACGTGTGGACCACCTGTACTCCATAATGTTTATCTACGTTTTGGGTTTTAAATCATTTTAGTTAAGTGGTTGACCTGGAGCCATATGGATGGGATTTTACGTTGTCATTTATTTACAAGGTAACATGGTCATTTGTACAGCTGCGGCTGCATGGTGGTAAGATGACGGTTTGTATTAACTCAAGGTCTCACAGCCAACACAAAGCCCACAGAGAAAGAGAAAAGAAATGAAGAAAAGCAGAGGTGGCACTTTCTATGAATACATTACACTTTGGATCCCATGACTTTAAAACATTAGTGGCACAAATCCCATGCTTTTGTTGTGAGAGTCATTACATAAACCATTATGTAACATAAAATTAAGCTAGCATAGAATACAGCTAGTTTTAAACAACTGAAATGTCACATTCCTCCCTAAATTATGGTTTTGGCTTGTCCCACCTCTAAAGTCTTGACCTTCTTGACTGTATCTATATTTATTGTCACAATTGTCACATTTACACAAATTTGGGTTTTAAACTGTATTTAGGCGTCCCAAACCTCATATAAAATTAATAGAAAATAAAAGGTCTCATATAATATTTAGTTTGACCTTTGAAGTTGGCAATGAACATTCTCAGAAGTTTAAGCCCCTCCTTTCACTGACATTCTGTTTAAAAATATCTAACTTTTAAGAGCTTTAGGCCCCACTTTGTACCCTATTCATGGAAAATTACAGGTAATGTTTAAAAAAGTGGCTGGAAAGAAGAAAACACCACTGATTGAGATTGATGAGCATATTTACATTTTTAACAAACAAGCAAACAAACACGAAATAGCGCAGAAGAGCAAAACAGATGGCACTGAATTGCACTCTTCCTGTGTATAAAACACTGTCTGCGGCATGATAATGGAGGGGAGCAATTAGGCTGCAAGTCACTCTGTTTATGAAAAGACAGCAGAATGGATCCAAAACCAAGAGCTGACCAGGGGGAAGGTGAAGGAAGAGGTCACTCACCCGTGCTGAGCGACAGTGCAGGTCCTGCACTCTTTTCTGGCAGCATGTTCTTCATGTGATTAGCCTCTTCTGGGTGGTTGAAACGGAAAAAAGATTTACCCAGACAAAGAGTGCACCCTGAGGAGAACCACATCACACACACAGTCATTATAACATAGAAACATTGTGCTCAAGTCCAAGGCAAGGCACTGGAAGCAGTAATAAATCATTACCTCAGACATACAAGCCCTCAAGTATGATACACATTCACTAGTAGCATTAAAGTTATGACCAAATAAAGTTACATAAAATGACAAAGAGCTTTGGTATTTTGAAGATAAAACCCTTTTTCCTCTTCACATCTTGAAATGAATTCAGCTCAATAAGACAGAAAGAGAAAGACAGCCTCTTGATTAAGTGAAAAAACAGATCCAGAAAGAGTTCAGATTTCAGATACAGTTTGAAGTTTCTTCTGAAGCAAAGTCCACCGAGTCTTTTAGAGGACTTAAATCCACAAGACTGATTTTCCCCTTAAGTCTGGGGCACATCCTCTCTCTCCCTTTCTGTTTCTTTTCTTTCCCTCTCTCTTCTGTTTTTTTAACAACTGATTTTACTTCCAGAAGTGAGCTTAAAAAGAATGGTTTCACTCAGGCCATCCAAGATGTAGAGGTGTTTGTATCTTCATCAGAACAGAACTGGAGAAATGTAGCATTAAATCACTTGCTCATCAATGGATCCTCTGCAGTGAATGGGTGCTGTCAGAATCAGAGTCCAAACAGCTGATAAAAACATCACAATAATCCACAAGTTATCCACACGACTCCAGTCCATCAACTAACGTCTCATGAAGTGAATAGCTGCATGTTTGTATCATCAACTGGAAATCTGATTCATAAATAAAGCAGAAATGTTTTTTAAAAAAGTGGTAAAATGCAAATTAGTTGTAGGGTTTGTATCTTTTAATTACCAAAAGAAGTCTATGATATGTGAAAGGCAATGAAAATATGAAACATCAGATATGTTTGGGAGGGTTTTAGGAAATATCTAAAGCACTCTATAACAAAACTCCCCCAAACAAATGCTCTCTCTCCCCAACACACCAAATGTATTATAATCTATTTGCAAAAGACATGCTGTAAGCACACAGGCTTTTCCTGAAACACACTGTGTGAACACTCAAACTCCCATCAGACTCTCCTGAGCAGCTCACTCCTGCAGTCTGCGGCTGCCTATGAGGAGTCTGCGCAGGAAGTGGGGGATCGTTTTACGCTGTCAGCAACACAATCCTTCACCGTGAGTTCACCATCGCCAGCCACTTGAGAAAGCTTTGACTTTCCTCTAAACCAACAAAGGCCTGAGTCGATTGTCTTAACCAGACAGAAGCAGAGCACTGGGAATTTTCTCCATTTAATTCGATTTGTTAACAATTGTGTGAACTGTGAATTTGCATGGCAGTTGTTTCATTGTTATCGAAACAATGCAGTGGACCGAGGTGATGAGGTACGTCATCTGAAATGATATGGTATGTGATTATTAGGCTCTCTCGAATGTGCCAAATTCTCGAGTCTGTTGCGATGCCTCTCTCACAGTCTCTCCGTCACCGGCTGACACTAACTCTCAAACATATGGAAACCCTCCCTTCCCTCCCAGCCTAATGCACATCATTTGATCAGCACAGTTTTGGGCTGGAGGAGTGTACAATTACATACTATATGTCTCCATAACGGTATCATGTGTAGTGTAATCACCGCTCTCTAAAGTTTAACAGCTTGCTTTATGTTACGGTCTCGGGAAAAGGCTGCGAGTGAGTTTTACTAAACTCTGGGATTTCCAGCTCTGAGTTGGGCCTGTACAAACCACATTCATTCTGTCT
This sequence comes from Spinibarbus caldwelli, assembly GCA_039654775.1. Lineage (NCBI taxonomy): Eukaryota > Metazoa > Chordata > Actinopteri > Cypriniformes > Cyprinidae > Spinibarbus > Spinibarbus caldwelli. Next base: position 9,041,081 of record CM077267.1, read on the forward strand.
AATGATTTGCAGCACTTGTCATCTTTTCAGCACGAAACCCCTGCCAAAGTGATAAAGCCAGTTTAAACAGAACCAAAAGTGCCCTGCTTAAAGATTTTATTATTTTTTTAGTTATCTGCAGAACTCTATAAACTGCAAAAGTCCAATTCTCTGGCAAAAGCACCCCTTCCTTCCTCCAGCTGACCTTAAAAAAATAACAATGGTAACCATAGTTTCCATCAAATGCTGTAGTTCCTACCATTTAATAATTACAGTACCACAACAAACATTGAGGAGGATTTATGATATTCTTCAGTATTTTTTTTTTTTTTTTCATATATTTGATTACATCCTTGTGTAAAACCCCAATAAAGTAATATGGAATGTCCTTCAAATATTGTAAGAAGCCTTAAGAACCTTTTTTGTGTCTTTGTTTTTAATGGGTAACACTAAATTATCAGTTTTCACTACAGTAACTATAGTGTTTTGGTAAACTGGTTACCATACATTTTTGTAAAATAAAATATTCTGTGCATGAATAAAAAAGTATAAAACACATAATTAGAAATCAATACATAGAACGAAAAAGGAAGAAAAAAAGACATACACATAAAACAAAAACATAACCATAAATAAAAACAGAAATATAAAATGTACACTAAAAAAATGCTGGGTTAAATATGGACAGAACCAGCGATTGGGTTGTTTTGACCCAGCAGTTGGGTTAAATGTTTAACCCAACCTTCTGGATAGTAACCCAACCCCAATTGCTGGTTCTGTCCATATTTCACCCAGCACTGGGTTGTACTGAGTGTATATCAATAAGAGAATAAAATGCTAAATACTCAAGTAAAAAGAAAGATTATTAAAATACAAATAAAACAACAAAAATAAATATATATATATATATATATATATATATATATATATATATATATATATATATATATATATATATATATATATATATAATTAAAATAAATTAATACGAACAAAATAAGTGTCACTAAACACGTAAATTAATAATAAAAATATCAATAAATAAAATATTCCGGCAAGGTTTTTGTGAAAATAAATACGCTTTAATTCTAACTCACCAAAATAAAACTATGTGGATTTACATGAAACAGAAAATCGCATCTGAACATGTTAGGATAGCTCTATGATAGTTACTGCACTCACCAATAATCGCTTTAATATACCGGGATTAAGCGGGTTAAATATCAACTATCTGTTCTCTTGTGCAGCAGAACAAACAACCGCACGCGCGGCTCTGTTTAAACAGCACTGAACGGCGTCACGTCGTGTTTGTCAGTCTAAAGTTGTATAAACATACCTTCAAACTACTTTACTACAGAACAAGAACAAAAACAGCTCACATGACTCAAAACCTCTCTACGTTAATCCCTGATCGACCAACCACAATCTTAATTCCCCAACAATAAAACTCTAAATGAAACTACGCAAACTAATCGTAAAAACGCCGCTCTTCACAAAACTCCAAGTAACTTTTCTTGAGCTCCGTTTGCAGCTGAAGAAATATAAACTAACCTTTATTTAGTGTCCCATTGATGAAGTCTCAGGAGGATGGTGCGTGCTCGGTCCTCTCTCTCTGCCGGGCCAGTTTAGCATGACAAAGAGGACAGACGCGATGCTGAGTGCGGCAAGACCTTGGCCGTGTTTGCGGGCACGCCTCCTCTCAGCGGGGACGCGTTCCAGTGGAACTCAACTCTGGCTTTTTGGTTGATCGAGAAAGCGCTCTAATGGAACCCTGACTCACAGAGTGACTCACATACTTCATAACAAATACTAATCGAGGTATTGTCATTGGACACTTCACTTGCATTTAACGTTTCTGACTCACAGAGATTGTTTGACGTACGTGCTTCAAGTTAGAGCAGGCTGTTTGAACACACATCCTCTGTTTTAACTCAATTTTTGGTTCCCTTACTGTAATGTATGACACATATCTTAAAGGTCTGGTAACAATTATCATATCAACCCTTTCACTGCAAGCTATACATATTTGCTAGCAAACAAAATCACTTGATTTTTTAGGCTTACTATGAGCTTTTACATCTGAACTTGCCCTGTAATTTAGGTCATACAGATGGCTCAAAATTGGCTCAAAAAATTGAAATTGCAAATCTTCTGCTTGACCTTGCATTAAGTCTGTGACCTAGAGAGTGCAGTGGCATATTTTCCATTGTAAATTTCCCTCAGTCTAACAGTGTTAGGAGGAGGGTGGGGGGAAGAGAAGGAAAGACGGTCCCCTCCCCCTGCCGCCCAGTGGGCACTCTGTTCTCCATCACTCTCAGAACTCCAGTTGCATCATGGGGAGGGGGCGCTGGAGTACTGCCCAGCATCTCTGATTACTTCCAGACCTCGGCTCCACATTTCAACACACTTAAACACTGACATTCCCATATCCATGCACTCATATGGCAGCTTATGAATGCATGTGGATATACACAATTATAAACATTAATTCCGAATACTCATGTAATTAAACTAGATACATAACAGATGCAGTTTTGTATCTTTTTCTAACTTGTTATCCAGGAAAACAGTGGTAAAAAATGCAAACAGATATCACTACAGAAAGCTGAGGAGTGAACCAATAGAAATGCTTTTTCAAGCCTGATGCACTGTTGATACTGTTAACTAAAACTATAATTTTTTTTTTTTTGTTAACTGTAAAACTGAATTAAAGTATAAATATTACAAGAGAAGCTAAAAAATAAATACTAAAAAAAAAAAATGCTATAAAAAATAAATGCTATATAGAAATATTTAGAACAACTACTAAAAAAGACAAAAGCACATAACAAAATTACTAAAACGTTAGGTAAAATTAAAACTGAAAGTCTCAAAATAATATTATAGTATAAAAGCAATACTGAAATAACACTGGCCTAATGGGAATGCGTGAAACAGCATGTAATCTTGGGAATATCTTTATCTAGCTATCTGTAATGTGTATAATATGCATGGGAATTGCAAAACTTCTGAGTCTCACCATCTGTTTATGCCTGTCGACATCTTCTGACGTCTCTAAACACTGTAAATGTTTACCTGACTACTTCAGGACACAGTCCCAGAATCTTGCGCAGTAGATTCAGACGAAGAGGATACGAGATTGAGAGAGACAGAAGAGGAGGAGGAGGGGTGTGTGACCAATCAACTATTAAACAGTGAAACATTCTCTGGAAGTCTGGAGTCACACAGAAAAGTGTGATCTCACATCACTCTGATCAGAAACACAGAAAGAAAAAGAGAGGCAGCGATAGAGAGAATGAAAAAGAGAGTTTGTTTATAGACTCTGCTAAACATATGCTAGAAAATCAAAGGAGTGCGAGAGACAGAGAGAGAATGTGGGCGAGAGATGTTATTCCTGTGGTGTGTCAGGCCTGACTGATATCAATGTACAGGAAGTCATTCATTGCCGTCGTTTGTTTTGATTTCTCTCTGAGGCCGTAAGCAAGCAAGGTTAGATCCACAGAACCTGCTGAATGGCCGAATAAGACATGCTCACATCAAACAGTTGACCTCCCTTTATAACTGTGACCCTCTGGAGAGGTTTAGATATGAAAGAACACTATTGATGCAATAATGGCAAGTGGACAGTAGTGGTTAGTTACTGTAACAGTACAGTAAGGGATTTATAACTGTAATTTTGGAGGGGAGGCTAAAAATACTGTGTATTACCATGAGTGAGCTTTGTTGGCTCGGTGACTGGAACTCCATCAAGACGGCACATATTTCCATTGGGGTGTAAAGTAATAACCCCAGCACTGTTGGTGATGATCCCTGGAACATCAGCAGTGATATTCTGTGGTGACTCTGCATTCTCAAAACCAATCTGTGATGTTTCTGTGATATAAAGTAAAAGACCTTAAAGACATCAGCAGAGTTTCTTCAAGTGAGCATAATTATATTAGTCGAATGAATGAATGAATGAATGAAGGAAGGAATGAATGATTGAATAAAATGAATAAATAAAAATAATAAGTAAATACATATTAAACTAAAACAAGTAATGAAATAAATAAATTACAAAAATATAATAATAATATAATATAAATGTACAAATAAGTTAAAAAAAATAAAAATTAACAAATTAATAAACAACTAAATAAATAATGACTGAAGGGTAGATAGATAGATAGACAGATAGATAGATAGATAGATAGATAGATACAAATTATTGAATAAATGAATGAATTAATAAAATTAACTAAATACATATTAAATAAAGTAATAAAATAATAATTACAAAATGTATTACTAATATAAATATACAGATAAGTTAAGAAAAAATGAAAAAATTAACAAATAACTAACCAAATAATTAACAAATAGCTAAATAAATAATGAATAAACTGACTAGATAGATAGATAGATAGATAGTCAAATGATTCATCGTGATTAATCAAATCCAAAATAAAAGTTTGTTTACACAATGTGTGTACTGTGTATATTTATTATGTATATATAAATGCACACACATCACATACATGTATATTTTTTAAAATATATATTTATATTTTTATAGTATATTATATTATATAGATAGATAGACCGATAGAGATGAGTCAGTTGAATGAATGAATGAATGAATGAATGAGGCATTTATATTGTTGTATACAGTTGTTTACAGACACATTTCTGACCTGAGATCAGTTTTACCTACAATTGACATAATGATGACAGATGTTAGACAGTTTTAGCACAAAAACAAAGCTGCTCATAAAACTGCACTTTTGATTGGATTTTTCACAGAAACACTGTAACAAAGTGCCATTATGTTGTCATCACATTACTGTAAGCTCTTACAGTACTGAATGCACCACACCACCCCCATATTAAATAACTGGTATTAAACTCAGCAGGTGGTGAGCGGGTCCATATTCAAACTCAAGTTTAGTTCAGCCATCATGGCCTCAGTTTAAGGGGCTATATTATTCCAATCTAGCTGAAAGAGTATTTCCTGTGCAGTCTGGAAACTTTAATGGTCTCAGAGCAGCAAGGTTGCCATGAGGTTAGAATATAACACTACCTATATGGTACAGTAAAACATTTCCATGCTTTTTCCATAAACAGCTAAAACAAGTCTTATTACCTCTAATATTCAGCTATTTTAAATATATTCAAGACACACTCACCTTCAGTTAGAGGTATCAAAGTAATAAAGCCACTACCAAGTCTGATCAAGTAGGGTGTGGCCGACCACACCTGCAGGCCACGCCCACAGTCAATTAAATCCAACGGGGTTTCCTGAGGATAAGAGCAGGGGTTTCAAGCACTGTTTAAAGAGACAGTTCACCCTAAAATTAATAAAAGTGTAATTCTAAACCTGATATACCTTATACCTTATATTACAAACCTTATTTACCTGTACAAATCTCTAAGATATGTTTTTAAAAATCTGCAATTCAAATTATGGATTTACTCATCTAACTCAGGTAGTGCTGCAGTAAAATATATCATAACCCTTCATGGTGAAGTGATTAAGTTTCATAGTTAGAGTAGGTTTTTATAGGCCATTTAATGCAGCCTGAGAAAAAGACCCTTTACACTCTCACTGTTTTGGAAAATGGGTTTAGCTGATCTCCCATTGACTCAGAATAAGATTAATTCACTGATGCATACATATACACATAATCAGCGACAAAATAGCAGTTTTAGAGAAAGAAAGGTTGTCTCAGTTTATAAGAGGAGGAGGACATGAAAAGATTGTGGAGGAATGTTTTCATTAGATCTTCTGGGACCAAGTTAGAGAAAGGGACAGACAGAGGGAGAAGGAAGAAAAGAGGCCAGGCCGAGAGGGCTTACTATAAATTGTCATGACGGAAAAACAAATAAACAACAGAGAAAGTACCATGGTTAAAACGTTGAGGAGGCACAGGACTAGCAGCCAAAATTAACAAACACAGAAACCCCTAAAGTCAAGCCAACCATTCCACCAGTCTGATTACTTAAAGGGATAGTTCATCCAAAAATGAACCGTTTGTCATTATTTATTTACCTTCATGACATTACAGACCTGTTTGGCTTACTTTCCTCTGCAAAACACAAAAGGTGTGTTTTTTAAGAGTGTCCGGGACACTTTAATATAATGGAAGTGAATGAGGACTAGGGCTGTCCAGCAAAAGCACTAATCATGATACAAAATAAAATAAAAATATATGTAATACAAATATATATAATATAAAAATTGTCCATGACTTGCAATATACAAGTCTATACTTGCACTACATAATTCTAATGAAGTCAGACAATAACTAGATTGGCACAACATAAGGGTAAAAAATAAATCATGTTAATAATGTTGTAAATAGTGATGTCATTTTCATTTTCTAATTAAGTTTTGTAAGTTGAAGTTTTTCTATTTAAGATTTATATTTTATATTATTTCAACTTTAATTAATGAAATCAATTTTTAATTTTCTTTAATCCTTTTAGTCAATAATAACAACAGCTATAGACTGTGAAAAATTATGAGTAGAGACTATTTTCATGAAAACCAAGAGCTTGCTGTAAAACATATTCCATTTCTCACTTTTATATGAAATAATAGAAATAAATCTTTTACACCAGTGATGCTTTGTGCGCCAGAATATAGTTTATGGACCACAGACTAAAAATGATCTAGAATCCCCCAAAAGTGATGTTTATCTAGGTCTTCTTGTAATTCTATATTACAAAAAGCAGCACAACAGTTCTGCTCTGGGATATTTCATGAAACAAGGCTGTTCCCCTTGTTCTCCAGCTGGCTGTTTTTTTGGGTGTTTCCTTTTACTCCTTCGGGAGGAATTAAGGATCAGAAACAGCTGAGAGCACTTGACTCCCTCTCGTCTCTCAGTTTCTTTAAGTGAGGTCACTGGGCTAGTCCATTTCTCCCCAATAACAAAAAAGAAACTCAAAGTTGATCTTGAACACTTAGTGATCTTAAAGACTTAATAAGCTAAAACATGGTTTATATCTGAAAGCATAGCAGATCCATCAGCCATATCCATGGTGCATGTGACCGTGAATAAACCCCCTCTGAAGTCACAATCTTTCTGGATGAGCAGTGAAACGACACTGGTTGCAAACAAAGAAACTTTTGGCATGATTTGCTGCATTATATTGAGATAATCTCTAAATCTTTTTACATAGTTGTTTTCTTCATGTCTAGATGTAAGAGTTACAGTCACTTTAAGCAAGACATGATATTTCAATAACTTCTGCCGAAAACAATCATTTGATATTAGGTCAGTTGGTATCAAGGGATTCAATCAAGAACATTAAGTCTACACTTTAATCACAGCAAATATCAAATGCACATCTATAAGGTTCCAACCCAGCTAATAAAAATATGTTCTAAGAATGTTTTGCCAAAATTATTAATTTTAAGATTTCGAATGATATCAAATTCATGGATGGTTACTAAAATATGGGGATAAAGGCAATAAAAAAAAGAGCGCCAGTTAGCAGAGCAGACCAGATTAGTTTAAGCAAACATACTATTAACCTGAAGAAATTCAATTTTGTTCACAACTTTGAGAGAACTTTGGCATTGAATGTTCCCTGTAGGCTGGGAAATCTCTAGACCAATGATTGCTAGATTATTTTAAGTGCAGTCAACTTAGAAGTTTACTTGACCATGTTGTCACGGCTCACTAACTCACTCTGTTGTGATTCACATTTACTGGAGCTGACTTAGACAATGCAAACAACTCAGATGAGTATCCTATGCCATGAGCTATTTGAGGAGCTATTTAAAAATGAGAAAGAGTCTGTTAATGATAATAGCCTGATTATAATCTTACCTCAGTGGAGATGCTCATTTCAGACCGGAGGCATCAGCAGTCCAGATCACATACAGTATAAAGTCCTGTATATTTAAAGTCCACTCAAACTTTAATCATCTCTGGTTCCTTATTTAATTAACTCTGATGCAGTTGCATAGCTTACAGTACATTTAACACAGATGAATAAACTGGAAAGAGAAATTTCGTGGCTTTAATTTTTAAATGTCCACAAGGGACGGACATGTCACGTTGTAAACAGGAAAAAAGGATCAGCCCCTTCCCAAAAAAATTCCTATGAGATTTAAAACAGTCTGAAGTTATAACTAAAACGTTGTTGCACAATTTGTAGGCTACATTATTCAACTACGTGACAGTAGCTAGATAGTTCATGGCAGTGAGTAATATATCGCATTTTAATACATTTAAAAACAAAGTATAGTCTTCTTTTTTAAAATATTATGCAAACACTTGACCTATTTTTTTTCTGACAGAAAAGAATCACGCTTTTAACCGAAAGCAAGGATACACTACAAGCCTATTTAAATCTATACAAAAATAGAAATATTGCTACCTGCTGGTTATAAACCTACGCATTTCACATTCAAACATTGTTTATTTATGTATTTCACAATAGTCATATAGTCTGTTCACATTCCAACATATTCACAAAAACTAATTAAAAATGAAAATGGTTAATTGTACAGGCTTTATCTAACTTAATAACCTAAGAAGTCTGACTGTGAGGATTAAGTGCAAGATATATACTATATAATGCACTGTATATATAATAATAGAACATTTTTTTGCATTAAAACTATTTTATTAACTGAATTCAGAATCTTAAGGGTTAAAGTGTATAGTTGCATATTTCTCAAATTAGTTTAACATTATTATATTAAGAGTGAGCTCTGAAATCTAGTTATTATTATAACTAGTCAGCACCATTTCAGTTTATCAAATTAACTTCAATCACCTGAAGCCATTAATCTGTGAGAGCTCAGGTGTGGAAGATTCATATTTGTTATGAAATCTCTGAATCACTGTATTTTCCATCTCTACTCCATCTGCTGAGCGTGATTCAGATTCAAGTTCATTTCTCTCATTTTCTTTATCATCAGATGTCTCTGTATTCATCTCAGATGTGAATAGAGTTATGATAGTGCCTGTTGGTGTTTGTGGCCTGGATTCATGTCTTTCCGCTGGTGTGTTAGGCGTAGAGGAATCACTAATAATCATGCATGTATTTATCAAGCTGTTCTCTGTTGGTGTGTGTGACAGGACATCGTTCTTAAAGCCATCAGGATGTTGTTTGAGTGGTTTGGATGATTCATAAGGTGTTGTGTTGGATGGCACTCTGTGAATGTCTGTCTCTACTGATTCCAAACCATTGCGTCTGGGTTCATCTTGTCCTTGTCTCTCAAATATCGGGATATCTGCTCAAATGAAGTATTAGAATTAGAGGGTGTTGCATTTGCAGCAGTATAAATGCATTAATGAGGATAATTATTTACCAGATTTGTTGCTACATCTGCTTCGTTTACTGATGTCTGAATGGCCGTGTACTGGATGTTCACCTGCAAGAGACAATGTACCTGTAATAAAAACTAAAGTACAACTGCTTTTTATTATATTGTGCAATATTACACAAAATTTGTATTTTATATAATATTATATTATATAAAAAAATATGCAATATTATATATGTATTATATGTATATATTAATATTGCATATACATTAATATTGTGCAAAAATGATGAAATAAAAATGCTATTATATAAAAAATATAATAAAAGCTAAAAATAAATAGTTTTTAATAAAATGATGTGTAATTTTACATAAAATATATTAGAATATTTTATATGTTATAATATGATAAATACTACAAATAGAAATATATTGTTGTGAAAACATTAACTGAGTAACAATAATATATATTATTGTCAACAATATATTGTTATAATATATAATATATACTATCAAAATGTATATTTTAAAATGTTATTATAATAAAGTAAATGCTAAATGGAAATTGCTTTTAATAATATATTGTTTAATATTACACAATACATCTAATTTCCTATAATATATTATTATAATATTATATATGATAAAAAATTACATATAACGTATATTTTAAAAAATTAAGTAACGTAAAAATATCTTTTTGTTATTAATAATATTACTAAATGTCAAAATATATATGGAAAAACAGTAATTACAATAAAGTACAAGCTAAATGAAAGTTACTTTTCATAGTACATTATTTCATCTAATATTACACAAAATATATTAGAACATTTTATATGATATATCACTATAATATCATATATGATAATATTACGTATATATATTGTGCAAATAATGCATAATAAGTATTGCTGTCAAAAGATTAATCGCGATTAATCGCACCCAAAATGAAAGTTTGTGTTTACATAATATATATGTGTGTATACTGTGTATATTTATTATGTATATATAAATACACACACATGCATGTATATATTTACGAAAAATATGTTATGTTTATATATTAAATATATATATATATATATATATATATATATATATATTAAATATATTAAATATATATATATATATATATATATATAAATTATATGAATATAAATATATGTAAATACATGTAAACATTTTCAAAATATATACTGTGTGTGTCTTTATATAAACATAATAAATATACACAATGCACGCACATATATTATGTAAACACAAACTTTCATTTTGAATGCGATTAATCGTGATTAATCGTTTGACAGCACTAATAATAAGATATATATTATTAAAAATTATATATTTTTACAATATAAAAAATACCTCTCAATCTAAAACATCGCGACAGGGCTACAGACACAGTGATCAGAAATATGAAGAGAGACGCAGCAGTTCCCCACCATGACCTTCTGCAGTCATACTCATCATCATCTGAAAAAAATAAAATTATATATATATAGTATTATGAATTAACATACTGAATGACTGTGACATGAAGTAAATCTCACCAGTGACACGAACTGTAATATTGACATGAGTTTGGACTTGATGTCTCATCTGAAAGCCATAGAATGTGCAAAGGTAGGCACCGCTGTGTCCTAAACTGTCTGGGTTCAGCAGATGAAGGGAACCGTTGCCTAAATGAGCCTGATCTGTGTCGAGTTCAGCTTTACTTTCCCAAAGGTTTGCGATCCGACGGGTCCGGCTGTCGTAAGTGAAGATGACAATGGATTCTGTGGTTCTGATGAAGGTCCAAGTGAGGGTAAAATTGTGGCGAGGTTGTGGCACCACGCAGGGAACCAAGAGTCCAGAGCCCTCCTCACCAAATAACTCATCTGAAAGATTCAAATGATTGAAAAGAGCTGTTTGAACTTTGTAACAAACACCTTTCTTGACCGTCTGTTTCAGTAAGTAGTTACCTTTGTGATGCAGAGATGCAGTCCACACCTGCATTTCATCCGCTGACACAACAGAGCAGAAGTAAGTATGATCAGAGATGTTTCCTATCAAGCTGATACTGCTCTCGATGGTGAACAGGCCCTTGGAGTCTGAGGTTTTACGAGTGAAGTTCTGGAGGCTTCTGGTGTCAGTAGGGGGATCAGTGGCCCACGTGACCTCAGGAGCCGGATAGATGTTCTGGGACAGACAGATGACCCGTTCCTCAACCATCTCAAGCTTCACAAACTGGATCAGAGCTAAGCGTGACAGAAAATGCACCACATAAAATTATCAAAACGTAAGATTATCTAAATGATCTAAACATACGTTTGATTGTATCCTTTTTCAGAGTAATGCAAAATAAATTGATTAGTTATTATTTGAACTTGGTCTATACAAACTTATCCAATCTATATATATATATATATATATACACACACACACACACACACATATATACATATACATATACATATATATATATATATATATATATATATAATGATTAGTAGTTGCTCTATAAATGACAGTAAACCTTAAAATTTAACATTTTTACATATATTGTAATGAAACACTACACTATTTTTTTCCTCTCTCTTCAATCTCTTCAATCTCAAATTAATTCTAATGGTCTCTAGAAAATGAATGGTATAAATGGGCTTCAACAAATATACAGTCATCTATATATTTTCATTTTTACAGTATAAAAATAATTTAAAATAATAATAAATGTGTAAGGCAGCTATATATTTTCATATACAGGGTTTCTGCATGTATCATCAAATCTAATTGAATGCTTTTTAATGCCTTTTTAAAAAATGTTTAATGCCGTACACGACCCATATATATATGGGTACACACACACACACACACACATACATATATATACATATATATGTGTATACATATACATATATATCAAAGACTATAGAAATACAAAGACAGTTCACTCCTATAATTATGAATGGGAGAAACTGCAACGCGCAATATGGCGGGATAGTCCTCTGCTCACTAAGGCTGCAGTAATAGTTACATTGAGAAATATTATTTAAATTTAAAATAAATGGTTTTTTTTATATATATATATGAATATCTGTTAAAATGTAATTGATTTCTGTGTTCAAAGCTGAATTTTCAGCATCATTACTCCAGTCTTCAGTGTCACATGATCCTTCAGAAATCATTCTAATATGCTGATTTTCTGCTCTGTTATGATTATTGGTGCTCAATCATTAATAACGGTTCTTATTATTATCATCAATATTCAACACATTTTTTCCGCTTTATATTTTTGTGTAAATCATGATACATTTTACTTTTCAGCATACATTTCATAAATAAATTTCAGCATAAATATTTCAAATAAATCAGCATTTATTTGAAATAAAATATTTTGTAACATTACAAATGTTTTTACTGTCACTTTTCATCAATTTAATTTGTACTTGTTAAATAAAAGTATTTGTTAAAAAAAAAAAAACACTAGTTTTTTTTTATTATATTTTTTTATTATATTTTTGAAGGGTAATATATTGTGGTTTGTTTCCACAAGAAAAAAAAAAAGAATAAGCACAACTGTTTTCTATATTGATAATCAGAAATGTTTCTTGAGCAGCAAATCAGCATAGGCTATTAGAATGATTTCACTGAAGACTGAAGACTGGAGTAATGATGCTGAAAATTCAGCTTTGAATCACAGGAATAAATTATATTTTAAAATGTATTCACATAAAAAACTATAATGTATGTATTCTATAATGTAGAAAAAACTATAATGTATGTATTCGTTATAAATTGAAATAATATTTCACAAAATTACTGTTTTTATTGTATTTTTGATAAAATAAATTTTGCCTTAGTAAGCATAAGAAACTTCTTTCAAAAACATTAAAAAATCTTAATGATCCCAAACTTTGACCAGTTATAGGCCTATGTTTGAAATTAACCATTCAATTTGACAATAATGCAATGATGATAATCTTGAATATGTGAGGAAAATCTACATAATTTAAACTATCACTTCTATATCAGTTCTTACTTACTGAAATCAGCATATTTGTGATATTAAATGGTTTTCCAAGGTGTTTTTTTTTAAATAAAGAAAGGGCAATTTTTTTCATTTTTTGTTCCTAATTTAATTAAAACGTTTGCATTATCTTTCATATCAAATTCTTACATTTCATTAATGAATTTACATTTATATTGCAAAATTACAGCTGCGTGAATAATGTTATGAGCTTGGTTTTAAATTATTTTTAATATATAAATATGAAAAGTTGGAAAAAATGCAATGATACTTTCAAATATGAGAGTAAACCGCCAGTAGGTGGCGTCAAGTGACTGTGTTAATTAGTGAACATTTAAATCATTAGTTCAAGCGATTCATTCAAGAATCAAGCAAGTGTCTCGGTGCGTTCCAAACGGGATATATCGCCCTCTGAAGGGCACTTCGGAGTGAAAACAATCATGGCCGCCATATTGAAGGGTCGTTCCAAACCGAAGTGCTCAAAACTAGCCACTTCAAAGGGCCCTTCGGAATGAAGGATTTCGAAGGGTACAACTGATGGACACTTCGGGCTCCCATGATCCTTTGCACAGATTCTTTGCATGATGACAGCGCTTCTGTATGATGACGCAGAAGGGCACTTCAAGAAACAGTTGTTTGGTCCCCTACACCCTTCAACCCTTCGAAGCTCTCACTCCGGAGGGTAAACCCCTTTGAAGGGATTAGGGCATAGGGATGAGCCCTTCCGAATGGAATGCAGGGTCTATCTTTATGAATGGATCACTGAATCATTGACTCAAATGATTAATTCAAAAGCGCTGAGTCCTTCAGTAACGAAACACCGCTGTGTGCTGCTCGGAGATTAGTGAGTGATTATCACTCCTTTATAGAGTGAATAAAATCCATGTCAAATCTGCAATCGTGCTGATATTCGGGAATCAACACTCTCTTGGTGGTCTCATGTTGCTTAACTAGGCTACATCATATGGTATAAATATAAAAACTCAATTTTTACCGCACTAAGAGCTGTCTGTTCTGTTGCGCTCATTTGATTTGACTTCTGCACGAGATTCTCTCACACACACCGACTGCGCGAGCTTCAAAATGTGCGACCTTTTTACTGTCAATACATCATTCATTATCAGTCATCATTTACACCGAATGTAATAAAATCTGAATCATTCTCGCTGAAATTGCACTACACAATTTCTTTCTGAATTTACAAAATTAGCATTCTCTGCTCTTAGTTTTACTTCAGTCCGGCGCTGTCCAATCATCCGGCGTTTTTACGGCTATCTCGCACCGACCGCAGGCGATTACCGAACTACCGAACTGTTCCGCGTGTGTATCACACCAATGTACATATTTTGCGACAGCAAATTAAAAAGTTATTAATTATGAAGGCGCCATATCCAAAGTAAACTGGCATTATTTTTATTCAAAACCATCTAAAAAAAAATTGAATGCTTGTAGAAATAAATTTAATGACTTTTAATGCTATTTAATGCCCCGCGGAAACTCTGATATATGAGGTCTAATTTTTTACAGTATAAAAATATTTTAAAATATGTGTGAAACTAAACAAAAAAGTTTTCAATATAAAAATATATACTTTTATCAAAATAAAAAAATATATTTTTATTTTTATTAAATTAATACAGCTTTTTGTGTCTCATCTGTGAACAGAATAAAATACCATTTTTTGTAACCAGAAATATTTTAAAATTTGTATAAAATATTTATTTATGCTCTGTTATTTTTACACTCTGTAGTGCTTAAAACCAAATAAACAAACCTGGAGGAAAATGTGTAAGGCAGCTATGTATTTTCATGTATGAGCTCTAATTTTTACAGTATAAAAATATTGTTAAAATATGTGTAACAAACCTGGAAAATGTGTGTAAAACTGGGAATATATATATATATATATATATATATATATATATATATATATATATATATATATATATATATATATATTATTTTTTTTTTCCAAAATAAAAATTGCATCTGAAAAAAAAAAAAATACTTTCTATTAAATTAATTCCATGTTTTGTGTCTTATATGTGAATAGAATAAAATACTTTGAGATTAATCCCTTTTTTGTAACCAAAAAATATTTTTAAAACATTTATAAAATATTCATCTATGCTCTATTATTGTTAAAATTCTTTAGTGCTTAAAACCAAATAAACAAACCTGGAGAAAAATGTGTAAGGCAGCTATGTATTTTCATAAAGGAGGTCTAATTGTTACAGTATAAAAATGTGTAAAATATTTATTTATGCTTTGTTATTGTTAACACCTTTTTACACTTAAAACCAGTAAACAAAGCAGGAGAAAGAATTTGTAAAGTAAAAATAAATGATTTCAATATTAAAATAAATTTTAAAATAAAAAATACATAGTAAGAAATGACTTTCTATTAAATTAATAGAATTTAATAGAATTTTTTTTTTTTTTTTACTGTCTTATCTATCAATAGAATAAAATACTTTGTGCTTAATCTCATTTGTTAATTATTTCCAACCAGGGTTTATAACGCAGAACGAAACAGTATCTATCTGATTCAGCAAATTGTACCTTAATTTATATATTATTATTATCATCAGTATTCATTTTAATTTTACACTATCTTTCTCTGAGCTTTTCCACAGAACCCCTAGCGCCCTCTTGTGGCCCCCAGTTCTTGACTAAAACGTCTAAATTAATTTTACAATAGGTGACTAACAGTACTGTATTTGTTACACTAGCTTTTTACATCAGGCAACCTAAATGACCCAAGCAAACTCAAAAATATGACAAACCTGTGACCCTGTTACTGACCTTTGACCCCCAGGTTAACGAAGGTTTCCTGGTTTCCCTTCCTGGTGCTGGTGTAGCACTTGTACCTCCCTTGATCCTGGACTTTAACTTTCCTCAGCACCAGAGAGGCATTTCCATGTGCGATCTGGGAGTTAAACAGGTTGGTCCGGCCACTGAAATGCTTGTTCTGGAGGCCGTACTGGTCTTTATTGTAGTAGTAACTGTGGACGGGGATCTGCTGCTTGTACCAGTGGATGACCACGGCTCCCGTGGGCTTGAAACTGCAGGGCAGCACGCAGTCTTCATAGAACAGACACGTTACGTGTGCATCTAGAGCGAGACCAGCACATGTAAAACCTCTAAATTTGACAAAAAAATCAGTTGAAAGATAAACAACTAGTTATGTAGTTTCTCATGTACTATAATTGCAATGTAAAGTTCAATATTGCTTTGTTTGCAAAAAATACAGGCCTATATTTGTACTCTCAGTCTGGGTGGCTTGGTTTAAATTTCCTTTATGCCTAACAATGGCAAATTAACATTTGCACGTAAAGATTTATTATTTAACCTGTTGTTTTGTTCAAATGGCCTGTTTTCCTACAATCTATTTTTCCTACAATTTAAATTGCTATTTACTTGTAGGCTGCTTATTCCTCATAAATGAATCACAGATTGTTCTCTTTCACAAGGGTCATTAATCTGAGACTAATGGAGTTTCCTACAAGTGTTGCTTTGATCCATTTACTGAGCCAACAGCTACGGCTGAACAACTTAAAATGACAGAGGTGTAAAACCAAAAGAAAAAAAAAAAGACAAAACTCAAATAAAATAAAATAAATCACAAATTCTTCACTTACCTCAATCTTATTACATGTACAAATAATTGAATCTTATATTTGAATTTTTTATTTCATAAACAATTCTATTATATATTACAGATTAAAAAACATTTTCTCTGGTGAAAATCACCTTGTGCGTTAACAAATTGTATACATTAACACAACTAAAACATTAAAAAGCATGTAGAGACTTTTTATATTTTATTCATATTTATTTTATATAATATAAATAAATATATGCAGTTTACATAAATTTGTTTTATGTATTTTTATATTTATTTTATACGATTTTTATTCATTTTATATTTCAAGAAAACACAACTAAAATATTAAAAAGCATGGAGACAGGGATGGTCATTTTTCTTTCTTTTTCCCATTACATCTCACACTGAGAAGTATCAAAAGTGAGCATGTGTGTGGGTGTGTCTGTGGCCTTACCTTTAGTAATGATGATACTAGATACCCAACTCCTAAGAAAAAGCACAAATGCAGCACACAGACGCAGCAGTTCCATGACAGTCAGAATATGCCACACGTTCTGGTCAATTTCCTGAGATGCCACGATCTGTCTCTCTGTGCAAGTGCATGTGTGTGCGCGTGAGAAAGGGGGAGAGAAAGACCCTTGTGGACATATCAATTAAACCGGTGAATGGTTAACCAGCTGGTGCATGAGTGGACATAAAGTGACCAGAACTGGTCTGACCATGTAACAGGTACAGTTAAGAAGAGGGTGAAGAAAAAATAACAAACCAGTGAATTTAAACCTTAAAGTGGTCTGTGCATGCATATGTCATGTTGGGGTTACTTAAGTCCTTAATAAGATGATAATTATTAAAAACACTACCATTCAAAACATTGGGGTTGGTAAGATATTTTAATGTTAGGTCTCTTATCCTCACTCAGTCTGCATTTATTTTAACAAAAATACTGTGTAATATTGTGAAATATTACTACAATAATATTCAGTTGATATATTTTAAAATGTAACTTATTCCTGTGATGGCAAAGCTTTTTCAGCAGCCATTACTCCAGTCTTCAGTGTCACATGATCCTTCAGAAATCATTGTAATTCATTTTGAAGATATATATCTATCTTACTGACCCCAAACATTTGAGCAGTAGTGTAATAATTACTAATTATATTGCAAAAACAACCAGTTTGAGGTTTATGGAATTTAAAAAATATTTTTAAAAAATTAACTTTTTTTCAGAATAAATTATGGAAAAATATTTAATCAAAGTACCATTTAAAAAATACATCAAACATTTTCTTATGTTATTTTCCTGGATGACAAATTTTCTCACAAACAAATCAGACTGCACAGAAATAAAGTCCCATTAATTGGTCTTCCATCTTGTTTCATACTGGTTTCCCTCTCATAATATTCTTCTTTCTTCTCTCCATGGCTAACTGTGAGAAGCTGAAGGCTGTGTCGTCAGTTTACTTCCGGCTTGTGGCTCTTCTGATGTTTTGTCTATGAAAGACAAAATGAAAACAGTCAGTTGCAATTGCAAATTTACGTTTGAAAAATGTACACAGAATTTACATGGCTGGGATCTTATATGATGTGTTCCCTTATTAATTATGAAAAACACAAGACGACTAAACTATACCTGGGTTCATGCTTTGCATTTCTGCATCCTCTTGAGCACTTTCTTGATTTCTTTTTGATTTTGCTGCACACATAAACAAAATTTTCATTTTTGGGTGAACCACCGTATCCCTTTAACAATAAACACTATTATGCAGATGAATTATTATGGATTGAGTTCTCTTCACATTATTACCTCTGTATCTTTTTATAACTAAAGTGAGCGCAAGAGCAGCGATTAACCCTGCGACGATACCCAACATCCACAGATTATATTTAACAAAATCTACAGAGAAAAAGAGAACAGAAGTGTTAAATCAACACAGATGTTGCTGTTAAAAAGTAAACTGCCACAATGTTTTGGCAGGAAGTGAGTTCAAGGTTTGGTGCAACATGAGTTCATGGATCAGTGGATACCTTTCTCCTGCCCGGCGGCTATAATAACAACATGGCTCTGTATCAGATGCCGTGTCTCTGCTCCTGAGAAGGCACATGTGTAGATTCCAGAATGTTCTGAGCCAACAGGGTTCTCCACGGTTAGTGAAACATCCCCCTTCAATGCATTGTCCTCCTCTAGTTCTGCATTATCCCAGAAGCTTCTGGATTTATCAGCCCAGCTGTCATACGTGAGGATATCTGTGGTTTTGTTTGCGGTCGTAAAAGTCCAGACGAGAGAGAAGGACTGAAGTTTCTTGGGAGCTTTACATGGAATAATCAGGTCTTTCCCTTCAGAGCTGGTAATGTCTGTGAGAAAACATTGGTATTATCACCTTTAAATCATATTGGATCTAAAAGCATATATCACTTTTGCACATTATAATGTGATCAAGTTTTACCTTGCAGCTGTAATGAAGCGCTCCGTGTGTGCGTTCCATATTTAGAGGTGATGTTACACACATAAATATAATCAAGGCTGTTGTTCTGCTGTTTTAGGATGCTCTCCACTGTAAAGAGGCCCTTTCCGCCAGGAGTAATGCGGGTGATAGGCTGCAGGGCAGCAGGACTTAACTTGGGTTCTGTGCTCCACTGCACCACCGGTGCTGGATAGACGTCTTTAGTAGAGCACTGAATCAGCCCAGAGGGATTGATGTCAATGAAGACTGTCCTGATGGGAGCTGGAAGGCATCAAATGAAAAATAAATAAATGTTACAAAATAGGCCTAAAGAAAAAATCTTTTAAGAAGTAATAATTAAAAAAAATGTAAAATATATAAATTTAATTTGAAAAAAAAAACGATTTAAATAAATTAATCATTTTAAAAAGAATCAGTTACAATTCAGCCAATGTCAGATCAGAGTTGGCCATTAACTATTTCCTATTTTTATCGGCTTTTATTAGCCCAAGACTGCTAATCAACTTGTTACTTTATATGAAGAAACTGACAAAAATACCTAACAGATATCCTTCTAAAAAGAAAATCAGTGCAGATTTTGTTTTTCTGTGCTTCAGATAAAGCAACTGCCAGCTAACTGAATAAAAGCTAAAAACCAATTCGCAATTCAGCAACAAATGATAAAAGATAGCCTACATTAGCCTAATATTTTAAAGACGATTCAGATTGTGAGTGAACTGCCCCATGAATCAAAAAAAAAAAAGAAAAAGTCGTTTAAATGAATGAATCGATGACTCCCTCATTACACAGAAAGACTCGGCAGTCGGCACCTACTCTAACAAATCATAGAACGAATCTGAATGAATCTATTTAGTGAACTGATTCACAACATAAAAATGAGTGGGATGAATCAAAATCTTTAACTGCTACTACATTTACAATTAGTCATTTTGCAGACGCTTTTATCCAAAGCGACTTACAAAGCCATTCATCTTGAAGAGGCAATCAGACCGAGGAAGTGCTCGTAACACCAAGTCTCAGGCATTGTTCAAATAAGTACAAGCTAGCAAGGGAAGGAATAAATAAAGAGAAAGGTTTTTTTTTTTAGGATGAAGTCAAGTAGTGTCGAAAGAGATGAGTTTTCAGTTGTTGCTTGAAGATTGACAGGGATCTAGCATTCTGGATAGGGGTGGGAAGATCATTCCACCAGCCAGGAGCGGTGAATGAGAATGTTCTGGAGAGTGATTTTGAGCCTCTCTGTGATGGTATCACGAGGCGTCGCTCACTAGCAGATCTCAGACTTCTGGAGGGGATATAGATTTGTAATAGTGAGAGGAAGTAGGCGGGTACTGAGCCTGTGGTTGATCTATATGCAAACATCAGTGTCTTGTAGGACTGCAACTAACGATTATTTTGATAATCGATTAGTTGGCCGGTTATTTTTTCGATTAATCAGATTTTTTTAAAAAGATCTAAATTTTCTTCTTTTATTTTATTGACAAAAACACTTCCACATTCTGCCCAATGTCCTTCAAACAAACGTGCCAACTGAATGCTATGAAAACATACAGTGCTTAATTTATTAGACTACCTGTCATAATAAAGAGAAAACACAAATATTTTAGGAATCTGTCAAAGAATTGTTTAAACCTAAAAATGTTATTGTCATTTACTGGGCAAATAACAAACTGAAAAAACTAAATTTTTATTCACATAAAAAAATGGCCTCCTGCCTTTCATAACAGCATGCATTCTTGCTGGCATTATTTAGCTACTTTTTGACTGTAATTGAGTATCTGAAAAAAATCTTTCATAGATCTTCATTCTTTCATAGATAACAGAAATAATTATATTATAGCATTAGAAATAGCCTACTGTTACTAAAGGCCTTACGCATATTGGAGAACTAACCAATACAGATAGCTAAAAAATGATTTTAGTAAACACCAATACTGTTAGTTTAGAGCAGCAGTGGCACAAAGCTTACATTATTTGTTATAAACCTTAAATACATTTGTTTTAATAAATTTGTTAAGCACTGTATATAGACCTATAGTTTAAATCTCTTCATCAAAATTTAAGATAATAATACAGATAAAAAAGATGAATAAATACACAAACTCAGTGTTAACCAACTTTTTGATCACAGTCACATTTACTGTAATTTCTTTATCCTGTAAAAGGCGGCTATGAAGCAACTGATATTTATATTCAGACAACTATACGCGGTTATCCCTTTACAGTTCCTATACTCTCATAAAATACGTGCATTACATGTTGACTTTTAAACCTTAATTTAATGTTCAACAACAGATATTTCAGCACAATGAATGTTTTTGCGCTGAATATTAATCCCTCTGACGCGCGTTCACGCGTCCGCCGCGCTCGCGCTCATTCAGTAAAGATTTAAACTTAACACAGACTGTAAGGACGGAACTTTATGCAAAAATGTAAATGCTCGCGTGAATTTATGACATTTACAGACAAGGATATGACCGTAAACTAAACGTTTTTGCGCTGAGGACGCACACGCATCTGTCAAAGCGCCTGACAGGGCCGCTAATGTATTAACTTAAAGCTTAAAATAAAGAATTCTCATGTTTTGTGCAGCTTGGATCACATACTTCTCCCGCAGCATCTCATTCTGTTTCCTCCACTGTTTTAGATGCATTTTGGCCACAGAAATGCGTTATTCAGTGCTGTAACGTTAATTTGACGCGACCGGCTGAAGTTGGACTTGCACTGTGGGCAGACCCGACTAATCGATAATGAGAATCGTTGTCGATTATTTTCATTATCGATAATAATCGATTTTATCGATTAGTTGTTGCAGCCCTAGTGTCTTGAACTTGATGTGAGCTGCAACTGGTAGCCAGTGCAAGGAGATAAAGAGAGGTGTAACTCTTTTGGGCTCATTGAAGACCAGTCGTGCTGCTGCATTCTGAATCATTTGTAGAGGTTTGATTGTGTTTGATGGAAGTCCAGCCAGAAGAGCATGCAGTAGTCCAGCCTAGAAATGACAAGGGCCTGGACAAGAAGTTGTGCAGCATGCTCTGTCAGAAAGGGCCTGATCTTTCTGATGTTGTGTAGTGCAAAACTTCAAGATCGAGCAGTCTTTGCGATGTGCTCTTTGAAGGTCAGCTGGTCATCAAAGATTACACCAAGATTTCTGACCGAAGTTGACGGGGTAATTGTTGATGAACCTAACTGAATCGTGAAGTCATTCTGTAGAGTTGGAGTGGCAGGGAAGACAAGAAGCTCAGTCTTTGCCAGGTTGAGCTGTAGGTGATGTTCTTTCATCCATGCCGAGATGTCCACCAGGCAGCCTGAGATCCGTGCAGCTACCGTTGGATAATCTGGTTGAAAAGAGAGATAGAGCTGTGTGTCATCAGCGTAGCAATGGTAGGAGAAGCCATGCGCCTGTATGATGGGACCCAGTGATGAAGTGTATTTGGAGAAGAGGAGGGGTCCAAGAACCGATCCCTGAGGAACTCCAGTGACCAGTTGATGTGCTTTGAATATCTCCCCTCCCCAGGCCACCCTGAAAGACCTACCCGTGAGATAGGATTCAAACCAGCGAAGTGGTACTAATCACAAATAATACATTTAAAATAAATCAAAGTATTCCAGCTGCAAGAGAAACAAACCTTCTACTGTTGCAACAACATACGTCACAGTTACATTGTTGACCACACATTTGTAGCGTCCTTTACTCCTCGTTTCTACTTGTTTCACAAGCAGTGACGCGTTTCCCTCAGAGACGCTGTCGCTGAACAGAGACATGTTGCCATGGTTGAACCTCTGTCCCGCCTGCTGTAAACTGAGTATGAGCGCCCCCTGCTGGTACCACTGGATGTTCACATCACCATTAGCGGGCGTGAAAGAGCAGGGAAGAATACAGTCCATAGAGAAGATGCAGGTCACACGAACCTCTGTCAATCAACAAAAAAGAAAATTTATTTATAGACCTTAGTCAGGTCAGGTTATAACTTTTAAGTTTTTTTTAAAAAAAATAAACCAATGCCATGCATTAGCATTATATAACAAAACACTGAATAAAACAACATTTGCAAACAAATTATTTTAGTTACGTAATCTCCTCTCAAGTTTTGTGGTCTAATGCAATGTTCATACACTGAGATGCCAGCAAATTTGCTATTTAAAAACCATAAGCCCCTTAGTACTGAAACGCTTTCTTTTTCAACAATTTAAAGACTTTGCTGATAATACATAGCTGGATTGATAGGTTTGTCATCAGTGTTGATTACTAACTTTCAGGGGCAGTTGCTAAAAGCAGATAGATTTGTAAATCTAGTAACAAAATTGCTAAGTTGGCAACATTGTTTGTCATATGCATATCTCTACCCCCAGTTTCCAAACCACATGCTGCGCAGGTGTGCATGTGTACAAAACATACATATATACACACACCAGTATGTAGGCTTCCTTTTTCTCAGAAAAAGTGAGTTCTGCTGCCCTTATTTGCTGTCAGGCCTTTTCTGTGAGTGATTACAATTGTGTGTTCACCCATAACATCACTCTAAGAGGACATTTATCAGTAATGACCACTTATGACTGTGATTGTTTAGTGTTCAACACATTCACCTTATCAGAAGATTGTTTGGCTATAAATACAAATAAATAGAGCAGCGGCAGAGTGCATGACGGCGTTGACCTTTATGTTGTGACACGGTCGTGGCTTTGCATTGCGAGTGTAAGATTGTACCAGACTATATCTTTATCTATAAATTAAACGTCATTGATCGCATCTTTATGTGTGCCAAAATCCTCAATGCAACAGTTGTGGTTTTTCTACGGTTTCTTATCTTATCTTGATGTCTTGCAAGCAACACTTTCCTTTGTGCTAAGTGTCTAGTCTATATCTATTATAGAGAGTCCTTAGAGAGGTCTTGGCTTGTCGAAAAATTCAGAGTGACTGTGTAAGTTACAAATGACGGGCCAGAGTGCATTCTAGCAGACTCCCTCATCTCCTTCAGTCGCAGACTCTATAACAAGGAGGGGCTCAAAAACCCATTAGCTGAAATTCTGCCTCCACTTCAGATCTAAGAGTAGCATCCACTTTAATTACGTAATAAGGTATATTTATAACGAGCATTCATCTTTCCTGGCATCCTTTCAGTCTGGCTGATGATCTGTTGCTGGAATAATTCATATGTGAAACTGGCAGGTTCAGAAACAAAAATAAATAAACAGTAAAAAGATAATATTACATTAATAATAATAATAATAATAATAATAATAATAATTATATATATATTATATATGTGTGTGTGTGTGTGTGTGTGTGTGTGTATTTTTTGCTTGATTTCTTGTTATTGTTAACTAAAAAAAAAAAAAAAATCTATTACAATTTTGGTAACTGAAATAAAGTTCAACAACATCGTTTGCACCGCGCTCTTCCGTTCCTTGATCTTTTTATTTTGGTTCGTCAATCTGTTAAGTTACTTAGTATAGGAAATTATGATCCGCACTCACGAGAACTGTCTTCTTTTACGTTTTATTTAACAATCATCACCAATGGAAGAAGACACAAACGTTTCGGCTCAAAGCCTTCCTCAGTGTGTAAAGCAATTCAATCCCTCCACCCACTTTTCAAATCACTAATTATGTTGACGTCATCATTCATTAGCCAACTAAAATCATTAGATCATTTTCATTTAAATACTGGACAATTTTCATGTATAAATCCACACAACACAAAATATCACATCCACTAATACGTCGCACACTCCGTGACTAAAACAAGAATTATCTTGGGTCTCATATTTATCACTATTATACAAACCTACAGTTCAAATAAACAATCATCAATATCTGCTCCACCAATTAACTTTAAATTGTATAACAATGGAAACTTCAATAATTCAAAACATCAGAAATACATCGTCATAGACAATCATTGTTTTTCACACTGTTAATACTCAATTTATTATATAAAATATTAAAGATGAATTCAACCAATTATAATTCATTAAAAGGAAAACAAATATTAATATAACATGAATATTACATGAAAAACTTAAGAATTATAAATCTTGCCTGAAATGCATAAATTTTCTAAAACTACTAAAACTGATGTAAAAATAAATACAAACATTTGGGGGAAAAACAATAAAAATAAAAAAGCACAAAAAAATTAATAAAAATTCAAATGGAAACTGAAAATATAAAAAAGCTCGTTCAAAATATCAATAAATACTATAATATTTTATAAATAATACTAAAATAACACTACTTAATATATACTGAACCTACATAATAATTTATGACATCTAAAGCAATCATGATGGGTAACTAAAATAACTAAAATTTGTTTCACTTTGAGCACTGGAAAGAATTCCTAAGGAGGAACTACCTAATAACTAGAAAACAGATGTCTGTGGATGAACTTGCCAACATTCATACTTTATTCCATCCACTTCAATTACATAAGGTATATTCATAACGTACTGCAAGTCTTTCCTGGCATCTTTTCAGCCTGGCAACTGTGACGTATATACAAACATGAATTGATAAAAAGTGGCCTAGCTGAAAGTGGCAGGTACTGACATCAAAGCAGATTGAGAGCAAAAAGTAAAATAAATCACTCAGATGAGTGATTCAGAACTATGAATTGCTTGATTTGAGTTAGGGAAGTGGTATTCTTAAAATTAAAAAAATGAGCAAAAAGTTTTCACTTTCAGAAAAAAATTTCAAAAATCACAATAAAAGTTCATCTTACCTGGAATCTTACACGCCACTAAGGAAAAAATCCATAAAACAACACAAGCGCCATAGTGGGTCCTTGACATTCTCCCTCACAACAATATATTAAAGCAAAGTAAGAGGTGTGGGACTAAACGAGAAGAGTAGACTGCTGAGAAGATGAGACTCTTCAAAGAGTCTCTCTCAGGAACGAAATCAGACCCTGTTCTCTTTACTGCTTCACAGACAGGCAAAAGAAAAAAAAAAAGAAAAAAAAGTAGCTGCTCCTGGATCCCCCTGAATGAGAGTCTTTGTGAATATAAAAATAAAAAGAGAAAGTAAATAGATAAAGTTCCTCAGGTGACGTTTGAATATTGGCTCTGCTGTGCTGTGAACTTGCTGTGGGTCTGAATGACAGAGAAGGAGCGAGCGAGCAAGCGAGAGAGAGAGAGAGCGAGAGAGAGAGAGAGAGAGAGAGAGAGAGAGAGAGAGAGAGAGAGAGAGAGAGAGAGAGAGAGAGAGAGTGGGTAGACAGGTTTCCACGCCTCTTTCATAGATCATGAGTCACTAAATGGCAGCTGAAACCCTTTAACGCCTACCATGTACTCCGGCTACTTTACGATAACCTTCCCACGTCCCTCCAGGCCAGCCTTTCTGAAGCTCTAGGGCTTTTATCACCACCTTGCTCTTTGTTGAGGGTTTGCTAAATATATACAAGCTTCAAACGTCCTTGCAACCTTCTTGCCCAATTTGCTAAAGAATGTGGTAAGCATGTGTATTTAACTAGTGGTGGATTTCAATAACCCTGATGGTTAGTAAAGGTTCTTATGACATCAGAACCTGAAACAGTCGTTTCCTTCCTGAAAGGAGCCCTATAGATGGCCCAGTACATTTTTCTGCTTGACATTCCACACTCAGCTCCATTTGACAGATGCATAAAGCTTAGAAGGAGTTTAAACTTGCAGAATTTAC
This sequence comes from Spinibarbus caldwelli, assembly GCA_039654775.1. NCBI lineage: Eukaryota > Metazoa > Chordata > Actinopteri > Cypriniformes > Cyprinidae > Spinibarbus > Spinibarbus caldwelli. Next base: position 9,068,056 of record CM077267.1, read on the forward strand.
AGACTTTGACAGGTGCAAGTTGTCATACCATCCTTACAGGTTCGCCAAATGCACAGACTTGAGATGTGAGGAAGTGCTTTACTTGCCTGAGCTGATCGAGTGCCTGCAGGCTGCAGCAGAAGTGTGGTCAACGTGTTTGATGACATGGCAGTAAATACATTCCTCTTGTCCTCAATCACACTTGACACAAATGTGATTTGGTTTTCATATCCAGTCTTTAGGAATGACTGTTTGCAATGTCATTTTGCAACTGATGCAGTCCGATCCATTTGTTCATACAGTCGTTGTTAATATCAAGTTTAAAGGTAATGACGTATGCTCTATCTGTCTATATCTATCTATTTTTATGATAGACTGTATGGCCTTAAACTCGACGCTTTTAAAACTACTTCAAACTTTCTGATTACACTTTGTATGATGTTTACGTATGTTTTGCATCCTAAATAAAAAAAAAAAAATGCGGATATGCAAATAAAGAAATGTTTATGTTTCAATAATATTTGTCAAACCTGACCACAATGGTCTCATGCATTTTGCCTTTGTGTAGATTCAAATATTAATTTTTCTGGTTGGTTTAGATAATGCAGCTCTTTGAATCCTTAAATCCGCCATATTGAGCGTTGTGATTTCCAGTGTTGGCAAGTCTGAGGTTTTCCCACGGAATGGGGCTACTTTAACGCTGTTGCCGCAGGTTGTTTTTCATGTCCATGAGTTGAACCGTACGGTGACCGGGAGGTGACATGTTCGGTTCACTTAGTTTTGTCGTGGCCTCGACTTAATAACTCGTGGGAACATGATAATATGTCGTGGCCACAAGATATTAATTTGTGGGAACGTCATATTAACTCGTGGGAACGTGATATTAGGCTATGTCGTGGCCACGAGATCATTTTGTAGAAGTAACGACATCCTTATGTCGTGGCCACGAGATGCTGTGTTGAGGGAAGGACATCCATTTCTCGTGGCCACGACTTCTTATTGCACTACACTCTTTATATCTGCACAGTTTTCGTTTTGTTAAGCTCTTTTTGCACTACACTCATATCTGCACAGTTTTGTTTAGTTTTGTTTATTTAACCGATTTGCATTTCATCTGCCATGTGCCTTATGCCACTTAATCTAACTCTTTTCTACAATGTCCTTATTTGTATATCTGTATAGTTTGTTTTTATATTTTAAACTGTATTTATTTGCATTCTACGTCTACTGTTAGTGTTTTATTGTTAACTGTATGCACCATGGGTCTGAGAGTCACGCAATTTCAATTCTCTGTATGTATGTGCTGTACATGTGGCAGAATTGACAATAAAGCAGACTTTGACTTATGTTGAGGGAACGACATATTTTTCTTGTGGCCATGAGTTTAAGTAAACAAACCTGCATGACCATAGCAACCTAGGATTATCAGAGATGGATAAAACATTTTTATTAACATTAAACATTTAATTTAATATTTGTATATTATTATTATTATTATTATTATTATTATTATTATTATTATTACTACTACTACTACTACTACTACTACATTAACTTATTAGGGCTATAATTTTATATTTACTGTTAGGCTATATACCTAGTTAACATTTTCTATAATTATGCTATTATTTGCTAGCCTACCACATATTTTGCAAATACTGTAAACCATAGATATATATACGTAGATGCCTCATTAGCAACTGTTTATATGGGCTGCTATACGTAAGCCGTCCGCCATATTTTAGCGGTCTTGACTTGACGTCATTTACCATAGTAATCACTGAATATTCGAAAGATGCCACAATCCTGCACAGCCGATGGTCTGCGAAACCAACGGCTCTATGCGAACCTGCAGTATGGTGAATGACGTCAAGTAGACCATTCCAAGATGGCGGCCGCGTCTACCTGCTTGGAGAGGTCGAATGGGGCGTCTATACATGTCTATGCTGTAAACGCCTGACAATTATGCTAATAAAGTTAAACGAAACTAAGTGAATAATTTATAATTATGGTCTATTAATTAGCGGAAATAAAATTAAATGTTAAATTTAAACTGCATTCCAGTAAAAATTCCAGTCAGCATAATCAAAGCTTTGGGATGTCGAGCATTTACAGTAAGCTATTATTTACAAAAGTATTCAGAAAGTTAAGTAAAGAGATCGAAATGAAGGGAAACAAACAAATATAAACGAATATAAAAATATAACCAATAATAATAGGCTAATTATAACAACAACAACAACAACAACAACAACAATAATAATAATAATAATAATAATAATATACAGATATTACGGGAAAAAGACGATCAGTTAATGGACTTACAAGACTGTGGGATGGATAAGAATGTTTTCTTGTAGGCCTATTTTATTTTATGCACTTTATGTAACACTTATTCATGATAAACTTCATTTGAATGCTGACTATCACACGTAATACAGTCCGGTAGCCAAGGCCTATGGTTAATATAATCATTTAATAATGTAATAATTTCTATAATAATTAATATAATAATTTCTTAATTCATAATAAAATAGTAATGAATCCATCTCTGATAATCCTGGGTTGCTATGGTCACGCAGGTTTGTTTACGCATTAAACTCGTGGCCATGAGAAAAATATGTTGTTTCCTCAATATAAGAAGTCGTGGCCACGAGAAATGGATGTCGTTCCCTCAACATAGCATCGCGTGGCCATGACATAATATTACGTTCACACGAGTTAATATGACGTTCCCACAAATTAATAACTTGTGGCCACGACATATCACGTTCCCACAAGTTATGTCGTGGCCACAACAAAACTAAGTGAACCCAACATGTCACCTCCCGGTCACCATAGAAGCGATCCCAATAATGTGATATTTAGCCCCTGGAATGCGAATTTTACCAGGGTAACTCCGTCAGACAAAAACACACTTGTATTTTACCCCCCAGAACGTGATTTTTACCGGTGGATCCCCGTTCGAAACGCTATTGGGCTAGTTTTGGGCTAGTATTTAGTAGCAATTTGGCGGGTTTTGTTGGTACCTGGCAACCCTGGTGATCTCTCTCAGTAATTCTTCTGTATGTTTTTGAGACTCACAAATGCTGTGATTCATGAAGTAATCGCACCATACTGTTGTAAAAATATAAGTAGATGTGTTTTAGAAATACAGTATTCTAGGATGTCAAAATCAGATTTTGTTTTTTCTAACTTTTTTAAATGTTGTAGACTACAGACAGAAAAATAAACGATTCCTTGAAATCACAATGCAAACATTCATTTAGTGGATATTTATATTGATATATTGATAGCTATATCATCTATTTCAAAATGTGATCGCAACAGTAGGCTATTAGCTCTCCTGTCATACAGTATTTGGCCACAATGGGATATTTATGGAATTTGTGTTGATAAATTTAGATGAAGTGTGATTGTGGAAATTACCCTTTCGCTATGATTGTGAAGCAGCTTTTTATATCCTTATAATAATGATGTGAATATGGAAGGATGATCCTGGTTGAGTGTAAAAGAGCAGCTTCCTCTAGATGCACCAAGGCACGTGCTCGTCTCCCTCAGATGCCAGCACTCTTCTGTTCCCTCAGTCAGACTCTAATCCTGGATTAGAGGAGCATGTTACTGCTCTAGGATTACTCTTCTGCTGGCTGCAATTTTATTATTGATTGTGTGCCACTGTGTTTCATCAGATATTCGATTCAAATACGGTTTATTTACTTTTATATACAGGTGCATCTCAATAAATTAGAATGTCGTTGAAAAGTTCATTTATTTCAGTAATTCAACTCAAATTGTGAAACTCATGTATTAAATAAATTCAATGCACACAGACTGAAGTAGTTTAAGTCTTTGGTTCTTTTAATTGTGATGATTTTGGCTCACATTTAACAAAAACCCACCAATTCACTATCTCAACAAATTAGAATATGGTGACATGCCAATCAGCTAATCAACTCAAAACACCTGCAAAGGTTTCCTGAGCCTTCAAAATGGTCTCTCAGTTTGGTTCACTAGGCTATACAATCATGGGGAAGACTGCTGATCTGACAGTTGTCCAGAAGATAATCATTGACACCCTTCACAAGGAGGGTAAGCCACAAACATTCATTGCCAAAGCAGGCTGTTCACAGAGTGCTGTATCCAAGCATGTTAACAGAAAGTTGAGTGGAAGGAAAAAGTGTGGAAGAAAAAGATGCACAACCAACCGAGAGAACTGCAGCCTTATGAGGATTGTCAAGCAAAATCGATTCAAGAATTTGGGTGAACTTCACAAGGAATGGACTGAGGCTGGGGTCAAGGCATCAAGAGCCACCACCATCAAGTTGCTTGAAGTCCAGTGTTAAGTTTCCACAGTCTGTGATGATTTGGTGTGCAATGTCATCTGCTGGTGTTGGTCCATTGTGTTTTTTGAAAACCAAAGTCACTGCACCCGTTTACCAAGAAATTTTGGAGCACTTCATGCTTCCTTTTGCTGACCAGCTTTTTAAAGATGCTGATTTCATTTTCCAGCAGGATTTGGCACCTGCCCACACTGCCAAAAACACCAAAAGTTGGTTAAATGACCATGGTGTTGGTGTGCTTGACTGGCCAGCAAACTCACCAGACCTGAACCCCATAGAGAATCTATGGGGTATTGTCAAGAGGAAAATGAGAAACAAGAGACCAAAAAATGCAGATGAGCTGAAGGCCACTGTCAAAGAAACCTGGGCTTCCATACCACCTCAGCAGTGCCACAAACTGATCACCTCCATGCCACGCCTAATTCAGGCAGTAATTAAATCAAAAGTGGCCCCTACCAAGTATTGAGTACATATACAGTAAATGAACATACTTTCCAGAAGGCCAACAATTCACTAAAAATGTTTTGTTTTGTTTTGTTGTTTTTTTTATTGGTCTTATGAAGTATAAATATATTGCCTAGATGTCTTAGTAAGCCTCTCTTTTCATTTCCCATCCCTGTTTTGTTTCCTCTCTTTTCATCTCTCCGCCATCTCTTGCTGTTCTCCATGACTGTAATTCTCCATGAAGCGAGTTAAGATCTGTCTCACAGATTAGCCTGACGGTGGATCTACACATCAATAGCTAATAGCAGCATGACACCCATTTAGAAATGTCCCCACTGTACAGCACTTTCAAAACAACGATTAATTTTACCAGCAGAGGGCGCTACTGTAGTCATGAAGAATTTGAAGAGCGCTATTATCATCAATTATGAAAAGAGACACCGTTTTGGTTTCAAGGTATACATGCATACAAACTATGCATGTTAAAACAAAGTAATATCCTACTGTTTGTGTGCACTTTATAATAAGGCATGATAAGGTTGCGAGGTTGTTTTGTACACAGTTTTAAATATTTCTGCAACTGTCACAATCCGAAATTAATATAAGAAATAGCCTAACGAACTAAACAATTACATTTGCAGAAAGCACATACTTTGTGGTCGAAATGAGCCTAAAATGCAAAATAATAAGCCTGATTAGGGATAGGCTAGTAAAGATCCATTTCCAAAAACTTAAACATAAAATAACTTAGGCTATTTGAAAATTTGTAAGTATTTGGTTCCCAAAAAAAAAAAAATAACCAAACGGGAACCAAAAACTAACGTTAGGGGAAGGTTCTGTGTTTGCTGGGACTTTAGTTATAATACTATTTTGATCTGTTTACAATTTGCAATGGTTACAATTTACTTTCCATAGTGTGATTTTTGGTGAATTCTAGGCCTATTACTAAACTATAGAACAACAATTAAAAAACAAAAACACAAATATATTGTCCCTGTTTTTTTAATTAGTAGATAATCAATGACATTCTGACCACTGAACATTGGCAAATGCCCCCCGTTTTCATTTCAGAAATCTGGTCACCTTAGTATATTAGCTTAGATTTATTTTGTCAGAGATACATGAGCAGATCTGTTTGCTCTCTGGAGACGCGTTCAGTCTGTGCGCCTTAAAATTCCGCCGTTTAAATAGCGAATCCGCCATGGCGCGAGCGCAACTCGCTCTTAAAGGGAATGGGAGACGAGACTCTGATTGGTTTATTGCACGTTATGCCCAAAAACACATCCATTACTTATTAAGAGAATAGGGACAACCCTTTTTTCCCGTCGTTTTACTAACAAAAGTGGATTCGGAAACGCCCTAAGTGCACCTGCGCCATGCAGACCATGCGCTTAGATCGTTAAAATAAGGCCCACAAAGTCAGTTGGTCAAGCTGTCTGTCTGAGCAATGTATTCAATTTTGAAGGAAAATTTTTTTGATACTATTCCCAAAAAAGAGGGCTAGTTGCTTTTTTTAGCCAACCTGATAGTTGAGTTGGCTCTGGTTGTGATGCACCTCCCCTTCCCCTTCCCTGTGGAGTTTATAGGTTACTGAAAGATTTCAGCAGCTGCATGTAAGAAGATTAGAGAGGAATTAACGTCATTCCTTTGTCATTATAGAAATAAATTGATATTTGGTTTTAATCAGAGGGAGGGGATATAGTCAGAAGTGCAGACAAGCTTTTAGGCAGGGTGGGAAACGCAGACCTCCAGCCATATACACACTAACACACATGCACCAAAGCAGAGCTCAAAGGATTTCAAATGGGACCGTGTTACTTTTGCTGTCCAATGTGGATCTAAGTGCCCTTACTGTGTCGGAATGGGCGGCACTACGAGATGGAAAGGATGCTGGGTAAGGAACTCCAGAGAGTTAGACTGATCCCACACCGTCTCTCTATTTCTCCCCACATCGGATCTTGGAGCTCAGGACACGGTCATGAACTTTGCTCTCTCTGCACTGAGGCTGATGTGCCTGGCCTGGCTGTGGCCAGTCGCCCTGCTCAAAGGAAGCAACACACAAAACCAGCGCAGGCACAAGGACATCTACCTGGGTGAAAACACACGGCACAAACATGGAGGGTGAGGATGCTTTTGCCTGCTCCTAAATGCATTTGCAGAATGCTCTGGTAGTTGGAACTTCACTTTGTATATAATCAATCAGCTCCATTCTGTTTAATTTAAATACCTGTGTCAGCCTGTTTACACTCTTGATCTTATTTATTGTGGTCTCGGCCCTGTGGATTAATGTGCAAGGGTTTATTTGAAGTGCTGCACCGTGTTTTGACCCGCACTTTGGAGTTGTTGGATTGTGTGTGTTTGAAGGTATAATTAATTGTGGATAAAGGAACTCTGTAATTAGAGCTCATGGTTGAGCTGGGTATGTGAGGTAAACAACAAAAACAGCACTGGGTAGCAATTTTATCTTTTATTACTGATCCAGGGGGAGGTCATTCTCAGGTAACAGTAATTTTATAAATTGGATAAATAAATAAAAATTATATATATATATATATATATATATATATATATATATATATATATATAATGAATCTGGAAAATTTCTTCATATTAATACAGCACATTGTGCCCTATTTTTACAATTTTTTATGGTGTATATATATATGTATATATATATATATATATATATATATATAATGAATCTGGAAAATTTCTTCATATTAATACAGCACATTGTGCCCTATTTTTACAATTTTTTATGGTGTATATATATATGTATATATATATATATATATATATATATAATGAATCTGGAAAATTTCTTCATATTAATACAGCACATTGTGCCCTATTTTTACAATTTTTTATGGTGTATATATATATATATATATATATATATATATATATATATATATATATATATATATATATATATATACATACACACACACACAATAAAAATAACTTAACCCTAAACTTAGTCTTAAAGTGCTACATTGTTTCAATAGTATATTGGGGTTGAACAATTGAGTTTGTCATGGCCAATATAAGTGTGAACATAATATAACATGACAAAAACATATTAAAATACTGATAAGAGAAATAAGAGAAACTTACAGTCCCTGAAATATGATGTTAAAAAGGTTGAACAGAGTTAAATCTATCAAATAATGTGAATGTTTATCCTATTATTTGTATTAATAAGTCAGTGGGACTCATTTAGTACAGAACTGGCACCTGGCTGGAAGTGACCCAGGTCAAATCAAAATAGGAAGCAAAATATTTTAATAAGAGGCATATTTAGTCAGAGTTTAATTGTATTGCTGGCTTTTGATTAGAATTATAAATACATGTAAACATGTCTAAAAAGAGAGCGTTGAACTGTTTAACATTTTATGTATAATGCATTATAAAGATATTTATAATGTATGTTAAAATGCATTATAACTTTTCCTAAATAATTGTACCCCACGTTAAAATGCATTGTAATATTTGCAGATTCCTTGTAACATCAGATATTGGTTTTTTAATTGATACGGTCTAAAAGAGTAAATGATTTAAATGATACTTTCTAAAAGTGTAGCAATGAACAAATATATAGTATTATAATGTATTATAACTGTGGTTACAATTCATGAGATTATAAGGTGCATTACAAGGCATAATAATGCATTTAAAAACTTTTATAATACATTATATATAAAAGCTTTAAGTAAAGTATTACTGAAAACTGCTTTCTGGATTGCTGCACACTAAAGTCGAAATTAATTTCTCTAAACAACCCCCTCGTCTCAAATTTCTAGCTTGAGTCAGTGACCATGTATGTTATTGCTTATGTCCGTTACATTAATTTAAAAAAAAAAATCCCCATTTTGTCTCTTTTCAAACAGACGAATAGACATTAAAACGAAGAAGTCTGACAGTACCAAATCTCTGCTGATTAAATCAGAGCAGCTCTTGCGAATTGAAGATCACGACTTTGCCATGAGGCCTGGTTTTGGAGGTGAGGGAATGTTTCCTTTCAAAAGCCACTTATGAATTACTTTCAGTTGTATTCTCAAAATACATACTTGTCGCATTCATACATACTGAGCATCATGTGTTATCTTGGTTTCTTGATGGTTGATTTGAATGATATTGCCTGGGAATGCAAACTCATTCTGCACAGTTGGCACAAATACATGGTGTGACAGACAAAAACAGCACTAATACAGCACAGAGAGGCACTGCAAGGACAGCTGGGATAATTTCAGGAAATAGAGAGAGGGAAAAAAAGAGAAACAATGATGTGATTACCCAAAAATCTGCTGATGGGAATCGTGATGCGTTTTTCTGATGGAAATCACACACTTCACACTATGACAGCAATTATAATGATCACTATTATGTAAGCAGCAGGAAATTAGCATAAATGTTAGATGAAAATCTATGTAAATATATAGACCTTTTCTATACAATAATATTATACATAACAAAATCTCATTCTCGCATGCTTTTTAAACTGCTTACTTTGTATGAAACATGCTGTGCTGATGTAGAGATTTCATGCATACTTGCTGCTGTTATTTGCTAGTATATGTCCATTGAGAGAACTCAAAGAACAGGGTTAAGCACTGTGTTCTGTTACATTGGCTGAACTCAAGATCAAGAGCTTTAAAAGTCACTGTGGGCCAAATGACCAGAATGTGAGACTGCTGCAGAGACTGTCAAAAATGTAGGTTAGAATGTCATATGCAATGCGTCCAAATTTAAAAAATAAATAAATATATATAAAAAAATAAAACACACTCTGAGCCAGATTGGTAGTAGTGCCAAACAGACAATACACTGAGGACAGATGTGTTTTATGCACAGTAATCTGCATTATAATCCCAGCGGCTCTCTGAGAAAGCGTAGTTAAATCTTACAGGCTAGCCAAAGGTCGCTGTTTTTAAAATAAGAACATAGAGTGGTATGCTGTTCTTTCAATCAAATAATCTTCTTGTCTGAGACGTTCTGTTCTATATGCGATTTCGGGTCCATTTAGGTGAATGTATTTGTGAAGCAACGACTCTGTAAACTATAATGATCATGTGTGGTCATAAATGTTCATGTCCATGTTATTTGTCAACTACTGTACCAATATACTGTTTAACAAGGTATTCCAGCGTTCTTTAACCGATAATATAGTATATGTCCAAAAATGGGGTTGTGCATAGTACTTTTTTTGTTATTTTGTCTGCTAATCCCTACATGTGAACACTGAGATTGAGTTTTATTTCAGTCCAGATTAGGGGAACATGATTTGTGGTGGTTCTTTGAAATCAGTGAGAGGTTGATAATCACACCGAGTCATGTGCACTGAGTTAAGTGTCTGTTTATAGGAAGCTTAACATCACTTTTCAGATTTTATCTGGTTGATGATGCAGTCGTGAGACATCTATTTGACTTTATATGTCATTTCTTTATGTTAGCCAATGATAGTCAATTAAATGTCCTTTTTTACACAATTTTTGAAGAATTATAGTAATAGAGAGTTTATTTCGTATTCTGAAAAATAATTAGCATTTTCAAAATAACTTTCTGGAATTTTTCATAGCAGTTTTAAGGTTCTGTGGTAGATTTTTAGATGCAGAGATGATTCAATAATGGATAAGAATCAGACACTTTAAATTCTTCTGTTCTACTCAGAGAGATTGCAACTGGTCTCCATGTGTTTGTTTAACATGATGCAGCTGTGAGTTGAGAGATTGAAGTGTCTACGATTCACTTGAAGAAAAACAGCCAACACAAACAGAGTGCTTAATACAGATAGACAAAACTATGATTGTTAAACATTCGTTTGTCACGTCATTCTGTTATGACAATGCAAATTGCATATAGTCCTTCTCTCACAAATATTTACTCATTTGATTTGATTACTGCCTCCACTGATGGATTTCAGTAGTAAATAGTTGGTGATTTGATAGTTTAGCATTACATATAGGCTACATTGTAAGGAATGTATTGTTTCTTCAAGATTACATTAATGATTCTTTTGAATTAGGAAGAAATATTTGGAAAACAGAAATGCAGTGCTGGCATATTGGATTCTTTCAATAATACATAATAAATCAACAAAGAACACAAATGTGGTAACATATTCTTAATTAAAAAAATAGCAGAATAGCAGGCAACGCTTTCAGAGTATTTTAGTAAGGTGTCCCGTCAGCCAGAAGGATGCACGCACAAGAACCATTAACAAAACCAAATGTCATGAAAATCAGTCGTTTATGGTATGTTTTATGGATCCGATTCTGGAGCTAAGAACCAGTTTGGGTTGTCAGACCTATAGAGGTAAGAGGTTAATCTGAACCGCAAAACTCAGATCATTTGAGTTAATAGAGAAATGTTTAAGTTTAGTATATCTGCGCACAGTTTTAGGAGAAACTGACTGAAACTCCAGCGAAGACTAGTTTTCTTAGCTGAAAAACGAGAATCGGAAGACTGTGAGGTCACCATTTAAACTCATTACTGTTTATGAGAAACAATTGAGATGTTAAAGAGATTCATTTTATTTATTATTTTATTTTATGTGATCTTCTCCCAATTCCGTTTCTTTTCCATCTGTGACACTGAGTTCAGGTTCAGCTATTCCAGTGGGCATCGATGTGCAGGTGGAGAGCATTGACAGCATTTCAGAGGTCAATATGGTGAGTGTCTGCTCTTTTATAAATTACTTTTAACCTTTAACCTGTCAGTGAGATCTGCACACCCTCAACTCCCAGTGCTAGTCACACATCAAGCTTAAATCCTCAACCATTTTAAACTATTGGATTCACAACTGAGGGCAAAGGTTAAAACAACAAAGACTATGAATGTGTGCAGAAAAGCATGCTGAATCCATAGATGTGTTCATTCGGCATATCTTTATGTACTCATTTATTTTTATATATATATATTTTTTTTTTATTTTATTTTAGTTTATTTTTCCTTATCATAAGTTGCAAATAACAAATGAAAGTATGAGAATTATGTAGTGAAAACAAATGTTTGGCAACAGTTATAATCATATATACACAAGGTGACATTCAAAGTATAAAGGAGTGGCTTATGCAAACTGACAAAGTCTTTTTCGTGTCTTTTGTGGGCATAGGACTTCACCATGACCTTGTACCTTAGGCATTACTGGCAGGACGACAGACTGGCCTTCCCTTCCAGCAATAATAAAAGCCGAACGTTTGACGCTCGTCTGGTGAAAAAGATCTGGGTGCCAGATGTCTTCTTTGTTCACTCCAAGCGCTCTTTCATTCACGACACCACCATGGAAAACATCATGCTCAGAGTCTATCCAGATGGAAACATTCTCTACAGCGTCAGGTACCGCATGAAGCCGCTTTCCTGAAACCAGATGTTTTTACAAAAGCTGTGAAACTAGCAGTTTCCCTTAGGCATTTTGCTGCGTTTTAAAATTTCATAGGAAAGGAAATAAGAGGTTTTCAGCTCTTTACTTTGAAATAAAGTTTGTCAAGGAAGGAGAGTTCACCCAAATCTAAAAATTCTGTCATCATTTACTGTCGTTCCAAACCTGTATGACTTTCTTTCTTCTGTGGAACACACAATTTGTTGCTTTAAATAAATACCACATACCACAACAATTAATAGTAACTTCAAACTTGAGGAAAAAAAGTCTTATGAAGTCATATAGTAGATTTGAGTAAGGAACAGACTGAAATTTCAGTCATTATTTAGTCATAACTTTGAGCTGATTTTATATAGTGAACCAGATGAATCAGATCGCACAGTGGACTGAATGATTTGTTCAGTGAGTTGAACTTGAGAACCAGATCAGAATGATTCATAACTGGTCTTTCCAATGAACCTGAGTTGGTTCATGAATATTACTCAACTTTTGTTTTAGGATCATGTTGCATTGGTCAACTGTTCAATGGAGGGGAGGATTATGAGTGAATAGAGATTTAAATTTTAGTCTATTCATGAACCAAAGCTATGGCTTCAGAAGATTTGAAATATGACCTACAAGCTGTATGGACTAGTTCTATGTTTTGTTTTGTTTTCTAATTGGCATCATAACTATGAACTGTCATTGTATGGAAAAATCAGTTTGAAAATTTCATCTAATGTTTTATATCAGAATCAGTGTTATTTTATTATTATTTATATACTATTAGAGATATTAATTGGCTTTGTATTTTGAACTTCTTTATTTTCAGTTTTCATTTTAGTTTATTTGTTAATCATTTTATTTTATTTATTTATTTTTCAAGTTTTCATTTATTTTTATTTCAGTTTTAGTTATTTCAGTTAGTAATTTTAGCACTTATTTAACTTATTTCAGTTACCAAAATGTTTTAATAGTTTTAGTTTAGTTAATGGCAACAACACTGAACAGAACATACATTTTTTTTGTTTCATGGGGAAAATAAAATCATACAGGTTAAAATATGTGCGAACAAATTGCCTTTGTTTACTTTAACTGACAAATGAGGTGTGGTTTTCGTTTAAATACTTCTGAACTATAGTTGGACAAGAATTCTTTCTAAGAATTATCAGCGTGCACTGCAAGTGTAGACTTGTGTGCATGGTCAGGTGTGCCAGTTCATGCGCAGGATCAGTTTTCAGTTCAATTCACCTGAATTGTTTCCTTGATTTGATGTTTTGCTAAGCACAATATCACATGTCACGATTTAAAGGGACTTTTTCAGTTTCATTGTAGGTGATTTGTTAAGGCTGTCCTGAATTGTGAATTGCAGAATCACAGTGACGGCTCTCTGCTCAATGGACTTCAGCAGGTTTCCTCTAGACACACAGAACTGCTCTCTAGAGCTGGAGAGTTGTGAGTATGACCATCTGTGTAATTAGTCCAAGCACTACGCTCTCAGTATACCTGTAAACAAATCCTAAATGTAGCCTAATGTTGTGTTTAAGGGATAGTTCACCCAAATATGACAAATTCTGTCATCATTTACTCGTATTCTATGGAGCACAAAAGAAGAAATTAATGTGACAGTAAAGCCTTGTCAAAAGATTTCTATTTTAAATTAATGTTTTGAACTTTTTATTCATCAAAGAGTCCTGAAAAAAATGTATTTCCACATTTATAATAATAATAATAATAAATATTTCTTTAGCACCATATTAGTGCTAATATGGCATATTAGTGATTAGCATAGTCATTTCTGAAGGATCATGTGACAGCAGAATCCAAACCCTAACTTTTAATGGTAGTGTATACAGTTACCAGGACCAGTTAGCTTTAAAAAGTGGTTCATATCACAAAAAATGCACATAGATTTTCAGTGAAAACACATTCTTCTTTGCATTTAGTATCATTGGCGTCAAATCTGACTAAACTTGTGTGTACATATATTCAAATTCAAATCCTAAACAAAGCTATTGTTTCTTTCAGAAGGCTTGGAATATAAGTCATGAGTCAGTTAAATACAATTAGTACAAATTGTTTTTGGTAGCCAAAATAAAGCTGAAATAAAATAAAATATAAATATTTGATTAAAAACCTAAACTTAAAAATGTAAACAAAAATGAGAAATGTTATCTTGGCACATAAATAGTAAAAGTTAAAATACTAAAAATACTAAAACTAAATTAAAAATTCATTAATCCTATTTAGAAATATATTTTTAAAAAACTAATAAAATCAAATGACAAAAATCAGAAACTTAAACTAAAAATAAAAACTTAAAGTAAAAGCTAATTCAGATATTATTAACAAATACTATAATAGTATACAAATAATACTAAATTAACAAGTTGTATGGACCACATTTCTGGTGCTTTTTGTACTAGTCACTATATTCTTTCATTGTATGTCAAAAGATCAGCGTGAACATTCTTCAAAACATTTCCTAATGTGTGAAATGGACAAAAGAACATTCTACATGATTATGATGACAATCTTCATTTTTGGGTGAACTACTCCTTTAATAGTAGAGTTTTATGTGTTTCGGGCTTGCTAGTGGTGTATACAGTGCTGGGTAGTTACTGATTACATTTAATCTGAATTACGTAATCAGATTCCAAAAATTAACTACTTGTAATTACAGTATATAACATTTGAAAATGCTCATAATCAGATTAGAGTTACTTTTTATGGATTGCATGATTACATATGTGACCCTGGAGCACAAAACCAGTCATAAGGGTCAGTTTTTTGAAATTGAGATTTATACATCATCTGAAAGCTAAATAAATAAGCTTGTTAAGATAGGACAATATTTGGCTCAGATACAACTATTTGAAAATCTGGAATTTGAGGGTGCAAAAAAATCCAAATATTGAGAAAATCGCCTTTAAAGTTGTCCAAATGAAGTTCTTAGCGATGTATATTACTAATCAAAAATTAAGTTTTGATTTATTTATGGTAGGAAATTTACTAAATATCTTCATGGAACATGATCTTTACTTAATATCCTAATGATTTTTGGCATAAAAGAAAAATAGATAATTTTGACCCATACAATGTATTTTTGGCTATTGCTACAAATATACCTGTGCTACTTAAGACTGGTTTTGTGGTCCAGGATCACATATTATTCACACAATGGAATTGAATTATTCTTAATTTATTGATTCTCCCTAAATGTTTTTTTCATCTTTTAAATTTTCCTCTCTAAAAACCTTACTGTTTCATACCATTTAGCTTTGATTATATTCACAAATAAAATATTTCTATTTTTAGTGTTCAAGGGTTTAAATAATTTGTATTTTACATTTTTATGATTTGAACTGGAGTTCTTACATTATTCCCAGTTTGGGAAACCCTGGTTTAATGTAATGTTTAATGCATTTTATAATGTTTATATCAAATAATAGAATATATTTCTCTTTTTCACTTTTTTTTTTTTTATCAGTATGGTACGTTTGATGGTAAGTTTAAAACAAGTTTCAAAAAAGTAATCTAAAAGTAATCTAAAAAGTAGTCAAAATACATTACCTAAAATGAGTAACTTAGATAACTACAATTTTCATTATGTAATCTGTAATCAGTAACGGATTACAATTTGTAAGTAATCTACCCAGCTCTGATCATATAACCCTTTTTTAGTTTTGGTAGTTTTTACCAACAACTACTACTAACAGACATATTTAATCTGATTCATACAGCTTCATTGTTGCAGATATAAAATAATTGCACAGATGAACTGGTACAAAGTTGCATATCTCTGTGTCTTTCACCCATGACACATAGAATTACATGGGCCTCAGCTTCAGAGGAGAGATGACGGATCTGGTTTTGAATGCTCGGTGTTCTCTCCTCTGAGGAGTGCCGCCCATGTATCTTCAAAGAGAGTTTGCTGTCTCACACCTCCCCACTCCCTTTCCCACGTTTTATTTTTTGCTCTCTTGAAGACGCTTACAATGAGAACGACCTCATGCTCTATTGGAAGAATGGGAACGATTCATTAAGGACTGACGAGATTGCACTCTCGCAGTTTTTTATTGAAGAATTCCACCCTTCCTTCGGGCTAGCCTTCTACAGCAGCACCGGTATGTGTGCTTCACTTCCTCCTGCATGCTTTTATTACCGTACTACCATGTGCTTTACCACAGCGAACCAACAGAGAGTCCGGAAAATGAGATTTCCCAGCATTCTTGACTGACACGCTTGGATATATGGAGTGGTTTTCTTTACTCTGATTTCTTGGGTCATTCTCAGGAAACCTGTTACCCCATATCTTAGATATTTCTTTATATGTGGGAAAATTACTAGTTGTTACTAAATTTGAGCTTTAAATGTTTACATTTTAATTCTAAAATTAGTAAGAATTAACATTTTGAAAGAATTAAAAAGTAAATTCATTTTTGGTTTGCCATGTTATAAACGTGCACAACTTTTCTTTTTTCTTTTTTTTTTGAAGAAATTATTACTTTTATTTAGCAAAGATGCATTAAATTAATCAGAAGTGACAGCAAAGACATTTACATTGTTAAAAAAATTCAAATAAATGCTGTTAATCAAAGAATCCTAAAATAAATGGTAATTAATATTAAGCTTAATATTAAAGCAATGGCACAAAAATATTTTCAACACTGAAAAGATTTTATTTTATTTATTTATTTATTTTTGTGCAGCAAATCAGCATATTAGAAAGATTTCTGAAGGATCATTTGACACTGAAGACTGAAGTAATGATGCTGAAAATTCAGCTTTGCCATCACAGGAATAAATTACATTTGAAAATATATTAAAATAGAAAACAGTCTTTTTAAATAGCAATAATATTTTGCAATATTACTGTTGTTACTGTATTTTTCAGAAAATAAATGCAGCCTTGGTGAGCAGAAGACTTGGTTCAAAAACATTTAAAAATGACCCCAACTTTTGAACTGTATGTTGAAAAATAATAATAAAATGCAAAAATAATAATAACCCATGATATTTCCCTTGCTCAACTAGGTTTTGTGCCAACCCTGTTTCCATAAAAATGTTTTGGGTTGAGTGTTATGGTTGAAGATCAGTGCCAATATTTCATAAAAAATGCATAAAGAAAAAGAAAAAATGCACAAATAAAAAAGCATGAATTTATATATATATACAGTGCCTTGTGAAAGTATTCAAACCCCTTCATTTTTTTTCATGGCTTGTTATGTTGCAGCCTTATGTTAAACTGCTTTAAATTATTTTTTCCCACATCAATCTACACTCCATACGCCGTAATGGCAAAGCAAAAACAGAACTGTTGCAACTTTGTAAATTTATAAAAAATAAAAAAAACTGAAATAAGTACATTGCATAAGTATTCAAACCTTAACTCAGTACTTAGCTGGATCACCTTTACAGCCTCAAGTATTTTTGGGTATGATGCAACAAGCTTTGCACATCAGCATTTGGCCATTATCTGCCATACTTCATCTCACCTGTTCACCTCTCAAGCTTTGTCAGGTTTGATGGTAGCAGACACACATTTTCAGGTTTCTCCAGAAATATTTGATTGGGTTCAAGCTCAGGCTCTGGCTGGTCCACTCAATGACATTCACAGAGTTGTCTATAAGCCACTCTTGATGTGTGCTTAGGTTCATTGTCCTGTTGGAAGGTGAACCTTCTGCCCAGTCTGAGGTTCTGAATGCTCTGGACTGGGTTTTCATTAAGGCTATCTCAGTATTTTGGTGCATTGAGCTTTTCTTCTACTCTGATGAGTCCCTCAGTCCCTGCCGCTGAAAAACAGCCCCACAGCATGAGGCCGCTACCACCACACTTTACTTTTGGGATGGTACTCTGCAGGTGATGAGCAGAGCTGGTTTCCTTCAAACATAATGCTTGGGATTGAGGATCATCAGACCAGAGAATCTTGTTTCTCACAGTCTGAGGGTCCTTTAGGTGTTTTTTTGCAAATTCCAAGTGTGTTTTCATGTGTCTTCACTGAAGAGAGGATTGAGTCTTGCCACGTGACTATAAAGCCCAGATCAGTGGAGTGTTGCAGTGATCTTTATCCTTCTGTAGATTTCTCTCATCTGCATATATGATCATGGAGCTCAACTAGAGTGACCATCATGTTCTTGGTCACCACACTAACCAAAGCCCTTCTCGATCAGATGCTCAGTTTGGCCAGGAGGCCAGCTCTAGGAACAGTCCTGGTTGTTCCAAACGTCTTCCGTTCTGGATAATGGAGGCTACATTCTTCTGTGAACCTTCAATGCAGCGGAATTTTTTCTGAACTCTTCCCCAGATGTGTGGTTTGATGCAATCTTGTCTCTGAGCTCTAAAGGAAATTTTTTTGTTTTTTACCTCAGGGCTTTAATATGCTCTAATACGCATTTTCAGCTGTTAGACCTTTTATTAAGATGTGTGCCTTTCCAAATCATACCCATTCAATTGAATTTGCCACAGATTAACTCCACTCAAAGTGTGGTAACATTCACAAGCAAAATGAATGCTCCTGAGCTAAATTCCAACTGTCCCAGATAAGGGTATGAATACTTATGCAATGGAATCATTTAAGTTTTTTATCTTTAATAAATTTGCAATGATGTTAAAAACCAGTTATGTATTTATTTACTTATTTATACCTAATCTATAATAAATATTTATTTTCGGAATATTTATATAATTTTCTTTTAACTAAATCATTTAGCATGTATGAAATGATGTGACTAAGTTCATTATCCTGCTAAATATATCAACATCCCTTTTTTCTTTTTCATTTGTAATAAGGTTTAATATTGTTCATTCTTTTATTGTCTTTAGTATCTGTTGCAAATGTTGCGTACTCTCCGTTTCTCTCAGGCTGGTATAACAGGCTGTACATAAACTTCATCCTCAGGAGACACATATTCTTCTTCATGCTGCAGACATACTTTCCCACAATGCTAATGGTCATGCTCTCCTGGGTGTCCTTCTGGATCGACAGGAGAGCCGTACCGGCCCGTGTCTCTCTAGGTAAACCTCGAGGAAACATCCTAATTTAAAATCTAGAAAGGATATTCGATTTATTTGTTCTGTTTAACTCGTCAGATCTTAACGTTAGACCTGTGACAGGAAGTTTCTGTAATATCGCCTCAGGTGGGTTGGTACCAGTGAGCTGTGTGTGTTTACTTCTCTCTGGTTATTACGCTCTCCAGGCACAAGCACAAACCGGTTTAGAGAGAACGGAATTAAATTACCTCAAAAATACCTTGATAGTCAGGCCAGCAGGTGTTAGACACCCAGCCGGGAAGTTGCTCTTTTCATACACATCGATGACATTATAGCACAAGCCCAGAGAGAATCACAATAGAAGAAGTTGTGTCTTTTTTCTTAAGAAGAACTATAGAGAAGTGATACAACCTACACTGTGTGTGAGAATTTGGAATAAACAGTGACTATAGTACATTTGTATTGAATGTCATGCATTTCCTCACACTTTCTTTTCCTTTTACACCCAATTTGACCGTCCATAATCTTCTGGGGACACTTGTGTGAGATGCAATAGATAGAAATATTCATGCTTGAACTTCTGAACTTCCTCTTAACATGTTATCTCTGTTTCCCATGAACCCGCTTCTTATTCCTCACTCTGGCCTCTCTCTTTCTCTTTCTTTTGATCTGCTACAGGAATCACAACCGTGTTGACCATGTCTACTATAATAACAGGCGTCTCAGCCTCAATGCCTCAGGTGTCTTATGTGAAGGCTGTGGACATTTACCTTTGGGCCAGTTTCCTCTTCGTTTTCCTGTCGGTCATTGAATATGCTGCTGTGAACTACTTCACCACAGTGGAAGAGATGAAAAAACTTCAGAAAGGAAAGGTCAGGGTCATAGATTGATCAGAGATTGTGTATGGTGATATTTGATCTTGTAACTATGAACAAGACTGAATGTTCACTTTTAAGGTACACATCGCCCCCTATGGTAATTTTAAGGCAACACAGATTCAAACAAGTTTACCATGGTAACCATAGTTTCTGTCAAAATACAACAACAACAATAATAATATTTTTATATTATTTATTTATTTTAATTATATTTTTATTAACAAATTAAAATAATTTAATAATAGAGATTTTGAAAATACAATAATAATGATTATTATTATATAATATTATTATTATTACTATTATTATTGTTATTATTATACCAAAATTATAATTAATAATACTAATATATATATATATATATATATATATATATATATATATATATATATATATATATATATATATTATTATTATTATTATTATTATTATTATTATTATTAATTATAATTTTAACAAAATTAAAATAATTTCTAATTTTGAATAATAAATAATAATAAAGTGAGATTTTGAAAGCAATAAAAGTATTAATTTATATAAATTCATTGACCTAACAAACATTTACCTTGCTAACCACAGTTTCTATCAAAATACTATAACAACAACAACAACAACAACAATTAATTCATAAATAATACACATATGGTTATTTTATTTATAATGTTATTAAAAAATACAACAACAGAGATTTTGAAAGCAATAAAATTATTAATTTAAAAATGGTATAATAATAATAATAATAATAATTATTATTATTATTATTATTATTATTATTATTATTATTATTTTAATAATAATTTTAAAAAAATTGATTGGCCTAACAAAATTACATTTTATTTCATTAAAAATGTAAAACAAAATTTTGAAAAGGAAATTTGTAAATGGCATTTTATATTGACTTCAATGTATAATTTTAATATAAATTAATATACATTTTTATTACCATTGTTTTCTACTCAATAATAGCTATTTATTTATTTTCACTTATTTATAATAATAGATATTTACTCTTTTGCAATTCTCTTCCTACCAAAGCTTCCAGTTTCCTACGACGCAACCCAGGCTATGGCCTACGATGGCTGTTTTCACGATGACATAGACGTATCGCCTTTCCCTGAGCTCCCCACCACACCCAGCACAACGCGGACCATCCCACCCAGAGCTTCCTCCACCGAGCCTCCGCCTACAGAAGGCACCAGACTCTGGAGGAAACGCTCAGTCGGCAAAAACATCAGATTCATAATGAGCAACAGCTACATGATTGACTCGTACTCCAGAATCATCTTTCCAGTGGCATATCTTCTCTTCAACATCATCTACTGGTGTATTTACTCTTGATCGTGTCACTTGAGTTTTTTCTGATCAGTCGCTGTAATAATATTGCACAAGACAGTTGAACATTGGGCCTGAGATGGCTGTCAAAATGAACGCTCTGACAATAAGCACAAGTGACCTGACAAAGTGGACAGTTTTTGATTAAGTGTAACTGGAAAAATCCAGATGGACAGATATGGGGAACTCTTAAACCTTACAGCATGTGAAGGAATGTCTTTTGTCATAAACTCTCAAACGCAAGGAGCATTTCATCTCATTCAAGGATATACCATATAAACAGCTGCTTACCTGACTCGTATGGGATCCATCCACCACCCCAGCTTTATCTTCTAGAATTCATTAGATCCAAGAGTGAAAACTCGAAACCAAGCCAACCTGCTTTATATGCTCAAGAATTATAACTTGTGAATAACTTAAATAAATTAACCCTCTTGCTAGTCTTGCATATTAGGACTTTTGACTCATCAAAGTTTGGGCCATGTTTTTTCTGTTAGAACCACCCACTTGAACAGGAAGTAGCTGTCTGAGTGACATGTAAAGGGACCAATCACAGTTCAGAGTTTCACTCATGACATTTACACTACCATTCAAAAGTTTGTTGGTAAGATTTTTAATGATTTTGAAAGATGTTTCTTATGTTCACCAAGGCTGCATTTATTTTATAAAAAATACAGTAGAACTGTAATAATGTGAAATATTGTTTTCTATTTTAATATATTTAAAATGTAAGAAACATTTAATGCGCAAGAAGCATTTCTTAGTAGTGATGATGAAAACAGCTGTGCTACTTAATATTTTTGTGGAAACTGTACACTCAGAACAACAGAGTTTAATTGAAATAGAAATCTTTGGCAACATTACATCTTTAATGTCAATTTTGATCAATGTATTGCATCCATGATGAATACAAGTATTAATTTCTTTGGTATTGTACATAGTTGTGGGTAGATCTGTGAAAGCATAACACTAGACAAAGTATACAACATTATAGTTAAAGAACTGTGAATAGACAGATTTTCATGTGTACAAAAGATAATAAAACAACACAAAACTCTTGAACATTTTGTACACATTTGATGGCACAAACCTCAAAAAGCTGTTTGAGTAGAAGCCTTGCTCCTTGTAAACATAATTTTTAATTCCTGGTGGACTTTTAAAAACCTGTGCACTCTGATTCATGCAAACTGTGTAGCATCCTGCCAATCAGATTGGAGATTGTGCTTTTGTACAGCTCTTGCCATATAAGCAACATGCATGAAAATACAAAAATAAAATACATGTGACAACATACATGACTTTGAATGTTCCAGACTCATACAGATATATAAAATAATCAAGTCATTGAACCATAACAGTATAAGCACATCATTTTGTTTCATACACAATCGTCCAATTTGTCCCAATTGCACAATTATCCAATTACTCACAGAAAAATTGCGCAACCTAAACCATCAGATAATTTTTAGTTGTTGTTGGTTTTAAAAGGTTTTGCATTACTGTGGTTGCTTCATTATTTAATTGCATTAATTAAAGTGCTTCATTTGAAGTAATATTTCTGTTGTATATACAACATGCAATACTTTATGTAAATTTAAAATAGCAGTGAAATACAGTGTTTCATTAGACCATACCACACACATACATCCACACACGCTCATACCGGCTGTGATCAGTTTATTCAGTATGACCTTTGACCTCGGTACTGGTCGTTGATCTCATTCAATACCACATCAGAACCTGAGCTGGGCTCTTCTGTTGCAGTTATTATCCTGTCGTCCATCGGGTTGCCTGCAGTCACAGACAAACAGCTCAAATTTTGCACTTCTTTCACAATAGAACTAATCTGATTATTCAAATTGCTTCACATTCAGATTTAATATTGAACTATAAATGTTTAAAAGTATAAAAGATGTTTTAAAGGAATAGTTCACCCATAATTTTCACCCATGTGAATTACTTGTGGATTATTGTGATGATTTTATCAGCTGTTTGAACTGGCCAGCAATTTTAAATTTTTGGGTAAACTATTCCTTTAGGTTCTGTTCTGTCTAGTTTAAAGATCAGTTAGCATCACCTGCTGTTTCAACCAGGAATTTCAGGTAATAAACATGCGGAAAGATGATTAACACAGCCTGTCTAGCAGGTAATACTTACCGACTTCTATGGGTGTATCAGATGCCAAGCTGTCATGGTTCAGGAAAGATGAGCTAGAATTGTTAGAATTCGCAGAGCGGAATGAAAACCCTCTTTTCTTGGGGGCTTTGTTTATCTTTTGAGTTGCTGTGCGACTCCATTCTGTTGCATAAAAGAGAGAAGGCCAGTAATTAGATAAATATGCTGCATAAAAGCAAGTTAGTCATTTGCATGAACATCTAAATGCCTCTTACCTGAGTTTTCTGCCAGCCTCAGGCTGCCACAACACAGGTATGTCCTCCATTGCCGTCTGACGTTTTCTTTCATGGCACAATGGAACACAAAGATGAAGAATCCTGTGATGGAACAGATACATTCTAGCGTCAACATTCCATCAGAATGCTAAAAATAAACCTTGACATGAGTTACCTGATAATATTATTGATTCCACAAAGGAAAACTTACACAGTGGGTTGCGTGTCAAACTATTAAAAATAGCATCTGAACACAACAATCCTGACAAATGGAAAATGTTACAAATGATTACTGTTCACTAGTCTGGACTGAGATTATTTATTTATTTATTTATACACTACCGTTCAAAAGTTTGGGGTCATTAAGATTTTTTTTTTTTTTAATAAATACAAAAAAGACACAATAGATTGATCAAAAGTGGCAGTAAAACTTTTACATAATACAATAACATTAAATGTACATTAAATGTTACAGAGGTAATCCTCATCAAATTAGAATGATTTCTGAATGATCATGTCACACTGAAGACTGGAGTAATGGCTGCTGAAAATGTAAAATTTTATTTTAAATTATAATAATAAGAAAATCTGTGACATTTCAAAAATCTTACCATCAACAAAATTTTGAAAGGTAGTAAAAAAAATAGATAAGTGGCTTGCCAAGTACCTACAAACATGTTAATACCTTTGCAAGTGACCCCCTTACTCAAATATAAAGTTAGACATATATTTTTATACATAAAGGCCCATTTATACTATGTGAGAAAATGTGTGATATTAGGCAGAATTAAATAACAGGCTTTTATATTTTTACTTTAATAAAGCCAAAGCAATAAAATTAACTCATTAAAAATGAATTAATGTTCAATTAATAACATTTATTAATGCAATTACTTAAATGAAAATATTATCTGAAAAATATTGAATTTGTATTAAGTGTATCTTTTTATGTCCTCTATTAATATTAGATGTATAAACCTACAGACAAAACATACATTTTCACAATATATTTTGTTCCACAATGGGTTTACAGTTATTTTTGCCATTTCTAAAGAACATAATTATAATTAATAAACATCTCTCTCTTTTTTTTTTTCATTTCAAATTTTCCAAAGAAACACACCAAAGCCCCTAGCTGAAAAGTTGTTTCGGAAGTGAAGAAAGTTATTATATTTTGATATAAGATAATGAAAACACACTATCTACTTTTCTTTATAATAACCTACAATGATAAGTAGTGCACATTAAAACCAGAGACATTTTTAAGAATGTAAATAGGGTAAATGTAGCCTTTCAAGAATGGTAGAGCAAATTGAGACCCACCTTGTAAAGTGTTAAAAATAGCAAACAGGTACATGAAGGGCAGGTTAACAGGACCCCAGGCAAAGAAAGCGAAGCCCCAGGTGAGGCCCAGAAGCACGGTGAGTCCAGCCACACTGCGCATCTCCTGCCAGCCGCTGCGATTCTGCACGTTGTGAGGGTTCTGCTGCTTAATGCGACACAGCTGGATCATCACCACGATAAACATGATGAGGTTCATCAGGAAGACAAGGCAGAAGTATGCCACCACAGCAACATAGAAGACAATGTCATTTTTTATCCAGCAGCTGTAGGGAGAAAACAAAATTTATGATAAATTGTATGATAAAAGCATGAAAAAAATGATAAAACATATTCAGCAGGGTTTAATTTGACATTAAAAGTTACTTTTTTTGTATTTTCTATCATTTATATAGAATATATTTATTATTTCATATCAATATAGTGCTGAGAAAAATTGGGATTATTACTCACAAATCATCAGTCGCTCCACTTGCATACCTCCCATATGTCACAAGGCCATAGTGGTCTTTGTTAACAGCTATGACAATTATGACTACGACGAGAGGAATGCCTTTAAAGAAACAAAACATTATGAGCTCATCTGTTCTCAGACAGACTAAACTATTTAAAAAAAAAAACAGCCTTCAAAAAACAAAACATGAACTTGTGCAGGTAAAATGTAAGTAACAAATCAGTCACGTACCCCATCCAGCAAGCCCTATCTTGACCATAAAACGGGCGATGTAGGTGTTGAACACCTTGACTAGGGCCAAATACATGTGGACAGCTTCCAGCGCCATCCAGGTAAAGGACGCCAGGAGGAAATAATGCAGGAAAAAAGCAGTGGAGATGCAAAGACCCACAGCATCCGGGTACAGAGCCAGCCAGGCGTCCAATAGGAACACCAGGTTTAGCAGCAGCAAGGCCAAACAAAGCTGAATCAGGATCTTAGATGGGATATCTTTGCGGAGTTTACTATAGAAAGACAAAAAAAAAAAAAAATTATATATATGTAGTGCTGGGTAGTAACTGATTACATGTAATCTGGATTACGTAATCAGATTCCAAAAATCCAGTAGTTGTAATTAGATTATATTAGATTTTAAATTGCTCGTAATCAGATTACAGTTACTTTTTTTATGGAGTACATGATTACATATTATTCACACAATGGGAGTGAATTATTCATAATTTATTGATTTTCTCTTTTTTAAATTTTCCTTTCTTAAAAATGTTACTGTGTGTCATATTGTTTAGCTTTGAATATTCACAACACAGATTATCCATGTAAATGTCACATAAAGTTATTTGCGATCCATGCTTCTGAATTTTAGGACAAAAGCACCTATTTGACCATGTTTATTAATGTTTGTTCATGTGATGCAGGGATTCTCAAAATCTTTGTCAGTCAAACCCCTTTGACCTAAAATATTTACTTGAAGTCCCCCTGAGATTTAATGTTAATATTTCAACCATTTAACAACACATTCGCATGTTCACAGTTTTCTGATGTTGGTTAATAGTCATACAGACATGCAGGTAAAAAAATAAAATATTTAAAAAATGTACAAATTTAATGTATTCATTTTAATTTTACACTTTTATGATTTAATTAATTATTAGATTTTCATTATCTCATAAACATTCTTTTTTTATTTACCCCAATTTGGGAAAACCTTATGTAATGTTTAATGCATTTCATGATGTTGATAACAAAGAATGGAATATATTTTATTTCTCTTAGTTTTTTTAATAACAATAATCCCATTAAATATATAAACAATTTAGTCAAAAGTAATCTAAAAGTAATCCAAAATTACAAAATTAGTCAGAATACATTACCTAAAATGAGTAATTTTGATTATATATATATATATCAGGGGCATTTCCTCCAAGGAGGCGAGGGAGGCAGTGTCTCCTCAAAATATTAGATGAGAAAAAATAAAACAATGCCAATATTACAAAATGTAACATTAAAAAGTGTATAAATCATTTGTTTTTCTAAAGCAAAACTGTCCAACAGCAACACCAACAGGTAAAGTTACAGTGGGAGTCCACGTCTCTCTAGCCTCCCCTGAGCCCATTGAGTTTTAACAGACCCCCTAAAGCACGTGGTGAGTTTGGTGTGGATAACTGAGAATGAATGGGGAAAAGTCACGTGAGAGCAGGCAATGCATCCATCGCGATATGATTGGATATGACTGGTTATGATCGGCTGTGATTGGTTCATGCGATAAATCCCGGCTCCCGCATTCGCAAATCAGTCTGAATAAACAATATAATGGGAAGACTAATTTAAAAAGGTAAAGTAAGACTTGAAATGGCCGGAAAACATGATCTGTGGGAGTTTTTAGTGAGTAATCAGCTTGGTGAAATTTGAAGTAAATCTCCGTGTCTATACAACATATAAATGATATGATGAAATTGGTTTAACCAAATGTTAAATGAAATCTATTTAATAATTTTTCTCAAGATATTATTCCAATTTTTTATGTTTATGTAGATATTATGCAAAATATGAAACCCTTTAAACAAAAGTCAATATATTCAAATAAAGAGAGGTTAAATAGGTCATCTCTATTGGTCAGAGGGATCCTTACCCAAAGGCCAGATATGTGAGCAGTGTTGCAGACAGGAAAATAGCTGAAATGCCACAGCCGATGTATGTAATGAATGTCAGGATTTTTGAATTTGTTTCATCAATGGAAGTCTTAGAAATGTCCTGTCAGACAAGATTTACCAAAACACAATTATAATATAATCAAAACAATCTACAAGTAATATTAAACAAGGATGTGTCAGGTGATGTAAATTCTTTGTGCTGTAACTCACTAGCAGAATACCAAAGCTGGTAAGGTGATTGCAGGCGCACTGAGTTTCTTCAGCAGAAGTATTAAGCACACGGCACCCAGAAGAATTCCAGCCGCCCGAGCCACCTGTGAACCAATAACCAATGGTTAAAACACACAATTCAAACCATCCTCCCCCCATCCCCCCAAAAAACTGTCTATTCACTAAAGAAGGGAACATTAAAAGAAAATTTATACCATTTAATCCAAAGTCCCAGAATACACAGGAAGCTTTATGGTTATCCTGTGGAGAAATAAAAAGAGAGTAAGACAAGAAAGCAGCATTGTATTGAAGTACAAATCTGTTTTGTGTTTGTTGTGATATTAATGTTCTTTATATTGACCAGAATGGGCTCTGTGTTTCGCAGGGTTATCAGCACTTCCTTCTGTAGACCAGAGATGCTCAGGTTAGCCACACTGCTACCCACAATCCCACTGTTTAGTTTACGTCCAATCAGGTTTTTGTCCTACACAGAAATACATAAAAAAAGAATTCAGAGATGGCTCTGATCAGATTCACATTTTAACACAATAACTACAGCAAAACAAGCATATATTCTTTTGAGATGTGCTAGCCAGATAATATCTAGAATAAGTCATAGATCCTATCGGTTCACACTACACCATTCAGCTATTTCAAATATGCAGCAGTCATCTTAATACAAAGCTAACTAATTTGAATCAAAAGCATTGCTCTGTATCAGACCTGAAAGAAGGTGCTCTTCTGGAAGAAGTTGAATTGGACTCTGGAGGCGAGCCGTTGCTGTTCTGCTGAGAGGTTCTGTGTGAGGGACGCTGGGAGAATGACTGAACCCAGAGGAGTGGACCGAACCTGAACCATGATGTCTTCAGTCTCCATGCTGGGGTTACTTCGAATCTGCAATGCCAAATTAAATGAAATGTAATTTAATTTAAAATATAATTTAATGTAATTTAATAATTTAATTTAAAATGTAATTTAATTTAATTTAATTTAATTTAATTTAATTTAATTTAATCATGCCAATCAAACCAGTTTCAGGCCAGCCTACATATAAATAAAAAATGAATTAAGATGAATTACGATGATTCAGAATTAATGATGGAGATGTTACCTGCACGCTAGATGTTTCGATTAAGGAGAAGGATGTCTCCTGAAAGTTGGTCCCATCGACTTTCTTCACTGCCAGAGCCAGTGACTGTGAAAGTACTGACTGACTCGTCTCTGATACAACCAGTTTAAGACCCACTGTGTCCACAATCCCAATGGCCCTAGTAACCAGAGGCAAACAGCTTGAGTGTCTACAGTATATCAGACAATATTTAGCTTTCCTGTAGCTCAAATAGTAGAGCATGGCGCTAGCAATGCCAAGATCATGGGTTCGATTCCCAGGGAAAGCAAGAGCTGATAAAATGTAAAAAAAAACTGTAACTTGAATGCAATGTAAGTCGCTTTGGATAAAAGCATCTGCTAAATGCATAAATGCATAAATGTAAATGTAAATATTTATTACTGAGTCTTACGTACAATTACAGCTTAATTTAGGTAAATGCATTTCTAGGTTGGCCTTTCTAAGGCTTGACTCAATTTTTTTCACTATTATGTCATAATAAATGGGATGAGTGCCACAGATGAGTGTGTCTCACCTATTTGAGAAAGGAGTCATTACAGCTGCAGGAACATCAAGGAGGTTGTTGACAATATTGACGGAGGTGTTTGCCAGAGCCAGGCTGACGTTGGGCCCAGCGAGCAGTGACTCTAGCTGTAATAAAATCTGCTCCACCTGATTAGCATTTAAAGACGAGGCATTTGCACTCAACTTCAACAATCCATCAGCATCTAATGCCCCTGACATGGTTGTAGACACTATACAAAGAGGAAGAGGTAAAAATTCAGTCGAGGGTCGATCCTCAGTCGATTAGTTTTGAATGCTCCTTTGTCTTTTCTTTTCTCAGCAGCACTGATGATTACACTACATTTATGACAATAACAAGGTGAATCTCATTAAAGCTGTCAAGAACATGTCTGGGTCTGATTTTACCCCACAAATCAGGAATGAAATAACAAATTATATTTTGTATAAAATTTATTTTATTTAAATTTATTTATTTAAGCCTTATTAAGCTTATTTAAAACAAAATGTAATGCATTTTTTATTTGCTTAATTGTCATTAAAATAATGTCACAATATGAAAAAAAACTTTGATTAAATACATATATTTTACTGCATTATTGAAATTGTTATTATTATGATTATTGTTTTTTATTATTGTTTTTTGAAGGGATTTGGGGTTTAAATGTGCCCTCACATATCCCAGTTGTGCTGTGTTTAATTACCTGTGGTTGTTACATTAGCAGGTAAAGATGTTATGTTCACAGTATTGGACTCTGCTGTGGAGACTGTAGCATTGATGGTGGTTGTGTTTGAGAGCAACGTACTTGTGAAAGATGGAGAAGTTGTGGTAATGTTTTGGAATGTTGGTGTTGAGGAATTACAGCTGCCATTCAGGGGAATGACTGTAATGCCGCCTTCTGGTAAGCTGTAAATATATGAAATAAAAAGTGTTGTTAAGAAAATGGATATGCACATATGTGTGTGTGTTCTGGTATGGTTTATGAGGACATAAATGTGTATAATGACATGGGTACTACAGCGTAAACATGGTTTATGAGGAACTTTCCTGTGTTCCCCATAAACCAAATGGCTTAAAAGGTAAGGGGATAGAAAATACAGTTTTTACAGTATAAAAACCATTACGATTCCCTGTAAACTACATATGTGACCCTGGACCACAAAACCAGTCTTAAGTCGCTGGGGCATATTTGTAGCAATAGCCAAAAATACATTGTATGGGTCAAAATTATCGATTTTTCTTTTATGCCAAAAATCATTAGGTAAAAAAATCAGTAAGTAAAGATCTTGTTGCATGAAGATATTTTGTAAATTTCCTATCGTAAATATATTAAAACTTAATTTTTGATTAGTAATATGCATTGCTAAGAACATAATTTGGACAACTTTAAAGGCCATTTTCTCAGTATTTTGATTTTTTTTTGCACCCTCAGATTCCAGATTTAAAAATAGTTGTAGCCAAATATTGTCCTATCCTAACAAACCATACATCAATGGAAAGCTTAATTATTCAGCTTTATTTATTCATCAATTCATTTATTCATAAGGGTAAAAAAAATTTACCCTTATGACTGGATTTGTGGTCCAGGGTAACACACACACACACACACACACACACACACACACACACACACATATATATATATATATATATATATATATATATATATTTATATAAAAAAAACTCAAAAAATGTAAAAAAAAAATTTGACCCTTATGACTGGTTTTGTGGTCCAGGGTCACATATGCAAGAATCTGTGTGTGCGTTGACGTTTTTAGGACATTATACATTATACAATACATATATTACAGTATTTATACTATATATGAGTTTGTGGCAGATCAGCATTGCTAATAAATACAAACAGCACACATACAGCATGTACTCACATATATTACATACTGTATGCAAAGGAAAGCACTGAACTTTACTAACCAGAATTCTGTAAACATGTTTTCTCTGTCTGACTCCATGCAGAAGCCTTCAGAACTGAAATTTGTTCTCAAAGTTGGCATCCATTGGAAATAGTTCAAAGAAAGATCCAAAGAATAAGAGCAGATAGCTGAAAATAAAAACAACTATGTCATCTGATATATTCAGAAAATAATTAGATGTATAGCTATGTTTACAGAAGACACTTACCTACTGTGCTCACAACTCCGTCCAAGGTGAAGTTTTTCTGAGGTTCAAAGATGGCCTCTACAGCTGTGCGAACATCACACGGGTCAATTGCTGTGTCTAGTTTCACTATAACTTCACAATTGCTTGGCCTGGAGAGGAAGAGACAGTACATTAACCACCCATCAACTGTAGAACAAACTTTACCAAAATCATGCTACAGTGAGAATCAACATACCTTTCTATGCAACCACTCACACCTACGTCCTGCAGGAGTCAGAATTGCAAATAAGAGATCTGTACCATTCAACCACCAAAACACATCTCTTACTTTCATGACTGACATCAAGATATCTTACCTGAATGTGATTTATGAAAGTTTGCACACTGTTACATGCAGATCTAAAATGCAGAAGTAAAAGAGGAGTGTTAAAAATGTACTATGGTATTACTATAGTATTTATCATATTTAGTAGATATCCTGCAGTGATGACCATAATGGATGACAGCAATGGCTGAACCAATTGATCTGGCAAATGTACATTTTTTATTTGAAAACAAAAACATATAATAAAAATGGTCTTTACTCACAACGTGTTGCTGCATGCTGAGTGATTCAACAACTGATAAACCTGTAGAAAAAAAATAACAAAAAGCAATATAAGGATCAACAAAACTATCACAAATCAGTATGTAAATTATGAATGAACATCCAGCGATCTGACTTTAATACTACACGTGATACTTACAGACTGGCGTTCCAAGTCTTTGAAATTGTATTTCAAGTATAAGAACTCAGTGGACAAATTAATGTTAAAATGGTAATAGTAGAAATCTAAAATAGAGGAGGACATGTAAATATAGTTTGATCTGAATTACCCTTCAAATGCATATATATATTTGAAGCAGGTATTTTGTGCATTTATAGACTCTTGACATGATAAACTTGTCTTACCTGAGTTATTGCAGTGTGAGGAACAATTACATGTTCGCGGTGCTTTAGGGAAAAACAAAAGAGAAATTAAAACATCATGGCACATTGATCATAAATGTGTAGTTGTTCATTAACATTGTTACAAATGTTGAAAACCAACAAGGTCTTTGAAGTATGTCACATTTCTGAGCAATAAAACATAATTAATCTAAAGCACACAGAAGGTTTATTAAAGAGTATAAAAGAAGCCTTACGTGGGCTAGTAGGACAGATCTCCTGAAAACTAGTATCCAGTGGAAAAATCACATTTGTACTGTTTCCACTACGAAAAATAAAGACAAGAAATGAGACAGAAAACAAAGAACACTAGGTATGTAAAAAAGCATTAATGTAAGCATGATACACCATTATTTTCCCATCTGTCTAAACTTACCATGACATGTTCTGTGGTTCTGCTCCACATACATCAATATTGACTGTCTGATTGCATTTATCATACTGTCCAGATAAAATCGATCCTACATAATCTGCACACACACCTGTCCAAAAACATATCCATTCCACTCAAATACTCACATCTTTTAGAAGAAGTATGTGATACTGAAATAGTACAATTTATTTTTATTCTAAGATGGAAACAACATACACAATGCTTTTATTCCACGTAAAAACAATATAAAGTATTAATTCTAAGCAAAAATAATTAAAACTTTTTTATTAAAAGTTAAGAATTAGGGTAATTTTACTTACCCACTCTTTCTATTGTTCCCACCAAACTGACATTGACATTTTCTGAGCTCATCTTCATCACAGCATCTCTAATGCAGCAAACATTGGGAGGTGCACTCAGCTGCAGAAGAATATTGCACTGTGCATCCCTGTCAGAAAACACCAGGATGATGTAAGAGAAGCTTATAGAAGTACAATGATTTTATCTATTGCCTGAATATGTTTAATATAGATGGGAGCAGCATTTGATACTGACTGTGTACTATTTTTTGGATCACATGTGACCTCCATGCCCTAGTAATGGAAAATAAAAGCAAATGTTGTGTATGCTTCTTATATGAAATCTCATGAAATGGCAAAATGTGCCGCATGCAATGACAGCTGAATCTGCACTTACGTAGAGCCTGGGTTTCTCTGTACTGCAGAACAGAAAGAAGACCAGGTTAATTTAATACACAGCTTTTCAAAGCACAGTAATCCCTGTTGACAGTGGATTCACCCTCTCTGCTTTGTGTAAACTGAGGTCAAAAAAAATAATGGCAACTGAAAATTCTTTAAACATCCCCTAATAAATGAAGGAATTAACTTTAGGAATAAACAGCCATTAACGCATGATGATAAAATGCATAGTTTTGTTTGAAGCTCAAGAAAGAAAGGGCCTAAACTGAGAACATTTCTATGTATTTATTCATGAGAAAAGGTCACAGTGTACTGTACCTTATGCTGGTAGTTGTGGTTTTTATGCTGTCATCAGAGGCCTTCACCGCAGTAATAACTGCACACGCATTTAGGTTGCTTCGGTAAAGCTGCTCAAGCTGGAAAACACATTTCAGATGACTGGGTTAAATTACTGCTTTTCAAAGAATGACAGAAAACTGTAAAGTGCTTTTAAATATTTTCCTAGACACTGTATTTGTTTCATATATCCTTCAGCTGTTAACTCTCATTATTAAAAATATTATAGTGTAAAATGATGTCATATTTAATATTATGTAAAAATATTATGTTATATATTAAAATACAAAAATACATCTAATAAAATCATATAATTATTAACAAAAATATATATGATATAAAAAATAGTTAATATATCATTTTTATATAATTTACATTTTAATATATGTTTTCTTTATTATTCTATATCTATATTATAAAATGAAAGTAAATAAACTAAAATCTTCTCAATATCACATGAGTATCATTCCTGAACTTACCCATGTTCGGATCAGTGTTGGATCACTTTCGGGTGTTCTTGCTACCTTAACAATCATCCAGTAATATGCTAATAAAAACCAAAAGGGTAAGTTATGCATTGTAGTCCTTACATTTAACAGAGAATTGGGCCATTATGTGTGCTGAAGTTGTAATTCTTACCATTCTCACAGCTTTGATATAAGTCAAAGGGGGTAAAATGTCAAAATTAATGTGATAGAAATCTTTACACTGTATGTCTTACCGGTTGACGTTAATGTTTGGTTAATGGTTGTCAACAGTTGTGTTGTATTAGTTATATTGGTGGAGGACGATGGTCCGGGCTGAAGATGACATTGGCAATGAGTTGATATTGGTAATGATTAATATGGTGCCTGATAACATATTGTAGGGTGTAAAAAGAGCTTTTTTTGTAATAATGGTGTATTTGTAGTACTTACCATTGCTGTAAATGTTGTGAAGTTTGTGGTTGTTTCAGAAAAAGTCACATTTTCAGTGGATGTGGAGATTGTGGTGTTTTCAGTGGATGTGGAGATTGTGGTGTTTTCAGTGGATGTGGAGAATGTGGTGTTTTCAGTGGATGTGGAGAATGTGGTGTTTTCAGTGGTTGTGAATGGTGTTGTTTCTGTTGTCTGACTTTCAGTGCTGTGTGATTCTGTTGTGAGTGTTATTGCTGGGATTGTTGTGCTTATGTAAGGAGATGTGGCTGTGGTTTCCATTGTTGTTGCTGACGAGCTTGATGTTAATGGCACTGTTGATGAACTACCGAGACTTTGGGTTGTAGATAAATGTGCTGTGGTATCGGTAGCTGTGGTTCCTCCGGTCACTGTTGTTGAATATGTAGTTTCTGTGGTGGATGTAAATGCACTTGTTGTGCTTGATGTTACTATAGCATAAATAAATAAATAAATAAATAAAAATTATTTAAAAAAAAAAACACATCAAATGTATCATCACAACATGCATTATGGTATAAAAAATTAGACAATATAATTTGATCCATATCTTGTCTTTAAATAAATAACAAAAACAAGCAAACAAATAAATTAAATACATTTTCCAACCCTTTCACATTGGAAACTTCAGTCACTTATGAATTATTTTGTCTGTCAAACAATCAAATCACTCTCAGTTACTCTGGTTTATTTATTTTTTCACTTCATGTAATGAAGGGCTACTCTTTGTCCATCTCTATCTCTTTCTTTTTGTCTGCCCATTTATCTGATTAGTAAAACTTGGCTTTTGTTTTGTGCCAGATTAAAACATGTCCAGCAGGTTCACTGAGCTGTATTTGTATGGTTGGTTCAGTTAAGCTATTGTGTTTCAACGTGATCACAGCCTATGTTTTACATGACTCAGACACACTCCTATTACAGGAATACTGAACAATGTTTCTGAGATGTTCCTCTTTACACTAGGAGAGACATGCAGACAATTACACCTAGTCTGAAACAAATTACTGCTCATATATATGCCCTACATACAATGAATATGGGAAATATGTTAATATACAATGCAATAAAAAAAAAAAAAAAAAATCTGGGATTTAACTGAAAATAAACTGAAAATGTTAGGCTTAAAAAACATCATAATGTAACATGAATAAAAAAATAGCATTTATTAGGATTCTGTACTATTTCCAGGTCACTGGACAGATTTGTGACATTGAACACGTGAACAAATTTTATACAAAAGGTCAGATTTCTTCCACTGAAACAAAAAAATGCTATTTGGATCATTCTGGATCACATAATCATCTTGTTTTACACAAACAACTCATCACACTGAAAAAAATGACTCATTGGATTTACTCAGTTTTTTTAAGGTAAGTGGTTGCAATCAATTTATTTTAGCTACATTTAAATAAACAAATTTAGTTGAAGGTTAGTCAACTAAATTTGTTTATTTAAATGTAGCTAAAATAAATTGATTGCAACCACTTACCTTAAAAAAACTGAGTAAATCCAATGAGTCATTTTTTTCAGTGCATATAATTGATTACATTATGAATAATGCAAAAACATTACAAAAATAAATAATTTTTTTGGGTTGCATATGTCCAAATGCAGAATACAGGACACTGAAGATCTCTTGATAGCTATTAGAAGTTACACAAGCCATTGTGTAATGTTACTACATTGTGCAAATAGACGTTATATTTCATCATCTAGCTTTGTTCTATAAACTCAAATGTAGGGTAGTATTGTGGCATAATAGGTGAGCAAACAAGAGGGCAATCCCTGAAATTAAGTAGAGCTGTACAATGATCAAAGGTGTGTCTTATACAAGCATCAGGCCTCACCTGGATGGCACAGCAGGAGCAGGAGCAGGAAGAACACATAATCCAGATGGTTCCAGTATCCAAAACTCCATCCACTCA
The DNA here is from genome assembly GCA_039654775.1 of Spinibarbus caldwelli. NCBI lineage: Eukaryota > Metazoa > Chordata > Actinopteri > Cypriniformes > Cyprinidae > Spinibarbus > Spinibarbus caldwelli. The sequence goes on from CM077267.1 coordinate 9,104,931, forward strand.
ATCGTTTGGTCCCCATTGCTCTAAAAGATCCAAAAAAAAGAAAAAGGAAAAAAAAACTCACTTAGCAACAGACACAAAGAAATGACTTCAAAAGTTTCAAAGTAATAAGTAGTACATTTAGTGAATTGTAACTGTAGTGATGTAAATGTAACTGTAGTGATTGTCACACCCCTGTAGTGATTGACACTTTAAGTCAACACACTGGTCTTGATGTGACTCCCAGACAAAAGACTGCAACAAGTAACACAATTAAGTTCATGAAGTTTCAACGTATCCACTTCCTGGTACAACTCAATTCATATTTCATTCAGTTACTTCAATATGGCTAACTTAATACATTTCATAAATACATATTTGCTTAACCCTTAGTCTGGTTTGTCAAGAGCTTTCAATGGAAAATCCATAGTGGGTGTGCATTTCTAACAAATACAACTGTCCCGATCTAATGTAAAATAAATAAAAGTGAATGTCATCAGTGATCAGGCATTAGGAAGAAAATATATATTAATGAATAGCTAAATTAGCCCTCCTGTAACTCAAACTGTAGAGCATGGTGCTAGCAAATGCATAAATGTAATGTAAACGTAACAGTATTTTTCTTCTTTTTTTGCCACAATGTTCAAAATCTCACTTAAAAATAATGCTAAATATTTTTAAAATTCATAATTTTGAATGTTTATCATTTTTAAAAGAAATGAAAAATATCAAAAGTCTTCATATTTTCATATTTTTATTCACTTACACTACCAAAAGTTAATCAAAAGTTTGGGTTGGTAAGACTTGGGAATGTTTTCGAAAATATCTTCTGCTCAAATATACTATAAGTTTTTGCTATAAGTTTGATTGCTGTTCATAGTGTTTATTGTCTGTTTGATTACGTCATTAACAAACTGCATGATTTTTAGTGTACGTTTCTGCCATATGGACATCAACTTGACAACTAGTCACCACTGATAAGCTAGTACTAAATATAATGTAGAAACTTTAATTTTCTGTAAAGCTGCTTTGCAACGATTTGTATCGTGAAAAGCTATACAAATAAACTTGAATCGAATTGAAATATACAGTAAAAACAGTAACATTGCGAAATATTATGACACTTTAAAATATCTGTTTAAAATTTTACAATTTTCAGCAGCCATTACTCCAGTTTTAAGAGTCACATGATCCTTCAGAAATCATTCTAATATTCTGGTTTGGTGCTCAAGTTACATTTCTTATTATTACCAATGTTGAAGACTGCTTAATATTTTTGTGCAAACCATGATAAAATTTTAGGAATCATTAATAAATATAAAGTTTAAAAACAGCATTTATTTGAAATAGAATAGAATTTTTGTTTAACATAATAAATGTCTTTACTGTCACTTTTGATCAATGTGATTGGTCCTTGCTGAATAAAGGTTGTTTTTTTGTTTTGTTTTTTTCAAATAAATAGTATATATTGAATACCATATATAAGCTATTCTAAATAAGACAGTATTTTGATTATTTGATAAGGTACCAGTGGTTTAACTAGTCTCTCATTACATAACTTACAATTGAAAGAATGTTTCAGTATATAATTAATTTATAACAACTTAGTTATATTGTATAACTGAATCAGAAATGTACTACCTACCCCTGTAATTATTAACAATAAATAATATCATGTAAATTCATGTAAGTAACATGAAACAGTCCATAAAATATTACCAAACCAACAGATAAAAAATAAATAAATAATAATAATAAAATGTGACCAGTCAAAAGGTCTTTTTCAGCACACTGCTAAATTTTAAACATAAAATAAACAATAAATATGTATTTAAACCTATTCATTCACAATTAATATTAATTAATTTTACACCACATACCTTGTGGACACTTGCATAGACAACCTGCTGTGATTCACATCATGATCTGTACCGACACACCAAACCATGGATATACTCTTCTCTCACACAAAAATGTGTCTCTGTTGACAGCTGCAGCCTGGTTTCCCACAGAATAACAGGAACTCACCTACCAAAATGTGTCCTTCCAGACTTCAGAAAAATCTAAGACAGACAAAAGTTTCTTAGTAACTTAAAAAAACGCTCAGGTTTCACTGTCTTGTGAAGTGTATCAGTGAAGTTATGTGCACCAACCACCTCAAAACTTCAAGACACACCCAGCCTCTAAAGCACAAGAAGTGTGCTTCCCCTCTAGCATAGCTAAATGTTAACTGTAAATCAATAAATTATTACAATAGTCCTATTTTTCAGTATATACTCTTACATTTTATGCACATTTCAAGCATATTGGGTTCATTTTAGAACTGCAGAGAAAATTACTTGATTATTTTTAAGAGATATTTTTAAATTAAGTAAAATTAAAATAAATGTTTTTTTTGAGAAATAAGCAATTAAAACACTTTTGTATGTTTTTTACAAAGTTATTTTGTTGCGGCTACTGTTTCATTTATCTCTTGTAAATCAGTTTCATGGACTAACAGGTCAAACTGCTTTTAACAGGCAGAGCTCTTATTTCAATGGAATGTAATAACCACTTTGGGTTTTGCGTAAGTTTTAGTTGTTCCACCCATACCTGCATCATACTCATGACTTTGTACACTTGTCTCTTATTGAACAAAGAGCGGGTGGGGTTTGAACCTGACCTCACCTTCCCCATGTTTTGTTTTCAGCTGTTTACCTGTATCCATAAAAGCAAGATTTAATCTGTGTTGGTTTAAACCCATCTGATATGTGTTTATTTTGTAACAATTATACTGTATTTGTCAGTAATTTCTGTCTATTATTATTCTCTTCTTCCTATCAACTCCAAATCCTCATTTGACCCATAGGGGAGGGTACATTTCCTTTTCGCTTAATACACAGCTATAAAATTTGTGACGAAATGGACAATTAACCAGTGCCCGAATATTAAATTTAAGTAGCAGGAAGTCGAAATGAGAGAAACAATAGGATATTACAGGCCTAATTGATTTCAAGAAGCATTAGTCATCACATTAATTTGTTTCCCATCAAACAGATTTACTGTAAGTGTGAGTGATTCATATTACATTTTAGTGAATATGCCAATAACGTTTAGGTTTATAATCTGTATAAAAAATAATAATACAATTTCAATTCACATTGATTCATAACTTAACCTAATTTGGATCTGGTGTTTCCTAATACGCAGAACACACAGAATATCTCAGGGCTCACAAGTCTCACGCATTCACCGTGAGACTTTTTACTTTACTTTTACTTTTACTTTTAGTCATTTAGCAGATGCTTTTATCCAAAGCGACTTACAAATGAGGACAACAGAAACAATCAATTGTAGTATTAAAACAACTAAAACTGATCCAATACTAAAAGCTAAAACTTTATAAATAGTATATACACACATTAAAAAAAATTATTAAATAAAAATGAAAAATGCATATGACAAAATTTCTAAACTTAACATTTAAATGAAAACAAAATAAAGCTACAAACAATTCAAAATATTAAGAGAACAAAAGGTATGAGTATAATAATGATTCTAACATAAAACTAAGTCAAACACCAAAAACAACTACGTGTATGTACACACACACACAGACACACACACACACACACACACACACACATATCCATAGATTAAATATTATTTCATTTCCATGTAGTTTGTTGAAGTACACACAGCTGAGACACACGCATTACACGCAGTTCACACACTCTCACGCCACACCTTGTATTTCTCACGCTGAGAAATAATGGATAACTTGTTCTGCTATAATTAATGGACGAATACGGAGCGCTCTGCCGAGTTCATAGCTGTCTCGGTCTCGAGTTATACAGAGTTAAATGACATCTATCAGCCAATCAGAAATTAGAACGTTGCTGTTCGCGTAAATTACGTGATCCCGCTGAAAGCTCGATCGTTACTAAGCAACACTGATGCGCGCGCACACGGAGTGTAAAGCCGCAGTCACACTAGACTTTGATGCAGTCAAAAACTCTCCAGCTGCTTTGCAACCAGAACCTTTAATTTAGCTTTGGTCAGGGCTGGACTGGTAATCTGGCATACCGGGCATTTTCCCGGTGGGCCGACGCACTTTTGGGCCGGTGCAATTTTTTTTTTTTTCCGCCAAGGACCGGCCCATCATGCAGGGACAGCGGCCCAGCACAGAGCAGTATATAGACGGAGTGATACAGAATCTTGCTCCGCCTATCGCTTCACCTCTATCCACCTTCCTCTCAGTCTCACAAAATGGACAGACCAAAGCGAAACGGTGGTGCTGAAAAGCTCAGGGAAAAGTAGCTTAAAAATTTGTAGGCGGATGCCGCAAAATGTGCCTCGTCGTCGGCAGTTCCGAAATGTAACGTTACACAGCAGCGTTAGGGCTGTGCGATCTGACGATATTTATGAGACAGAACCAGGTGGAGAACGAGCAGTCAAGACAAAACGAGGAGCTCGTTCCTAAACGAGGGACTACATGTGTAGCATGGACATGCGTTTTTAAGCACTGCAGTTTTAAAACAACACAGAGCTCTATGCGTGTGCCCTCTCTGTTTCTGTGTGAGAGGAGCGCGCTTTGTTTTTTATTTTTATTTTTATTTTTTTGCCGCTTTATTGGCTTTGAACGATTACATAAACACATATATGCGTAATAATCACAGTGATTTAGGTCTTAAGAGAGAGTGAACAGCTGAAAAAGAAAACGCATATGTAACAGTATATTGGATCTGGTCTTCGGTCTTAAAGGGGAAGCTGTCCAATGTTCGTCCTGTCTGCCATTCATATTAATCAAACAACAGTGAGAGAAAATATCTCACTCCTCTTGACTAAATTACTTTTGTAAGAAGAAATTAAAAAATAATAATAATGATATATATCTATCTATACACACACACACACACACATATATATATATATATATATATAACGTGTGTGTGTGTGTGTGTGTGTGTGTGTGTGTGTATGTAGGTGTGTGAGAATATCCCATCTCGTTGTTTTGGATAAGAATAAAATGTCAGGCCATATTTAAATCTAGATTTATTCACATTGGCCCATGGAAACCTCTGTGAACACTCTTGCCTTGGCCAAAAAAGCGCAAGGGACGAATTTTCATTTTACTAAAAAAGTGTTTACGTATTCTACACTCGTGGCGCGCACACGCATTAGGACAGACAAATATATATAACATATGTGTGTGTGTTTGTGTGTATGGTATGTGGTGGTGGTGGGCCGCCTGGACCAAACAATGCCAGGGCTGATTTTTTGTCCCAGTCCAGCCCTGGCTTTGGCTACCAGAAACTAAGGAAAGATGTTATAACAATGGGTAAATCTGATAAAAGACAGACAAATTCATCCAAATAAAATAAATTGTTTTATATATTTATTTAAAAAATAAATAAATAAAATAAAAAGAAATTTGGCCCAAACGAGCCAACTGAACATCAGTGGTCAGTGTACATACTGTACACATACAGTAGGATTGCAGAACTTGCCCTGAGCATGTCAAGCTGTGTCTGTGTGTGTGTGTGTGTGTGTGTGTGTGTGAGAGAGAGAGAGAGAGAGAGAGAGAGAGAGATTGGCAATATTGTATTTTTTACAGTCATGCCAAAAAAGCAATTTTGAATTGAATTGAAATGAGAGAGAGAACTGAAACTGAATTGAGAGAGTACACATTTCAGCTTTTTTTTTTTTGTCTGTTGTAAGTGTTTGTTGCACATTTTGATGCCTGGATGACAGGGGTAGGGGGCTCCCACTGAAAGCACTGTGGCTTCCCCACTCAAATGCAGAAAAAACCAAAACTAGGAACAGTTTGGCTCTGGACAGAACGCTATTTTCTATCATGACGGTGATAATGTCTGGCCTTGAGCCACAGTGCTTTCAGTGGGAGCCCCCTACCCCTGTCATCAAGACATCAAAATGTGCAACAAACACTTACAACAGAAAAAAACAAACATTCATAAGCTGAAATGTGCTCTCTCTCTCACACACACACAGCTTGACATACAGGTGCATCTCAATAAATTAGAATGTTGTGGAAAAGTTCAACTCAAATTGTGAAACTTGTGTATTAAATAAATTCAATGCACACAGACTGAAGTAGTTTAAGTCTTTGGTTCTTTCAATTGTGATGATTTTGGCTCACATTTAACAAAAACCCACCAATTCACTATCTCAACAAATTAGAATACTTCATAAGACCAATAAAAAAAAACATTTTTAGTGAATTGTTGGCCTTCTGGAAAGTATGTTCATTTACTGTATATGTACTCAATACTTGGTAGGGGCTCCTTTTGCTTTAATTACTGCCTCAATTCGGCGTGGCATGGAGGTGACCAGTTTGTGGCACTGCTGAGGTGGTGTGGAAGCCCAGGTTTCTTTGACAGTGGCCTTCAGCTCATCTGCATTTTTTGGTCTCTTGTTTCTCATTTTCCTCTTGACAATACCCCATAGATTCTCTATGGGGTTCAGGTCTGGTGAGTTTGCTGGCCAGTCAAGCACACCAACACCATGGTCATTTAACCAACTTTTCGTGCTTTTGGCAGCGTGGACAGGTGCCAAATCCTGCTGGAAAATGAAATCAGCATCTTTAAAAAGCTGGTCAGCAGAAGGAAGCATGAAGGACCTTGGAGCACTGGGCAACAGTCCAGTTCTTATTCTCCTTAGCCCAGGTAAGACGCCTCTGACGTTGTCTGTGGTTCAGGAGTGGCTTAACAAGAGGAATACGACAACTGTAGCCAAATACCTTGACACGTCTGTGTGTGGTGGCTCTTGATGCCTTGACCCCAGCTTCAGTCCATTCCTTGTGAAGTTCACCCAAATTCTTGAATCGATTTTACTTGACAATCCTCATAAGGCTGCGGTTCTCTCGGTTGGTTGTGCATCTTTTTCTTCCACACTTTTTCCTTCCACTCAACTTTCTGTTAACATGCTTGGATACAGCACTCTGTGAACAGCCAGCTTCTTTGGCAATGAATGTTTGTGGCTTACCCTCCTTGTGAAGGGTGTCAGTGATTGTCTTCTGGACAACTGTCAGATCAGTAGTCTTCCCCATGATTGTGTAGCCTAGTGAACCAAACTGAGAGACCATTTTGAAGGCTCAGGAAACCTTTGCAGGTGTTTTGAGTTGATTAGCTGATTGGCATGTCGCCATATTCTAATTTGTTGAGATAGTGAATTGGTGGGTTTTTGTTAAATGTGAGCCAAAATCATCACAATTAAAAGAACCAAAGACTTAAACTACTTCAGTCTGTGTGCAATGAATTTATTTAATACACGAGTTTCACAATTTGAGTTGAATTACTGCAATAAATGAACTTTTCCACAACATTCTAATTTATTGAGATGCACCTGTACATCCACAGGGCAAGTTTTGCAGTGTACTGTATGTGTACAGTATGTACATTGAGCACTGCTCTTCAGTTGGCTCGTTTGTGGCCAAATTTCTTTTTTATTTTTGATACATTTGTATTTTTGAAATACATAAATCTACTTATTTTATTAGGATGAATTTGTCTGGGTTTTTTTAATTTTTTTATCAGATTTACCAGTTGTTATCATTTCTATTTGTTCAGGTCAATTATGAACAATATGTAAAATTGAACTGCTAGTGAAAACTTAAGAGAATTGGGTGCTGCAAATATTTGAGTGGCCCCTCCCCGAATCTCACTCCAAACTTTTGCTATAACTTGAGAGCCCTGATATCTCATATATCTCATTATTTTTTCTGTTTACTGGAAGCTTCACTACTTGCAAGCATACTTGGAAATAATTCTCATTCTGATTCTGAAAGCACTTTGTGAGGTTTAGTACAAAAAGAGGACGATTTATTTTATTTTTAATTGACCACTGAAAAAATAGGTATATTATATTATCAAAATTTCGCTGACAGTTATTATAGGCGCTCTATTTTAATTAATATGTGTATGATACCCGTCCGAGGCTGAAAAATTGATAGAGTCTGCACATAACTGCGCAAAGGCTGCGCATTTTTATCCCCTTGATTAACCTTTCTTTCCTTTAACGCGTTACGCGGAAGTTGCGGTTCAAGTGCTGGGAACTAAAATCTCAAACACGAAAGGGATCCGCTTTCCGTAAATAATTGTACAAAAGTGTGTTTTGTAAATGATGCACATTCTCCATCCTGAAAATGCATAGCACTTTGAAAAACTGGAAGAAGACGTTTGCAGGTTTGGCACCGGATATAGAATTGACCTGTGGGGTAGTGATTGTGATTGTGCTGTCATGTGTTTTTAGTGTCATACCATATTACTCAGATATTTCAGAGCACTTTTTCAGTCTGGAGTCCAGTGCTGTCATCGGCGGCCATGGTAAGAATTGTTTACAACTTATAAGTCACAATGACACCATCAGTTCCTTTTGTCCTTCTGCAAGGCTCAAAAATAAGTTGAACTCATTGCATTTTGTAGACTGATGTAGCCTGTGACCCACAACTACTAATGTATGTTGGGCAGAACGTGCCTTAAATACCTCAAAATTAGAGTTTTGTGGTTTGTCGTCCATGTCTTTTACCTCAGGTGCTAGCTATATGCTAATATACTCCTAAACTTCGATAGAATTCACTTTAGTACATTTAAAATGTAGTCTCTCTTTGGAAAAACGGACAACAATGTTGTTGGCAGATTTTTGACCGATAAAAGCGCTAGAATGAGAAAGTTCTACCGGCAATTGAAGTTTATTGGCTATTTAAACAAAGAGCCCTTCCGTTTACCCCGCCTCTTTCATGTATGTTAGCCAATCAGAAAAACGGGAGGTGTGTCTCCGGCAGCCTCGACCAATGACGTGAGTTTGGGGGTGGGATTAGCTGATCAGGGTGTGTTTGAGAAACCTGTTTGGAAACAACAGTCAACCAAAAGATAATTAATAGATAATTAATAATTAAATGATTATTATCATTATTTTTAGATTTTCAAATAAGTTTTTAATAATAATAACACCCTGTTTGCTATGTTATCATATATTACATTAAATAAATATACCATAAATAACCTTTTTTTTTTGTGCATGTACACCTTGTGTTACTTAATTTTTGTCCCCTCTCTTCACAGTCTACAAACTCTTCACCTATTTCCTCTACCACAAGAATATGATGCTTTTGTTCCTAAGCGCCATCCTGATGGTGTTTCCCTGTAGCGGGCTTGAGCGAGGAATTGGAACGGTCAGATTCCTCTTCCGGTCACTGCTGTTGCCGTCTATCTGTGGACTCCTACATGTGCTGCTGGAGTCACTGCTGTTCTCTCCATCCAGTAGGAGCTCAGTAAATGGGCTTGTCCCATTAGCTCTGTCTGTCCTGGGAATGATGACCATCAATTCTGCTATGCGGAAGGCGTATATTATGGGCGTCAGTGTGCCTACTCCATCTCTCCCCTGGATTATTCTAATAATCCTAACCCTGTTCTTCCCAAACACTTTCTTCCTTTGCAATGTCCTGGCCATCGTTACAGGAATGTTACGTATCCTTAATCTTAAGTGTATAGAATACTTAAGACTTTTTCAATTTAATTTCATATTACAATCCTGGATTTTAAAGCTGACAATCCTATGATGTAGTTTAATCAGTGTAGAGTGGATTTCTAGTCTATTCCTTAACTGAGTACTTTTAGATGGAATGGGATGGTTTTCATTATTAGAGATGTCAGAATCTAGAGCTTCCGTCTTAGAGAAGAAGTTCCCTTTTCGCTTGCTAAAGCAGATACCTGGTGTCCAGTTCATTCCTGCATCGACCGAAGAGCGCAAAAAGCCACTTGACCTCACGTGAGTGATCAGTGCCACAGTTATATACGGTCACCCTGTTGTTTACTTTATGGTATTCATATTGCAGTATGTAGAAGGTTGTTAGAGTACATATTTTATCTTCTTCATCTTGAGCAGCTAGCAGTAGTACAGTAATGCATTTCAAACTTTTTTTTTTATTGGTTATTGTTATCTTTTAAGCATTATGTCTTTGATGAATGTGTGCCACAGCCTGTTTAAGTAAAAGAATCTGAGAAACATTTATTTTAAGATTGTGTCAGTAGGTTCTTTATGGAGGTTATTAATTTTATTTATGCAGGTCTTTAAAACAGTCTTAAACAGAAAGTCCACCCAAAAGTGAAATCTGTGTCATATTTTGACAACATTTTGAAGAATGTTGGTAACCAAACAGTTTTTCTTCCTGTGGACTTCAATTGTATGGTCTAAATTTGCAATGGAAGTCAATGGGAACCGAAACGGTTTGGTTCCCAACATTCTTCAGAATATCTTCTTTTATGTTTCTCAGAAGAAAGTAAGTCACACAGTTTTGAAAAGACATGAGGGTGAGTAAATAATGACAGAATTTTCATTTTTGGGTGCACTATCCCTAAAACCAAAACATGTTTTGATTTTTCTCAGTATATTTTCTGACCTTAAAACACCTGGCAGTGTTTGTGATATAATGATATTTCTCTTCCCAATCAAGTTTAATGCATTAAGATTTAAAATTGAACAAATGCAAGCTTGTCTCATTTTAAAACCACAATGCTGGGCATTTTAATACAGTTGCAGCAATGGCTCACTAGGAGCATGAATTGAGGAGTCAGTTCTATAATCTTAAGTAGAAATCAGTGGAAAAGGCATACCAGTCAAGAAAATGATAATAAAATAAGAGAAGAACTTACATATATTTGTAATATTTGTAATTCCAGAGACGCTCCACCAGGGTCGTACCCTGTCCAGGCCTACGCTCCAGTAAATGCCGCCAGTGGTCAAGTTATAGGAAGCCTGCCCAACACATTCGATGGATGGCCTGTCTCACTGTATCCTCAACAGCAATACACATTTACTTCACCTTACGCTGGAGTGGGCATTGGTCACAATCATGAACATGGACACAGTCATGGTCACAGCCATGGACATCACGGGCACAGCCATCACGCCGGCAGCCCGTGGATGTCAATGTCCCCATATGCTCAGCATCAGTTCAGGCCTCCAGTCAACCTGACAGGTCAGCCCTTCACTAAACTACCTCAACCAGGAGTGCCATTCACACCTCCGGTCTCACAGTCAGAGTCTGGAATGCCTGGCTTTCCCACACTTCCTCCTGAAGCCTCTATGTCATTGTCATCCTAGAAATTTGATGCCTTATCTGCAGGTTTTTTGTTTGTTTGTTCTTCTGATACCTCATGTCTTGTTCCTAGAATTCAACTGGCTCCGAATGTTTTAATGTTATACAGTTTCTGTTTTGCTACAGAACTTTTTGTACTTTAAATTAAAAACTGAATTGAGTAAAACATTTTTCTATCATATGCTTTAATAAATTCTTTATCCATTTTATATAGTGCAGTATTTTTTTAGACGTCCATACAAACACATTTTGAGGCCAGACTGTGTTTGTGCATAATCTTTAATTGTCAAACATTGCGTGACTGAGATCACAATTTTGCACAAAACATCTGACATCACATGACATTTCTCTTCCCAAGCAGTATTAACGCATTAAGTTTTAAAATTAAACAAATGCAAGCTTGTTCCATTTTAAAACCACAATGCTGGGCAATGCAGTTGTAGCTTTGGCTCACTAGGGAGATGAATTGAGGAGTCAATTCTATAATCATAACTAGAAATCGGGCGTACCAGACAAGAAAATGAGAGAGAAACTTAATTTTCTTTTCAAAAATGCACCTTTTAAAATGTTAGGAAAATACATATTTAATATATTCCTGTGACCATTAACACTTGACCAGTTGATAAAACTTTTAAAAAATTGACTAACAGGATGCAACACTTCACCCAAAGATGAGAGTCATGTTAATTGCATAATCGCTCATTCATTGCTACTTAACATTAATGTGAAATAATGCATAAAAAGAGTGGCAGAACATCTTGAAACAACAGGAAATAAGAATGAACAAACATCACGATAAAAAAAAAAAAAAAACACGACTGTCCTTAAATGTTAATTTCCTGTAACACATTGTAGGATGTTTTGAAACACAATATCACAAAAAAAAAAACACAACAAAAGTTTTACAGTATGTCACAAAGTGATAATTGCAGTCTTTTCACATAGAGATAAAACAATAGAAAGAGTATGACAACATTTATATATGAATATTCTTTATAAGGCCTCACTCAAAATAAGTATTCTGCATCCCTGATCTACATTTGCGCATACATGAACATCCAATGCCGCTTAGGGTTCAGATTCAGTCAAATCAGTTTCCTTCTGCAGTAGGTTGAATATCATGAACTCATCTGAAGGAAGAATGTTAAACCATGCTTTTGTGTGATGTTGGAGTGCAGTATCTTTCATCAAAACCCTATTATATAACCAATCAGTCCAGGCAAATTCAATGTTTTAGCTCTAGATTTTGGAGAAATGATGGCTTGAGGTAAAATGGCAAACATTAGTTTATCAGTTAGCTTAGCTCCAAACGTCCTGCGAGTAACGGCCTTTGGTCATCAGCTTCTTGAAATAGTCCACAGCTTGAGTGTGCGTCAGGCCGCCCACCTCCTCTGCAATCTCATAGAAGGCCGAGTGCACGTCCCGAGCCATGTTACGTGCATCTCTGCAAGGACACATATTCTCATTACATACGCAAGCAAATATGCTGCTGGAAAGAGATGCTGTGGTCTTTAAAGATACAATACGATACTGATGAAAGGCAGTATTGACCACATTATGCTAGCAAAATCATATAATTATATGGAAGCATTGTAATTATTTCAAGCTGTTTAATTTGTGGATTGTGTTCATAAGAATGTTATTCATCTGTGGTAGAAGCAACTTCTGGTTCTTACCCACAAACGTAGATATGGGCATTATTTGAATGAATGAGCTTCCACAACTGCTCCTTATTTTTCTTCAGAAGATGCTGCACATAGATCTGTAAAAGTAGTACAGTCCACAGAATTGCTCTTCAGTTCCAAACTCTTATATATTGTGAAAACTATTTTTCTGATAACGCTGAAATCTATGGTAATGAAGACCCGTCATATTGGTTGTTTAGGAAAATGAACAAGTGGAAAAAAATAAATAATATGCAGTGCAACTTTTAAATTTGGATGCAAATAAACATTCATCTGTTTCTTGTTTTCCAATACAATAAGATTTTTGAAAGAAAAAAGGCTGCATTTATTTACAGTAAAAACTGTAATATTGTTAAATATTATTGCAATTGAAAATAACTGTTTTCTATTTTATTATATTTTAAAAAATAATTTATTCCTGTGATGCAAAACTGAATTTTCAGCAGCCATTACTCCAGTCTTCAGTGTCACATGATTCTTCAGAAATTCATATTTTTGTAATAGAAATATATTTTTCAGTATTCTTTGATGAATATAAAGTTCAAAAGAACAGCATTTATTTGAAATAGAAACTTTTTTGTAACATCATAATAGTCTTTACTGTCTTTTGTCCGATTTAATGCATTCTAGCTGAATAAAAAAATGTGACCAATATTGGATTTTTAAAAATGTATTTAAAAATGTGTAATTCCTATTTTTAATTTATATTAGATTTGTCATCATCTGTCACACACTTAGTGTAAAACACTAATAACTTAACACAGTTAAAAATAACATTTAACAAATCTCAAAATGAATATAATGGATATAATACAATACAATATAAACAAATAATTTTATAGGTTTTTTTAGCCATTACAGTATATAATTTTAATATCACTAATGGCGGCCATAACATAAAAATAATTTAGTTACTGGCCAGAATTTGAATTTCAGTGCATCCCTATGTCACTCACCTTGTGCTCCTGGTCTCTGGAAAAGGCAACGTTAAGCTGTGTCAACACACCTGCCCTCTTAAACTCCTCCAGTTCCTGCTGGTACAGGAAGTCCTCGTTCTTATGGCGACAACCAAAATAAAGTATCGTCTCTCCAACTTCTTTCCCTGCAACAGAGAGCAAAAACTGAGTGAGATACTTTCACCACATTACTATACACAAGTTGTGTCAAAGCAACTTTCAAGCTTCACCTTGTTCCTTCTGCCATGCTCTCTCCTGGATGAAGCCCATGAAGGGGGCGATGCCAGTGCCAGGCCCGATCATGATTATAGGGTTACTGGGTTTGAACGGCAGGCGGAATTGGGATCTCCTAACGTACATGGGAACGGTGTGCTTGTGGCCGTTATCAGTCACTTCTTTGTTCTTAAGCCAGTTGGTGGTCACACCTTTGAAGACTCTTTCTGTCTTGGTGGTGTACTCTATCACCACAGCACAGACGTGGATAGAGGAGGGATGGACCTGAAACGAGGGTGAACAAAGTTTGTGTCAACCTCAAGGTTTTTAATTTAAGGTATAATGTCGAAAACTGCAGGTTTTACCTTGCTGGAAGAGGCGATGGAATAGTATCGAGCCTGAAGTCGAGGAAGGAGCTCACACAGGTGGTCTATAGGAGGGTTCAGGGAAGGTAGATCCTCTAGAATAGCCAATATGTTCCTCTCAGAATCCAAAACCCAACTCTGATACAAAGCCTTTAAAGGACCAATGAGACGGTGAATCAAAATGCTCACGTTTTACTATAGACTATTACGTCAGTATGGAAGCCCATTTCTGCCACTGAATTAAAAAAAAAAAAGAAAAAGTAATTGCAACTTTTAATCTCACAATTCTGACTTTTTTCTCACAATTGTGAGTTTACAATTCTCAATTTTGACTTTTTTCTCAGAATTGCGTAATACAAACTCACAATTCTGACTTTTTTTTCTTAGAATAGTGAGATAAAAACTCGCATTTGCGAGTTATAAAGTCAGAATTGTGAGATATAAACTCACAATTTCGAATTATAAAGTCAGAATTGTGAGAAACTTGCAATTATGATTTTTTTCTCAGAATTGCGTTATAAACTCACAATTTTGAGTTTTTGAGCAATTACGAGTTTCTCACTATTCTAAGAAAAAGTCAGAATTGCGAGTTTGTATTACGCAATTCTGAGAAAAAAGTCAGAATTGTGAGATATAAACTCGCAATTATGACTTTTTTTAGCAACTGCGAGTTTATATCTCACATTATCTGTCACAGATGATGTGAGATTTAAATCTCGCAATTGTGAGTTTATATCACGCAATACTGACTTCATAACTTGCAATTGCGAGTTTCTCACAATTCTGAGAAAAAAAGTCAGAATTGAGTGATGTAAACTGAATGTAAAATGAATTTTGAGAAAGTCGCAATTACTTTTTTTTTTATTCAGTGGCAGAAACTGCCTTCCATACGTCAGTGATTATTATGTGATCCTAACCTTTCCTTCAGGTGAAGCAGACGCCATCTTGCGCATGTTCTCTTGTTCTTGCGGATCAGAGGCATACTGCGCTAGCTCATACAGCACGTTTGTGCGAGGTGTGTTGTTGATGTCAAGGTAATGGGTCAGTGCCGTGCGGTATGTGGTTGGACAGGGGAACGGGTGCTTTTTATTAGACTCCTCTGTAGAATTGAAACATTATTAGCAACCACAGCATGTTACAATATACATAAAACATATTCTGATTAATTATATAATATGAATTTTCAGATATTAATACATACCATCCAGATTTTTGAGAGAGATTACAGTATCAAGATCTACTCCAAGTCTCTCTCCTATTCTGTTGACCATCGCTGCATCATTTGTGGGGTAAACAGCAACATGGTCTCCAGAATCATATCTGCCATGTTTGGTAATCAATTGATTAATATGTAGACATAAAAAAAAACAACAAAAAAAAAAAAAACTGTGGACACTGCATGAATATATACTCAATACTGAAAATAATATGTACAATCTGCATGCAAACTTCTTTTATGTTATATAGCAGTACTGCTATTTGTAGTAGTGATGTTTCAAAACGTTTTATTTTTACTTTTACAATGCTGTAATATTGTTTAAATATAATAATTTAAAAATACAACTGTGGAATCACCTCAGATTGTTGAATCAACATCACATCATCATATCATGTCATGAACACAATTATAAGAGCGTGAATCTCAATTATTACCCATACCTGATTTTAGAGTCGGTGATATCTAACTCGATGTGCATCAGGTGCCGATTTCCTCCTTTGTTTAGTTTGCGATTAACAGTCACAGTTGCAAGGAAAGGATTCTTTGAATCAAACGGTCTACACAAATCAAATTAATAACAATGCAATCACATAAAATGCTTTAGTATAACATTTCAGTATAACATTTAAAACATTAAACTCTAGCTAATCCTAAAAAAAAGTTGTTCACAAAACCATGATTAAAAAAAACTTCACACAAACTGAAGGTCATTTTACAGACTTCTTAACAATAGAAGCATAAAATGTACTCTCAGATCAAGAGTGATCTTTTAAAATTCTGATCGGTGTCAACCAATCATTTAGTTGAAAGGGATGAACTCACGGTTTCTGTGTCTGAAAGCTTTTGAGCCGGCCCAGCTCTCCGGTGTACACTTGATTCATATTGATGTCATTATGAACCACCAGTTCAAACTGCCGAATGCTGAAAGAACACAAAAAGGATTGGAGATCTCATCCATGCCTGCATTTAAAGCATTCAAAACACCTATGATGTTTAATAAGATGCAAAAACCTGTTCAAAACAGGACAGGGGAGGTTTTTGTTATGGAAGAACATGATAAATGGATTTGCTTCCTCAAACATGGAGATGAGACACTGCATGTGTTGTGTGGCCACAAAATACCCATCGAATAAACATCACGTTTGAACTAGACAATCTCACACAGCTGGTCTGCTCTTTTAAATTCTTCCAATGCAAGACTGTATTGCAGACTGTTTATAAATTAAAAATTGTGATTCAATTACAAGACAAGCACATGGAGAATAAAAAAGAAAATAAAAATAATACCTGCTGTCTTCTCCCGTGGCCTCCACGCCAAAGAACTCACATACCGCAGGCCAAAACTGTTCCTTCCAAGAGATAAAATCCTCCTCCAAGCTATAAATGATTTAAGATTAAATAATTAGGACAGGCAATGAAAATGAATTAAAACAGGACAACATGTACATGTTTATCCATTTTATCTGTTTTAATCTTTTATTCACTCACTTGCTGTCGTCATCCCCAAGGCCCAGGTCAAAGACCCTTTTTCCCCCAAGTTCAGCAAGCCTCTTGTCTGTATACTTGCCTGTGGCATTGAAGTGCTCATATGTTTTATTTCCTAAACCAAACACCTATGAAAAATTTGCATAAAAACTCATTCAATCTCTGCAAGGAGTACATAAAACAGAGACACTTTCAAACAACACACAATACTTTAAAGGCTTAATATCAACTAAAAACATTTAAATTGTCTTGTTTTTTAAAAAAATATGAGTTCAATCTACTATAAGGTTTTACTTTAGATCAAACTGAGATATGAGTCGCCAAACGGAAATGTAAACTAAAACCTAAATTATGACTTCTGGAGAACAAAAACAAAAACAAAAAAAACCTGACTATATAACGCACATAATAAAAATTAAAATTAAAACTCCTTTTAACCTCCTCTGCCTATCTAGCCTGTCCCACAGTCATAAAACACTATAGAAGCACTGCAGTGATGTTTCCAACCACGTTTTATCACGCTGTCCCACCACAACCACATAAGAGAATCTGAGAACTCCAGACTGAAACCACAAGGCTTTCATCCAGAATACAAGTCCAACTTAAGCGGACTCTGGACACCCATGTCTCCAAGAATCAAAGAAACAGCAGATCCAGTGATCCGGTTCCATCTGAAAGAGTCCCGCTAAGAGAGAGGTTCTGCTGGGATGGAGCTCTAGCTTTGTTTGGCTACGCCAGATGTTTCCATTTGGTGAGAGAGAACTGAGGAGGATTTCATGGGCCCCTTAACTATGGGACAGCCTCAGGCTCAAGCTTATTAAGAACTTCACCGACTGCCCAGGAAATAGGTACAACTCCATTAAAAAGGCCAGGAATTTTGGAGGGTGCCCATAGACGGAAGGTTGTCCCATGGAATCTCTTGAGCTCCGTTTACTCACCACAGAAATTAATCACAAAAAGAAACAAATTAGCTTTCTATGCTGATGTTGGATTATTACTCACAGCAAAATTGACCCCCTCTAGATCGTCATCAGTCCCTTGCATCCAATCGTAAAACTCCTGAGCGTTGTCTGTAGGGTCTCCCTCTCCATAGGTTGCCATGCAGAACACAGCCATGGAATTTGGAATCTCTTTCAGTCTAGACAGCTCAGACTGTGAAGGGGAGATTATAATGACAAAAGTCAAAAGAGTTGAAAAGCATTCAGTTTTGATCTTGACTGACTGATTTTTAATAGTGCGCATTAAACAGGAAGCAATAATGGTGAAAGTACCACGTCATACTCCTCTGGGTCAGCGGCCATGCCTT
Source organism: Spinibarbus caldwelli (assembly GCA_039654775.1). NCBI lineage: Eukaryota > Metazoa > Chordata > Actinopteri > Cypriniformes > Cyprinidae > Spinibarbus > Spinibarbus caldwelli. Next base: position 9,123,234 of record CM077267.1, read on the forward strand.
TCATGCCATAGCGATGGGCATCTTTTGCCAGCCTGTTAGCAAATTCCTCAGCAGTCCCTGTTTGGGATCCATAAAACACCACAATGTTTCGGTTCTAGAATGGGAAGATATAGAAATCAAACATAATGGAACTTTTTTTTTTTTCATTGTTCAAGGTGGTGAAATTTTCGCCAATTATTTAAACTCTTTAGACCTAGTATGGTAATAAAATGCTCCTGAAAATCTCACCGTTTTCTTCATTTTCTCAATAAAGCTGGTCTCACGTATTTGTTGTGTTCTATGAAGAGAAAAAGAAGAAAATTAGAAAAAAGAGAGAAAGAACACACGTGAAAAGGCTGAAAAGAATGCCAGACCAATTCTTTTGGTAATGAATAGGGGATTGAGCCATTCATTTCTCAGCCTTTTCCACACAGGAGAACTTCCTGAGGTTCACACCCCTCTGAGAGCACCACAGCATTAGAACACGTCTGCTTTCAGTCATTGTTCAACTAATGAAAAACCATAAACTTTCATGTTAACCCAGCGATGAAGAACAGAAGGTAGTCCACACAGTGCAAAAACCTTACTTGAACATAGTAAGTTTGTTTATTACAATAATCTTATGGTTTCTACTCCTATTAAAATATTCTTTGGTAAAATGGTAAAATGTAAAAATAAATAAGTTTTTCAAAATTTCTAAATAAATAAACATTTCTACAAATAAATTAAACTAAAAGGCATACATGAGCACAATTTATTTTTATACATCTATCTATCTATCTATCTATCTATCTATCTATCTATCTATCTATCTATGTTTCTAAGAATATTGTTCAATAGTTTGGAGTCAAACAGAAATTAATACATTTATTCAGCAAAAATACTTTAAAATTATCAAATAAAACAGTAAGGACGAAGTTATTTTTTATCACTGTATATTCATACAAACAAATATTGAAAAATGTATCATGGTTTCCATAAAGATATTAAGCAGCACAACTGCTGTTATTGACATTGGTAAAAAATAATAAATGTTTCTTGAGCAGCTAATCAGCATGTTAGAATGACTTCTGAATGATCATGTGACACTAGAAGACTGAAGTAATGATGCTGAAAATTGAGCTTTGCCACCACAGGAATAAAATACATTTAAAATATTTTAAAAATAGAAAACAGTACTTTTATATTGAAATATTTCAAAATATTGTTTTTACTGCATTTTTCTTTTTCAAACTAATGCAGTCCTAGTGAGTAAAAGAGACTTCTTTCAAAAACATTAAAAAAAAATCTTCCAGACACCAACCTTTTGAACAATAGTGTAGATTCATTTAAGCGTGCCCAAACGTTTTACTCTGTAGAGTTCAGAGTTAGGGTAAATAATGTATAATCAAACTATCAAATTACTATACACAACCATCAATGCACTGCCAATACATCACAGTGCAAAACAACGGTTTCCTTCCCTACATACATGTTTATAACTCTAAATGAAAGAAACAAATTAGCCCCTTCTCATAGAGAATCCATGCAGCATTCCATAAGACATTCCACAAAGTAGTCATACCTTTGTGCAAATGAAAATTAGAAACCTCATTTTGCTTTTGCACACCACTCATACAACACTGTTAGCAATCCCTAAGAGCAAAAGCAATTACACAAAAGTCATAAATAGCAACTGAAATATCTAGAAGAAACATTGATTAAACATCCATCTGTCCCAGACTAACCTCTCTGCAGCAGCCAATCTGTCCTGAGGCAAAGAAAACATGCATCCCATGACTGGGAAAAATACCGTCCTTTAGAGTTCGGCATACAGAACACTTTCGTCTCTAAGAGGTTCGGATCAAGCCCTCAGACAGCCTGAGAAAGTCCTTTGGCTTGCGTAAAAGTTCATTAGGAGGCTCTGTAGAAAACACATCGCTCTTCAGCGCAGGAAAAGGGGGTGTGAGGCAGGCAAGGGTCTGAGACGGGTTCTCTGTCTCTCTCTCTCTCTCCTGCCATCTGCCCAGAGCACAGCGGTTGCAAAGCAATAAGAATATACAACGTTTCCCATGGATCTCTGCAGCACAACGCTGTTACTAAACCCCCAACCTATCATAATGCACACACACGCACATAGACATGCATAAAAACTTGAAAGCTCCTGCCAACGCAAACACAAGGAGTCCATTCCCTCCCTTTCCCAGCCTAATAAAATACAAAAGATCACTAAAACAAAAGCCAATCTAAGTTTTTGGATTTAATTCAGTTTTTAAAACACTTTTCTTTTCTTTTTTTGCAATGTGTTTAACTGCAGACACCACATGAGAAATGCATTTGATTACAAACACTAAAGAAGAAAGACTAATGGAGTTGTTCAAGACTTTGGCAGGATGGCTTGGACTGGCTGCGATCCTTCAATGTGAGTAATGTGAACCAGGAGCTGAGAGAATTGGAAGAGGTTATCCTTTCCTGCTCGCTGAACATGTCTTCCTGACACTATAGTTCTCTACTTACACAACATTTCCTCCTGTATTCTTTTCTGTTCTTTATGTATTGCTTTATGTATTCCTTTTTTAGAAAACACAATCAATAAAAGGTGAAAAGTGAGTTATGTTGGAAGGAAAAGCTGTGCACACTAACGTCCAAAATGTTTTTTGTTTCTGAAAGTCTGTTATGTTCACCAATCCTGCAATTACTTGATTAAAAACACAATAAAACTGTGAAATATTATTACAAATTTAAAAAAAACTTTTCTCTGTCATTCTATTTTAAAAGCTGAATTTTCAGCAGTCATTCCTCCAGTCTTCAGTGTCAGCATTTATTTGCAATAGAAAAATTATGTATAATTGTGTCTTTGCTGTCACTTTTTATTTATTTAATACATTCTTGCTTAATAAAAAAGCATTCATTTCTTTCAAAAACATTTTTTCCAACAGTAACTTGATGCTAAAGTCATCAGGGCTTTCATTGTTTTCAAGGGTGAACAGGTTACAAGTTTAACACGCAACACTACAACTGACTAGCAAGGATTATGAGGAACATTCAGGAATAATAACATCCTGTGACTCCATCTGAACAAACAATGCTCATTTTCAACCTCATATAATCCTTCTGTTTATTACACAGCTCAGTTTAACGTTTGATATCACCAACTAAGTCACTGATGCGCCTGTTGAGCATTGTGAAAACGAACGGGAAGTTCATTTTTACCAACATGACATGAAAATTTGTGAACAAAGAAGTAGCTGTTGGCATTCACAATGACACATAACCACTATGTATATGAACTGTCTCTCAGCTGCTACAGACCATAACGCTGAGAAAGAATGTAACACACGCACATTCTCTAGATCCCATGATGTCAACACTTTGCAATGCTGGAACCCATGACCAACCGAACCACAAAGTGTTTTAGGAACGAGCCATGGTGCAGAAACGATGCTTTGTTCAAACAAGGCCAAAGGTCTACAGGGAGAAAAACTATAAACAGGCCATCCAACAAAAATATTATTGCAAATTTGAGCCCCATAACACATTTTGTACCTTTATCATTTGCATTTACACTTTTATGGGGTGGAACACAGATATATTGTGCTCGTGTTTTACAAAACTCTTTCAAAGCTCTGATCAACATTTCAGTTGTGCAGAAAAATTTGTGTGGGTGTAATATTCCCCTCTTGAGGACAAATAAAGGGGGAAGGGGAGTTAAAATCAGTCACTTACACTGGAGTGAATGGCTTGATCTCTGGAACAGGCTCTGTTTTTTTTCGGAAGAAGAACCAGTAGATAAGAAGTCCTGCGATTAGGGAGAAGAGGAAGATGTCCAGAGAGCTGAGGAGAGGCTCCGGAGTCTGTTCCTCATCGGAGAGCAGCTGGGATTCACTGTCCTCCATTTTCAAAGAAATCAGAAAGCAGATATATCTGCAAAAAAAATAATGGTTTTCATCACTTAGTATTAGTCTAAAATTGACTGAAGTGACTCTGAAATATGCATGCATTCATAAATTAGGTTAGGAAGTCACACTATATACAGGTGCATCTCAATAAATTAGAATGTCGTGGAAAAGTTCATTTATTTCAGTAATTCAACTCAAATTGTGAAACTCGCGTATTAAATAAATTCAGTGCACACAGACTGAAGTAGTTTAAGTCTTTGGTTCTTTTAATTTTGATGATTTTGGCTCACATTTAACAAAAACCCACCAATTCACTATCTCAACAAATTAGAATATGGTGACATGCAAATCAGCTAATCAACTCAAAACACCTGCAAAGGTTTCCTGAGCCTTCAAAATGGTCTCTCAGTTTGGTTCACTAGACTACACAATCATGGGGAAGACTGCTGATCTGACAGTTGTCCAGAAGACAATCATTGACACCCATCACAAGGAGGGTAAGCCACAAAACATTCATTGCCAAAGAAGCTGGCTGTTCACAGAGTGCTGTATCCAAGCATGTTAACAGAAAGTTGAGTGGAAGGAAAAAGTGTGGAAGAAAAAGATGCACAACCAACCGAGAGAACCGCAGCCTTATGAGGATTGTCAAGTAAAATCGATTCAAGAATTTGGGTGAACTTCACAAGGAATGGACTGAGGCTGGGGTCAAGGCATCAAGAGCCACCACACACAGACGTGTCAAGGAATTTGGCTACAGTTGTCGTATTCCTCTTGTTAAGCCACTCCTGAACCACAGACAACGTCAGAGGTGTCTTACCTGGGCTAAGGAGAAGAACTGGACTGTTGCCCAGTGGTCCAAAGTCCTCTTTTCAGATGAGAGCAAGTTTTGTATTTCATTTGGAAACCAAGGTCCTAGAGTCTGGAGGAAGGGTGGAGAAGCTCATAGCCCAAGTTGCTTGAAGTCCAGTGTTAAGTTTCCACAGTTTGTGATGATTTGGGGTGCAATGTCATCTGCTGGTGTTGGTCCATTGTGTTTTTTGAAAACCAAAGTCACTGCACCCGTTTACCAAGAAATTTTGGAGCACTTCATGCTTCCTTCTGCTGACTAGCTTTTTAAAGATGCTGATTTCATTTTCCAGCAGGATTTGGCACCTGCCCACACTGCCAAAAACACCAAAAGTTGGTTAAATGACCATGGTGTTGGTGTGCTTGACTGGCCAGCAAACTCACCAGACCTGAACCTCATAGAGAATCTATGGGGTATTGTCAAGAGGAAAATGAGAAACAAGAGACCAAAAAATGCAGATGAGCTGAAGGCCACTGTCAAAGAAACCTGGGCTTCCATACCACCTCAGCAGTGCCACAAACTGATCACCTCCATGCCACGCCGAATTGAGGCAGTAATTAAAGCAAAAGGAGCCCCTACCAAGTATTGAGTACATATACAGTAAATGAACATACTTTCCAGAAGGCCAACAATTCACTAAAAATGTTTTTTTTTTAATTTATTTTTTATTGGTCTTATGAAGTATTCTAATTTGTTGAGATAGTGAATTGGTGGGTTTTTGTTAAATGTGAGCCAAAATCATCACAATTAAAAGAACCAAAGACTTAAACTACTTCAGTCTGTGTGCATTGAATTTATTTAATACACAAGTTTCACAATTTGAGTTGAATTACTGAAATGAACTTTTCCATGACATTCTAATTTATTGAGATGCACCTATATATATATATATATATATATATGTAAAAAAAAAACTGTATAGACAGTATAGTTTAAAAAAAAAATTGAATTTGTGACTTTTTGTCATGTTGTGCCCTCTTTTGAAGACTCGATGTAATTACATAATGATGACCAATTACAAAACACCCTTTCCTTTGAAGGACTTTCGTCAATTTCTAATTAATGTAATCTTTCACCAACTTGGTTCCTTACATAGGAACTTTTATCGCTCGATAACAGCCATACCGTGTTACAAAATAGCCCTCATGTCTTAAAAAGCAGAAGTATTGTGTTACTGACATGTTTCTGGACATCTAACATGTCGTTGTTTAAATACTTTGACTTCCAAGGTACATGAATATGTTAATCATTCAGTATCGCGATGCAAAGTCACATTGTGTACCATCTGATACTGTCACTGTACTATGCTACCATCGCCATAGTAATTTTTGTAAGGGCAGACACACGCGTATACACACAAAATGTTCACTTTTTGTTTATGACTTCACAAATGGATTGACATTAAACTATTAGGAATGGATATTAATATAATTCAACAGTTACACAACAGAACACGCTAAAAACACATACCTCCGGTTAGCTGGAGCGAGGAGCGCAGCACGAGCTTACGTCAGATTGAAACGCCGGGTTGCCAGCGCAAGTTCAAATATCCCTCGCGTATTGTATTCCCCGTTAGAAATTAGTAGTTTAACTTTGAACAGATGCTACTTTATTGATTCGTTGTAATGTTTACAATGCGTTAACATGTTTTTCGAAAATGTTTTATTTTTACTCTGACGTATTTGTCCATTGCAGCAATTTTTTCCCACTTACAACCGAAGGGCGTCTGTCTGTGACTGTAGAGTTATTTGGCAATTATAAATGCTATGAGAGTTCAATTCAAATGAGAGATTTGAAAAAAAACTGTTATGCTCAATAAGGTGAATTCTTTACTGGAAATTTTAGTTTAAAGTTGATGAAATGTCTTTTACAATAGTAAAAACCTTGTACCTAACGTTCTGCTGAAAGCACTTAAGGGATATTTCCATTTCCCATTTCTGTTTGACAGGGCTTCCTCAATCAATTCTTGAAAATATTGAAAAATTCATTCAAACTTTCCTAGCATTTGGCTGACTGCACATGCTTCTTACTCACATGAAGGTGTCATAGTCCTATGATGGTAAAGTCATGTGTTGACATTGTGGAACAATGCCACTGATAGCAAATGATTTCCATAACTGTCTTAAAGCTTCTGTCTTTGAGATCATTAAGATAGGCCAGAGGTGTTTTAAAAATGTGGAAAAAGAAAACATGAACACACTATTGTCATATTCTGATATCACTACTTTCTTTGACATATGGTGTGCAAAACACCATGACACTTTTATTAATAAAATAAAAGCAAAATATTAAATATTTTAGGTTTAGGGGAAAGAAATTTCATCCCTTATGCACAAACAGAAAAAAACACTTGTTGACAACATTTAAGCAACAAAATATTAACACACTGACATTTAAAAAAACATTCATATAAAACATTTGAAAGCCTTTGTGCCCATCATTTATAAAGCTTTGGCTTTGTCCTGATCCATGTATTTGTGGTAAACAACACCGAGTGTAGTGAAGAAATTCCCCATGAACAAAACAAGAAAAGTAGAGCCGCACATGAGAACCTAAGAAAAAGAAAGTATTTTAATTACAAATTAATATTCTTCTGGATTAAAGCAATATACACATTTAATTGTTAAATATAATGTATGGGTATTTATTTTAATGTTTTATTTAGCTAATACGTGTCGGCACATAATGTAGACATTTTTCATTATTTTGAAAAACTGACCTGCCACTCTTTCCATTCTGGAAGCTGGGCCATTTGGAAGAGTGTAATTCCATTATAAAGCTGGAAAAACTGAATATACATAATAAGACAGTTAAACCACAGCATAATAACAATAGAATTACATCAGAACTTTTCTGAAAACCCATGTCAACATTTTATGTCATTATTAAGTAAACTCTTCTTTTGTCTGGTACTGTCATTCAAGTTCAGGTAAATGTAATTGTTACATCATCTCTAACTATGTTACAGTTTTAAGTTGACATATTGCCCTCTGTGCCACCAGAAGAAGTATTTACCATGATGATTACATAGCCATAAAACAGGAAGTGAGCTGTTTGTCCATGCAAGATGGTTGTATTTATTGCAAAATAACCTAAGATTAGCAAACACAGTTTCAAACTTACATGGCCCAAGAATAGGAAAGGGAAGAGAAAGGTCAGACCCCTCCACATCCAGGACTGAAACCCCTCTGATCATAAAGCATGTGTGAAAACGTGTTAGCGGATAAATCTGCAATAGAATAAGGAAAAACAGACAAGAAAGCAACACACTACCCACCAACTGTGAGGTCCATGTTGTGTCTTTCTCCAAGAGCTCTAAGTCTATACAAGCAGCCACTCTGGTAATAGTACTGGAGAAACTGAACAAAATCTGAATGGAGGACAAAACAAGGAAAATAAAATATTAAATTAAACAATGAATAAATCATTATTACATCGAAAGTGTTACTAACACTGTAAGGCAGCAGTTCTTACTTATATACATGGAGTAGGACAAGAACTGATTTCTGAACATCTGGTAGAGTTCACCATCTGGCCTGTGAGTTACACATGAACAGTTGACGTACATCAGATATTCACACATACTTTCTCAGTCACACAGTTATTCTGTTCTACTGTTCCTCAAAAATGACTAAGTGTGCTATCCTTCTTAAAAACATTTCATTTGAAGCATTTAATCAAAATAAATGAATCTGATTAATCTAATATATATTAAAAAACTCTTTATTAAAGTACCAAAGATTCAAAGATGTAATGCTGCAATATCTCACAATGTTAAAGAGTTAAGTTTGTCATACCAGGTCAGCATTACTCCAGAGAGAAATGTTGACACATAGTGTTGAAACACCCACCAGCCCTTGATCCTGAAACACAAGCCAAGTATTGAACCTGTACTACTGATTTAATATATGGCAAGAATGAAGTATTACAAATCACATTTATTTTTGAGAGTATAATCATGATTATTCTTACTTGGAGCCATTATTAATGAGGATGCTCTCTCTTATCGTCAATGTACAGTAATACCACACCAACAAGAAGTTGAAAAGTGCATCTAGAACCCTGTCAAAACACAAGGGGGAAAGACAAACACATAAATTCAATTGATTATTTTAGAGAATCATGGCTGTTGCTACATGATATTAAAAAATTACACTTTTACGCTTAAATTGTTCATATTTGATTGCAATAAACATGTACCTGTAGGTGACCAAAAACCGACAGGTGAATGAGAACAACAAAAGCAGCACAGTCAAGTATAGTTTGAACTTCTCATACTCATCTTTATAGGCAAACCTGTACAATGGAGAAACAGGCAAAAGTCAGGCAAATCACTTGACTCATGACTGATTAACATGACTGCATTTCATGACACCACAATGTTTAAGGATGATGATCACAAGTTAAGTGTGGTTATTGTTATTGTGGTGTTAGAATTTTTCAGAACATTTTAATCAAATAGGGCTTTTCGGAGAACTTACTTGGACTGCTTGTTAAGGAGTGTAACGTTAACATTTCCAAGAACAAGACTGAGGTATAACCTGGAACAAAAACAGAGTAAAGTATTTCACGTAAGCATCAGACGCTTGCTAAATCATTGTGTGTGATTGAACAAGGTAAATTACAAATCCACACACCACTACCAGTTATTACTGAAATATATACCACACCTAGTAAGGGTATGATCTGCTTTGAATAGTAAATGCTCTGATAATGTGTATTTTAAAAGAGGGTGTGACATTAGATATCTCTCATTTGCATTACTCATTTTTCTTTGGCAGGAAGGCCTCCATCTCAAAGAAGACATCTGATCTTTCCTTTATAGAATCTTGGATCTCATCTATTTTATTTACATCTTCTGCATTCACTACCGCTCTGCATCTATGAAAGAAAAAAGAATGAATATAAGATATAGATCAATAACATTTATTTGTAACCAAAGCATATATAACTCATGACTGACTCCTGCAGGGATTCATTGAGATCCTTTATCTTTTTCCTCTGCCGTGCAATAGAAGAAGAACAGCTGTCCTGCAGTTTTGAAACCTCCTCCAGCTTTTGTTTGTAAAGTCGATGTGTCTCCTGTGCAACAAATACAGACATTAGAAATTTGTTATGGGTCAAAACGTGAATATACGTATATCACGATGAACAGTAGTTTTGATATTTTTGGTGTATTTAAAGTCAAAAAAGTTGCTTTAAATGTCTGAAGATTTTTTATTACTATTTATTTCACCATCTGTGTGGACTAACCAACATTTTTAGACTCTCATAACTATGTTTCTCATAAGAAATTGAAACCATTATTGATCCAAAGCTGATATTTCTATTAACTTAGCACGTGTTTTAAAAATTCTGCTTTTTATGATATTGTACATTACTATTTGTCATTGACCCATAATTCTTAAAATAATGCAAAATACTTCATATATTACAATTACACGTTATATTTGTGGGAATTGCAGGTGCTATTTATTAATAACTAGCTAAAAACATGTTTTTTTTTATTATTGTACCACTGTTACACTGTAAGGATTAAATTGCTAAGCAGCTAGTTCTCAAGCTGAAGCGTAACTATACAACCAGCTATTCATAGCGATACTTCGAAATATTTGTAAATAAAAACAATTATGATGTATATAAAACATTTAAAGATAGAAAAGTCAGATCTCATAGTTCAGAGCTGTCGTGCTATCTGATTAGCAGCGGAGAAAAACTCCTCACCTGAACTTGTTGATAGTCTTTTTCCAGATCCTCCCATTCTTGTAAACATTCGTTCAAACCAGTCGGGTTAAATAACATTTCCAGAGAGTGTATTTGATGAAAGGTAGTGTTCCCAGACAAGAGTGAAGATAGTAATGGTCTGTTTCACCGCTGTCGGCGCGTCTCGCTGTCTTTGACAGACGTCTGTCATCTGAACGCAGCTTCACAACAAGCGTAGCCAATCAGAGACCGACCCCGGGACATAATGAACCGCCCCTCCCTGCAATCTGACCAATGAGCGCTTTCAAAACAAGACGCTGTAGCCTACTGACTGACTTCCCACAGACGCCCATAGAGAGGCAGAGGGAATATATACCAACTGTGAACAACCAGAGTTCAGGGTCAGTGTTGAAACTATAGACAGAACCTTTTATTATGTCATAGGAATGATGATTTGGCAGAAAGTTTTAAAAAGGTTTATTAAGTTTCTTACTGTGTTAAAGCAACATAGAGTAAAGTGGAAGAAAATGCAGAGTCTTCTTGTCTTATGACATAACGGCTATTTTAATGACATATATTTTGATATCTTAACACTATTGTGTACATTCTAATATTGTCTATAGTGTGAGGAAGTAGTTTATTGTTTTTTTTAATGTTATTTTAATTGATATATTAATATTAAATAAAAATCTATGATTCTGTATCATCAGTGACTGTAGAAAGTCGTTGAATATGAACGTGCACATGATGTTTCTGTTCAGTTTTGTTATTGTCAGTAGTTGGGTTCTGATATATCTGTCACTCTCTTCCCAAGAGTCTGAAGTTCCCAGTCAGAAAGTTGCTGTACAAATCCTCGATTTGGCCTCATATTGGCTTTGCATTGCTGAATATGATTCCATGCCTCCTAAAATATTCAGAAATGACAAGTGACAAAAATTAAGAAAGCATCTGCCAACAACATCAATGCAAACTGCAAATGCAAAAGTAAAAAATTACCTTTAGTGTGTATTTGAGGTGATGCATAAGATATGCTATTGTTACAGTACAGCATCGGCTTACTCCAAGAGTAGAGAATATCAAAACAGAAGAAGCAGTATTGAGATGTGAACCTGAAATATTTAAAAGACCCACAATCATAACTGAACATCAGAATGTTTTTATATATTTGAGTTATTGTTCATCCACTGGACGAAAAAAAAAATTCTCCCAGTTCTTACCAATAAAAATACACATTCTCTCAAATGAAGTGATCAAATCTGCCTCTGCAGAATCTGGAATTCGGATGTGTAAAACAGTGCAGTTTGCCATTTCCGTCTTCCTTAACCAATCAAAAGTTAAAACCCGCCCCACCGCACTTCTGCTGCGATCCTATTGGAGGATAAACAATAAGGAACTATTTTCAAAATCAGGCATACAGCTGTCAGCAGTTCGGGATATGCCTGGATTCGGGGTATGTTGTTACTATTAGCTACTTAAATTGGTAAATGATGAATCATTAAAGGAGGTGTAATTCCTTTCCAGGGCCTCGGCAGAGCCTTTCAGCGGCGGAGGAAGAGAAATGGCAGGAGTCGACGCTGGGCCATAAAGAGCAAGAAGCCACTTGGGACTCCTGCCATACCAACGGCCCCTGTGTGAGCAACTGCATCATTTATATATCCACAAAAACAATGCCTGTATATACTTACACTTACAGTATAGTTTAGGATTGTTGTACTACATACCATTCATGACATACCATGTATATACTTATGTGTTAAGATAAAAGCATATGTTTTACATAACTTAATTTCCTGTAATAATGTTCGATATGCAGAATTAAACTGCATATCAAGACTTAAAGGGATAGTTGACCTAAAGTGACAATTCTTGTTCCAAATCTGTATGACTTTCTTCTGTAAAACAGAAAAGAAGATATTTGAAGAATAATGTTGGTGACCATTGACATCCATTGAATTATTAAAACTGAGGCATTTCCCAAATTAAGGGTAAACTATCCCTTTAAGATTTTGAAAATAAAAGGCTTATTAGCTATCTGTATATCTATATACATTTATTTTACTTTCTGGTAATACTTCCACCCAGTCCAGACAACAAAACAAAGGTGGACACTATGGAGGAGACAAGTATTGAAACCACTAAACAGCTGTCCTCAACACTAAGTATTGGAGCTCTGTTTTCTTCAATTGGAAGTATTGTGCAAAAATTCAGAAAGACAAGTAATCAAGTAAGTTATTCTTTTTTCATTTATTAGAGTTCAAAAGAGAAAGAGCTTTCCGGTGTCTGACCTGCTTATTTTTTAGATCTGTTTTGGACTCCTGAATACCTTCCTTTTCTGGAGAGGCTATTCAGAAAGAGTGGAGTCCCTTCACCAAAAAGTAGAGGAGCTGCAAAGGGAAATAGCACTATTGCATTCCGCTTTGAAGGTTAGAACATTTCAGCTGTACTGAAATTAATGTTCTTTCATTTTTGTCAAAATTCTAGTGATTGTAACGTGTATAAAACATTACTTGATAGCTGTATCGAGAAACCAAGACTGCAGACGGTCATTGTGAAATGCCTGATGGTGTTCAGCACTCTGCACCTCCACCTGTCTCCCTTCCACCACCACCTCCTCCTCCTCCTCCTCTTCCTCCTCCTCAAATTCTGGTGACACTTGCTGCTCCAAAAGTGGCCTCAATTCCCCCAAAACCTGCACAAACTAGCTCTCTGAAGGTAATAGTTTATATTTCAATTCACTTCACTTTGCTTGTTGAGAAATCAAGTTATAAAGGTTTGCTGTTTTTGATTTTGCACTAATTTTCCTCCTGCCCCTTAATAGCAGAAGCAAAATGGCCCTGTTGCTGTGACGCTTCGAGATCTTCAAGCAGTACGACTAAGAAAAGTGACTGTAGGCCAAAAAACTCAGGTGAGTGAAAGATTGTGTCCTCAATAATTTTCCATTCCTGCATTGAGTCGATATTTATGATGGCATATTCGCTCACAGATGTCTCCAGAGAGAAGAAGATCACCGCTGGTCACACTCGCAGACTTGCAGAAAGTCAGTTTACGACGCTCTAATTCTGACTTCCCCTTGAAGTCTAGATCAAGCCTTGGCAGGTGAAATTCTGCATAAGTAAATGTATTTATTTTGCTTTAAATCAATGCATTAGTTTTTGCTGCATCATTTGTGCTCTTCTCTGTAGGACGGTCTGTAGGACACCAACCAAAAATCCCATGAATCTTCGGGTACAGCTTCGAAAAGTCAACTTAATGAGGCAAGATCACTTTTACTTTGTATTGTTGGAATCAGAACCAAAACGTGCCTAAAACTGCATCACATCTAGCTAAATACTTCTTTTGTTATATTCTTAGGAGTCCTGGTGGCACACCGCTATGTAACAAAGAGAATGATGTCATGGATTCAAGCATGACCAGAGGGTTAGGGAACCAGTACCTGGTATGTAAACGGCTTTATCCCGTAATGAATCACAGAAGGCTGTCTTTGAGACTGCTAGTTTCATTTTATCGAAAGATAATTTTATTTAACAATATAAATCATGAATTTATGGCCTGAAAGTTATTTCATTCTTTGTTTATTTCATTCTTTACAGAGTGCTTTAACAAAAGAACTATCGCCACTCAAGGCTGTCTAAACAAAGAAATTGATTGTTTTATTGTTGTTACACATTGTGTTTTGCATGGCCAGTGTTTTTTGCTTGTTTTTACATGTGTACTGTGACTGTGCTAATAGCTTTGCTTCTCGTACTGTCATGTAACTATTTTAGTGATAGGACAGTATTTGATGTTACTTGCTGCTATGTTATTTTATATACTTGTTGCATGTGAAATGTGCTTCTTGCTGCTTTTATATCAGAACCCCCTTTTCAAGACATGCTCACAAGCATAATAACAAATGCACACTCAGCATGAGCATGTTTTTAGATGTGGTTAATTGTATAATTAGTAGAACTGGCTCAGCTGTAAAATATAGTATTGTATTGAAGTTTGTACAGGTGTGAGACAAGTCTGTTATTGATCTCAATACGCCATTGATATCTTATGTGCATGTGATAAAACGTGAAGCACAGCTTGATATAACCAGCTCTGTTATTGTGAAACTCAGGATATGTATTATTTCCATGTTTTACTGTGTTTACTGGTAAGCTTGAGGTTTTACACCAAATTAAGTGTTACAGTGTCTTAATGTTTTATTTTAAGGGTCTTTTGCAATATTTCTCTAAAGCCACTTTTATTTGTATGCAAAAAATATTGCAATTGATTAAAAAACGTTTAATAAATATTGGACCTACAGAAAATGTGGAAGGTTTTTTTTTTTTTTTTAAATAGTGCAAATGAGTGGATTTAGATAAAGTAAATGTTTAATTTCTGGCTTATAAAATGTACTTATTTAATAGCAAGTAATACTAAAATATGTATTAATACATTTTAGTTTGTTTCATTAATTTTATGTGCTTTTGTCTTTTTTTTATTTTTTAGCTTTTCTTAGTATTTCTATTTAGCTTTTATTTTTTAGGCATTTTAATACTTCAACTTAAACTTATTGCAATTAGCTGAAAAGGCATCATTTCTAATTTTCCAGTAAGATTATCTAATATTTATATATTTTTTCTATTATTTATATATTATAGTATTTATCAATATTTAGAATTAGCTATTATTTGTATATTCAAATTTTTCCTCTTAATTTCATTTGTAGTAATTTTGTTACGTGCTTTCGTTTGTGCATTTTTATTAGTTTTTATATTTCTATTCAGCTTTAAGTTGTTTTAGTAATTTTAATATTTCAACTAAATCTTATTTTAGTTAGCTGCCAAGGCAACAATTCTAATTTTCCTTTAAATTTTGCCTAATATTCATATTTTATTTTATTACCAAAACGATTTTGAATAGTTTTAGGTTTAGTTAACAATAACAACACTGTAGATTTATAAGACTATTACTATTTACATATTCCATGCTTTCTGTCCGGACATTAATTTACAGATTTACGTATCTACCCGGACTCTTCTTTTGCGCTCATAGAAATGTTCATCAAAGCCCCGCCCATTTGTTTCTGTCCAGCAAAAATGGCGATGCCCATGAATATCAGCGCACTTTTACAATCCGAAATAATAGAAGACACCGTAGACAAAGATGAGGGCGTTTGCATATTGGGCATATTTGGGAAAAGCGCAATGCAACAGGGATCAATCAAAGACTCTCTCATAAACACCTTAGCGGATAAACACGTCTTCTCTCTCTTTGGGAGCGACGACACTGACAGTCCAGGCGGAGGAACATCGATTCATGCTTATTATAATCAAGAGAACCGCGTGCTGTATCTCGTATTAACATCTGTTTTTGACAACCGCCAGCTCATTCGCGCGTGCGAGTCACTGACAGCGGGTTTGGGTCATGCAGAAGCGCATGAGTTTTGGAAAGCAGCAGAGAAAGATCACTGTTTGCAGTTGCTGTATCTCTTCTCTTTGTGCCATGTTCTTCTGCTGGTTCACCCCACGTGTTCGTTCGACGTCACGTACGATAGAATGTTTCGCGCTTTGGACGCGCTACGTCAGAAAGCGCTTCCACTGCTGCGCGCCGCGATTAAAGATTCGCCCGTGTCTAAAGAATGGAAGTTAAACTGTCGGCCCTGTCCTCCACGTTTGCTATTCGTGTTCCAGATGAACGGAGCGCTCAGAGTGGCCTCCTCTGGCACGGGTGGGAATGGGACTGATGGCTTTGGAGGGGATAAACCCAAAAAACACTCCCCTAGAAGGCGACTGCAGCATGCTCTGGAAGATCAGATATATAGGATATTCAGGAAAAGCCGTGTATTGACCAACCAGAGTAGTAATTGTCTTTTTACAGTGCCTGCCAATCAGGCTTTTGTATATGTAGTGCCAGATGAGGACCCCATCGGCTCTCTTCTGGGGCACCTGCGGTCCAACTGCGTCCTGCGAGAAAGCGAAGGGGGCACGCCTGCGCCCAGGCAAAGGCGGTACCAACAGATGAGGCACTTTAATAGACAACCCTCTTTCAATGTAGAAAGTAGTCTTTCCTCAGGAGGGCAGTTGGTGGACTGCACTTTAAAAGAGTTCCTTTGGCAGCATGTTGAACTCGTATTGACCAAGAAAGGTTTTGATGACAGTGTAGGTCGCAATCCGCAGCCATCACACTTCGAGTTGCCTACTTATGCCAAATGGGTGCATGTTGCGTACAGACTTTATCAGGTCATGATAGAAAACAGTGAGGATGACGCAGCTGAGATCTCCCTCAAGGTGCAGGGTCAGCTCAAAGTGCTGGAGGGGTTCCTTGACGCAGATGCGAAGTTCTCGGAAAACAGGTGTCAGAAAGCCTTGCCACTGGCTCACAGTGCGTACCAGTCAAACCTTCCCCATAATTATACCACCACAGTACACAAGAATCAGCTGGTGCAGGCACTGCGTGTGTACAGCCAGCACGCGAGAGGAGTCGCCTTTCAAAGATACGCCTTACAGCTCCATGAGGATTGCTACAAGTTCTGGAGTAACGGGCATCAGCTCTGTGAGGAGCGCAGCCTTACGGATCAGCACTGCGTACATAAATTTCATCTGCTGCCAAAGCCAGGTAAAGATTCATGTATTCCCTGGGAATCGAACCCATTACCTTGGTGTTGCTAGCACCATACTCTACTGAGTTCTTTCAAGTAGAGAAAGATCTTTTTTATTTAGACCCCTTGTAGCTTCCAGTGATTTATTTTTTTTACTTTACAAATCTGTTATGACATATACCATGTTTAAAAAAATCAATCAATAAATAAACCTGAAATGAATGTTTATTCCTAAATGCTCATTTCATACTGTTAGTCAAGTCACCTATATTTATATAGCATTTTATACCATGCAGATTGTTTGTATTAGTCTGACATTGTTCATATTAAGCTTATATTAAAAGATTGTTCCAAGTAGCTAGAGCATTGCGTTAGTGATGCCAAGGTTGTGGGTTTGACTCCCAGGTAATGCAAGCACTGATAAAAATGTGTATCTCCAATGCAGTGCAAGTCGAATGTTAATATCTTCATGATACTGTCAGTTAGCCCATAATTTTGACTCTTGTCAGAGTTTGTAAAAACTAAAAGGAAACACAAACCCCATTCATAATGGAAGTCAGTGGAGCGATATGGGATGCGATGCTCCATGGACTTTCATTGTAAGTTACTAATCTGTAGCTGGGTTTCCATCCAAAGTTGCGAGTTTAACCTATGCGCAATATTGGAATATCACATAAAACATTTGCGAATAAGCACCGTTTCCATCCAACGAGTCAAAGTGAACAAAATCATCAGTGCTGTTTGGGAATGCAGTAATGTAAGGCAGTTCTGGGAGGCAATTATGCAGAAATACATTAACGACAGACTTTGCTTGGGCATTTAAGAATGACCATAACAACATTTCAGATGCTGTACAATGAGATTGGTCCACTGGTTAGTCAGGTTATGTCGTCCCATTGCACAAAGTCACGTGACTTTTTTTGATGCACATGGAGGAATTTATTCGGCAAATGCCTTTCCATCTCCCATTATTCGCATTAATCCTTTTTTTTAGTCAAAAACCACCTCAAGCAAGCATGAAAACATTTTTGTGAATTAAGGGATTTTTTTTTTTTCTTTTTTGCCATTTCCATCACTCGTTTCTGATGCAATATGTCAAAATGCGCATAAAAACAGGGTAATGGAAACATAGCTATTGTGAAGAGTCAAAATTATTTTCCTTGGCTTTTTGTAGAATATAATTCTCTCTACCTCAGTTACCTCTATTTCCTCTTCACATTGCAGGAGAGAAGCCAGAAATGGACCACAACCCACCTATTCTGTACCACAATAGCAGGGGTCGCTCTACAAGTTCCTGTAACTGTGGTAGAAAGCAGTCTCCAAGAGAAGATCCATTTGATATCCAGGCTGCCAACTATGACTTCTATCAAGTCAGTAGCTACAAGTTTTTTCTACTGTAAATATTCATTACATAAGCTTTAAATCTGTTCTTCATCATTCTATCTTTCATTCTCAGATGCTTGAGGAGAAATGTTGTGGGAAGTTGGAGAGGATCAATTTCCCAGTGTTTCAAGCCAGCACACCTGACCCTGCTCCTGCTAGTGATGAGGTGCCCAGACCTGGAGAGGTACTTCCATCGGGAGAAGCTGATCGTTTAAAGGAGAAAGAGACTAGCACTCATACACCCGGTGATAGCACAAGTCTGAGTCTCGCTCTTAGCTTGGGCCAGTCAACTGACAGCCTTGGAACATACGGTGATGGAGCAGAAGGACAAGAGAAGAAGCCAAGCTTGGTGGACAGACAGCCCTCCACAGTGGAGTATCTCCCCGGCATGCTTCATTCTGGATGCCCGAAGGGACTGTTGCCTAAGTTCTCGAGTTGGTCTCTTGTTAAACTTGGTCCAGCTAAAGCCTACAACAGCCTCACTGGTTTAGAGCAACCTGGATTCCTCCCAGGCTCCGCTTTCCTCTTGCCTTGGGATGTTGTCATTCGGAGCCGATCAGAGGAAGATGTAGGATCACTTGAGCCCCTGGATGGAGGTCCAGCCTCCTGGCCAGCACCAAATAAAGCATCAGCTGGAAAGCGAGGCAGCGCTGGAGGAATCGGACGAGGGCGCAGACGAGATGATGTAGCTCGTGCTTTCGTTGGTTTTGAGTATGAGGACAGCAGAGGGCGCCGATTCCTTAGTTCTGGCCCTGATAAAGTAGTCAAAGTGCTTGGGCAAGGCGGACCAAAGGAACCTGCAACCAGATGCTTGAATTCTGATATGCCTTTATACATTCCCTCTCCAGCTCAAGGACGAGGGATCAAGCCACACTACGCTCAGCTGGCTCGTCTTTTTGTAGTCGTCCCTGATGCCCCTCTTGAGATTGTCCTAAACCCACAGGTATAATATGTTAAAAAGTGCAGTTTAATTCTCAAACTGAAGTATTCATAATGATTACCACTCACATTTTCTCCTTTAAAGTATACTGTTCTGTGCTTCTCTTCTCTCCTAGGTCCAGCCAGGTCCCCCTCCCTGTCCTATCTTCCATCCGGAGCAGCCTGAGGTGGTGCTGCCCCCTGATGGACTCTGGGTGTTACGCTTCCCTTATGCCTACGTGACAGATCGAGGACCATGCTACCCTCCGAAGGAGAACCAACCCTTGGCAAACTTCAGGGTGCTGAGAGGCGTTCTGCGTGCCAACACGACTAGTTCAACTCCACAGTAACAAAAAAAAAAAAAAACCTGCACTTAAAAGCACTGTTGAGATATCTGTAGGATAAGGACATTAAACATATTAAGCATCATTTTGGTCTCACCATGCTTCCTTTGATTTTCTGTGCTGGTTCTTTTTTTTAATCAAATTCTAGAAATAATTGTGGCTGTAAATACAAGCAATCAAATTAGGAATGTTGTGTTTACAGTAAATAAATACCTGCAATGAGAAAAAAACAGACTGTGAACAATGTCATTATAAAACTACAATGTTATTTTAAACTGAATTTACTTTTTAAATGTGAATGCAAAATAGTGTCCACTCTGGATTTTCCGTTTGCTGTTGGACTTTTGAGGTTGATGTTCTAAATTATTTTTACCTGAGTAAATAAAATGAGATCTTATCAAACACTTGTTCCTTAGAAAGAATGTTAAAATATCAATCTGCTACGGTTGTGGTTTTAGATATCAGTCTACTAAGGTTTTTATTTATTTAATACGACACACAGAGGCGCTATTTAGTTATGAGATCTGTTCAACGTAATTATGACTTCTTTGACATTCTCAAGTGAAAATACAGAGTGACAACTGGAATATCTTATAGATACTTAATATTTTATGAGTTTAAAGTTATTTAAGACTTACTTTCGCTTTTAGTTTTTATTACTTATCCAACAGACAGACACATCACAAAGATAAATGTTTTGGTTTTTCGCCTGCATATCCTCTGCGCTCGCTCATTGGTCCGTCCACTTTTTAGGTTGGCCAATCAGCGTATTGTTGCTAGGCTGTTTTGTCTCATCTATTTGCTGGCCTGGTTGTCAATCAAACCTTGAGCTTGTATGGCGAGGCCCGATGCGCAGCTGTGCTGTATACAGAGCGCTCAGCGCTGCTCTCGAGCTGCGAGGCTGATGAAGACACCTGGAAACTTTGTGTTGTGAGGAATGATCGCCTGCTGTTTTGCATGAAGTTGCAGTTTTAAAGAGAGAGAGCGTTCGGCCTGCGAGATACCTCTCCATTCAAAGGTAACATCAGTTCAATTATAATGCTTTTAGTGACACCTTATTAGGAAGTTCTTCTTTTTAAAAATGTTACGTTTGTTATTTAGTATCGTGCAGTATATGACAGCTCACTAAAAATTAACCTTGTAAACACTGTGAACTTATATTTTAGTTTTATATTAGATCTCACTAACGATGATAGATGCTAATCTGGATTTAAAACGTAATATATACAGAATGCATCATTGCATAATTAAAATGTCAACAATAGTTGACATCTGTTTTCCGAAAGTGTGCTTTAAATCTAGATTATTATTATTATAGAGCTATATGTCACCACATTAGGAGAAGAAAAAAATAATAACTTTATGCACTGGTCATGAACACAATTTGTATGTTGTCAGGATGTTTTTATATGAATTTAATTATGATTATTTGAAATGAGTGCATTTATATTTTGCAAATTAAATTAATCTGTTTTAATTTTTTAAATAAATGCTGTTTTGCATGAAAAAAAAGAACATGATAATTGACTTATAGTGAATGCTACTCATATTGCATAATAAACTATTAACATTAACATTGCAAGATGCTCCATAAGATCATTGCTTATTGTGCATGATAATATTGTTATTCAATTCTTGCATAAATACACTTACGTTGTTGCTTATTTTTATGAAACATGCTGTGCATAAGCAAGTGTTCTTAGAGGGCTAGATAGCTAAATGAAAGTGTGGCTATTTAATATTGTGCAATGTCGATATTGTGTACTGTTTTGTTATCACAACGTATGTGAGTGACACTCAGGCTTGTTGTCATTTTAAAGCTGGCTTTTCTGAATTGGTTTAGCAGTGGGTGTTTTCAAGGATGTGATTGCCAGAGGTGCTGAGCTGGTGCTGCCATCTGCACTCTCAGTCTGGTGGCATCTACTATGGCCTACATAGAAGCTGGTTCACTGACACCCACACATACTCGTCTGACCTGGATCCATCGCTCTGTCTCTCCATCTGACCCACTCTGTTTCCAATACTGTTGGCTTAAGTAGCTTTGCACATTCATGGGTATTTCTGTCTGTTTGTGCTGTTAGAATATGGACTGAGCTTGAGAGGTTATACTTACGGATGAACGCACAAAGAGTTCCTTTTCAAAGCCTGTATATTAATTTAGAGGTTGTTTGAGATCAAAAAAAGTTTTTTTTCTTGGTTTTTTTTTTTTTTTTTCGTTTTCAGGATTGTATTTTCTCCAAACTTTAAAATATTCAAATGTTATTTGTAGTGTGCATTTACTAATCAATATGAATCCTTTTAAAGAGCGCCTTGTATTTGTGTATTATTGTAATTACATTAACAGGGACACTGTAAAATAAAGTGTTAATCCATCAGATGTATAATCGACAATTTAGTCAGAGCTAAATATCACAGCATATGTGTGTACGCAGCAGGGGCTTTTTAATTTGTGCTGACAGATTTCAAAGGACAGCAAAAAAAAGGTGCTATTATGGGAGCTGCCTGCTGTGTATTATGTGAGGGACTGGGGGGAACGAGAGGGGATTCGCCACCTGTCCAGGGATACTTATCTGTTTAGATGCCCTCTTACTGTTTAAAATGTGCGAGACCTTTTATTATGTTCTGGTTTAACAAGCGAAACAAACAAAGCCATTTATTAAAAGCAGATTTTGTGCTGATGTACCTGCTGCACCATGTGTTATTGTTACATAACAGGTATTTTTATTAAAAACGGGTTTATCTGATTTGTGTTAGTGTAATATTTTGGGACGGAGATGATATTGATTTACAATATTATGCACTTGAAAACAGCCCATGTGTGTTTCTGAGTTTATGGGGGAAACCTTAGCTAGTTTTCTTGATATATGCATGCATAAACAAGAAAGAAAACAAAAAATATCCATTATGTCTCAAGGATTTCCTATCTTTAGGTTAGTATTATTCAGGCTCTAACCACCATAGACATTAAAGAAATAGTTCACCCAAAAATGAAAAATTAATGAAAATTTCCTCACCCTCAGAGTGAGTTTGTTTCTTCATCAGAACAGATTTGGAGAAATTTAGCATTACATCACTTGCTCACCAATGGATCCTCTGCAGTGAATGGGTGCCGTCAGAATGAGAGTCCAAACAGCTGATAAAAACATCACAAAAATCCACAAGTAATTCGCACGACTCCAGTCCATCAATTAACATCTCATAAACCGAAAAGCTGTGTGTTTATAAGAAACAAATCCATCATTGAGGTGTTTAACTTTAAACTATTGCTTATTAAGCAATGTTATGGATAGAGCACTTGTATTTTAGCTGAAAGCACCCATTCACTGCAGAGAATCCATTAGTGAGCAAGTGATGAAATGTACATTTTTCTAAATCTGTTCTGATGAGGAAACAAACTTCTTTACATCTTGGATGACCTGAGGGTGAACTGTTCCTTTAAGGGAAATGCATTTCCTTTGATATTGGACCATAATTGCAGTCTTGGTTTTGTTACAGCAGTCTGTATTAGATTTGTTTGTGGTCAGAAGAAGAAAGGTCAGCCATGTTTGGACATTTGATGAATGAGATCTCCTCATTATACATGTGTTTGGTCTGCTCCAGACTAATTTGAAATGGTAAACACACAAAGCAGACAGAGACAAAGTGGGCACTGTTTCTGTGATTATGGCCCTCTGTAATTATATTGGCGACAACCGTTTATCTTCATCTCATCTGTCGAGATCCGAATGAATTCCAGCCTCCGCATCTTCCATAAATTTCCCCCATAATTGTTTTACCTCCAATTAGGCTTATACCAGCGACGTATCTGTCCTTTTTGGATTCTATACAATTGTGTTAGAAATCACATGAGGAAATGATGTCGAATATGATGCTTCTGTATCATTTGGCCAAATTATGCAGCGTTCCTAATGGCAGAGCGAACACAATGGTGCTTAATTATGCCAAGGAGAGTCCAATTTCAAGCCTCACGCTGGTGACTAGATTATTCTCCGGCTGCATTTTTGTAAGGTCTGTTTGATCACGTCTGTGCCAAAGCAAATATAATCACAGAATCGCAAATAGCTTCCCAGGAAACCTTACTTGCAGCCTTTTATGAGTTGTCTAATTTAGTTTGCTGAGTCACTGAGTTCATGTTATATCTAAAAAAAGATTTTTTTCTCCCTTTATTTGTATGGTAACACTTTACAATAAGGTTTTTGTTCATGCATTAGTTAACATCAACTAACTAAGATTAATAAGTTCTGTAGAGGTATTATTTATTGTTAGGTTATGTAAGCCAATGTAGTATTAACAAATGAAACATTATTGTTAAGTGTTACCATTTGTATTCTACAATGGAAAAAACATTTAAACGTTTATTCTTTTCTAAATATGAGTTTTATGACCTCAGCAGGGTTTATTGCTGACTTTGCTGAGTCAGAACAGCCAACGAATGCTTTTGTTTATGTGATAATTATGTCGGTTTGCAGAGATGTGGTTGGAATTCAAATATCTGATGATGTCACTCACAACGCCCTTTTTTGACCTCAGGAATAGCTGTCCGCGCTTCTGGGTAATTAAATGAGATGCCTGCAGATTCTTTTAGTAATTAGTTCTGCCTTAAATCTCGTCCAAAGCTGCTGCCTCAACAGGCCAAAAGCTGCCAACATGCCACGATGACGTAAAAGAGGGCACACAATAAGTCAGACTGCCAACTTATTAATTGAATTCAGAAAATCACAACAAAATTGTGTGACTTTAAGGGGTAGTTCATCCAGAAATGGCAATTGCAATGTCATTTCAAACCTGTATGACTAAAAAGGAGATTTTTTAGAATATTGTTCACGCTGCTCTTTTCCATAAAATGAAAACAAATAGTGACCAGAGGCTGTCAATCTCAAAAAAGCACAACAAAGTACCATAAAAGTAGTTCATATGACCTAAACTATAACATTTCAGAGCACCAGTGTAAGGAAAATTTGCATAAATGTGAATAACTACCTAAATTATGGTCTCGTTTTGACAGAAATCTGTCATATGCCTTGAAATATAGCACATCAACTATTTCTGTTACATCGCAGGCAACATTTTGTCTGATAATATATGGATTTGTTTTGTTTAAGCTAACCGCATTTTATGATGGATGAATCGGCTGAACAAGGACGAGCGTTGAAATCATACACGTTTGGTTGTCTGGCTGTCTCTGTGTTTTTGAGCCCACGTCATTGGCAGGTCTCCAGCTCTCTGCATTAAAAAGCCGCCTCTCATACAGCGCAGCCCCCTTCTAACCCGAGGGCAGGATGAACGCAGGACCACACAATCACAGTTAGCTGACAGACAACAGCTCACAGGCGCACTGATTCATGCCTATTTGCCTGCATTTGCAGCATGTTCTTGTGAATGACGTGTGCTGCGTTCACTGTCTGTGTGTCTTGCTGACATACACTGTTTTCAACATCATTTCACATCAATCTGCGTCATTTATGACACCAAAAATGTATGAATACACTGTAGGATTCTTTAATATTTAATATTTATTCATCCTTTACATGTTCATACATTCATTTACAACATTTTACACTTTGATATGTACATTTATTTGGTTATATGTTAATATGCTTATGATAGAGATGTCATACATATGATGATTTCTGAATTACCAACACTACTGGTCAGAATTTTGGAATTTTTTAAATGTCTTTTATGTTTTTGAATGAAGTCTTTTATACCAATAGCATTATTTGATGAGAAATAAAGTAAAAACAGTAATATTGGGAAATATTATTACAATTCAGAAGTACAGGGTTTTTTTTTTTTAAATATATATATATATATATATATATATATATATATATATAATCTATTATATATATTTTGTAATGACAAGGATGAATTTTCAGCAGCCATTACTCAGGATATTTCAGAAATCATTCTAATATGCTGATTTGGTGCTCAATTGTTATCAATATTACTGGTCCTCAGTTATTAATAATGGCTCTTATTATTGCCATTGTTGAAAACAGTTTTTGCTGCTTAATATTTTTTTGTGGAAATATTTTTTCATGATTCTCATGATTCTTTGATGAATAGAAAATTCAAAAAACAGCATTTATTTGAAATAGAAATCTTTTGTAACATTATCAATGCCTTAACTGTCACTTTTGATCAAATTAATGCTTCCTTGCTAAATAAAAGTATTAATTTATATCTTTAAAAAAAACTTACACCCAAAACTTTTCACTGGTAGTGTATTTTTAAATTTTTTAGTTCTTTTCCTAAAAATGTGTGTTCCCCACAGGTGTGCTCTCATCTCTCCTAAAGCTTCACCACGGCCCTCACCTGCGTGCTCCACTGTTTCTCCTGTGAGTCGTCCTGGGCTGACCGGCCCTTCCTGCTCCGCCCCCGCGCCGTCTCTCCCGCCACGGTCACCATGACGCGCTCCAAAACCTTTCAGGCCTACCTGCCCAACTGCCATCGCACCTACAGCTGCATTCATTGCCGAGCGCACCTGGCCAACCATGATGAGCTCATCTCAAAGGTAATCAGCAATGCTTTTTTTTAGGATCTTTTATCTTAATCATAGACCTTAATGGGGCTAGACGACATATTGAATTTTACACAGATGAAAACGAGGCTGTGAGGGACTTCCAGTCTTTACAATGGCATGCACTGTATAAAGGTACTAGATTTCATGGAATTTTCAAAACTCACAAGTTTC
This sequence comes from Spinibarbus caldwelli, assembly GCA_039654775.1. NCBI lineage: Eukaryota > Metazoa > Chordata > Actinopteri > Cypriniformes > Cyprinidae > Spinibarbus > Spinibarbus caldwelli. The sequence continues at coordinate 9,149,551 of CM077267.1, forward strand.
AAACGTTTTATGGAGTTTTTGTCCATTAAAGGATTAGCTCACTTCCAGAATAAAAAATTCCTGATAATTTACTCACCCCATGTCATCCAAGATGTTTCTGTCTTTCTTTCTTCAGTCGAAAAGAAATTAAGGGTTTTTTTGAGGAAAACATTCCAGGAGTTTTCTCCGTATAGTGAACGGAGAACTTGAGCATCTAATCAGCATATTAGAATGATTTCTGAAGGATCATGTGACACTGAAGACTGATGATGCTGAAAATTCAGCAATTCTATGACAGCAATGAATTACATTTTAAAATATATTCAAATAGAAAACAGTTATTTTAAATTGTTATAATATTTCATAATATTGATGTTTTTACTGTATTTTTAATCAAATAAAGAAAGCCTTGGTGAGCATAAACAACATTTCTCACATATAATAAATACAAATCTTACCAGTAGTGTATATATTTATTGCCATGCAATTGCGAATAGCTCTGTTGATTTTGTGAGAACTTTTGATTCTGTTTTTTCAAAACGGACCCATACATAAAAACTGAGTTTATGACTTCATTAGTGAAACCATATAATCCCACTTTAATTGTACTACATGTGCACAAACTCCTCCAATGGCACACTTTTAAAACAACAAATGGCACCTTTTTATGAGGTGTGTGCGTGGAGAAATATGTGTCAAAGATTATTAATAGCACCTTTAATTCATAATGTGAACTTTGTGCATATGAGTTATCTGTGCATGGATTGTGTGTGCGGGCAGAATGTGGGTCAGTAAGGCACTCAGCTTCCTGACGTACATGTCACACAATCAAGGATCAAAGGAAGCAGGTCATCGTTTAGGCTTTTGTTGATCCAGGACACCCACGTATACCCATAATGCTACACTAAAGTCTGTGCACAGAGTTTGGGTTGTCTGATATAATGACTGTCTCAGACAGGGTTTTTGATGCACCGTGTGTGTTTACAGATTGTACAGATTAGACAAGATTGTTTTTGCCTTATTCATTAGTTGTTCACATACTGTGTTTGCAAAATAAAGCCAGTGGTATCCGGCCTGACAGGGCTTGCTTGTGTTGCAGGGGGAGCGAGAGCACTGCGGGCGGTTCTGGGGTGGAGTTGAGGTTGAAATGATAATTAGATTTCAATTAGTTCGAATCCCTCTGAACCAAATAAAGGTCAGAATAGAACATAATAATGGTAGTAGCTTAAAAGTAGGTTAATAGAGTTTTGCACAATAGGAGGCTTGTGTTTTTGATTTAACCATCAGGTAGTAAAACTTGTTAAAGGAAAAAAAAGGTGATCCAGCATTTGGATAGCTAGTATTTGAAATCTCTACAAACTGCCTGCAGTAATGTATTCAGTAAATTTAAAATACATTTTTAATTAATATGTTACTTTGGCAGCTCTTAAATACAAAAATAATGTACTTAAAAATAAAAGTGAAAACACTTCAAATATGTAAGGAATCATCATTTCAATGTAACAGTCATAGCCAAATAGATTCAATGTTTCATGCAAGTCAAAAGTAGTAAAATATGTGTTTAAAATAATTGAGGCAAGGAAGAATTATATTACTAATTTTCATTTAAATCATTGAATGAATCATTGTAAATTTGTTGAAAATGCAGCATTAACATTTTACATTTTAAAATATGTACAATTTTAGATTTTGTAATAACATTTCACATTATTACTGTTTTTAAAATATTATAATACTTTTACTATTGTAAAACTATTTATAAAAACATTAGAATGTTACCAACTCCAAACATTTGAAAGATAGTGTGTATAATGGTATAATATAATATAATAATATTTATATAATATTTTTCTTACACTTTAAATATACTTTTTTTTAGATAAAAACTATTTAAATGCATATTTAAATGTTATTAATTAATGTGTTACTTTGGCAGCTCTTAAATACAAAAAAAAATAATTAATTTAAAATAGAATAGATTCAATTTAAAGGAGTCCTATTATGCTTTTTCACTTTTTGAATTTTAGTCAATATGTAGTGTGTATGTTTGGGCATAAAAAAGATCTACAAAGTTACAAATCTCAAAGTCCACTCCAAAGGGAGATATTTTGTTTTAAAAAAATCCCTTTTCAAGAACTACAACGAACAGCTCGTTTGGACTACAAAGTTGTTTTCCTGTATTTGTGACATCACAAATTGGCCCATTAGAATATCATTAAAATAAATCCCAGTAGCCCCTCACTGCAGAACAAAGATCCAGGGGGCGGAGATTGGTAGGTTTAGGGGCGGAGATTGGTAACTTTAGGGGTGGAGATGGGTGGGTTTAGGGATCAGGGGGTGGAGATGGGTAGGTTTAGGTAAATGTAAGGTGGGAGGAGTTGGCTCTAGATCCAACCACACCCCCTGGATCTTGTGTTCTGCAGTGAGGACCATCTCATAAATCCCGCCTCCGGAAATTCGAATGCATGTTTCAAAATCTAAACCCGGTGCAGGTGTTTTTATATCACTGTATTTCTGAAGGAAACCGACTCTCTTCAGAAAATTTTGGATGTCATTTTCATTTCATCTTGCATGTAATGTCTGATAAAGCAACGTTTGTGAGCGGAGCTCTGCTTTGTGTACAGCGTTACTGGAGAAACCTCTCTCTCTGCCGCTCCAACAGCGCCTCCTGCTGGCAGAGAATGAATTTGCATATATATGCCGCCACAAATAGTGCAACTCTGTGGGACTATGGTATAAATAAATTCAAATGTATAACAGTTTCACTGCAATTCATGTTATAATGTTAGAATTAAAGAACAATAAACATAATACATATTACCGTTGCACTTATCTGTACATAGTAAATGCAGTTATTTTTAAGCTGTTGTTGACATCCTATCTAAAACGTGATTTAGCCAAAAAAAACAACAACAATATCGTTACCACTTTAATATGTCTTGCAATACCCGTGCGTACACAGGTTCTGCGCGATCCTCTTGTTCAATATTCTCGGGGTCTGAATTGATATGACAATATTGACGAACTTGCTGTTCTGGTAAGGGGCGGGGCAGTACTGAAACACCGTCTAAGCTGTTCGCCAATCACAGCGCACAGGGACAGCTAACCAATCACAACACATTTCGTTTTTCGGAAGGCAGGCCTTCATCAAACCGGGAACTAATCGAGCCGTTTGTGCCAGGCTGGGGAGGAAGGTATTGTAATAATGTAAATTATGTGAAAAATAATGCGATTTTCGAACCACCAAGCATGAGAGCATGTTCTAGTACACCCCCAAAACAAAATCAAGACTTTGTAAAAGAGCATAATAGGACCCCTTTAAAATAATCGAGGCAAGGAAGAATTATATTTAATTTTGTTTAAATCACTGAATTTGATTTGCTCAGTCTGAATCTGAATGAATCGTTTAATCCATTTTGATCTGATTGATTGAAACAGGCACTTTGAACAGATTAACAGAAAATGAATTAACATACTCTAAGAGTTTACAGTTATGTTCATAATTATGTGTTTCAAGTGTTTACCCATTGTTGTCATGGTTTCAATCAGGTCTTGTAGGTTATTTAGGCTTTAAGATAGAGAAAGAATGCCTTCATTACTAACCACTATTGCACACTATAGCACAGCCAAGATGAAACCACCCTAATGATCTTTTGATCCATGCCCATATGGCCAAACCGCTTTCAAACACCCGTAATTATGACCCTGCCCCTGTTTCACATCATGTCTGGGAAATCCTATCTGCCAAGGTCATGAATGGAGCAGCAAAGGCAAATTAATTTTTCCAAAAGATTACCTGATTGTGCAGTCACAATACAAGTAAATGATGTTGAATTACTCTGACGTAAATATGTAATACACGTCAGCCAGTTCAGTGTTTATTATGATATGGGTTTTTTGGGCAATATTGAAATGTAATCTTTCCTGTTTTATTTCCTTTGCAGTCTTTTCAAGGGAGTCAAGGCAGGGCCTACCTCTTCAACTCAGTGTAAGTCCTGGTAGTCTAAACCATGCATCACAAAAAAAAAAGAAAGAGAAACAAACAATTCAGAATGATTTGTCTTTTTTTTTAAATTTTGACATTCTCTTTTCATCAATCAGGGTGAATGTGGGCTGTGGGCCGGCAGAGGAGAGGGTACTGCTGACCGGTCTTCACGCGGTGGCCGATATCTACTGTGAGAACTGTAAAACCACTCTGGGCTGGAAATATGTAAGTCCTGGATCCCACTGGACACGCACACTCACTTAAAGACCACTTACCTCAAACACACTCATGATCATTCACACCGGACAAGCACACTTACATTTTGACAGCTTTCTCCAGCCGGTCAAGATAACTCATCCATATCTCACGTGAGGGATAAGACTCATGCTAGAGAATCAAGAGAGATACTTTAAGTGGCTTTTCCACACACTCATGACCTGCGTCACTAATCTACTGCTGACAACCTTTAAGTAGCTTGTGCTTTCCAAGACAAAAGAGTTTTCCAAGAGTCATTTCAGTCTATTGGCTTTGATTGGCTATTTAGTGAAAAGCACTTCAGAAAATGTTAAACTCTTATCACTTTTGAAAAACTTATGAAAAAACTTTTGAACTTATGAAAAAAAGTTATCTCTCCCCCCAAAAAAGTATTTCTCTTTTTAAAGTCAGGTGTTGTAAACATCAGGTAAAATGCAATATTTACATTATTGTTTGAAAGATGTGAATACTTTTATTTAACAAGGATGCATTCAATTGATCAAAAATGACAGTAAATTTATCATGCTAAAAAAGATTTCTGTTTCAAATAAATGCTGGCTTTTTTCAGCTTTATCAAAGAATCCTGAAAAAAACATCAAAGTTTAAACAAAAATATTAAGCAGCACAACTGCTTTCAACACTGATATTAATAAGAAATGTTATAAAAAAAAAAACCTTACAGGTATAAATTACATTTTAAAATAGATTAAAATAGATAACAGTTTGTGTAATATTATTGTAATAATATTTGTCAGTATTTTTGATGAAATAATTGCAGTCTTGGTGAGCGTAAGAGGCATCTTTAAAAAAACATCTTACTGACCACAAACGTTTGAACAGTAATGTATATTATAAAATACAATATTATAATATATATTAAGTAACATTTATGTAGTATTTAAATACAATAGTATTTATGTAGTATTTTAAACACTTTAAATGCACATGAGTGTTTTCATGTATGCAGTTTATTTATTTTTAAAAATATTTTTAAAATATTTTCTATATTCTAAACATTTTTAGTAAAAAGCTATACAAATAATGAGTTTTTGAATTATTAAGTGAGTTTTTGATTAATCTTTTAAGATCATAAAAAAAAATATTTTTAAGAAACATGACAAATCAAGATAGACTACAGGGTCCACTCTAAGATATCATTTCCTATTTTATATTTTTAGTCACATAACAACAGAATGGCTTCCTGCATATTGGTTAAACCACCCTGACATTTGAAAGGTTTTTCAGATATCCATAATATTTTAATATAAAACTGTTTTAAAGTTAATAATAATTTTCCTCCCACAAATATCAAAATAAATATTTATTCATTATATAAGAGGTGTGTTCAAGACATTGTTACTGTATTTATAAATGAGCTAATTGACATCATTCACACTTATATTTAAAGAATAAGCATATCAGAATAGATTTAGAAGTTGGCACTTGTTTTACAGCCCATATATAGTGAAACATCTCCTCCAATACTGCTATTTAAAGGTCTTATATTTGATTGACATATCTAGAAAAGCTTCCCAACAGCTGTCCATTATTTTTGGATCAGCAGATCTTGACTTTGAGGTGACCACACGCTTGTTCTCCTGACGTTTCTCTTTTTCTCTCTCCCTCCCTCTTCTTCTTTCCGTTAGGAGCATGCCTTCGAAAGCAGTCAGAAGTACAAGGAGGGCAAATTCATCATTGAGCTGGCCCACATGATCAAGGACAATGGGTGGGACTGAAAACCCTGAACTCCCCACGGCCCTTAACGCTGGAAAGAGACGTGCAGCATATGAATAATTAGTTTCATTATCTGGCTGTAACTTCCTCCCTGGAAATCTATCTACCGGACACACACCTCTAAACCGTGAGGGTGCAAGGTTCATAGCAGCAGCGCTTCCCATTTCCTGTGTGTATATATGAACAAATGTGTGCCAGCTAGACACCAAGTGTTTCTATTATGTGAGCATTTTCCTATTCAATTCAAGGGAGTGCGTGCACGTGTGTGCAAATGAAGGCACAAATCGACGTTTGCTTTCCTCTGGGTTGGCCAAGGTCACAGTTTTGTCCCACACTCAGGTTTAACTAATGGCTGGATCCATGGTAAAGAAGGGTGAAAGACGAACCCATTTAGCACGGCAACTTTTAACTCATCTGAGGCAAAATCATAGGCTACTCAAACAGAAGCATCGTCCATTTGTTTCCCTTTTTCTTTTGTGTCTTTATTTCCTACAGTTTTGTCTTTTTCATTTGCATGTTGTTTATTTATACGTGTATTTATTGATCTGTTTTAGGGGCGTTACATTTATGGTAAACCGTAGCAACCACAGTGGTCTTACTTTGACCTCGTATAGCAAAAGTAGCAATGTTTGATAGAGGTTTGTACGTAAACTTCCTCTCCAGATTGTGATCTGTCTCCTTTTGAATGTGATTATGGAGTAAATGAGGCATTCGTATGCCGTTTATAGGGCACAGGTCGCGTACATTAGCTAGAGCCAAGTCTTTTGCCCCAGCCGCAGCTGAGAAAAGCAGCTGTCAGCTTTGAAAGGGAACTGAGGCGTTCTCACAGCACGTGATGTCCCCTTCGGCCTCATTAGTTCCTGCCATTAAATCACAAATCAAGTGGTAAACCAGACTTTCTCGCCAAGTGGTTTGGGGAAGAAAGTGATCGACAGCTAGTAAATGTGGCCGTTAAACGAGGTAATCCAGATGGGACTCGTAAATAAAGAGCCTTGGCGCAACCAAAGACTCTTTCATCACCTACGCTGACCAAACTGAGTTCGATTTCCTGATTTAAGGCTCGTTCACACCAAGGACAATAACAGTAGTGATAATGAATTTTAAGTTTTAAAAACCATTGTATTTATGAGAATAGTGGAGACCACAACTGTAACGATAATGACGCAGGGGAACAATATTGTTGGAATTACTTACAGAATGACGAATTCTAAAAACACTGACAGCCAATCAGAAAGCATTCGACTTTAACAAGCATGAGCATTTAAAGTGACAGACAACATAAATGCAGTGCATGCTTATAATGAACAGAAATTAGTGTTGGCTGGTGTGGACTCTAATATAGTTATCATTATAGTTATTGTTCTTGGTGTGAACAGACCTTTAGTTGCATCGTTGTGTGTCATTTGGTTCAGTTGCAGTCTGGTCTCATGACGAAAACGTACCTCTGGGAACTTTTTTGCAAGATGCGAATGTACGTTTCGTGACGTATTTGATGTGAAATGTCCACTGAGTGGTGCTAAAAGAGTGTTCGTTTTTTTCCCCGGAACAGATGAATGCACATATGGTACATTTTATGTGACGTTGGTTTTGTACTTATCACCGCAGTTCTGACTTGAAATGTCCATTGAGTGGCGCTATAAGTCTAATGCTCCGTGACGTTAATATATTTTAAAACCTACCCGATAGTATGAACAAAAGCAAATGTGACTTAAAACGCAATTACAAGCATGCCGTTTTCGCTAGTTTTTCGATCTCTCATCTTACAGCTCTTTCATCGTGAGTCATATTTTCCACGGGATTTGTACCCAAGGATTCCGCATCCTAAGTCCAGTTCCTTGCCAGCTGAGCTACCGAGCAAGCTTGTTATGTCTGGAAAGCAAAACACATGGAGCTGTAATCATAACTGTGTACGAAAATGATTACAAGTGCGCATTGTTTTACCACCTCTAGTGTTAATTTCTGTTGAAAACTGCAGTGATATGTACTTTTTGGTACGTATTTTGTGTCTTGCGAAAAAGTTCCCAGAGGTACATTTTTGTCATGAGACCAGGTAGTTCAGTTGAATTGTCTTGTGCAGAACAAGTCGATTTTTCTTTGATTTATGTGTTTTGGGTGTTAACGTATTATGTCTTATTTTGAGTATGTATTTATGATCAGTCATCACGTATTGTTTTAGCACTCAAACTTACATCTGTGTATTTATCGTTCTGTGGGACCGCTCCAACTTTTTTTTTTGTTTGTTTTTTTTATGATTTCAAATTGGGGGTTTTTTTAAAGAAGAAAAGTGCGTGTGAGATAAATTTGGAATCAGTACATTTTAATCTGATATCAATAAAGCTCTCATTTTATGAATGTACTTTTGCTGAGTGTATTTATTATTCACTGTTCAAACGTTTGAGGGGTTGGTATGATTTTTAATGTTTTAGAAAGTAGTCTCATGCTCACCAAGGCTACATTTATTTGATCAAAAATATAGTAAAAAATTTACCTTTTATTTCAATTTTTTTTTTAATGTAATTTATTCCTGTGATAGCAAAGCTGAATTTTCAGCAACATTACTCCAGTCTTTAGTGTCACATGATCCTTCAGAAATAATTGAAAACAGTTGTGCTGGTTAATATTTTTGTGCAACTGTGATAAAATTTTTTTCGGGATTCTTTGATTAAAGAACAGCATTTATTTGAAATATCAATCTTTTGTATCAGTGTGAATGTCTTAACTGTTTTGATCAATTTACTGCATTATTGATGAATAAAAGTATTAAATTCTTTAAAAAAAAACACCCTTTTGATGGTATAGTGTGAATTAAAGAACACTGTTATCTTTCATTCAGATTTTTAAATTAATGCCCTTATAAGTAAATCATGGGTTTCTGAAGATATTTAGGATATGAAGTTTGAGAGCAGAGTTCAAACGTTCCCAAAGGCCTGTCTATGCTGAACCTTGTACACTGTCTCTGCCTGCAGTGAGTGTGTGAGAGAGGGTGGCAGAGCCAGGAAACATTGTTTACAGCAGCAGATGGTGGGCAGCCTCTCATAACCATGATACTAGGAGCAGCCATGTGAGTGACAAACATTGTGTTTTTCTCCCCCAGGCAACACTAATACTATGAATCCATTGTTTTATTCAGGCTCCCGATGGGAATTAACACCCTGTAACATCTATTACAGCACTTAACAGCTTCACGTTACTGATTTCATTTCATTTCATTTATTTACTTATAAAGCACAAATAAACACAACAAGAGTTGACCACTGTGCTGTACAAAAGAAGAAAGGTAAACTCAAAAAGAATAATAATAAAAGTAATACACTAAAAATAAGTTAAAAAGAGACAAAGAATTATAATGAATTAAATGCAAGAGTAAAAAATGAGACTGTAACTTAGATTTAAAATCATATACAGAAGATGCAGATCTCACAGATAAGGGATAGAGACTGCTTTCCATTAAAAAGACACAAAAAGCAGATTTTAACAAAGAATTAAGCAGATTTGGGCAATATTGAAATGTAATCTTTCCTGTTTTATTTCCTTTGCAGTCTTTTCAAGGGAGTCAAGGCAGGGCCTACCTCTTCAACTCAGTGTAAGTCCTGGTAGTCTAAACCATGCATCACAAAAAAAACAGAAAGAGAAACAAACAATTCAGAATGATTTGTCTTTTTTTTTTAATTTTGACATTCTCTTTTCATCAATCAGGGTGAATGTGGGCTGTGGGCCGGCAGAGGAGAGGGTACTGCTGACCGGTCTTCACGCGGTGGCCGATATCTACTGTGAGAACTGTAAAACCACTCTGGGCTGGAAATATGTAAGTCCTGGATCCCACTGGACACGCACACTCACTTAAAGACCACTTACCTCAAACACACTCTTGATCATTCACACCGGACAAGCACACTTACATTTTGACAGCTTTCTCCAGCCGGTCAAGATAACTCATCTATATCTCACGTGAGGGATAAGACTCATGCTAGAGAATCAAGAGAGATACTTAAAGTGGCTTTTCCACACACTCATGACCTGCGTCACTAATCTACTGCTGACAACCTTTAAGTAGCTTGTGCTTTCCAAGACAAAAGAGTTTTCCAAGAGTCATTTCAGTCTATTGGCTTTGATTGGCTATTTAGTGAAAAGCACTTCAGAAAATGTTAAACTCTTGTCACTTTTGAAAAACTTATGAAAAAAAGTCTCTCCCCCCAAAAAAGTATTTCTCTATTTAAAGTCAGGTGTTATAAACATCAGGTAAAATGCAATATTTACATTATTGTTTGAAAGTGTGGGTTTATAAAAATGTTTTTATTCAGACATTAAGCAATTTTCCCAGAACATTGCATGACAAAAATCACATTGTATTGGCATGAATATACAATTTAAACTGTCAACTGATGTTAGATAATTCATAATATATTTATCTCTTAATTTCAGGGTGAATTCACTTAATTTCTGATATTACTGTATATATATAGAGAGAGAGAGAGAGAGAGAGAGAGAGAGAGAGAGAGAATGTTCATTCATCCTGAAATTAAGAGATAAATGTACCATGAAGAATAAATAAAAATATTATTTTTGCTCCCTTTTTTGCAACAGAGTCATGGGAATGTAGTATTTTTACATTATGTAATGAGAAATTAGTGTGTGGGGTGCATTTAAAGCAGTAGCTAATTGTGGGGTAGGGTGGAAGTCTGTCTTTCTGTATCTCTCGACCTCACCTCAAAGCTGCCTGCCTCAGCCACATGATGTATGCTAAGCTTCTTGCTGGCCAAACCCACTGTGTCTAAAAATAAATGCAATATCCATCCCAGACAGAGTGAGTGTCTATGTGATAGAGGAAGAGAAAGAGAGATGAGGAAAGACACAGAGAACCAGCGCCTTCTGTAGAGAAAATATACATTCTAACCCAAAGAAAACCACCAAGCCAATATAGAGCAATACACTAAGATTAAATGACATTATATGTCGCATGAAGTCGCACTAAAAAAAAAGATTTATAAATACAAATCCTACTCTCATGCCAAAAATATCCTCATCACACTTCCAACTCTGATGCATATGAGAAAATGTTCCCAATAAGAGTCTTTGATTAGAGATACTGTAATCTCTGCACTGGTTTCAGATTATACAGGTTTATTTACCCACTGCCCTCATCTCAGACTGTGGCGACGAGCCTTTGCACAACAAACACGTGTGCAATGTGTGTGATTTCTTTGGACTTGGATTATTTCTGACCTGTGTATAAACACAGCTCAGTGTTTTCCTGCTGCAATATTATCAAGCCTCTCTGCTGTAGATAAAGAGATCACCAGTGAATTTGCCTGTGAATCCCATTGACTATTATGGAAACTAACAAAAAGAACTGTTACACAATAAATAAGATGTGAAATTTTAATGGAATAGAATTCCATTTATCTCAACATTTGGTCAAAACAGTGAAACACTCTCTTTTAAACAGTTTAGACCATTTCATACTACAAATCTGCCATTATTTTTTTGTCCACATGGAACATGGCTGTGGCTGTGACCCTTATTGTCAGTTAGAGAGAGAGAGAGAGAGAGAGAGAGTTTTATGTATTTTTTTATTTTATACATTATAAATATATAAATTAAAATTACATTATATTATATATATATATATATATATATATATATATATATATTATATATATATATATAATATATATATATAATATATATATATATATATATATATATATATATATATATTTATATCATAAATATATAAGATAATAAATATTTATTAGATATATTTATTTATTATATACATTTTGTGTATAATATAATATTACCAAAATGATTAGAACACTAGTATTTTCACCAGCTAAAAAAATGGTTTACAGTTTACAGTTATTTCTATCTTTTGCTGTGTCAGGAGGAAATATGTTTACATTTCCAACCATTCATTTTGCCATTTATTGTAATAATCCAGTGAGATTTTTGTTTGCACAAGGAGTCAGACAACAGCCAGTGCTCCACACAGAGATCTGATCTGATCATCATCCAGTCTGTCTGGAAACAGAACAAACTGAGACAGACTAAATCCAGAAGAACTGTGGCGACGGTCTTCAAAATGCTTCAAGAAACCTACCTGCAAAGCTACCTGAAAAACTATGAGCAAGTGCACCTAGGGCAAAAGCTGATTTAAAAACACAAGGATGGTCACACAAATGTTAATTTCATTTAGTTAATAGAGGTTAATTGATAAAGAAAATCTATTTATGACATTATTTTGACACCATCCTCATTTTACAGCATTTTTACACAAGTGCCTAAAACATTTAACAGTACTGTAGCTTTGCAGCCAGGTTTCTTAAAGCATCCTGAAGACGTCGCCACAGTAATTCTGGATTTAGTCTGTCTCAGTTTGTTTTGTTTCTTCATGTCATTCCAGACAGACTGGATGATGATGAGATCAGATCTCTGTGTGGAGCACTAGCTGTTGTCAGACTCTTGTGCAAACAAAAATCTCACTGGATTATACAATTAATGGCACAGTGAATGATTGGAAATGTAAACTGATATTTCCTACTGACACACTACAGCAAAAGATAGAAATAATTGACTTAAAAACTTCTTTTTTTTTTGCTGGTGAAAATACTAGTGTTCTCATATTATATATTATATTTTTATGTTATCATGTTATTTTATATATATTAATATTATTATTTAAGATGAAAAGGTATTTGAGCACTTTCTGTGATGTGATGAACTACTCTTATGGATTTATCTGCTATGACACTTGATAAAAAAAAAACTAGTCTTGATAAAAACATAAATCTGACATAAATTGTTTGCAGATATCATTTTGTTTCATAATTTAAAAACCAAAATATTTTTTTTTTTTTTTTTTTTTTTTTTTTTTTTGAAAATTATAAGGTCAAGCGAGTCCACTCATTAAAACTATAACTTAGCTCTGAAAATGCTGTATTGCTGTCTAAGATTAACCCAAATATAACATTTGTTTTTCCTTGTTTGAGGCAAGGAGGGTAACACAGGGTCGTATGAGGTGGGGTACATCTAATCAGGAAACCCAGAGGCTGTGGTCCGGGGGGAAGGGGCTTGTTTGGGGTAATTCTGCTGCCCTCACAGCAGCAGATGGTTTGGGAGGGGGACTAGGAAGAAGGTTGATGTTAGTAACAAAGCCAAAACTGCTCTGATGCAGGAAATTAGCTACAAGAAAAACGAAAGACTGTTTCCTTTGCTCCCTCTCTCTCTTTCACAGACTAGATTCACCTCAAAATAGTAAAAAGCTCTTTGACCATCAAAACTGATTCAGGTATGAACAATGGAGGATCAAGAGGATGAGCGTATTTGATTAAATAGCACCTCAGAATGAGATTGAAGGGGGGAGGCTCGTGTGTCTGATGCAGATTTGCAGAAGGGGAATGTTTTTTAGGATATAATTGGCCTCTGTACTTCCTGGTTCAAGCCAGGCCATTAATCTGAGCCCGGCCAGGTTAAAACCATTAGACTAGCAGAAGGTCTGCACCATCTGCACTGAGGTCATAACTGAATAAGGCCAATGAAGAGAATTGAGGGGGTGCCTAACTGAACCCTGGCCAATCTGTGTGTATACATGCATGATGAAAGCGCTCAGAGCAATAGATTCAGACCCTCCTCCTGGCGAACAGCCACACACGCACAGTCTGAAACAAACGGCTGAAGCATGCTGAATGGAAATGAGCATTTTAGGCTTTGGGTAGCACACCTGCCCTTTTAAAATGTTGGAGCAGCTGGTTTACCGCGGTGCTGCTTATCCAAATGCTAAGCTGATATCAACAACAGGCCACCTGCGGTGTAGACGTTACCCATGCACTTTTTAATCTGCTGTGGCAACAAGGTGCCAAGTGTCGAGAAAGGCCTCTAAATTAAGACGCTGCCAGGTGCATCACTTTCCAAGCCGTCTGAGAGAATCTAATTAGGATTTTCGAACACATTTGGAGTTTATAGATTGTAAAGTGTGTTGGGTTTATTACTATGTACACATGTATAAGTTGTTTAAGAATCTCATATAGTGCTCATGTTAAAGATAAACATTGATTAGGTATTGACATTGTTTGTCTGAAGTGGAAAAATTGGTTATTTTATGTTACAATGGTGCAGTGATGTTACTGAAGATAACTATGATGAATATTTGAGCAGTCTGAAGGGCTATCCAATAGGCCTAATTCATGAAACAGTTAATGTTTGAGGAAATCTTAAGTTTATATATTTAATTGAGTTTGTAAATGTAAACAATTGTCCCATTGAATTGAGTGGTTTAGTTTACAGTGAAATTGTCGTTTTTTATGACCCAGTGTGTGTGTGCTTTCAACGTGTGTAAACTTTTGTTATTATTATTTATCTTTTTCTACACTTTTTACACTATTTCTTATATCCTTACTTGTTCTAGTCGGTATTTAAAATTATGTATTGCTAGAACACGTGTTATTGCCTTCTTAAGATGAATCGCTTGTTGTATTCCTCATTTGTAAGTCGCTTTCGATAAAATCGTCTGAGAAATGAACAACTGTAAACGTAAAATATAGCCATGTGTACTGAGGTTGTATTTTGATCGATTTGCGCCATCTAGTTGTCATTGAATTACAGCCTCCAAAGGAAGAAACGGTATTTGACTGCAGTCACACTTTCTTTCTTTTCACAATAAAACTGTAAAATACAGTAAAATCCTTTTATTCATCAATTCACGTGTCAGAAGTACAAATACGTACAAATCAAATGTAAAGAAGAACAAATGTATGTGCACTAGAATAAAGGGTCTATCATCTGAGACATGCTGTATTTCTCTCTCTCTCTCTCTCTCTCTCTCTGTGTGCGTGTATATACATAGTTTTTTTTTTTTTAAAGAAATCTGCATTTTTTGATCAAAAATAGTAACAGTAATATTGTGAAATATTATTACTATTTAAAAGAGCTGTATTTATAAATATATTTTCAAATGTAATTTATTCCTGTGATGGCAAAGCTGAATTTTAAAGCAGTCATTACTCCAGTCTTCAGTGTCACGTGATCCTTCAGAAATAATTCGATGCTCAATCAATATATTCCTTTAATAGACATTTTCCTTTTCTTTCGAATTCATTCGTAGTTTTTTTTATTTTTATTTTTTTGATATTTTTCATTATACTGAGTAAAACAAACTATAATACAGTGAGTACTTGAAGTCTTTGTATAAATGTAAATATGTAATAGAAACAGAAATGTTAGTGTTGCTTTCATTACAACACTAGTGGGCGGTAAAACACTGTAATCAATCTAATTTGCACGCGTGGAGTCACGAACATCCTCGAGACGTAAACAACGTGCGCGGACGCGGGGAATTATGGGATATCTTCCCTCGGCGGCGCGGTGCCGCCATGTCTCCTGAAGATAAACGGCGGCTAGTCGTTTTCTCCGCTGCGGTGTTCTCTCTATTCCTCCTTTTACTCGTGTTGAGCTACATACCAGCTTATTTGTACATACTTTTTATCTGTGTCGTGTCTTGTGTCGTTTATTTCCACAAAGCGGAGGAGTTGCAGCTCTTCGAGAGACTAGGCCTCAATCCTCGCCGTGGACTGAGCGTCCCGTCGGCTCTGCTGCGCTGGTTACCGGGCAGGACTTTGAGCGGAGTCCCGGCCGCCGGCAGAAAGAAGATACGTAAAAGTGATGCTAGAAATTCCTTCGCGTCACCCAGCGATAGACACTTTGCGGGCTCTTATTATAGAAGAGACCACACGCTCAGTGACTCTGTGTTCAGCCCTCGGGATATACTCATGGGAAGTTACCTCGGCAAGACTGAAGAAAGCCCCTCCGCAGCGGCGAGGCCCGCTGGAGGCTCGGGGGCTTTCATGCACCCCAGAGATCAGCTCCGGGAGAGGCTCGCCCGACCTAATCATGCTGTGCACACTCCTAACAGAAGACTATCATTCGGGTAAACACCAAATACTTTGTATTGTCGCTTTCTCTGTCTAAGCTCACGTATTTTAGTAGGAATGCATTAGAGATTCTTCTGTTTACGCTCTAATAAAACACATGTAGCGTCTTTGAGGATCGTAGTTGTACACGTTTTGCATTCTCGGTTGTTCTAACATATACGTTGTCCCAGTTTTCCCTCCATGATTTGAAAATGTGGGAGTTCCTGGAGCTGGTCAGGCGCACTGCTCCTCCTACACCAGTTTGGACGCCTGACACTACACGTGTAGGGTTGCATAAAGCTTTCCACATAACATAAAATAGCATTATGACAGCTTTGTGGTCGCATTTGCATCGCGAATGTCCTTATGCCTGTTAATAAATACTTGGAATTGGAAACACAATGGATTACTTTCTTTAGTCATGTGATGCCTTTTTCATAGTTTATATATACACTATTACGCAAGTCTTGAATTTTAATATTTGTTTATAATCCTAATGTAACTCTTAACCTATTTTATTTATTTTGGAATTTGTCGCCATGCTGTACAGTATGCTTTTCATCTTAAGTTTTTTTTTTGGGCAAGCTTGTTTTGTTGTTCTAAACCTATATGACTGACTGACTTCAAAAAAAACACAAAATGAGATGTTTAGAAGGTGGTTCTTTTCCGTATTTCTTTCTTTGAAAGAAGTGTCTTAAGCTCACCAAGACTGCATTTAATTGATCAAAAATACAGTAATATTGTGAGATATTAAAGTTAAAAAATAACAGTTTTCTGTTTGAATATATTTAAAAATGTAACTTATTCCTGTGATTGTAAATCTTAATTTTCAGCAGCCATTATTCCAGTCTTTAGTGATCATCCTTTAGAAATTATTTTAATATGTTGAAGTAGTGGTCAAAAACATTTCTTCATTCATTTAATGTAGAAAGTAGTTTTTGTTTATTTATTTTTTTGTGGGAAAGAAAAAAATCAGGATTTTATGCGTAGAAAGTTTAAAAGATCAGCATTTATTTTAATTGGACATCATTTGTAATATAAATGTCTTATGGCATCCTTGCTTAACGAAAGTATTAATTTCTTTAATTTTTACAGTTTTTAAAAATAAATGGTGTGTCACGGTTTCCACAAAAATACTGAGCAGAGCAACTGTTTTCAACATTGATGATAAGATTATTTTTAAGCACTAAATCAGCATGGTGTAAAAACAATTTACATAATATTTTACAATATTATTTTACTTAATTTTTATCAAATAAATGGTGAGCATAGGAAACCTCTTTTAAAAACATAAAATCATTAGTAAGGCAAGATGTATTATTATTTTCTATGAGGGTGTTTCGGTTTTCGATAAAGATTTTTTTGAAGCACTAACTTGTTGATGTTTCAATACCATTAGGGACCCTGTGGGCGCTGCAAGTCGGTTCACCATCACCCCCCAAAGACATTACCCCCTTCAGCAGATGGGGACGTCCCCCACTGGAGTGATGCCACCTGCAAAATGGGATGGTTTCTGTAAGAAGAATGTCCTTACCCAACGCAATTCACCTACTGTT
Source organism: Spinibarbus caldwelli (assembly GCA_039654775.1). NCBI lineage: Eukaryota > Metazoa > Chordata > Actinopteri > Cypriniformes > Cyprinidae > Spinibarbus > Spinibarbus caldwelli. The sequence goes on from CM077267.1 coordinate 9,166,965, forward strand.
CACAGTCCGGTCACGGTGAAGATCGCCAGACCAGACCCCACTCGATCATCATTGTGAGTCACTTCAAATTCTGTAGAGTGGATTAAACGCACTAGCATTAAAATAGCTTTTGTTTCTGCCTGTAGTCTAATTAAATCCTATTTGGGATTATTTCTGTCCTAAAACCTTGTCTGTAGCTGCTACAGTTGCTGCATGATTAAACTGGAGGGAATTGTCATGATAAATTTGTTTTGCTAATATGTAAATGCTACATTATTTCTAGCTTCAATCACCTGAACTCTCCTGGAGCGGTCAAATCTCCAGGTATTGGAGCCCAGACAGACCCCTGCTCCAGAGAAGCTGTTCTTAGCGTGCTCAGAGAGAGCAGGAAAAGGGAGGTTGATGAGGAGGACAGGAGTGCTTCCTCTGGCCAGAAGAGCAAAAGGAGGTATGTGATGGACATAAAGTGACCAAATGAAAGTCATCACACAATTTTATCCTCTTTGAGGTAGTTAGGTTGTAACTTTCCATATTATTTAGAAATTAGAAGGCTTGCTGTTGGTTTTTGCAGTTTCACAGAATAATTGTCTTGTTCTCATCAGGCGACATGACAGCAGTGGAAGTTCTCAGTCAGCATTTGAGCCACTTCTTGCAAATGGAGCACCATCTCAGCTTGTGCCAAAGTAGGTGAACTTCCACTGTAATATCTGCCCCTTACATATGTTAAACATTGAGTTTCATCAAGTTATCCCTGATTATGTGTCCTCTCCTCCTTAGACCTGGCAGTCTAAAAAGAGGGATGAACTCCTCGCTCAACGAAGAGTCCATTATGAAGCGGTCTCGCACCTCCTCCATCAGCTCTGTAAGTGGTGCTCCTGTTCCCAGTGGGGTGCCTGGATCTATCCGAAATCCCATTCGCAGTTCCTACAGCTCTTCACAGGGTTATCCACAGGTATTTCATTTGACCATTTTCTTATAGGGAGGTTATGAAGATTTATAGTGTTGCAAATTGAGGAAATACAATTATTAAAATTGGTAGTAAGTGAGCATATTGATTATTGTTTACTTTTTTTTTTGTTTTGTTTTTTTTTGGTACTGTTTTGTTTTCATTGACTCAGTTCCTTAAATTATGTATTTCCAGAGAAGAGCAGCATCCAGTCTCAGTCTTTCTCCTTTCACAAGCCCAGGAGGATCTCGGTGTCAGACTCCAGAGCGAGCTGCCAAGAAAGCAAGGTAACCATGTTAAGATATTCACTACCGTTCATTGGTGTTGGAAAGACTTTGACTTGTTTCTTGTGTTCAACAAAGCTGTATTTTTTGCTGTCTTTAATGTCACTGTAAAAAAACAGGTTGAGTTAAAATACTTTATTTTGTAAAAGTATGTCTCCATTCTGCTGTGCTGTGCATATTATTTAAATACCTCTGCAAAATGTCTGATTGAGGTCAGATGAGCACACAACTAATCTTGATTATACAGTGTCTGCTTAAGACATTCTTATATTACTCTGTTCGTAAACTGTTTTGTATGCCGTAGGGAGGAAGATGCTGCCTCACCAAGTTCTACATCCTTCGTGAAAATGGATAAGGTGGCAACTGACCCTGCACCTGCTACAAGTAAGGAAATGTGTATTAGCTTGTTCATATAATGTGTATTTAACTTAACTAATTCAGTGGAACTTTATGTAATATAGCATTGATTAGTGCTATAAGGTAAAATTAATTTGCTACAAAAAAATTAATTTTGATTTTTTTTTTTTTTTTTTTTTTTTTTTGTGTACCAGCTAAACTTACTCCAAAATCTGAGGCACCTGTTACAACATTGGCATCTGACTCTGGAGGCAGCAGTGGCAAACGTAAGCGCAAAATACAGCTGGTCACTACAAACAGAGGAGATCAGATTTCTTTGGTAAGTAAGCTGCTATTGATACACATTTTCACCACACATTTGCATAGTGGATGTTAATCACTGTAACATTGTGTCTGCAGCCACCACCTCCTGAACTTGGCTATACGATCACAGTGAAAGATCTAGATATGGAGAAGAAAGCAGCTCTCAGCCAGATACAGAAGGTCCTGGAGGAGCCTGGTATGTTCTCTTCACTCTCACCTGGATTGCTTATAAATACACTGAAATGCTTGCAGCTAATTCAATGTTACATCTTTATTTATTTTTTTTCTAGAGCCAGAGATCCCTCCTCCAGCTTCTGAGCCCACCCCAGCTCCGGCTCCCTCTTTAACCCTGTTCTCTCAGCCAGCTCCAACTTCTTCATCTGGGACTGTACCTGCCATGAGCACTGCGCCCTCTTTGATTTCTCTCTCCACACCTGTGCCTGAGACCACACCAGCCACTACTACAACTCCCGCTCCAACTATCGACCTCACCATCACTTCGCCTAGTGTGGCTAGTACTGCACCTCTGACTCTCACCTCAGCTCCCTCCATCACTACCAACCCAGCTGCCCCAACTGCTCCAGCTTCAAGCATCTCAAACCCTCTACTGGAGTCCCTGAAAAACATGAAGAACAATCCGCTTCTCTATGCTCCAACTCTAATGGGCACCACCACTGCAGGTTTGTACAAATGATTTTACACTGTTTTTATAGATTTGGGATGATTATTTTTTTGTCAGGATTGTTTTTTGAATAGAAAGTTCAAAAGAACACCATTTATTTAATTTTTTGTACATTACAAATGTCATTTACATTTATATTTGCTGTCACATCATCATTTTAATGCCACTTTGCTTGTGTTTTCTTTAAAAATAAATACATAAACCTAAACTTAATGACTCCAAACGTTTTTCTATTATCGTTTAAAATAGAAAATGTTACTTATTTTAAAAAATATTCTAGAGAGGCTTTGTAATACTGATGTTGTTTCTTTTGATACTGTTGTACACTTGATCATGCACTTTAACATGACCTTGTATGTCTTTGTCACACTATACAGCTCCAGCAGTATCTGTGTCCAGTCTTTCTTCACCTGCGGCTGCTGCCACAAACCCGAGCAGCAGAGTTGTCAAATCTGAGTCAGGCCCTGCTGCTCTGCAGCCCTCATTCTCTACCCCATCCTCCATATCAACACCTGCCTCCAAGCCAGCCACTTCTATGTCCTCTGCCTTCGCTCAGATCCTGGCTCAACCTCTTCAACCCCCATCAAGCATGCCATCCCTGGGCGGAGGAGGCAGCCTGTTCAGTTTGATCAAACCTGTGGCCACTCCTGCATCTAAGCCTCCTAAATCTACAGTCACTGCACCTACGACCACAGTTGCATCAGTCAATAGCATTAGCAACCCCCCGTCATCTGGGTTTAAGCCCATTTTTGGAGCCGCAAGCACCACGCCTGCTTCCACAGCGGAGGTCAAACCCACCCAGCCCACCTTCAAGCCTTTATTTGGCACAGGAAGTGGCATTAGTGCCTTCGGGCAGACAGCCACACCAACAACATCAACCCCTGCTGCTCCGGTTTCACAAAACAGTGGGATGTTATTTGGTGGATTAACCAGTACCAAGCCAGCGACGGTGTCCACATCATCTGCTGCCCTGACCACGCAAACTTCCTCCCAGTCTCTCTTTGGAAGTTGGTCCGCATCAACCACATCCGCTCCTGCCACAAACACCACGTTCCAGTTTGGAGCCACATCGACCACGACGCCCGCCCCTACGCTGAACACAAACACCGCTAATGCTAGTGGCACCACCTCTGCTTTTCAGTTCGGAGCAGCAAAACCTGCACCAGCCCCACAGGCCCAAAGCACGTTCACCTTTGGCCAGATGTCAGCAAACCAGAACTCCACATCCACTCCGTTTGGTGGGTTCGGCATGACCAGCAATATCACCACCACATCCTCAGAGACACCCACAACGCAAACCACTTTCGGGAGCTCAACCTTCACTGCATCATCAACCTTCCCAGCATCCACACAGCAGACCCCTGCTGCTCCAAAGCCTTTCACATTTGGGACCAGCGGTGGAAGTAGCGGCACAACACCATTTGTGTTTGGAGCTGCTGCCAGCACAGCAGCTCCTGCGTTTGGGACTAACAGTCAGCCTACATTCGGTGGAGCTGGCTTCTCTTTCGGAAACGCCACCACCCCTTCTGCAGCTCCTGCCTTTGGGGCCTCCACACAGACTGCGGCTCCTCTCCCTGCCCCGGCTCCTACATTCACATTCGGAGGAGCGTCAACAGCCACTCAGAACCCTGCTCCAAGTACTCCGGCGCCTCCTGCCTCTGGAGGGTTTAACTTTGGAGTGGCGCTCTCAGCAACACCGTTTGGAACCCCGGCGCCTGCAGCTCAAACACCAGGGTTTTCCTTTGGAGCCAACAACGCTGATAACAAGCCTGCTTTTGGTAAGTCTTTTTTATTGAGAAGGTCAGGAGGTCGTATTTGACATTGATAGATTATAGTGGCCGATGATCTATGTGTATGCTCTCTCACATATCAACATTGACCATCTAAAAAAAACATAATCAATATTGGTTTACATCCACCACTTGTGTGTGTGTTAAATATATACACTTCCAGTCAAAAGTTTTTGAACAGTTTTAATGTTTTTTAAAGAAGTCTCTTCTGCTCACCAAGCCTACATTTATTTGATCCAAAGTACAGCAAAAACAGTAAAATTTTGAAATATTTTTACTATTTAAAATAACTGTTTTCTATTTGAATATATTTTAAAATGTAATTTTAAATTTAAATTTTCAGCGTCATTACTCCAGTCTTCAGTGTCGCACGATCCTTCAGAAATCATTTTAATATGCTGATTTGCTGTTCAAGAAACATTTTATTATTATTATTATTATTATAATTAATATTTAAAACCGTTGAGTACATTTTTTCAGGATTCTTTGATGAATAGAAAGATCCAAAGGTCAGCATTTATCTGAAATAAAAAGCTTTTGTAACGTTATACACTATACCATAAAAAAATACCATATTTTTTTGGGAAAGAATTTATAGAAATTAATACTCTTATTTAGCAAGGATGCTTTAAATTGATAAAAAAGTGATGATAAAGACATTTATAATGTTACAAAAGATTTCTATTTGAAATGCTGTTCTTTTGAACTTTGTTCATCAAAGAAACCTGAAAAATGCTACTCGGCTGTTTTCAACATAATAGTAATGTTTTTTTTTAAGCAGCAAATCAGAATATTGGAATGATTTCTGAAGGATCATGTGACTGGAGTAATGATGCTAAAAATTCAGCTTTGAAATCACAGGAATAAATTACATTTGAAAATATATTATTAATATATTACAAATAGAAAAATATAAAATAGTAAAAATATTTCAAAATTGTTTTTTCCTGTACTTTGGATCAAATAAATACAGGCTTGATGAGCAGAAGAGACTTCTTTAAAAAAAAACATTAAAAATCTTACTGTTCAAACACTTTTGACTGGTAGTGTATATACAGGCAATTATTTTGTGAAAAATTATAGTTTAGTGGTATCAGAATATTCAGTATCAGAATATTCTGACTTCAGTTTTATGTAGCAACATGCATATACAACACAGTAAAAACTGATGAAATTACATAATCATTGATATTTTGTATTCAGGTAGTGTGGTTATTTATATTCGGCTCATTTTGTGTTTGAATACATCATAACAAGACCAGACAAAACCAGAGTGTAACTGCTGCAGTTCCTGTGCCAGTCTCTTTGATCCTGATTATTGGGTGGCCTTTACACCTTTTCCTCCCACAGATGCTCCACCCAGCGGTTACCTGTATTACCAGATTTTGTCAAGCATGCAAAAACATGTATGCTATAAATTGTTCAAAATTAGCACCAGCTTCCCTTTTGTGCTTCTGATTTGTGTCTGACCAGAGGTTGTGTTCTAGAATATAAGTACGCTGGAAGAGCTGCTTTTTACTATATTTCCTGCACTATTCTCATCTGTCAGCCTGACAGGCATGATGTTAATTAATTAATTAAAATTAAATGAAGCGATTGGGCTGTTTTTGCTGCCCAGATTTTATTTTTATTTATTTTAGACTGGAATTCACATGAAATATTGTTTATTTATTTTTTTTAGCATCAAGTAGGATGTTGAGATGTTTATTCTTTTTATTTTTAATTAAACTATATAGTTCCTTTTCTCAGTGGCTGATACCAAGAAATTTAAGTGTCATTTCATATTTTTTAAAGTAAAATTTTCAAATTAAATAATTTTTAAAATTAAACTTCTATATTTCATATTTATTAAATTATGATAAAATATAAATATTAGATGAGAAACTTGTGGCTGAGACAAGGTTTCAGTTTTTTTTAAGCACCAAAAATTGCTAAAATAAGATAAATAGAAATATTATTGGAAATAGAATTTATTAATAGAAAGCTATTTAACTAAAACAATTACAGTTACTAAAATGTAAGCTAAAATTAAAATAAACTGAAAAAATATGAAACACAAAAGAGAATTCAATATATATATAAATAATTCTAAAATGACTAGTTTTGCTAAGAGTATTACATTAGTGGTTAGGTTTTTATATTTAGACTTAGCAGCAGTAAGTGGATGAGTTATTTAATGATTTGGACTAAACCTAGTAAAACGGTCATCTTACACGCTCCTTGTCTGTCCTGTGTTGTCTTAGGAACATCAACTCCTGCTTTTGGTCAGGCATCTGCAGGAATGTCAATGCCATTTGGCAGTCCTGGAACCCCAGGATTTGGAGCAATGGGCGCTTCATCGTTTGGTAAAATACACATTAGTCACTTCTCATTTTTAAAAATATTACATCTGTGTTTTCCTTTTTTTATAAATGTTTATCTTTTAATCCTTTTAGGTGCTTCACCAGCCGCCTTCTCTATCGGAACGGGCTCTAAGTCCTCCGGGGCTCGTCGATTACAAGCACGCAGACAGCACCCAAGGAAGAAGTAACGTGGCTGATGTGAGTCCTGTCCCTTTCATTATTGTCGTCTGGACTCTGCAACTACTCCTCCGGCTGTCCCACCTGCCCCAGACACTGCTGCTACTGCTGCTTGTCCAAACACAACAAGGCTCTCAATCAGACCTCATCTCTACAACCCTCCAGACTGCCAGGGCTGGTCAGGATCAAGGCTCATGGGGTGTAGATTTTAGAGTACGGGGCGGCCCCTTCTCTGCTGTTGGTTGTGCCCACCGAGACTCATCACGACCTCACTAATGGAGTCTGTAAATGTCTGATGAGGACGTCTGGTGTTGGGGAAGGATGGCGAACAGGAGCGAATTATACTTGAAAGAAAAAGAGACTTTCAAATCTGGACTCACACATGATTTCAGTCCAGGCCTGTTGAAAGATCTTATTTTTGAACTTTTTTATTTTATTTTATTTTTTTTTTCTTCTTGCGATTTGTGTAGATTTGTCATGTGGTTTCATCATGCTTAGCAGAATCAAATTTTGTTAAGCCTTCAAAACGTGAATATTTTACCTGTTTCATTTAGAAAAATGTTTTTTTTTTTGCCTGAGTAAGCTGCATAATAAACAGTTTTACAGCGCTTTTTCTTCACGTTCCTTTAAGAGAAGTACCATTCATGTCTATTTTCTTGCATATGTTTCATACATTGGACGTCTGTCTAAAACCAAAGCTGATGTTTTTAGTGCGACACGCTCACCTCTCCGTCACACCATGCCGTTTTACTACCTCTCCATTTTTTAAATGTGCATCTGTGTCCCAGCTGAGATGTTTTACTGCAGTCTGAGTAATTAAAGTCAGCACTTAACGCAAACATAGGCAAAACCACGATTCTATAGCTGTTGCATCTCCCATCAGTGTGTATTTGACTGTCAGGCACCGGACGTAGCTCTCATTTTATTTTTTACCCATTCATTGCTCTGTGTGCCTTAGTGTGTTTTGCTTCTGGTTACATATTATGGATGATGTCAGATTTGTACTCTGAGAAACGGATGCCTGTTCTTTCATAATGATACGTTTCAAAAGAATATGATCTCAACTTCGATTATTTTTGATTACTGACTAAAGAGTACAATTTCAAACATTTCACTGAGTGATCAAATTAAATGAGTGCAAAAAATAACTAAAGTGCCCCCAAAATGTGTGAATTTCAGGAGCGTAGAGAATGCAGCATTTGCGTTGCTGAATGTTGATTTCAAAATCATTTTGCTCATTCAGATTTGATTTAACCTACAGAGGCTTAAATGCAATTTATTTTTAATTTTTCCTTTTCTTTCTTTTTTTTGTAAATGTGCATGAAACCATTACTGAATTTTTGTATGAACCATTCCTGGCTTTGTATGAATTCTATGGTTTGTGCATGCTTGTGATGTGTTTTAAAATACCAAAATATAGCAAATACTCAACCTGCGATTGAAACGGCATGTCTTTAGAAGGTTCCTGAATCAGCATCTGTTGGGAAATGCAGTCAAGACATTAAGTAGACCACCGATACCCGGATTTTTAAGTCTTAACATGTTCTCAGGTCTGTTAAGTGAAAGAGCTGTGTAGTATGGTTTGTTTTTAGTCAATATACAATGATGTATATCCACGAAACACTGGATTTAATTAGTACTTCAATGCACAAATATGGAAGCACAAAAACGGCATTGATTTTAGAGGTTTAATGTAACTTTTGTTTATCCCCTCATATTCTTTGACCTGAAAAATCCACTGAATTGGGGACAGCAGTTGTTTTTACAATGATGTAGCCATCTCAGTCCCCCTTACATGGTATTTCTCACGTAGGTCTTAACAACAATTTGTAAGGAATCACATTTTTGAAGTATCCTCATGCCCAGACTGATGCAAGGAGAGGCATGAGCCCAGGCTTTCTGTTTATTAGAAAGCTGTACCAAATAAAAGTGAGACATGTAGACTGTTGAGAAAATGAGATGTGTGTTGAGATGAGAGCTGGATTTCTCAAGCTGTGAATGTTTGAGAGCAGTTGTACCTAGTTGTATGTTTTTTCAGACGTTGCTGTTAGTGAATGCTCAGTTTGTGTAAATGACCATTCCCACTACCCCTCAAAGCGTGAATGCAGTTCTGAATGAAGCGGCACACGGATTGTGTTGTGTCTGCTTAAATGCTCTGATAATGACATGCTGGTTTCCAATAAAAGTGTAAAGTTCACTTGCTGTGGCTCTTAATTATGCTCATCAGTGGTGTTTGATGCATGACACATAATTCACACATTTCGAAATAACGAATCTGAGATGACTTGAAACAATATATCATTCACCACATTTCAGTAAAAGCAGGAGTCAGTTTTTCAGTGGTAATATAGCTGAGAAGAGATTATTTTCAAGTCCTCTATAACTTCAGGATTCTTGCTTTTTGTGCTTCTTTCTGTTTCTCCTCGTTTTCTTCTTTGAGACTGGATTTGTCGGTTGCTCGTTTGCAGTCTCTGTGTTCTCTTGTTCCTTGTCAGACTGACCAGACGGCAATGTCGTGCTGTGATAACAAAACCATGTTAATATAAGCAAAATAAGCCTGACAAGAACATGTTCAGGACCTATTTCATCTACAATCAAAAAAAAAAAAAAAATTCTGGTATTAAAATAATATTTAGTATTTAGAACTATTTTAATTGTAACATTTTCAGGACAATTAAAAAAGATGTTATTTAAATAGTAATACATATTATATATATAGGGGTCAGTAAGAGTTTAAGAATTTAAAGGGATGGTTCCCCAAAAAATGAATTACTGACCCTCATGTCATTCCAAACCCGTAAGACCTTCGTTCATCTTCGGAACACAAGATATTTTTGATGAACTCCAAGAGCTTTCTGACCCTCCATAGACAGCAACGCAAATGAAATGTTCAAGGTCCAGAAAGGTAGTAAGGACATCATTAAAACAGTCCACGTGACAGTGGTTCAACCGTAATTTTATGAAGCTACGGGAATACTTTTTGTGCTCAAAACCCCCCAAAAATAATAACTTTATTCAATAAATTTCTTCTCTTCCGCGTCAGTCTTTGCCGCGGGTTCAAAAAACAGTCTTCGTGAACATATCTGAAGATTTTGACAGAGAGGATGACTTGGAATTTGTTGCCCAGCCTTACTTATTCTAACCAGCATATACAGACGATGAACTAAGAGAGATGGACGTTATACGTCAGAACGCCGGCTCCTGTTTCAGCAGCGCCGCACGCATGCGTTGTGGTACTCTCGTGAACACACAGCAGAGACTGACAGGGAAGAGAAGAAATTATTGAATAAAGTCATTATTTTTGTTTTCTTTGCACACAAAAAGTATTCTCATAGCTTCATAAAATTACAGTTGAACCACTGATGTCACATGGATGATTTTAACAATGTCCTTACTACCTTTCTGGGCCTTGAACGTGTCAGTTGTGTTGCTCTCGGATTTCATCAAAAATATCTTTATTTGTTCCAAAGATGATGATTGTCTTCAGAGGGCGTCTCTCCAGCATGGCGTGTTTTTGCTGTGCTGGCACGAAGGCACTGTGTGAAAGGCTCATGACCCCTCTCAGGCCAGTTTGGAAGAAGATGGACTAGTCTACAAGCAAAGACAGACAGGTGGAATAGACGACGTGCTGTACCTGAGAGAACTGCAACGCGTGGCTGAAACAGTCCAGCTGAAATATAACCAGCGCCTGCAGACGCCCCTCATCCTGCAGACAAACCATCCCTAAAACAGACAACCACACGTCTAAATGGCCATATCTAAAAGTATTGCTGATGCAATGATTCCTTTACACACAATATTACCTGATCCACTGCAGGAGGGGTCCAGGAGGATGTACTCACTGTCCTTGTACTCAGAGCTCTGTGGATCTACTTTCAGGAAATCCTGATTGGCCAGCTGATGACATGACCCCTGCACACAGGAGAAGAGTGCTCATGGTGGACAGACGTTTTGCATCAAAATCAAATGCAAACAACTTCCTTTTGTACATTTAATAAAATTAATCACTTAAAACATAGTATATAAATAGAACCATGTATATAAATAAGTATTTATTAGTGTGTCTACATGTGATTTAATTCTAGATGTCTGAGATACAAATATATCAGCACTTGAAATTTACTGTCATAAACCAGAGTTTTCACTGCACCCTTTTTCTGCTTCACTTTCTCGAGATCTCTGCCGCTTTCAAATAAAGTGCCATGATTAAAATAACACTGGCGCTTTATACAGTAAGCTGAACTTTAAACACGTGCATAGAACTAAATCTAGTACACTTAACAAGTCAATTTCTTTTACTCTGATGGAGCAAATACACTACCCACGTTTTTCATATTTGCCTGGTTAGTTTTTCGACAGTACAGAACGTCTTACGATAACTGTAGTACTAATGAATGTCCACTAGGGTGAGCCAAAGACATTTTTTACAACTAATCTGATAGATACAAGAATCATAAATGTGCTTGGTAGAAAGATATTCTAGAAATTGTCTCCAGTGTAAACCATTCAGGTTTTCCTTTTTATTTTATTTAGATTTTAACATCTCCACCCAAGTGTTCTTTCTCAAACACATATGAATTGCTAATTACTATGACACTATTTTATGCATCCAGAACATTGTCCTCAACTGTCTTTGCATGCACTTTAATTCCTCTTGAAGTCAATATAACAGCCATTGACATCTTGTGAGTTTCACTTTAAGCTTTCAATATAAAAAAAAACACATTTCAAGATTGTGCATGTGTTTTGTATTATATTTAATACATCAGGTTGCTATGGCTTACATATTATGATACAGTGAGATATGGAGTTCATACACCTCAATTTTATTCAGAGGCCCATAAATATGTGATTTGATGCAAATATTGTTATTTATATGGCCAAAAAGTAAAATGAGAATTCTTATAGAATTCAAAGAGATTGCATAGTGCAGTATAATAGCTACGTATATAAAATTCATATAAATATCAGTAGTTGTCACTCTCAATAATATGTCTTCATAAGATATATATATATATAAATATATATATATATATATATTTAAATGCTAAGCTTTATGATCAAAGCTCTGTAGTTTTAATTAAAATGCAATACAATAATGACTGAGTGATGTACAAATAAACTTTACTTTTTAAAATCATTTCATGATAGCAAAAAGGTGGATATGTGTAGAATTATACTAAAAGGCATTTCTCTTACTAAAAAAAGGTAAGTTTCAGTAAGGTTTTGATCATGTTCATAATTTAGAGGCCTTGCAAATTCATGTATCAAATATAATACAGAAGTCTTAATAAGGCAAACATTCCCATGGGTTAAAAATCACAGAAATACCACCTACATGGCTTTTTAAAAACCTGAAGGGAAAGATTTACCATTTATTTAAGATTAATTACCTTACATATAATCCACTGAGTCATACTGAATCTAAAAATTATGCTGCGTGATTCACTTTTATGTGGGCACTGCATGAGGACATAGCAGTGCAAGGTGATTTCTGAAGGTCTGGTGGATGTAAATCCAATCAGGTCAGTGTAAAATGAGTTAATTATTATGTGTAGATCAACGTAAATTGAGTTCACGCATGCTTGAAACTCTTGATAATATAAACTCGTCTTTGAATAGGTTCAATGATTTTTTACATTCCACACGACTCATTTTAGCCATATCACATAACCAGGGCATTGTTGAGTAATCCTAGAGAACTTGTATATATCTCTCTAGGGGGCTAAGAGGCAATTTTAACATTCTTGTGATCTCAGGTTATAAAGGTGTTGGGTGATAACCAGGATTCCTTAAGCTTGGATAGCCGTGTCAAATACTGTTCCCAAGCTTCATGAGCAGAAAGCTGAGAAGTTTGTAACTTCTGGCACTATATTAGATGCAGTGAAGTTGAAACGGTGGATAAACAGTGCTTTATGGGTGTCACCAATGCCCTTTAGCTTATAAACAGGTATATGTGTCATAGGACTAGATTGGCCAATTGACTCTTTGCCACTTTGTGTGTTCCAGGCTCAGGAAATGATGTCATTAGGCTCCTCCCACCCCCTCACCTGAACATAGGGGTAGGGCCAGACTATAGCCTTCTGTACAGACAGGAAAAAAAAACAAAACAAGGAACCGTTCACAACCTGTTTGTCTTTGACAGAAAACCTTTTTATGTGAAAAAGAGAATCCAGATTGCACAGGATTGTATTAAACAGCTTGAAAAATGGATGTCCCAGAAAATTCCCCAGGGATTATGGGACTTCTGAAAACTTTTGACGCTTCAGGGTTTGGGAGTTGGGAAAAGATTGGCTCTGGCGGCTTCGGACAGGTGTACAAAGTACGACATATGCAGTGGAAAACATGGTTGGCGATCAAGTGCCCTCCTAGCCTTCATTCAGATGAAAAGTAAGTTCATTTTTTGAGTGTTTTACAATTTTTAGACTTCTTGGAAGTATGTTTAAAGTGTGTGTGTGTGTGTGGGAATGAATGTGTGTGTTTGTTAACCAAAATTATCAGAAGGGCAAGTGAAGTGTGTTTTTGTGATATGAAATCCATAATTTGAAAATGTCATACTGGATATATGCTTAAACATCAGTTTGTTTTAATATGAATTGATATGCATTGCACTAAGAGTCTATTCTGTTCACATTAACATTTGTTATGCTGCCCCTCAACATGCTGTGTCAGGAAACTGCAGTATTATACTGCCTCGAGCTATGATCATGACCCCTGCCTCACCAAATATACATACAAACACATTAAGACACCATGAATATGGCTCAACATCTGTCTAAAGACTTACATTTACACTACATCCATTTTCCACTTTAACTGTCTTGACATGACAAGGAGTGGCTGTATGTTAGCTTTGTTTCCCAGGAACCTTCCATACATAGAAATTACCCACAGCTTTGGTATGCACACAGATGTTGCAGTCACACGCATAACATTTTACTTCTAGTTATATTTATATAGGATAAAATAAATAGATATTTTTTATTTATTTATTTTTTTTATTAGAATTTATTTATTTACAGTGAAGTATGGTAAATGGGGCCACTTATTTATACTGTGATTTAAAAATGGAACAATCTATTTAATAAATAAATAAATAAATAAATAAATAAATAAATATATATATATATATATATATATATATATATATATATATGTGTGTGTATGTATATATATATATATATATATATATATATATATATATATATATATATATATATATATGTGTATGTGTATATATATGTGTATGTATATATATATATATATATTTTATTTTTTTATTTTATTTTATTTTATTTTTTTTTAAAGACTGTTAAATTTTCCTAGACTTATATATTTATATTTATATATATATATATATATATATATATATATATATATATATATATATATATATATATATATATATATATATATATATATATATATATATAAGGCTTATATATAATTTTCACATTTCCAGCAGCCATTACTCCAGTCTTCAGTGTCACATGGTCCTTCAGAAATCATTCTAATATGCTGATTTGGTGCTTAAGACACATTTGTTATTATTATTAACATTGTTGAAAACAGTTGTGGAGCTTAATATTTATGTGGAAACCGTCTCAGGATTTTCTGATGAATAGAAAGAACAGTATTTATTTGAAACACTTTTTAAATGATTTAATATATCATTGTATTAATTTCTTGAAAAAAACAACAACAAAAAAACACACACTTTTGAAAGGTAGAGTGTGTATGGATATACATATACATATATACATTCTCCTAATATTTTAATTATGAACAACTACATTAATGTATATTACATTTTCCATTCTTCCTCATTGCACTTCATGTTGAAAGTCTATTAAATTAATTATAAATTACTTATAATGTTCCAAAGTTGTGTAAGGCTCCTGTGGATGATCCTGAGTCACTAGTCAACCCATTAAACAAGAACACGCTTATGCAATAAGGAGTTCTTTCATGAAAACAACAATATTTCAACTACTTATTGTGATATTTTAGTTTAGATTTTATGAATTTCACTCTAGCAGTTCATGACCTTTGATATATAATATCATGTGATAAATGATTTCCTTTGGGCATAAATGTTTCAATAGCCTTAGATGAGCATGAATGCCAGTGCATGTATTCTTTTCTTGGGCTAATTGTATTGTTATGCATTTCTTTTGGACACCTCTGGCCCTATAACTCTATGCAGAATAGGCGCTATTGATATGTAGCACTTTGATATGTTATATGAGAATTATTTTGACAAAGGGATATGTCAACAGGTCGTTAATACTGAAAGATTTCATCAGGCATGGTTATCAAGGTGGCATCAGCTGTAATCTAGCACGTCCTCCTGTAAAACTTGCTTTTGAAATCTTCATGCGGATGTCACTTTGCGTCACCAAGCTTGAGGAGGTAAAGACAAAAGAATCTGATAGATGTTCCATGTGACCCTCACCATTACAACAGGTTATCAGCACCTGAGATCTGAAGGTACAAGAATTCTAATTCGCCTCCCCCATCTAAACAGGGCACAGACTTAAAAGCAGGCTTTGTCCTCCTGTGCTCCATGAGGCCTCCGCTTTAGCAGAGTTGCCGAACCGGTTGAACTGGATCAGTTCTTATTTTATTTTTTATTTTTTAATAAAAGAACGGCTTTTGTTGAGCTCAAAAGGGTGGCAGAACAGAAGAGAACAGTGTGAGGCAGTAAAATGGGTAGTTTTAAACGTTTACCTCCGCACTCCCTGTTAATCTTCTCACTCCTTACCTCCCACTTATCCATCCCTGTTAGAATTACACCGTTTCTAACCAGACTTTATTAGGAACTATGCTTTCCTTCAGCCTTCTTATATCAACACTGTGTAATAAAATAAAATCATTTTCTCATTTTTTTTAAAAATATTTTTGTTTGTTTGTTTAGAGTTATGCTTTCCCTTAGCCATTATAAAGCACTTTTTTTAGTCAAAAATATCAACACTAACTGTATTGTCTGTGTGAACATTAAGTATAATAATGAAATCATTTACTCATTTATTGTTTATTTTATTTAATTTTTAATCTTTATTGTTTCTTTTTAAATACATTTTTTAATTGATTATTATTTTAGTTTTGCTTTCCCTGTGTATTTTTTTATTTATTTTCTATGTGAACAGTAAGTATATTAAAATGAAATTTTAAAACTTATGTATTGTATTTTTTAATACATTTTATTTACATTTTATTTTTGAATACATTTCATATATATATACAGTGCCTTGCGAAAGTATTCATACCCCTTCATTTTTTTCACATTTTTTTTTGTTGCTGCCTTATGTTAAACTGCTTTAAATTACTTTTTTTTCCACACCAATCTACACTCCGTATACCATATTGACAAAGCAAAAACAGAATTGTCACAACTTCGTAAAATTTATAAAAAAAAAAAAAAAAAACTGAAATAAGTAGATTGCATAAGTATTCATACCCTTAACTAAATATTTAGCTTAAGCACCTTTACAGTCTCAAGTCTTTTTTGTTTGATGCGACAAGCTTTGCTCATCAGCATTTGGTAATTATCTGTCATTCTTCTCCTCACCTCTTCACCTCTCAAGCTCTGTCAGGTTGGATGGGAGCAAATGCACATTTTCAAGTTTCTCCAGAATTATTTGATTGGGTTCAAGCTCAGGCTCTGGCTGGGCCACTCAAGGACATTCACAGAGTTGTCTATAAGCCACTCTTGATGTGTGCTTTGGATCATTGTCCTGTTGGAAGGTGAACCTTCTGCCCAGTCTGAGGTTCTGAATGCTCTGGACTGGGTTTTCATTAAGGCTATCGCAATATTTTGGTGCATTGAGCTTTTCTTCTACTCTGATGAGTCCCTCAGTCTCTGCCGCTGAAAAACAGCCCCACAGCATGAGGCTGCTACCAGCACACTTTACTTTTGGGATGGTACTCTGCAGGTGATGAGCAGAGCTGGTTTCCTTCAAACATAATGCTTGGAATTGAGGTTCATCAGACCAGAGAATCTTGTTTCTCACAGTCTAAGGGTCCTTTAGGTGCTGTTTTGCAAATTCCAAGTGTGTTTTCATGTGTCTTCACTGAAGAGAGGATTGAGTCTTGCCACGTGACTATAAAGCCCAGATCAGTGGAGTGTTGCAGTGATGTTTATCCTTCTGTAGATTTCTCTCATCTGCATATATGATCATGGAGCTCAACTAGAGTGACCATCATGTTCTTGATCAGCAGTCTAACCAAGACCCTTCTCCATCAATTGCTCAGTTTAATCAGATGTCCAGCTCTAGGAAGAGTCCTGGTTGTTTCACACTTCTTCCATTAAGGGTAACAGAGACTACATGCTTCTGTGACCCTTCAATGAAGCAGAGTTTTTTTCTGAACTCTTCCCCAGATGTGTGGCTAGAACAAACCTGTTTCTGAGCTTTACAGGTAGTTCTTTTGACCTCAGGGCTTGGTTTTTGCTCTGATATGCATTATCAGCTGTTAGACCTTTTATTAAGATGTGTGTGCCTTTCCAAATCATACCCATTCAATTTAATTTGCCACAGATTAACTTCACTCGAAGTGTAGTAACATCTACAATCAATATGAATGCTCCTGAGCTAAATTTCAACTGTCCCAGATAAGGGTATGAATACTTTCATACCCTTATCATTTAAGTTTTTTTTATTTTTAATAAATTTGCAAAGATGTTAAAAACCTGTTTTTTGCTTTACCATGTATGGAGTGTAGATTGATGTGGAAAAGAAAAGTAATTTAAAGCAGTTTAACATAAGGCAGAAACATAACAAAACGTGGAGAAAAAAAAAAAAAAAAAAAAATGAAGGGGTGTGAATACTTTCGCAAGGCACTATATATATATATATATATATATACGCGCACACACACACACATTTATTTAAGAGTATTTTTTAATTTAAGAGTTTTGCAGTGTTGCTTTCCCTGTGTATTTTTTTTTTTTATTTTCTATGCGAACAGTAAGTATATTAAAATGTAATTATTTACTTTTTTGTTTTTGAATACATTTTATTTATGATAAATTATATATATTCCCTCAGCTTTATTACAGCTAGTTTTCGTTCAGTAGAAAATATCAACATAAAGTGAATTAAAATGCAGGTATTTATCTATTTATATTCTTGAAAACATTTTAAATCATTTATTTATTTAGGGCATGCTAAAATTGACGGAGAAGTACGTGGCCACTTTGGCTTAAGTATTGACGTCATTTGAGTAATAAAAGAATCACTAAACTGATAAAGTGATAATGCAAATCACAGACTTACTGACATTGCAAGTTTTTTTGTGTAATATTTATGCTTGATTTCTTGTTACATGGCTGAGAGACCTTTTGACCTTTTCTTGGGGCTGTTAACTAAGCAAACAGATTGTAAACTCTTTAAGATGTCCTTTGTAAGTCAATTTTAAAATGTGACCTTCATGTCTGACTTCTGTGTAATAGGGTAACCATTCATACATCCCCAAATCTATCAGTGTTAAAGACTGGAATGTAATTAAAAAGATGTCAGATAAATATACTATAAACAGCATTGTGAAAAACCTATTTGTGTCTGTGTGAATGCTGTTTCAGATGCCCCGTCTATATTTCAGAAAGGAAATTTAGCCCATAGCTAAAAAACATTGTGTTATTGTTCATACGATGCTTCCGGATAATATGAATGAGTCAGCTTGTGCTCAGGTCCAACGGGTTTTAGCACCTTCCCTTGTTGTTTGTATTAAAGCGTCCTGCTGTGATTTCTTTATGATCTTTTTAATTAATGGGGTGTGTTGCTAGTTATCCAGCTAAAATCCAGCTGGATCCCTCTCATGTTAAAGACATTCCTTACAAAATACATGCCATTTATTTTCCACGACAGGCGTGACTTTTTAACTGATTCGTTTTTCGTTGTTTAGGGAGCGTGCCGAACTTTTAGAGGAGGCCAAAAAGATGGAGGCGGCTAAGTTCCGCTACATCCTCCCTGTATACGGCATCTGCAGCGATCCGCAGGGACTGGTGATGGAATACATGGAGACGGGCTCTCTGGAAACTCTGCTGGCCTCGGAGCCGCTGCCCTGGGAGCTGCGGTTCCGTATCATCCACGAGACTGCGGTGGGGATGAACTTCCTGCACTGCATGAACCCACCCCTCCTTCATCTCGACCTTAAACCTGCCAACATCCTGCTGGACGCACACTACCACATCAAGGTGAGCCGGAGCGAGCCACGTCTGGTCATGACGAGGCCTTGACTCCTTTGCTGTAAAGGTGATGACCTTGTTGCTCATGGTTTAGAACTTCCAAGGAATCGATCACAGCTGATTCATTGCATTAAAGCTTCAGTACGAGTGATTCATCACTACATGAGTAAACTGCACGGCTTTGTGGAGTGATTACAAAAAACACCTACAAGTGTACAAGTTTTCTTGTCTGGAGTTGTACATGTCTGTCAGTTGCAAAGGATGGTTAATGCGAAGGTTGGCACTTATACAAACCCTCATGTTATTCCAAACTTGTATGACTTTCTCTCTTCTGTGGAACACACAAAAAAAGAAAAATGCCTTAACGCCATTTTTTTCCCCCAAAAAAGTTCAAATGACCTTCTTTTGTGTCCTTTAATACATTTCATTCATTAAATGTATCAATTTTTTAAATGAATTAATTTGTATTTATTTATTTGGAATTTAATTATTATTTATTAAGAGTTAAGCTGAACACCTTTGATAAAGAGATTTTAAGGTAATATTTTGCCATTTTTACAACACATTCGCAAGATCACGTTTTACTAATGTTGATTAATAGTCACATGCAGGTAAAATAAAATAAAATAAATTTTTAAATAAAATAAAAAAATTAGTATTTTTTTTTTTTAATGGTTGTATTTTAAAATGTTTTATTTTAATTGTACATTTATTATTTAATTTATTGGTATATTTTCATAAATGAACCCCTTGCATTTTTACAAACCGCAGTTTGAGAGGCATTGTTTTAAATGGTAAAGTTATCTTAAAGGAACGATTTTGATGTTTGGATCAAATTGAAAGTCAATTTCACTGAAAAAAAAATAAACAGCTGCATATTGATTTAAATATCTACATTATGTGTTTCATGTTCATGAAAACATCCTGTCAGCATGATGGATTTTAAACCTAATCTCGCGTTGACGACCGAACAACAGTTTTAATCTCGCTCGTGTCAGATCATCTGTGCGGGAAAATTCGTAAGGATTTCAAAAGTGATGGGGGAAGGGCACACCTATCATTTTCTTTTCACAGTCCCCACATACCTTTCCAGAAAATTCCCTGAGGGGTGAAAAGCTTTCCCATGCTTTATCCCGTTTATATCCAGCCTTCCCATAGATGAGTAAGCAGGTGTCACGAGGGATGGGTGGGAATCGTCGTGTCGGATTGAAAAGGCTGGATGTAAACACGAATCCTGGACCAGTCTGAACAAGCTAAAGCTAGGCAGTGTTAATGAAGGGCTGGCACACACACGCCTACATATGCGTGCACACATTTACAGAAAAATCAGGGCTTTCCTACCTAATAGAGTACCTGTTGAAAAATCACAGTAAATAACACTTGAATAAAACCTAACCTGATCTGATTTTGTTTAAAATGTGAAGTCTAAAGACTTAACCTTTGCTGAATTCTTTGTGTTCTTCATTTTAGATTTCTGACTTCGGCCTGGCAAGGTGGAACGGCTTTGCCAGGAATGACGATATTAGCCGTGATGGCTTTTGTGGCACCATCGCCTACCTTCCTCCAGAGAGAATCATAGAAAAAGACAGAATCTCTGACACTAAACATGACGTGTACAGGTCAGCCATTTTGGATTGCTGTCATTGTGTAAATTGTAACTGAAATACGAAACCACCTTTTAATGGTTAAGTCAATGTTGTCTAACACATATGTGTTGTTTCACAGTTTTTCAATTGTTATCTGGGGAATCCTCACTCAGAAGAAGCCATATCAAGGTAAGACAAGTTTTTCTTGGTATTGAGAGTGTGTGGAAAACTTTATTGTTGTTTATCTTTACTATGGGCGGCATCAGATCCCGTAAACATGGATTTTTGGCATTCATTTCAATCTAACTGGCTCTTCGTGAGGGAGTGTCTGTGTGTTTATCTGGTTGTGATTTCCAGGTAAATCTAGAAGGGAAGAAAAAATTACTTTTTTTTTTTTTTTAGTAACCAGCAGTTACAAGAATTCAGTGTGAAAGAATGAAACAAAAAAAAAAAACTTTTGTCAATTGAGGAAAAATGGTTGTGTTTGGCACAGGTGAATGGAATCATTTGGCTGCCAAACAACCCTTTCCAAAAGGAACATAAACAATATCCTGATTTACAATGAAAGTTGAAATTACAGGACATGAAATTAGTGGCCTCTGCGAGAAGTGTTGATTTTTTTCTGGTCTAATGAAAACAATATCTTCAGGATCTTGTCGATTTTTTTTTTCCATGTCATATTACACTCCCAAACCAAAAATGTATTTAAAAATTGCTAAAGAAAATAAAGTCTATAAAAAAAAACGTTTGTTAATCCCCCCCTCCACGTTTATTAGTATATTAGTATAAAAATAACAATATTATTTACATTTAATTTACACATATACACCACACATCACTGTAGAGTTAGTTGTATTGCTTTTAATTTACGTTCGTTTTACTTGGAAAAAAAACATTACATTACAATAATGTAAAATAATTAAAGTAAAACATTTCAGATCTGCTAAAAATGAGAATTTAATGAGTTTTATTTTTTTTTTTAGTTTCAAGAAAATTAGTTTTATTTTTTAGTAATACTATTTTTTTTTCTGTTGATTTTTGTGGTGAAATATGACTTTGTGTGTTTAACTCGGTTTCATTTTGAAAATTCTGTTGCGTAGCAAATAAACTGATGTTATTTTTCATCTGTTTCATAGGAGAGAATAACATCCTGCACATAATGGTGAAGGTGGTGAAAGGGGTTCGTCCAGATCTCAGCATTATTCCTCGCAGTCGTCCTCAGGCCTGCTCAGGGTTCCTGTCCCTTATGCAGAAATGCTGGACACATTCCCCTGAAGCCAGACCCAGTTTTCAAGGTCAGTGTCTCTCACTTCGATCAGACCAGTAATGAACCTGCTGTGTCACAGGAACCAGAGTTGCATTGCAACAGTGACGTGACAGAATATGCCAGGCAACCAGACCAATAAATCGTAACGACACAATGTGCCATTCCTGTTCTTCAATCTATTTTTATACTAAATAGGTTTTGTAATTTCAGGAAGTATAAGTAAGTTAACTATCATTGTTCATTGAAACATTGTTCACATTCTCCAACAGAGATCACTTCAGAAGCTGAGGAGTTGTGCACCAAACCTCATGACGAGTCCAGAGCTTCCGTTTCTTCAGAACCAGACTGTTCCCCTTGCCCTGCCCCAGCCTCCAGTGAACAAGTAATATCAGATGTACCACTATGCATGAATCTTAACTAATATTTTTCCATTGTCATGCTGTGTACTATGTAAAGCAGTGTTTACAGCAAGTTGTGTTCATATGAGTCATTTAGATTGACCTCCAGTGAGGTTTAGACTTCCTGTCCCTCAGTTATTAGGCAACTCTTTGGTATTTGTTTGTTTTAGTCTAAGTACATAGTGTAAATGTTTTACCAAGATGACAGTCTTTCATCAGAGACCGAGAATGCCACCAAACTGCATTGCTTTAACAGAACCCCTATGTCAGAGCATATAAAACTGTTTATTTTAGGAAGAATACTGCATCCTTCATTTGTCAAAATGTTACCTATTTAAATTAACTGTAGTCAGTGATTTATTCATTTATAATTCATGTGGCTCCCTCCATTGTTTCTAAAATATGAAAGCATTATTGCTAATCTTCATTGTTGATGAAATGTTCTCTTACAAACAATCTGTTCTACGTTTTGTCACATACAGACTAATACCCAAAAGCCGGTGAGGCCGAAGTCAGCCATGTTACCTGAGAAAGACTACAGCCTGTCTGAGCTGCTGTGTCAGATTGACTCCGGCTTGTCTTGCAGTTTTAGCAATGTCAAAGAAGAGTCCCTTGAGAGCAAAGACAACACCAGCAAGAGACTGTCGGGCATCTCCTCTGTAGACTCGGCATTCTCATCTCAAGGGTCGATTACACTGTCCTTTGAGAAAGAAAATGCTGTGAATGGTAAGAGAAAACCCACAGTAGCATCTTGCCACTATTTTTTTTTTTTTGTGTAATACATCTAAGGTTGTTTATTTTATTATTTTATTTTATTTGTTTTGCTTCTATTAGTTTTTTTTGTGTGTGTGTGTGTGTTTTGTTTATTTTGTTATTGTATTTTTCTTTTTAGTTGTTTGGTTTGTTTTATTTTCTTATTTTTGTTTTGGTTTGATTTGTTTTTTATTTTGTTTGAGTTTCATTTCTTTTGATATTTGTTTTATTTTGAGTTGTTTTTTTGTTTTGTTTTTAATTTTGTTACTTGTTTTGGATTTGGTTTTGCAAATATTATTGATCATCAGAGATATGTTGAAAGTAGAAACTTGATGAATCTGATAATCATAAAAGTCTAATCAGTGTGGCATAAAATTCTTTTCACTAATTTTTATTATTCTTTACTGTGTTTATGTACTACTTAGACTCCAATGAGTTACAGAAGAAGAAGCTTTGTGAAGCCATTCGCACTGAGGACATCGCCAAGCTGATGAAGATCCTCCAACCACAGGATGTTGACTTGCTCTTGGAAGGCGGCAGGAACCTGCTCCACTTCGCAGTGAGTCTGGCCAATGAGGAGGCGGTTAAGTTTCTGCTGCTTAGCAACTGCAACCCTAATTTGCCCAATATTCACGGAGCCACGCCTCTCCACCTGGCCGCCGAAAAGCGGCTGAAGGGAGTGTCTGAGATTCTTCTGAGCCGCAAGACAACAAATGTCAACGCCAAAGATGAGGACCAGTACACACCTCTACACTTCGCAGCCCAAAACGGTGATGAAGCCCTGACCCGTTTACTCCTAGACCGCTGCGCATCCATTAATGAAATAGATGCTCAGGGACGCACGCCGACGCAGATCGCCTGCCACCACGGACAGGAGAACGTGGTGAGGGTCTTGCTAAGTCGTGGAGCTGACGTCCACGTGAAAGGGAAAGACGACTGGACAGCGCTACACCTGGCTGCCTGGAAAGGCCATTTGGGAATTGTGAAGCTCCTGGTGAAGCAGGCAGGTGCTGACGTTGATGGTCAGACGTCGGACGGGCGCACTCCGCTCCATCTGGCGTCTCAAAGGGGCCAGTACCGGGTGGCACGAATCCTGGTGGAGCTTGGCGCTAACGTGCATCTCACCTCTGATGGCCTCCACACTCCGCTTCATGTGGCTGCAGAAACCGGCCACACCAGCACTTCAAGGCTGCTTGTAAAACACGGCGCCGATATCCACGGCCGAACGGCCAATGGCTGCACCGCCTTGCACCTGGCCTCACAGAAAGGCCACCTGCCAACAGTTAAAATGCTTCTGGTGGAGGGTGCTGACCCTGAGAGCGGCAACCACGGCCTTCGCACAGCATGTCACCTGGCCGCTGAGAACGGCTACTGCGAGGTCCTCAAAGAGCTTCTGCAGAGCTGCCCTGACGTCGCCAACGCTCAAGACCGGAATGGATTCACTCCACTTCACCTGGCTGTACGCGGTGGCTACAAAGACGCCATCTGCGTCCTGCTTGAACGTGGCGCCGATGCAGCACCGCTGTCTCCGCAGCCCGCCGGAGAACATACGCTAGACTACACATCAGAATCAGAGCCGGAGAGTCCAAATCCTCTCACTCCGACAAAACTTCAAAGGAAAGTGGTCGTTCTGAAACTCACCAGCCACAAAAACACTGAGGCCACATTGATCCCTGTAGACTATCCGTGTGAATCGGCACTTTGTTGAGGTTCCTACTGGGGTTTGACCTCATGGACTGTAGGAACCCTTGCCAATATGCTCATAGACACTTTCTCCCTCTTTTTATCATTGTAAAAACTGACAAGATACCGGATATATCCATTGGGATTTAATGTACATATTGTAATTACTCAGTTATCAGAATATTGACAGATATTTCCTCCAGGGTTTGGGCTCTCGTTGGCTTTCCTCCTTAATAATAGTTATTTTGTGATTGGAAATGCATTTATATATATATATATATATATATATATATATATATATATATATATATATATATATATATATATATATATATATATATATATATATATCGGTACTGTACATAGAGCCTGGATATTGTATTTCACTTAACTTGTTTTTGATGTATGTCTTTGATTTTCTTCTTTTTCTTGTTACCAGAGTACAGTGGTGATTGCTGCAATGCAAGCAACCCTAAAATTGTTTAGACATTTCTATTGAATAAGCTTACCCTATATCAGCATAATATTGCACTTCAAAGCTATAATTTAAACAGAAAAGGCAGAATTGCTTTGAGGCCGATTATATAATTAAAATTGTTCACTCAAAAAGAGATGTGCATTTATAGAGCCATTTGCCTCGTTCCATGGGAATGTGCCCTCAGGAGGATCACAGGTCTGGGTAGACCGTATAGGGGAGGACTGTATCCCATGTACCCTCATGTTCAGGCCATTGGCTCATTCCTGAGACCACTTAATTGCTAGGTCTTTAAACTGCTGTTGAACTCTGGGTCTTTCATATGTGATTCTGTTTTGTTGATGTTGTTAATATCTATGCATCTGTATAAACAAAATCTTCCGTAGCAAACCAATCAGTAATCCAACGCCAATACATTTTTCAGGTTTCACCTTGACTTTTGTAATTAGTTGATAAAGCTGCCTTGTCATTTCCCTTTTGTACACAAAAAGGATATCTCTCATTTATCCATAGTGTTTGCACAGTTTTATATTTGCACACTTTTATATTTGATGGAAAATTAAAGTACGTCACATATATATAAAGTATCTGTTGTCTGCTGTTGCATTTTTGGATACTAAAATATTGTTGATATGTTCATGTTGGCGGCAATATTTGCTAAGTCAGCCTTAATTATCTTCTTTTCCCCAAAACTCCTAAATTGTGAGCTTTATTTGAATTAACTGAATGTATTTCATACTTACAACCAAAATAGAATTATTTTTAATGTCAGGATGCCTGACAATGTCTATCACAGGAAAAACAACAGACCTAAAACAATGGTTTACTGTTCATAAGTGTGTGACACGCACTGCCACCATCTCATTATCTTAAAAAGACAGCGGTGGAGCCACGATATGGAGCCTCTTCCCCTTTTTTCTTCAAAACAGGTAGGACTCGTCTGACAGGTTGTGAGATGGTTATGTTTTAAAGTGCAGCGGCAGGCTCGAACGTGCACACGTGGGCACGTACAAACATCACTCTGCAGAGAGCAGAACCAGTGCTTGCAGAAAGCAGATGAATTCACTGATTTATGAGCTGCTGTCAGACATATGCAGCACACACTCACAGTTGTACTCGGTTGATCTCATGGAAAGTTACTCATTGACTAACTCTGCAAACAGGAAAGAGCTGAATACAGTTATTGTTCCCCTAATCTATATCTGCTACCGTTTGTGGCCCACTTCGCACTTGTTGCATAAAACTGTGCTTTTTCAGTTGAAGGTCAAGAAATGTAATCAGATTTAGCGAATTAGGAAATTAGTAAAGATTAAAATAGTATAAAACAAGAATTTCATGCTCTTTGGACATCATCTGGTGGTTATGAGAATTAGTATAACGTGAGGTTTTTGTTCTCCATCATGTATACAACAGAAATTATAAAATTCAATTCAAGCATGAAAAGCAAATTGTTAAAACAAGCTTCTGAAATGGGCGATGTCAGTGTGAGTAATAGACTGTGACGCCTTGAATATACAGGTGTTTCCTTGAGGATGTCTTGTGTGCAAGATCTGACTTGAACTGCATTCTTCTTTCTTGAACACACAAATGAATCAACCCGATGCTCTCCTCTCCCACTCCAATGCCCCACCTTGTGGAAAAATAGAAGTAAATATGCAACTTAATAAGAACATTATGTTTTTCTTTAGGCTTTGCAGTTTATGCATTTTGAAATGCTATCCTGTGGGATTGCATATCTGTTTGTGTTTGTCCAAATAAGAGGTTATTTGTTGCAGTTATCGATTACTAATTTAACTGCAAGATCTTTCTGCTTTAAAAGCTTTGTATGTGCCTTTGTTACCGAAATGTCTGCAAAGAAATAAACTTTTTTTTAAAAATACGAATTTTCACACAAAAAAGTATGTTAATGGAATGTGTATATTTTAGATGCTGTAGAACTTAGGGAGGGACAAAAGTACTGTAAAGGCTGAGGGACAAAAGTACAGTACAGTGCTTTCAATGGATTGTACTGCTGTTCAAAAACATACAGATTGTTCAGCTGACGTAACGTCTTTCTGAAATAAACTTTCAATAGACAAAACCTCCAGTTTTGAAAGTTGTGAGTTGTGAATATTTGGCAGTGCGTGCCATTGTAAAGACTGTTAAGTCTTTCCCTCACAGCCTCATATGGCGTCTAACTAGTCAAGTCAAGTCACCTTTATTTATATAGGGCTTTATACAATACAGATTGTGTTAAAGCACCTTTACAGTGTTAAACAAGAAAATAGTGTGCCAATAATGCAGGAGGACAAGCTTTTCACCAGTATTAATCCCCTTTTACCTTTATTGCAATTCATTTAAACGGTGCTGTGGCATTAAAATAATATTAATAATAATAATAATAATAATAATAAAGTACAAATAATTAAATAGTTTCTTTATTAATATGGGGTCATAAATTAGCATGCATTATATGTAGAGAAGTCATTATTAAAATGAAAAATTAAAATAAGATAGCATGTAATTCTGCAAGACATAGTCACATGCACGGATGTTACCAAATATCCAATACTGAATTGGACAAAAATTAATATATGTGAATATACGATCAAAGTGGTTATCTCCTGTCACGTGTTATGTCATCTGTCAGATTACAATATACTGTATTTGTGAGAATAATAAGTAATACGAGTAAATGTTGCAGTATCTTATCTGGCCAGAGATTGGTGCTCAAGCTCTGTTTATGGCTGCAGGAAGTTTCTACATTTTATTTCATTAACAAAAATGATGCTTAACATGTAAAAAAAAAAAAAAAAAAAAAAAAAAAAGAATGAGTGAATGAATGAACAAACAAATAAACAAAAATAGACAACACTGACAAATAGAGGAAAGACAGACTACGCCTTATCAATAGCATTAGTACCAAACCTTTCTCATATTGCTTCATGAATCTGTCACATTTTTATCAGGCTCCTAACTAAACAAGACATTTGAGAAGTGACTCTATCTTAATAATAATACAAAAAATAAAATAAAATAAAACATGGCTACGTTCATCAATGAAAAGAGTCTCTTTTATCTTGCAAATGTGCTCCTAACAGCTGTATTGTTCAAATGATTTGCCAGAATGACTCTATTAAAAACATGGACAGAGACTCTGAATGCAGCAGGGGATTTTGGCATGAGCACTCATTCACTCACTCACAGTCTGTCTATGAGGATGACAGAGATGCAGAGTGCCAAATGAGGGCCCATGGAAACTGGCACATGATGAAAGCACAAGCCATTTATTTTTATATCAAAGCAGAATAGAGTGACAATAATGGGATCCTCAACAGAATAGCTGTCTCGATTAGACATTCATAAAGGCACGTGTAGCGCTGTTTCTAGTTCCATTTCAGTTATGTAAGGATTTAACTTCACAGACTTCGACAGCAGGAAAGAGAGACGGAGAATCGAAAGCAATAGAAGCGAGTCGTTTGACGTGATGCGGAGACAGAAATTCCTTTCTGGAATTCCCCGTGTGCGCAAACGCTGGAGGCGAGATTGTGTTCATTAACGAGTACATAATGTGACAAAAATAAAATAAAATAAAATAACACCTCGACCCAACAGAGAGCAAGCGGTTTGGGAAATTACTGAATGGGTAGAAATAAAATAAAAATATAAAATAAAAATAAATATAAAATCATAATTGTATATCGCTTTATACAACAGTTCTAAAACAATTAATTAATAGTGATAAAATTATGTTTCAGAAAAAAAGTGACTAGCTCGTATATTTTTGTCCACCAACGAAGATACTTTAAAAAGAAGCTAAAACATCAAGCTTGCCAAGAAACTGAAACTGAAATGTTACCCTCACCCAGCCTCTCTACACGAATAAAGGTATTGACTAGCCTATCCACTCTGCTTTGGTGGACAGAGTACAATAAGAACCAATCAGAGGCGCGAATCCATAGCACGTGATCGAACATGGCGGGATTGCTAGAGTGGCTTCTGTTAGCGTGTTCTTTGTCGTTGCTGTACTTGTAGCTGCTTGCAGTCCGCGTCAATAACAACACCCGCCGCTCTACCAGCGTGGCTTACCTCTAAGGTCAGCCAATTTCCTTCTGTTTCTCTTTGGATTGTCTCGAATTTTCTTCTGACAACGTAACGAATAAGGTAATAAACGTCGATAACGTCTTGAGGTATCGTCTGTTTTTCGAGAAGGTGGCGTTTTCAGGGGATTATTTTATTATGAGAAATAGGCGCACAGCTAGATAACGGGTCTACGCTGTTCTTTCAGCTGGCGGTGTCGTTATATTTCAACACAAAATGTCTTTAAAACTGGTATTTTAAGTCTTTTGTTATCTAATATTGTGTTAATAAGGTTTTCGGTCAACAGGTATATCAAAATGTGTGAGTTTAAGTACTGAAAAAAATCCTCACGCTTTGTTGTTGTTAGGTTAACTTCTGTCCACTTTAATCTGATTATGATGTTCTTCTCACCAAATAAAGTTAACTTTTAACGTTAAACTGGTATAAAAGCTACCTAAAATATGTTGGTAGCTTTTTGTTGATTGTTTAAATGTTAAATCTACTCATCAAGATTTGGTTTGGTCGAACTAATATGTTGGTTTTTAGTTTAAGTGATGTGTAACGTTTACTTGCAGCAGTTAACAAATAACATGAATACAAACAAATATTCAAAAAAACGTTTTGTAAGTTTAGGACTACATGAACCAATTATCTTAAGTAAATAATCATCACACTGGCTGTGTCTCATAGCCTAGTTTGCTGACTACCTAGACAACATTTGTGGTCATGATCTGCACGTGCAGCACTTTTGAGCTGACTATGTAGCACACTAGGTTTTGAGACTGTCTTGTCCTTGGGTTGTTATGCAGTTTAAAGACTTCATAATCAGATGGAGTTCAACATGAGCCCACCCTTGACACAGTTTCGAACTGTTCTGTTTCATCTGTTTGTGGTATAAACAAAGAACTAGAAAGTATTTGATCTAAAGGAAACAGCATTTAAAAGCGGATCAGCAGTCTTTTTAAGCTTGTTTGGACCTGTTGAAAAGCAGATGTTTTGTTTAAATTTGTTTATACAGGCGTCTCAAAGTATGGGGAAATACCAGGGAATTTTAAAGGCTTGGGAAAAGTCATGGGAGGTGATTAAATCTTAAAAGCTGTGGAAATGTCTGAAGGGAAGTGAATTGTTATGTTCTGCTCTAAAACACTTAATTGAATAAATACTACTAAAATGTATAACCATAGTATAGAAGCCCACTTCGGCTGCTGAATAAAATAAATAAAACAATTCTGACATTTCTTGCAATTCTGAGAAAAAAAAAAGCCAGAATTGTGAAAGGTCAAGTTGGAATTTTGTGGAAAAAATAGAATTCTGTTTATATCTTGCTATTTAGATTTTTTTTTTTCTTCGCCACATACTGAAAATGGTAATCTCAAAATTTTGACTTTGTTTTCTTGCAGTTGTGAGTTTATATCTCACAATTCAGATTTTCAGAATCATGAGGGGGAAAATAAGTTACAATTAACCTTTATATTTATATGTGCTGTTATAAAATCGTATATAGACTCTTACATATATACATATATACACACACACGGAATATTTTATATACATTTTTTAATATTAGTTTCTTTTTTTCTGGATTTGTTTACAGTGTGAAATAGTTTTATGCAGTAGCAGATAGTGGTTTGGCTGTGAGGGACATGGTCTTGACTATCTCCAGATTGTAACTGAATTTGGCCACTAAACAGGCTGTGACATTCTGGAAGGGGGCTTTATGTAAGGCTTGAGCAAAGGTAATTTAGTTGTGTAAACACTGGACACTAGAGTCCTTTGGCTTCACAGGAATCCAAATGGGTCCCATGAAAGAGACTGTTGTAAAACTGGGCATAGTAAATTGCAGAAGCACAGCAGCTTCTAACACCTGTTGTGTTCTGAATGTTTTCTCATCTGTTTTGTTAATCTGATTGTGTCTGTGCATGTTTTTTTTTTCTCCTTATCTTGATATTGCATTGTGTTTTATATGGGGCAAAAACCTTCTCTGCATTATTACTTATGTGTTAATCTTTTCCTGAGAACTTGATGCTGAATCACACATTTATAGAGAAGTGAAAATGTTATGATTGAAACATGATTAAGGGATCCGGTTGGTAGCGATTGATTGTCTGTTGCATATGTATCAATAGAAACTACAGTGAGATTAAAATTTATTGAATAACTGTTTGTTCTGTTTGCTTGGCAGAAACACCATGGAGGAAGAGAAGCACTTTGTGAACATAGACCTGAACGATGACAACATCTGCAGCATCTGTAAACTAGAGACGGACACAGGAACGCTATCCTTCTGCCATGTGTGCTTTGAACTGAGCATAGAGGGTAAGAACACACACACACACACACACACACATATATATATATACATATATACATATATATATATATATATATATATATATATATATATATATATATATATATATATATATATATATATATATATATATATATATATATATATATATATATGTGTATATTTATTTTTATTTATTAATTTTTTTTATTTTTTTATCAGGTAAAAACATTTTAATGTCCTCAGCTTGTGAGTTCTGGGTCAGATTATGCTAATTATAAATGAGTAAAACCTCTTTCTCCATCCTCCCATCCATATCCCCCTCATTCATGTATTAGCAAGCGCTCTGTTCCTCCGCTTCATGTGCTGCTCAAAAAATGAACTGGAGCGTTTGAAGTGCCACTTTGGCATCTAATTAACGTTCAGGTTATTAAGGGTAGACTAGAGTTTCCTGAGGGGCCTCATTGGAGCGGCTCTTTTGTTCTCTGCAGCTGTCATTTTTTTGCACTGAACCTTCCCCAAAAGAGCACTTAGTTTTTCAAATGGTTTTATATCGTCATGGCAGAAAGTAGGCATCTTGATTCTCTGGAATCGCATGCCTTTGTCTGGAATTTTCTGTGGCGGTAGTTTCGATTTACATGATTTTCAGGTTTCAGAGTTTGGAAGGAATGGCTAAACAGGAAGGTTTCAATTGTAGATGAGGTTTCTGAGGTTGGGGAACACAATTGGACATTAATTAGAATGTAGAATGTAAAATGTAATTCTGTTTAGAGAGATATTAGGGACTATATTATTTTTTTCCCATATAGGTCAGTATTGGATGTTTAATTGTGCTACTTAATTGTTTTACATATTACGCTCACCATCATCTAACAGTCACTTAAAGTTAATTAAAAAAAAACACTGATTTTTGAACAACACTGAAAATTGAGAAACACTGTAAACGTAATCTTTAGCAAATCTTAAAATGAATGTCTGTTTTTCATACTCTGCATTATAATGTTGTTTAAATACATTTTTTTATTTATTTAGAATATATTTCATTTAGTCATTTAGCAGACGCTTTTATCCAAAGCGACTTACAAATGAAGACAACAGAAGCAATCAGTTGTAGTATTAAAACAACTAAAACTGATCCAAAACTAAAAGCTAATGCATACAACAAAATTTCAAAACTTAACATTTAAATGAAAACAAAACAAATAAAGCTAAAAACAACTCAAAATATTAAAGAACAAAAGGTATAAGAGTATAATAATGATTCTAACATAATACTAAGCTAAACACCAAAAAACAACTACATATGTGTATGTACAACCACACACACATACATATATATACATATATACACATTTATAAATTCAATATATATATTATTTCATATATTATTTCATTTCCATTTCGTTTGTTGAAGTACTAAAATAACTCAAATTAAATAAAACTAAAACTTAATAAAAAACCTATACAGACATCATAAAAAAAATAAATAAATAAAATGACAAACATTATTCCAACTTTAACTAAAATTAAAATAGATAACAAATACAAATCAAACTACATTAGTTTATCAGTAATCCTAAAAAAATAACACTTAGCCAAATACACATGCAAGTAGTAGGAAAGAGGAAAAATAAAAAGCGATACTTGTATCCCTTGCCGGTGTCCCTGCCCGGTGGAGTCGCACGGTAGAGTCGATGGTCTTTACACACTTCGGTCTTCACACGACGGCTGCCGTGACCGTTGCCGCGGTAAACTAAGTTTTAAATACCCGTCTAACAAAATACTAATTGAATTCAGCTGGACACACTTTCCCTTTTATCACAACAAATGGCCAAGCAAGCGCAGACACTGACAAGGCACGCGATACAGTACGAGACCAAACGCGATTTCAGCACCTCTCCACACAGTAAACAAAACAAGCGTTTCCTAGCAACGGCAACTGTGCTAAACACTAATGAGACATTGCTGTGTATTTCTACTTTTGCTTCTTTGTGGCTGTTTTTATGCAGCGTCAGTTTCAGTTATATGATTAGCAGGTTTCAAGTTTGTGAATGAAATGGTAAACGAGAAATTTTTAATTGTGGATAAGGATTCCCAGGTGGAATGCCTAAGGGGATATGGTGATGGAAACAATATAACATGGGAGGAAAAGTTATATTTCACCAAACCTTTGCATTCCCCTTAGAAACATTGCGTTTATTTGCAAGACTTTTACGTTCTATTATAAAAGTTTCACAGAAACTGAGAAACTTTGCATTAACTCACAAAAGCATTGAAATATATTTTTTCCACCCACCTATTATTATTTCCATCCCACAGTTTTGCAAGCAAATTCAAAGTTTCACAGGAAAACGCAATAGCCTTGTAATACAATTTTTCCTCTTCTCATATTTTTTGTTTCCCATTACCATGACCTTTTAGGGGCCCCTTTGAATAATTTTGAATTATAACACCATTAAATGTAATTATTAGCATCAAAGTATTGATTATCCATTTTTTCATACTGTACACTGTTATGTCATGATACCTAAATTCACTTTTTGAATTTAAACAAATTAATTTTAAGTTTATTTAGAAAATATGACACATCAGTGCATTTGTATTTGTGGCTTTATTTTCTAGCATTGATTGTGTTACGTCCTGCCAGTAAAGGCCTGTGCGTTCATTCTGTGGTTGTGTTGGATCAATGTCCAATCCAGGTCAGGTTATCAAAGTGGATTCTATTACATACTGGGAAACTATGCATGAAGACCTCTGCATTTGTGATGTTAGGTGTTTGTCTGCTTGAAACCTTGTTGAATTATGTAACACAGTGTGGCGTACTAGCATTGTCTCCTGAGGAGACACATGCCACATGCCTCTTGAAAAACAAACTTTTTTTATAAATTTTTCTGTACCTCCCTTCCTCTATTGATTCTGTTTATTTTTGCATTCCTCTACCTTGACCTTCAAAAGCAAAGCTGATTTTTTTAACTGCACGGTCTGGATGGCTTCAAAAATTAGGGATCATTCAGCCAGACTGTCTTTTTTTGAAAATGCTTTTTTATCTGCTTATGTGACACGCATAATCTCAGTTTATGAAGCATCTGGATTTGAGCTGGAGAAGAAAGCATCCGTGACTCTGGCGAAGAGCTGGATCTGCTCACAAATTAGACGCACTGAATATTTATGCCTGCAATAGAAGGTTGCCGCTCTTGAATATTTAACAGAAGAGCGCATAAGAGATCTGGCCAGGCAGCCCACAGTCGCCCAGCCATCAGGCAGCTGTATGTCACGAGTGATTCACCACAGCACTCGGCCTGAACGCCGGAGTGTTGCACAACAGCACTTGAGGCCCCGTGAGGGGGCATTGACAAGCCTGTGGTCTCACAGCACTCGCTCACAGGTCTTCCTCTGCTGATTGGCTGTTGGCCACCAAGTTACACTCTCTTTCCACTAACAATACACTCCAATGTTCTCGGCTTGGGTAAACAAGAACAAGCTGACTGTGCATGTTTAGACCTGAATGCTCAATTGCCCACACCTGCTCGCACACCTGCGTACCCTCAAAAAACATTGTAACTGAAAGTAACCAAACTCGTTAGTTGATCACCCATATATTTTTTTCCATTTGTCCACATCTAGTTTTCTTTGGACAGCCCAACTGATGATATTTGAGGTCTTTTGGTCCAAATGTTTTGTGTTTGTAGCTGAAGAGGTACTTGCAGTGGCTATTTTTATCATATGTTGCCCATGCTGGGTGGTTCTGCTTTTCTGTTTCCTCAAAGCAGTTTCTCCAAGCACAGAGAGAGAAAGAGAGAGACTGTAATGTCTGTGCATGCATGTTGAGAACACACAGGAAGTCACTTGCAGAGTTAAACATGTCCTCCAGCACTCAAAGAAGCAGAGAGAAATATTAAAAGGAATGCACACTCAAAAGGAAATAATGGGGCAGGCTGCAGTACACAATGTACACCCTGAATTTTACTTCTTGGATGGTTATACAAGGGTCTGGTGTTGTTTGAAAATTGATGCCTGTATTGCTGCAATTTTTTTTTCTTATGTAAGAAATAACTGCAGCAGCCAAGTTACTTATTTTAACAACACTTTGATTCATGCTGTTTAGAGCTGATGGAATAGCTTGGGAAATGTTTCATGTGGGTTTGACTTCTGAACGTCAGTTGCTTGCTTTGATTATAGTGACAGTTTATATGGTTTATTGCATGATATGGAGTGTTCCTTGTTTTAGCATTTAGAGTTATATTATGTTTCATTGAACAATTAGCAAAATCCCTGGTGGGAATGGTAGACAATATCTTGTTTGTTACATGTTTATGTTATGATACACACACACACACTACCTTTCAAAAGCTTGGGGTCTTTGAGAGGTTTTTGAAAGAAGTCTCTTATTCTTACTAAGGCTGCATTTATTTGATAAAGTAATATTGTGCATATTATTACAATTGTAATAATATTGTAATATTATTACAATTTAAAGGGGACCTATTATGCCCCTTTTTACAAGATGTAAAATAAGTCCCCAGAGTGTATATGTGAAGTTTTAGCTCAAAATACCCCACAGATAATTTTTTATAGTTTGTTAAAATTCCCACTTTTATGATATGAGCCAAAACATGCTGTTTTGTGTTTGTCCCTTTAAATGCAAATGAGCTGGTGCTCCCAGCCCCCTTTTCAGAAGAGGGCGGAGCTTCAAGAGCTAATGCCTAGGCACACACCAGCAACAACAAACAATCTCACGCACTGAAATTGTCAAGCGATTGACTCACATTGCTTTCATATGCAATTTTTAACTACCACATTCCTATTTACGATTATTCTTTTAGCACTTGAATGCAGCATCAGCGAAAACAGGCAGAGACAATGATAGCTTTAGCAATTAGCCTTATAGATTGCCAAGAAGCTCTTTCAGAAAAGCAATTAGGAAAACAAACACGTGTTACTTACTTTGTCTGGAGCTGACGTTCGCACACAAAGTGTTGGTATTGATTCCTAAACATATAGGGGACAGATTTTTTTTTTTCTGGGATATTTCCTTCAAAAATGAAACGTAACCACGGTGTCCTATGGTGACGTGTATATAGGGAGAAATCTGAAACTGCTCGTTTGGAGAGATGGTTCATGATTTATTGGGATTATAAAAAAAAAAAAAAAAAAAAAATGAGTGGGTGGATTTTTAACATTATAGGCTGGTTGTGTTCACACACCTTATAACAGTGATTTTTACATAATAGGTCCCCTTTAAATGAACTGATTTCTATTTGAATATATGATTAAATGTAATTTATTCAAGTGATGGCAGAGCTTTATATTTTCAGCATCATTACTCCAGTCTTCAGTGTCCCATGATCCTTCAGAAATCATTCAAATATGCTTGTTTGGTGCTTAAACATTTCTTCTTATT
The DNA here is from genome assembly GCA_039654775.1 of Spinibarbus caldwelli. NCBI lineage: Eukaryota > Metazoa > Chordata > Actinopteri > Cypriniformes > Cyprinidae > Spinibarbus > Spinibarbus caldwelli. The sequence goes on from CM077267.1 coordinate 9,203,924, forward strand.
ATTTTAGGATTGTTTGAGTAGGAAGTTCAAAAGAACAGAAAGAACATTTTATTTTATTTTTAATATTATAAATGTCCTATTGTCACTTTTGATCAGTTGAATTTGTCCTTGCTGAATAAAAGTATTAATTTCCTCCAAAAAACAAACAAACAAACAGTAAAAGTTCTTACAGCCTCCAAATGTTGGCTAATTCTGGCTTATACGTTTAACAAAGGAAGCTTTGGCTCTGGCAGATGCAGATCTGGTAATACAAATATTATAGAATATTTTATATTCTTGTCCCTCGATATGACTCTGATCCCACCGTTAATTAGAGTCTATGGGATTTGTTTTCCTCGCCAGGTCTGGTGTAAGATTGTGTAGCCAAGTAATAATTCATCTCTCCTCAACAAGCTTTACGATTTAAGGTATCATGTTCATTTTTGTGTTGTCGAGGCCATTCCTCTTAATGGTTTTATTTTTTATCACACTGTTGTGTTAGACTCTGCCCACTCTTCTTTTCCACTGGCCCTGAAAGACCTTGATGGCTGGCTGGCTTCTTGCTCCGGCGAGCACACTTACGCAGGACTAACAGTTTCCCCGCAGCAGACACTGGCCGTCTCTCATACTCTTATGTAAGAGCAGTGGAATGTGAGCTTGCGTACATCAGCCGAGTAAATGGCTGGATAACCGAATATTCCAGACACTTGGAGCACAGCACGAATACAATGCTGAAACTCAATGTTCTGAACCACTTGTGCGCTCGAGATGTTCCTATTGTCTTGGTGCTCACATTTGTTTATTTCGACTGATGGATGTAATTTAGTACACTAGTGTGACCTTTTGACCCTGAAGGTGCAAAGCTCTCTGATAATCAGTGAATGCATGGTGGATGAGAGCAGATTTGCTGACTGCGCTTCCCTTGCCCAGCGAGCTTTCCATTTCAGTAATGCATCTCCATGCTCCAGAGTAATCGGAGGCTTTCAGCAATATTTCTGTCCTTTGAAACAGAGGCATTAGGGAAAACACATCCCCATAGGTAATGTTGGGTTTCAGTATTACGCTGTATTACCTTCATAAATTGCCTCACAGCAGGTTTATTCCAGGATATGCACATGGGAGATGGTTTACACTGCTCTTGTTTGCATACTGCATGGTCTACTTTCTTAAAATAATTTATCAATGTAAAGTTCACTATTGAACTCAACCTTTGTGTTCCTTCTCTTTAATGCAAGCGAATGCTGTATATTGTAATGCCTTTAGCTGTCGTGTTTGGATGCTTTAACAGGCCTTTTTTGTAGGACCCTATAAATTAGTTTTTCCCGAATTTAATGTTTTCTGTTTTAACTTTTCTTAATTCCATTTTAATGGATAAATTTACATTTTTCCTTTTTTTTTTTTTTTTTTTTTTTTTTTTCTTAAATTACATGTGTAGGGCCCTATGGAATGCATATTAGTTTTCCAAAATTCAGTGTTTTCCATTAAAATTTTTTAGGATTCTGTTTTAATGGTTTAATTAAATTTTAGTAATTAAAAAGCATGTCTAATCATTTTCATTCATAAAACTTGAATCCATAAAGTATTAATTTTTACAATAATAGGGCCCTATGAAATGTCCTTTTTTTTCAGAAATTCTAGCTTCTTTTTTCATTTTTCTGGATTCTGTTTTTTATGATTTGATATAAATTATCTAAAATGGTGGTAATCTAATTAATCTTTTAAAGTGTAATCAAATGAAAACATAACAATTCCTTTTGTGTTTTGGCAAACAACGTGCTTTTAGTGTTAAAATGTAAACATGGAAAACATTTGTGTAATTTCTTAAAGTTTTAATACTTTTATTACTACTTCTTTGAAAAGTTCTACTGTATTCTGTCATAATTTCTTCAAGTTTAACTGAACATTTACTTTGACATTTACTTTTCTGTGTGTACATGATATGAAAATAGTTTTTATCCTATGAAATGGTGAAATGTTCATGAAGTGACTCTCAGAGCAGCTCTGGAGATGAACTTTATGTCCTCATAAAGTGAGACGGCAGTTGCTGAAAACACCACAAGCGTCACGCATGCATGACTATTGCAGTAGATGAAACTGTGGCACTCGTTCATGCCGATTTCAGGTTTAAATAGCAGTTTCTTTGATTCATTCATACAAAATGTGCCAAACCGTAAATTCCATATTTGTGACCCTGGACCACAAAACCAGTCTTAAGTGTCAATTTTTCGAAATTGAGATTTATACATCATCTGAAAGCTGAATAAATAAGCTTTCCATTGATGTATGGTTTGTTAGGATACAACTATTTGAAAATCTGGAATCTGAGGGTGCAAAAAAATCAAAATATTGAGAAAATCACCTTTAAATTTGTCCAAATGAATTCTTAGCAATGCATATTACTAATCAAAAATGACATTTTGATATATTTACAGTAATAAATTTACAAAATATCTTCATGGAACATGATCTTTAGTTAATATACTAATGATTTTTGGCATAAAAGAAAAATCAATAATTTTGACCCATACAGTGTATTTTTGGCTATTGATACAAATATACCCCCGCGACTTAAGACTGGTTTTGTGGTCCAGGGTCACATTTATGACTGGATTCTGCGATTCTGTCTGCGTTTTTTGCATCGTGGAAATCATCTAAGGCCCTACATTTATGGTTCTCCTTGAGCCTCCAAGAGCATTTTAATCCAAATCCAAGGGATTGGTTTTACTCCAGTCTGATCAGTAGTGGATGATTGCTTCTGTGGGAGTGGGTTGATATATGGACAGCTATATTTATTTTGCTGTGGGTGCATGTGAAGCCACCATGTCAATCAGTGCAGCTGTTGACCGCACTCCAGTTTTAACCATGAGACCAGGAGGTTTTGGGCACAGCAGTCCTACTGTTACCCCACGTCCCCATTCCCAGCATACACACACACACACACCGAAGTATGTCAAGGATCCAGTGTCCTTACTTCATGTAAGGACGCAAAAAGCAGAAGCAGCCCACATGGTTGTGAATTAACTCGCGTGAGACGGGACGAACAAGCTGAATCAGTTGCTGAATCATTTCATTTGAAGAATTGAAACGTTTCTCAATATATGACCATCAGATTGAGAACACATTAATATCCTTGGAAACACTGAACAAAGTGTACACTGAATTGCGTTGTACATCTTGTACATCTCAATGAGATGCTCTCGATTTGTTTGAAGGCTGTTTATGACGTAATTGAATTTTCAGTTTATCTAAAGTGGGAAATAACAGCGAGTGAAATGATGATTTAATGGAACAATGAAAAGGCAAATCACATAGATTGCACTTGATGAGATTACAGTTTCCATGACAGCGACCCCTACTTCTACCCTTGGCAAATCGGCTAATCTCTGTGGTGCTGTTTTTGCCACATTAGTAGTAACAGGGATTATAAGTCTTCTTTTCTTTTCTTTTCTCTTGTCTCAATCTCTGTTCTTGTCTTTCGTACCAAGAGCCACTTACTTGTTGTTGAGGCCAGAGTGTTACACAAGCGTCATTTGAGTATTTCATCACTACAGGGTTTGATTCAGAACAGTTCTTCCTCTGTCTGCTGACATCAGATAGATATGGAAATCAGTTATTAGCAAGTTGACAGATTTTGTGTTTTGACAACTTTTTTTTTTTTTTGAGATGCTGAAGCGAACTTTTTTTTTTTTTTTTTTTTTTCAACAAAGGTGTGTTTATGAATTTAAAGTTGTCATGGAGTTAACTTTTATATTTTTCCTCAAATTATCTAACCTAACAAATTATTCAGTTTTTTTTTTAATATTAAATATTTTTTTATATTTAGCTATACATAATAATAATAATAATAACAATAATAATAATAATAATAATAATAATAATAATAATAATTATTATTATTATTATTATTATTATTGTGTAATATTCTAATATATATTTGAATATATATTATTAAAAAATATATATATATATATATATATATATATATATATATATATATATATATATATATATATATATATATATATATATATATATATATATATATATATATATATATTTTTTTTTTTTTTTTTTTTTTTTTTATTCTCTGATACTTGTTTCAGAGTAACAAGAATATTTTATAGCTTGATCTGGCTCAAAATCCTTTTTGTGGAGACTTGAAACAGTCCAGTGATGATGACTATAGTGAAAGTGAAATGTGAGAAGGTTGCATTTAAAATCTCTCTATGCATCAGTCACACACTTTTTCAGGGTTTTGCATTTGCTTAGCTCATGGTATGGTGATATGGTTTGATTGTGGTCGTATTGGCTTATGGTAATCCTGGGAGACATTGGTTCAGAAAAGTGTAGTTAAAATGCTCTGAACTCCTTGTGCACACATTCACTGTCGGAGACAGTCTTGTGTGTGCGTGTGCTGTTCTAACCTTCAGTACCTCTATTTATAATCGCACTCTACATTGCTCCTTCCTGTTATTCAGACTTTGCTGTGAAGTGCAGGAAATTGGTTTATCGTAAGACGGTGAATGAATTTGGCTTTTGCCTTCTTTCAGCTGTGAGCTGCTCTGCTTAAGAAAAGCACCGTGAGCTCAAGCAGATACCAAAAGTCTTGAGTTTAGTGGTATGCTGCGTGCAGACGTTACTGGAAACTAACTGCATATGTGGTGAGGGCTTCTCGGTTCACAATAACCTTGAAGCAGTATGAAGGAAAATGAAGCCGCCAGTGCTGACTGACCAATCCACTGTTTAATGCTGCTTCATATCGGTGTGTTCTTAAAGGGAAAGTTCAGTCAAATGCTGTTCTTTTTAACTTTTTATTCATCAAAGAATCCTGAAAAAAGTATCACAGGTTCCAAAAAAAAAAAAAAAATTAAGCAGCACTACTGTTTCCAACAGTGATAATAAATTAGCATATTAGAATGATTTCTAAAGGATTATGTTACACTGAAGTAATGGCTAATGGAAATTCAGCTTTGCATCACAGAAATGAATTATATTTTAAAGTATATTAAAATAGAAAACTGTTATTTTAAATTGCTATAATATTTCACAATTTTTGCAGTATTTTTGCTGCATTTTTGATCAAATAAATGCAGCCTTAATGAGCATGAATGTCTTAAAAAAAAAAAAAAAAAAAGACATTACAAATCTTACTGATTCCAAACTTTTGAATGGCAGTGTATGTACAAACAAGTAAACAGTCAGAAATAAAATTAGAACAAATAAACAAGTTACAAGCAGTAGTACAATTAAATACTAAAATAAAAATGCAAATGAAATGAATAGGGCTTTAAGTTTTTTGGCCCTGGGCCATTAGACAGTCCTTAATGTCAAACCCTGATTTGTGTTCCACTGAAGAAAGTTAGTTATAAAGTTTGAAACAACATGAGTGAGAGTAAATAGAGGAGTGTCCGTGTCTGTCTGTCTCTCTCTCTCTCTGTCTCTGTCTCTGTCTCTCTCTCTGTCTCTGTCTCTGTCTCTGTCTCTGTTTCTGTCTCTGTTTCTGTCTCTCTCTCTATCTCTCTATCTTTATCTCTATCTCTATCTCTCTCTCTGTCTCCGTCTCTGTTTCTGATGCTGGCTGCTGTGCGGCATGATTAGAACTCAAAACATGTTTGAACAAAACTGAGCTCCGACATAAATGGCACATCCTAATGCAATCCCAGCAGCACTCATTCAGTGCCTGTGTGTTTTATTTGTTCTTGGCCTAGTTTGAGTTACAGGCAGAGATGTGTTTTTACTCTGCTCAACATGAACCCAAAACAGGAAGTGATGTTTTCATTTGCTGATTTGCTCAGAGATTGAGTGATTTATAGTTGCAGCTGTTTAAAGCTTGTCAGAGTTCAGTTTTACAGTATTATTAGGGGTTGTGAAGGTCCAATTAAGGATGGAAAGCTGATCTTGGATCAAATTTATTTTTTAGGGGAGAATGGGTTTAGATGGGTCACTTTAGCAAATCTAGCAAATCTTTAATCTAGCAAAATGACTACAGTTGTTGTCATGTGACTATGTATTTAGAAAGGCCCATGATATACTACTGAAGAATACAATTTTTGACCATTTTTAGCATTTAAAAAACATTTTATGCATTTATACACTTATTGCATGTAAAATGTAATTTGTCAAAGCAAATTGATCTAAAAAGTCAAAAAATATCGGTGCCAGTGTGTACACTACCATTCAGAAGTTTGGGGTCAGTAAGATATTACAAAATATTATTTTGAATCAATGCTGTTCTTTTGAACTTTCTACTCCTCAAAGCATCCTGGGAAAGAAAAAAGTATCACTGTTTTCACAAAAATATTAAGCAGCACAACTGTGACACTGATAATAATAACAATACTAAATCAGCATATTAGAATGATTTCTAAAGGATCATATAGCACTGGAGCAATGATTTTGAAAAAAATTTCTTTGCCATCACAAGAATAAAGGACATTTTAAAATATATTGAAATAGAGAACGGTTGTTTTAAATGGTAATAATATTTCATAATATTACTGTTTTAACTGTATTTATTTGTATTAAACAAAATGTTGTAAATTATTTGGCTGATTATCAATCTTCAATTATTGCAATGAAACATTTTTTCAAAATTGTAGCTGTGGAATAAAATAAGATTTGTTGGGGTAAGCTTTGGCAGTGGTTCCAATAATAGTGAGAATGTTTGAAAAATATGCGTTTTTACAAATTACATTTTATAAAATGTTAAATTATTTCACTATTTTAAAATATTCAGAATTTTAAACCTTTTACTGGTTTTATTGGCTAGATTATGAAAATGTGACTAATGCACAGCAAATAATAGGAATCTGCATTATTAAATTTTCTCATTCATGTTCATATTTTTATTAGAGATATAAATCTTTCACATATTACACAATAATTCAGCTTACACTTAATAGCCCAATATTAGGGTTAAGTTGTGTCAGTGGATTTTTTTTTCTCTCTCCTTCTTCTCATTTTACTTAATAGCAGACATCCTGAAATATATTTAGGTATATTAATTTTACCTGCCTCATTTCTCCTTGCCTAAAGGATGAAGTCAAATGTGGCACACTCATTCTCCCCTAACGACAGTATAAATAGTCTTTCACTCATTTCTTTGGCTTTCATTCGTTTCTCACGATTCTTTAAATATTTGAGAAGTGTCTGAGCTTTCTTCATATTTCATATTCTGGAAGCTGTAAAAAAAGATTTCACTTGAAATTCCTAAATAAATTTGAGATTTGGATATTTTATGTAATCTTTTAGATGATATATTTATTTAGGCCACTCAGTCAAATCTGCATAGTTTTGTGGTTGTAGTGAGCCATTATTTATGCCTTTGTGTCTCACACACGACTGCAAACAAATAAATAGTCACAGTTTTAATAATGCAAACCATTTCTCAAAAATAAGAAAAACATGACCACTTCTTGACCTTTGACCTTTATTGCATTTGATAGCATTTTTACTTTTCTTTGGCTCATAACAGTGAATTGCTAATATGAATGTGTCTCCTCCTCTGTGTTTTATACCAGGTGTATCCTGTGCCACCCTGCTGCACTCCAAATCTCTACGTGGGCATAGAGACTGCTTTGAAAAGTACCATCTCATTGCCAACCAGAAGCTCTCCCGCGCCAAGGCCTCCCACAGTGCATACGAGGGCGTGAAGCGGGCTCTGAGCCAGCGAATCAACCGTATTATACAGTACGCCCAGAACAGAGACTCCATAACCGCTGAGACACCCGGGCGCTGGGGCGGCAAACAGATTCTGTGTCACACTCAGCAGGGCGGCAGGAAGCTCGTGCCCCAGTCCGATGCCCAAGTTCCGCGTTACGCCCCACGTTGGGTGGAGGATGCAACAATGGCGGAGTCAGAGTACGGAAAAACCATGCTGGATTGCCATTCTACCGAGGAGCTCGGTCTCGGCCTGCTGCAGGGCTCACACCAGGGATTGTGGGCTGGAGAGAGACATCACTCACGAGAACAGCAGAACCGAGAGCAGAACCGGAGACACACGGGACACAGTCGAGAAGAGCGTGAGTATTCATGATATACAAAGGGTTCCCATGGGTTATGGAATTTCTGGAATATCATGGAATTTTAAAAGGTCTATTCCAGACATTGAAAGTTGTCCAAGTCATGGAATATCAGGGATTTTTGTTTGTCGCTCTAAATTTTAGTTTCCATTAGTGCTGGACAAAAATTCAATATCAATATATGTTGCGATTTTTATAATTTTTTTCAATAACGCTGATATGATTTTAAACATTTCCGATATTTCAACATGCATTACCAGTGTTTCCCATCTGTGGCGGTTGACTTCGTTGAATAAACACGAGCACAGCACGTTTCAAAATCAAAATGTGGCGCGGGTGTTTTATATGAATGTATCTTTGAGGGCAACCGACTGTCTTCGGAAAAGTTTCAAAGTCATTTTCATTTTATCTGATAAAGTAGCGTTCATGAGAGGAGATCTGCTTTGTGTACAGCCATTACCGGGGAAACCACTGTCTCTGCCGCTCCAAGGCTACGTCCACACGAAGCTAGAGCTTTCCCTATCCGATCTTTTTTTCCCTCGTCTCAAGAAATATCTGCGTCCACACGAAACCGACACAAAATGATGTAGTATACCTGCCAGACCAGCATGTGCGCTGTAATTCTGCCACAGAGATACACTAAAAACTGAGAAGAAGACTTGGACTATGTGCATAAACTTTGAGCGCGGTATAAAAAACGAACATGGAACAATACATTTATTAATCTGTGTTAATGTTAGTTAATAAAAAGACAATCGTTCAGTGTTTGTTCATGTTTTTGTTGCTGTTACGTGACGTAGTGGGGTCTGACTAGGGTGAGACGTGGGCTGACGACATCGTTTCAGAGAATATACGGGATTCGCTGTCCACACGAAAACGCAAGGGCGGCGTTTTCAGATTTATCCACTCTGGGACCCGGTTTCAAAAAATAGCGTTTTCACTCTCCCAAAATGCCGGATCCGTCTGGACGAAACGCCTATACAATGCAAAATTTATGCGTATACAACTAAACGTGTCTCCGTGTGGATGGGGCCTAAAGCACCTCCTGCTGGCAGAGAATGTATTGCATTTTCAATAAGCCTGAGTTTTTTTTTTTTTTTAATATTGTTCATATCAATATCAGAATTATATCGCATCGACCGAAATTAATAAATATATCGTGATATAAATTTTGGCCATATCATCCAGCCCTGGTTTCCATTAATCAAAATGTAATATTTCTATACCGTATTTTTTTGTTGTTGTTTTTTTTTTTTTCACACGCTTTGCCTATTGTTATGGTTAGGCTATTTTTCAGCGCCATTTTATTCCCTTCCTGCTCGTCAACTGGCAATCACTTTAGTCAAAAGCAGTCACCAGGCTGCACCTGTTAACTAAGGCAAACATGCCAGGAAAATGTAGATTTCAAGAGCTTTGGCTACAAAATTACCACTTCAAAGACTGGGTGTTAAAAGCAGACCACAGAAAAGCTAAATGTAAAGTTTGTAAAACTACTATCGAGCTATCAAATATGGGAGAGGGAACAGAACAGCGACCTGTTTTTTTCCGTTCATTATAGTTCATGGAAATGGAGCTTTTTTTGTCAGTGAAAAGTCAGGGAATTTGACATTTGGCTTAGAGTGGGAACCCTGTATACATTAGCGTTCAAAAGTTTGGAGTCAGTGTGTTTATTGTTTTAAATAATTTTTTGTTTTTATTTAGAAAGGAGGTATTATAATGATTAAAAGTGACAAAGACACTTAAAATGTTAAAATTACAAAAGATTTTTATTTCAAATAAATTCTGTTCTTTTAAACTTTCTATTCATCACAGAATCCTGAAAAATAAATCCACAAAAATATCAAGCAGCACAACTGTTTTTAGTATTAATAATAATAAAAATGTTTCTTGAGCAGCAAAACAGCATATTAGAATGCTTTCTGAAGGATCTTGTGACACTGAAGACTGGAGTAATGTTGCTGAAAATTCAACTTTGGCATCACAGGAATAAATTTAATTTTAAAATCTATTCAAATAGAAATCAGTTATTTTAAATTGTAATAATATTTCACAATATCATTGTTTTTACTGTATTTTTTTTTTTTTTTTAAATAAATGCAGCTTTGGTATGCATAAAAAATTTAACATAAAACATTTAGTAAATCTTACTGATCCCAAAACTTTGAATGATATTATTTGGTTTAATTTTGATGGTATTATAAATAAAGCAACATTGTAAATGTTTTTTGGGCTCAGTTGAATTCCCACAGTAACATCTTTGACAAAGTGGGCAAAGTGGGCTAGGTGGGCAGTCATGGCCTAATGGATAGAGAGTTGGACTTGTAACCCGAAAGTCGTGGGTTCGAATCTCAGGTCCGGCAGGGATTGTAGGTGGGGGGAGTGAATAACCAGCACTCTCTCCAATACCACGACTGAGGTGAGACCCTTGAGCAAGGCACTGAACCCCCAACTGCTCCCCAGGCGCCGCAGCATTGGCTGCCCACTGCTCCAGGTGTGTGTTCACTACTGTGTGTGTGCACTTGGATGGGTTAAATGCAGAGCACAAATTCCGAGTATGGGTCACCATACTTGGCCACACATCACTTCTAATGTGAAGGATGGAAATCAATATCCTCACCATTAGGGTTTTATCTCTGCATCTTTCCCGTCAATATAGTCCACAAAGCACCAATAAAGGGTCGAGGTCTTTGATTTCTCTCACCGTTCTTCAGTGTCTGTCTCCTTATCTCATGGCTTCTGTTAAAAACAGATATGTCATCAGGGTCACACCATGTGCTGTTCTGAGAAGAATGCGTCTCAAGGACTGTTATAAAGGCATCTGCTTTCAGCTGTGAAAGGAGATGTGTTTGTCAGTTTTCACTTTATTGAAAAGGATAGTGAGAGAATGATTTTCATAGCCACTTTATGACAGTATTTGTCTTTCTCTTTCAGTGGTGAGGATGAGTGTGGAGGAGCTTCGCCAGCTGAACGAGCAGCTACTGCTACAGATACAAAGTGAGTCTGATCTTTAAACTTAAAGGGATATTTCAACCAAAAATAAGAAAAGTATGACAGTTTAGTTTTAGATGAACTGCTCCTTTGAACCCAAACACATTCTGGGACGAAGAGTCACTTGATATTAGTCTTTTTTTGTAATGTACCATATTTCCTTTGCAAAATTTGGAATATCAAAACCAAAAATTAAGTGGTAGATAATTATTAATAATTAATTAATAATTATTAATGTAATTAAAGCTACAGAAAAGCTTTCTTATGGCCCAGTTTGTACTTGCCCTGCCAATATTTTATCTGGGCCTCCAACACATTAATTTTTAACTAATTTTAATATTTAATTTAATTTCATTTCATTATTTACATTTAAATTTCAGTATTTACATGTATCTTTCAGTATTTATTTGCATTACATTTTATGTATACAATTTATTATTTACATATAAACGTCCTTTTTTTTCTTTTCTTTTCTTTTTTTTTTTTTTTACAGTATTTTACTTACTATTTTTTATTTCAGTTTACATTTTCATTTTGTCATTCTTATTTTTTAATTTAATTATTTAATTTAAAATACAATATTTTTATTTTTTATTTTTATTGTTTTTTTTTTTTTTTAAAGATTTTCTTCACAAAGATAATTTTGCAGTACCTTTATACAAGATATTCCATATATTTATTAACACTTTTTCTGGAAAATAATAGCCTACATAGTGAAAATAAATAAATAAATAATGATTGGTGTGTAATTTTCATCCCATTTTTATTGATGCCAACAAGTCTAATTTCTAATTAGCATATTAGCCAGTTAGATAATATTACCTACCTGACAAGTTTAAGAAGACATTTCACAACCAAATATCACAGAAAACCAAATGTTTCAGTTTGTGAGGTGTAAAAGTGCATGTGCATTATCAAAATGTAGAGCAAGCAACAGATCTACTCTTTGGCCAGCTGGCCATCCTTGTGTTGAGCCCTGTTTATGCATATTTCACATTGCTTATGTAGGTTATCATTATTCTTGTGTACTAACACACAGACTCTGTTTGTCCCTCAGATGTGTTTGAAGAGCTGTCTGTAGCTGTGCAGGAGAAGGACTCTCTTTCATCAGAGCTTCATGTACGGCATATAGCCATCGAGCAGCTCTTCAAAAACTGTGCCAAGCTGCCGTGGCTCCAGATCGGGCGAGCAGGGGTCAAAGCTAGTAACAACCCAGTGGAATGAGCAGTTTTTGGGGACACCAGAAAGAAAATACAGCTCAAAGCAGACTCTCGGAAGCTCAAAGCTCAAACGGACCGGAAATGCACAACGCTGTGCTAATGAGTTTAAAGTCGCCTCGCTCTAAAAGGTGGCATCTGAATTGTCAGCAAAAGTCCTGGACTTTGAAAGCGAAAGTGTTTTGCAGACCTGCCCAAAGTGTTTCTATGCAGAATGAGGTGTTTTTAAAACCTTACAAATTCGTGGTTCCATTCATATATGTTCATTTTTATTTTTCATATCACTGTTTGCTCTCTACACTTGATCATGTTGGGTGGTTAACGGACTTGGATGAGTCTGACAGTGTTCCTCCTGCACGTTCAGGCTTGCTGATTGGTTGTGGTGTTGCTGTGGTAACTGTTGCTTAGTTAACAGTTTTTTCCCTCCCTCTGCTCATTGCAGTGGAACTTGTTAATGACTGTAGTTGTTCCATTACTCTAAGGCATATTTCTCCTGTAGTGCTGCGGTTCAGCACAAGCGCTTTAGTGGAAGTTTACATTTCTTTTGTTGTTGCACTCTTAAAACTGTTCTGACATTCATAGGTGCTTTTCCCCCATCACAACATTTCATGGGTTATGATTAAGAATGGACATGAAAGTTTCAGCTGAATGTTAAGCACAGGCCTAACTTTGATTTAGGCTTAATTAAATCTTAATATTGGAGAGATAGGGATGCTCAACCAAAGCCTCTGTTACCTTGTGGTAACTATTTCAGTATTTATTTTGTTAGGACAATTATTTGCTTGTTACAAATATTTTTTAATGTGTGGTTTTCATTTCTGTAGTGTGTAGAGGTTGTTTTCTTGTGGTATTATAGTATGGTTTCTTGTATTTAGGGTCCGTGCATAAACTGAAAGAATAGTCAGGGCAAAGTGAGCCTTTACCCAGCTGCCTTGATTTCAGATCAGACTGTGTTGCCATCTGGTGGACATTCAGAAAACCCTGTCCACCCGCTGCCCTGATGTGTGCATGGTTAAGCGTCTTTTATTATGGTTCTACCAAGTTTAGCATCTCTAGAATATTTTTTTTTTTTTTTTTTTTTTTTTTTTTTAATGTTTTAAGAAAGCAGCTAGGTATTTTCAATTATCTCTTCTCTTTATAAGAGACACATGCTACTGACCCCTCTGGGGTTTCTAAGAATATTTTTTGTATGAGTTTATTCTGTCATTCTGGTTATGCAATATGCATCTGAAGTGTTGTTTGCTTTCTTGTAAAATGTTTTAATCTTTTTTTATGGTTCAGTCTGTGATTTGGAGTTATTGAAATAATGAAGCACACTGCCCAAATGTTTGTTTGCTGTGGAAATGCTGAATGAACTACATGAGTTGGATTAGTTTCATGTTTGTCTCGAGTGTGTTGCATATGTAGGCCATGTTAACTTGATTATGTTGGTGTCATTGATGTCTTATTCATTTTCTCTTATGTTTATTCATTGCTTGTCTTATTATTCTCCTTTTTTTATTTCAGTGGCCTGTGTTATGTGACATTCAAGTGGTTTATGCAATACTGTTTGTTAGTGGATCTTCCCATTCGTTTAGAAGATTTCTGGATGCTTTTGTTTGGAGTGATGTGCACATTTTCTTTTTAGGGAATGAGTTAATAAAAATATTTTTCCTAAAACTCTGTGTGATTCTTTTCATTTCATTTACTGGTTCACCAGCAGCTGATGAGATTGCAAAAAACATTTTGGACTGATTTAGCATTTGGATCATTAAGTACAAAACAACAACAAAAAAACATTATGTTGCTCATGTCAGCATTATAAATGACTAGCTGAAAAAAAAAATGGAAAGATAAAAGATCTACTTTAATTTAAAGTGACATTGTGACAGTGTAATTACACATTTATCTACTTACTATACGGTTGCGTTTAAGGTTTGAATTATAAATAATTTACTGTTATAACTATAGTAAGTTGTTATAACAGTAATGTGTAACTGTCATCTTAAAAAGTATTAATACAAATATAAGTCATCCTAATAACAAATATTTTACTGGATGCAACCAGATGCTCATTATCTGAAAGACAAAATATACACATGAATACAATTCAAAACAATTCACTTTAAGGATGCCTTTGCATTTCTAAGCCCAGTTTTATTCATTCTCCACTAAAAATCTTCTCTTGATTCTCAGTCTTGCCGTTATGCTTCCAGTAAAAACAATACAAAGAAAATTTGTCAAGCTTATATCCTCCTGTAAAAAAATATTATTAATAGGCTACTAAAAGTATTGATATTAATTATAATGTATTATTTATTGTAGATAATTTAAGTGTTTGTTGATTTATTTCTAAGATAGACACTGTGGTTGATTTTAAATGTAAGCTTTCCAGCAAAAAACCTTGTTTTTTTTTTTTTGTTTTTTTTCTTTTAGGAAGGAGCATTACATTGATACTATACGATTTTCTATGAAATAAAAGGCAATTAAAACGCTGAAAGTTTGTAAATGCTTTAATGTTTTTATATAAATCTGTATACAGCCCCTCTAGTGTATAATTGTTTTATCATGTATAATGTTTGTTATATACATGTAACCTGTTTTTGTTAATAATGATAAAAAAAAGAAAAGAAAAAAGGTATGTGATCTTGTTTTCTAATAACATTGGTGGGTAAAACCAATTTGACACAGATTAAATGTAGTAATAATATCTGTAGTAATTACGGAAACTATGGCTAGCGTAGTGATTTTTATTTATTTATTTATTTATTTATTTATTTTAGTTTTGTATTGTGCGATATATCGTGAAGAGCGGTTCCGCGCCGCACATCTTTGGTTCCGCCTCCAGCACGCGCGCACACCGGAAGTTTGGATTTTGTTGTTACACTGGAACAAAATGGCTGCTGTGAGTTTTTTTCATTGAAGGCACTGGAACATTTATTCCGCTTCTTGCTTTGGATTTCCTGCCTGTGGTGATGCAACTCGATTGGCAAGTCGGTTTTGATGTTTGTCGCCATTGTCACGCTCTGCCGCGCTCTGTCAGTCGGTCGTGTTTTGTGGATTTGTGTATTTTAAGTGAGCTGTTAGCTGTGGTTAGCCAGCCTGTCGTTTGCTGGAGCTGCAGTGCTGAAGTTTACCTTCTTCTGCTGGGTTCACATTCCTTTGCATTTCATGAATGCATGCTGTTTATTGCTATTACATCCTTTAACACATACTTTGTCATCATCCTGTTGAAGTTCGCCACATTTGTTTACCTGATGTTGTGACTGCATGTACACACAGATGCATAACAGTCTTAATGAGCTGAGTTCATGTCTCATACTTTATGTATTCGCATTCATAGACTTGTCGTTGGGAGTCTAGGTGGGAGTTTTGAATGGAAACTGTCAGCTGACAGGTAAATGTGTTTCTGAACTGTGTCTCTCTGATCTCAGGGCTTGAATGGTGTGTTTGTGGAGGTGACAGTGCTGGTGTAACACAACATCGCCTCCTGTCACGCAGCAACCACAATGGTAAGAACTACAGATTTGTTTTAATGGTGCATTTTTAACACGATTGGATTTTATTTAACATTATGTGATTGATTTGATCATGTTTAACATTTTCAAAGACTTGTTTGGACAGTACTTTCATTTATCTTTCTTCCACAGCAACAAGTCTTAGAATATGCATTGGATCGGGCTGAGGTATTTGTTTGAACTTATTTCTGTATTATTTTATGCTGTGCTTTTTAATTATTGTGCATAGCTGTTTATTTGTATCCATTATAATGGACTGTTATTTTACTGCTTTTATAAATGCAAATTGAGAGGTCGCTGTGCAGAAGAATACCTGTGCGTATTATATTACTGTTCTATAACATTGTTATTACTTGTTTAGTACATTGTTGAAAGTGCTCGTCAGCGACCGGCGAAGAGACGAGTATCCTCGAGTGGAAGGAAATCCTTATATCAGAAGCTTTATGAATTGTACATTGAAGAGTGTGAAAAAGAACCAGAGTTGAAGGTAATTTTCACCTGCTGTAACACATAAATGAAGTAGCATTCACAACCATTTTTACTGACAATTTTATGTATTTCTTAATGAAACAAGAGATTAAGTAGGGTGGTTTTTTTTAATATTGTATTATATATATATATATATTATCCTTTCTGCCCTCTTTCTGTAGAAACTGAGGAGAAATGTGAATCTACTAGAGAAGCTGGTCTCACAGGAGTCAGTCTCATGTCTGGTGGTCAACCTGTACCCTGGAAATGAAGGATACTCACTTATGCTTAGAGGAAAAAATGGATCGGGTACTGTCTGCTTTTTATTTCTTTTATGGTTAAATCAGCTGAGCTTTTCATGTTGCATGTTAATAAACTCGTTCTTGAACTGATGTTTTTATCCCAACCTATAAGATTCAGAAACAATCCGACTTCGCTATGAAGAAACAGAGTTACTGGAGTACCTGGATGCTGAGGAGCTGCCGCCCATCCTTGTAGACCTTCTAGAAAAATCACAGGTTAGTGGTGTAACTGAACAAAACTTTTTTTTTTTTTTTTATTTATTGTTTTTTAAATTTCACACTTTTTCTAATTTCTGCTATCCATGACATTTTACATTTTGTTTTACATTTAGTTTTCAGATATTTATATTTTATTTTCTATAAACACAGCCTGTCCTATATCATGTTCAGAACAACAGTGTTATTGTTAACTAAAATAACACTGTTATTAAATTGTTTTCGGTAAAGCTACGATAAAATATACATGCTTAACTGAAAATGAGAAATGTTGCTTTGACAAGTGACTAAAATAAAATAAGTTGAAATACTAAAATTACTAAAACTAAAATTTGAAATAAAGCTAATAAAAAATAATGACAAAATCACATAACAAATGGCTAAAACTAAAATTAACTGAAAATATAAAATTAAAATCTAATTCAAAATATTAATAAATACTGTTACGGTGTATAAATAATACTTTTTCACAATTGATTCTAGATTTTAATTTAATTAATCTACATTTTTCTTTAATTCCAGTCATCTTAGATTTATAGCACTGAACTGATGCATAAACCACCAGCTTAGATTTGTTTTCCTGCTTCTGTTCTGTCAGGTGAACATATTCCACTGTGGCTGTGTCATAGCTGAGGTCAGGGACTACCGACAGTCTGGAAATGCAAAGATGCCCACCTACCAGAGCCGGCACATCCTGCTGAGACCCACTATGCAGGTCAGTAACAAAACTGATCTTTGACCAGCAGTCTGTGTTCTGTATTTTGAGAAACCTTTTTTCTATAGTATTGTTATTAAGTCATCTATCTTCTCCACACCAGACCCTGATCTGTGACGTTCATGCTATGACAAGTGATCACCACAAGTGGACACAGGTGAGGGGACTCTGTCTGATAACATTCAAAACTTTGATGTCAGTAAGATTATTTTAATATTTTTAACAGAGGTCTCCAATGCTCATCAAGGCTGCATGTATTGGATCAAAAATACCGTAAAAACAGTAATAATGTGAAATATTATTACAATTTAAAATAACTATTCTATTTTAATATATTTTAAGATGTAAATTACTCCTGTGATGTTAAAGCTGATTTTTCAGCATCATTACTCCAGTCTTCGGTGTCACATGATCCTTCAGAAATCATTCTAATATGCTGATTTGCTGCTCAAGAAACATTTCTTATTGTTATTAGTGTTGAAAATGCTACCTGGCCTATGTCAAATTCAGAACAGTGTTGTTATTGTTTACTAAAACTAATGTTAAATAGTTATCGTTAATTGAATTAAAACTGAAATAAAATATAAATATTAGATGAAAAATTAAAACTTGAAAAAAATTAGAAATAACTAAGTTTGTTGAAATGCTAAAATTACTAAAATAAATGAAAGCTCAATAGAAAAAATAGAAAAAAAGAATAAAAATTACAAAAGCATATAGCAAAACTTCTGAAAAAAAAAAGTCTGAAAGTCTTTTTTACCATTTATAAATGTCTTTACTGTCACTTTTGATCAATTGAATGCATCTTTGCTGAATAAAATATTTAGTTTCGTTAAAAAAAATCTGACCCCAAACTTTTGACTACTATAGATTGGCAAAGACCATTAAAGTGACAGATTCACAGTGCAATGTGAAGTATGGAGGATGCATTGATTCTAATGTGTTTGAATGTGTTTATAGGACGATAAACTTCAGCTGGAGAGTCAGTTGATTCTGGCCACAGCAGAGCCTCTGTGTCTGGACCCCTCCATCTCTGTCAGCTGCACCACCAACCGTCTGCTCTACAACAAACAGAAGATGAACACACGATCCATGAAACGGTAATACACTTAGCTGTTTAGCTTCATTAAATATGTGTTTTGCTTCATACGCTTGATCATCAGTTGTCTTTAAACCAAAGCACATAATCAAATGATGAGTTCCTGTCATCTGCTGCTCAGTGTGTTGTGTGATTGTTGGTGACTGCAAACATTTTGCATTCAAGGAATTGCTTAAACCCACAGAGCTTATGCAGACATGCACAGTGTAGATCTTTTATGCATGTCTGTGGTTAGTCACCATCTGTGATATGAAAAGCCACTGCTGTTCTGATCTTTCATTGTATTGTTGAGACTAAAGGAACGTGACTTTGTTGTTGCTCTGTGCAGCTAACAAAAATATTTAAGTTGAAGATCTTTTGCCTGTTTAAGTTGAGTGCAAGAATCTGACCAGAATCCATTTCTAGGTTCTGTGAAAAGTTAAATAAGAGGATCATTTCATGTGGTTTATCAAAGTTAAAGGTTTCAAAATGTTGTATTTGATATAGAGATATCCTGACGTTCAAAAGCAGATGATCAAATCCATCATATATCAGTTATCCATCGTTCCACACTGATGGATGCCACATTTCTCCTTTTTGCAGGTGTTTTAGGAGGCATTCTCAAGCAGCTCTCAACAGACAGCAGGAGATGATGAGCCACTGCCCTGTACTGCCACAGCTCAGACTCCTGGACTACCTGCAGAGGAGGAAAGAGAGGAAACCTGCTCCTTCCATAGACCTTAAGATCTCCAAAGCTGGAAATGTGAGTCAAAGACACAGACACTTTGCAGACCTATTTTAATTTCTGTGCTGATTTTGGGTACATGGATTTAAACGTGGTAAAATATGTGAAACATGCATCTTTGTTCAAAAGTTTGGGATCAGGAAGATATGTTTTTGGAAGGAATTAAGCCACGCAAAATCACGTTCATAATCGCCGATAAATCGCATTCGATTATGAACGATTATTGCGTGGCTTGTCAGCGAACTACGGCTTCCGTGTATTAAATGCCGCTCCATCTGAAAGCAGGTGATGGAGATTTACTGCTAATCACAGAACCGGCTTTACTGACGAGATGCGCATGACAATAGCATGCGATTAATCATGCTGCCCTATATTCAACAATGATGCATTACATTGACAAAAAAAAAAAAAACAACAACAACAACAGTAAATACATTTGTAATAAAGTTACAAAAGATTTCTGTTTCAAATAAATTTTGTTCTTTTGAACTTTCTATTCATCAAAGAATCCTGAAAAAAAGTATCACTGTTTCCACAAAAATATTAAACGGCACAACTGTTTTCCACTGATTATAATAAAAAATGTTTTCTGAAGGATCATGTGACACTGAAGATTGGAGTAACTGCTGCTAAACATTCAGCTTTACAATCACAGGAATAAATTACATTTTAAATTATATTAAAATAGAAAACAGTTATTTTAAATTTAAGTTTTTTTTATAGTTACATTTTAAATTGTAATATTTCATATTACTGTTTTTACTGTACCTTTGTCAGATAAATGCAGAGTCTTTTAAAAAATCTTACCAATTAAACTTTTGAACAGTACTGTATTTATCAAATGTCCCATTTAAAGTGTTTTATTATATCTTTTTGTTCTTAATGACTAGTGTGGGTGTTTTCTGTGTTCTCGTTTCTCTTGCAGTGTGTTGACATGTGGAAACAGAGCAGTTGTCAGCTGACTGTTCCATCGGAAATTGATGTGAGTTGCTGTAATGCAGTTAAATAAACATACAAGTAGCATCGCTCTCTTTTCTGTAGGTCCAAAGCCATTTATAACAGAAATAACTTAAAAAAATGAAATATGACTTTAAAAGTATTGTTAAGAAAAATTCCACATTCTCGTGTCCTTCAGTGTACTGGTATGTTTCGACATTTTTTCCCTGTATCGAAGTCTGTTTTTCTTTCTGCTTCCAGGTGGAGAAATATGCAGTGGCAGAGAACTCTGTCAAACTAGATGACACTCAGCCCACTGTTTGGCCTGCACAGGTAACACAGTTGTATAATCTTACATAGGAACTAGATTGCACAAATTGGAGTTTTTGTTGTTTTATCAGTGTGATATGCTGTCTTTGTTTCGGAACAGGATGTGAGGGACGACTACATTTTTGAGTGTGAGTTAGGAGGTCAGCCTCAAAGAACAAAACTCACTATCTTCCAGTCTATGGGGGACCCGCTGGTATATGGGAAAATCTATAGCGCCAAAGACTCCAAATCAGAGGAGGATGTCACAGACCTGCACCTCATTCACCCACCGTAAGAAATAACTGAAGACATTTTACTGTCATTTTAGAGGACTTTATTTCACTTTTATGTTACATTAAGTGTTATTAATTACGCTTGCCTATTTGTTGTTACACTTACCTGATCTTGTATTTTCTCTGTGGTTTGTAGATTCCTCATAGGTTCAAAGACAGACGCTGATCGGTAAGTACAGGAGCCAAGCTTTGTTGTTTAGTGCTATTGAGTTTCAGGTCTTGGTTGCACTCAGCTGCCATGAAAATATTCTGTGCCGCAGGTTTCTGACGCAGTATAAGGAGGTATATGAACAGGACATGAAGTGTCAGGTGAAGATGTTGCACAACTCAGGCAGCGCAGGGTCCCAAGGCCAGCTCTCCCCCTCAAGGGAAAACGAGGTGAGACACTTTGATGTTACATCTGACCATTCTGACTAAGACATGTTGCAAAAAACTGATTTTATCTGATTTGGATCAGGTTGGTATGCATAAGGTGTGTTAATTTTGTAGTTCAGGCCACAAGAAATAGATAAGAGGCAGATTTGCTCATTTTCTGCCTGTCAAAACAAAGTGCATGATTAGAGATTTATGTGTCAGATTTAGAAAATTGGCACCTAAAAATTGCTTATGCTTAAAATTCACATGAATGTTATGATAAGATTGGTCCATTTTGATGGATGTTTGTTGTTGATCCAGGCTGATGGATTCTCAGCTCTGGTCCAGTCTTCGGTTTTAGGAAAGGGCGTCAAACACAGACCTCCTCCTATCAAACTGCCAGCCGGCTCAGCCTGCACCTCCTCAGGTGAAACAAACTTATAATATAACATTGTGTATATGTATTAACAAAAGAAGAGCAGAATAAGTACATGAATATAAATATTGCAATTTTGTGAAATTTAAAATTACTTTTTTCTATTTTAATATATTTAGGGCCAGATTTACTAAACGGGGCAAGTTGGAGCGCAATATCATAAAAGCACTGATGGGAGGGGAAAATTCCATGTGTGATTTACTGACAATGCGCACATTAATGGGATAGTTCACCCAAAAATGAAAATTCTGTCATTAATTACTCACCCTCATGTCGTTCCAAACCCGTAAGACCTTCGTTCATCTTCGGAACACAAATTAAGATATTTTTGATGCATTCCGAGAGCTCTATGACCCATATCATTTGACCCATATAGCTCCATTTTGGAAAGTATCACACATACGTAAACAACGTATGCTATTCTGTGTCAGCAGCACCGTACGCGGATACGCTCTTTACGTCATTTATGATTACTTTGATCAGAACGTAAACAATGTATCCGCGCACATACGTTCCATACGTTGTTTACGTATGTGATACTCTCCAAAATGGCGCTATAGGATGACGCGGAGGAGATGAATTGTTGAATAAAGTCGTTGTTTTTGTTTTCTTTCCGCACAAAAAGTTTTCTCGTGGCTTCGTAAAATTACGGTTGAACCACTGATGTCACATGGATTATTTTAATGATCTCCTTTGCTACGTTTCTGAGCCTTGATCATGTAAGGACCCTTGCTGTCTATGGGAGGGTCAGAGAGCTCTCGGAATTCATCAAAAATATCTTAATTTGTGTTCTGAAGATGAACGAAGGTCTTACGGGTTTGGAACGACAAGAGGGTGAGTAATTAATGGCAGAATTTTCATTTTTGGGTGAACTATCCCTTTAAAGAACACAGATGCTGCCAGATCATTTCCATAACGACCAGCACAATCTACCAAGAGCAGCGCAAATTACCGCCTGCTTTTTTTGGACGTTAAATAATGGCACAAATACCAGTAATTTGACGAGTGCAAACGTTAGTAAATCATGTTGCGTGATTCATTTTAATACTCTCCTCCCATAAATTTTGCATCTGAAAGGGTAACTCCTACATATGCATATTCAATAAAGTCAGGCGCAAAAATAACTGTGTCCACACCTTTTCAGTGATAATTCTTCACTGCGTGTCTTTAGTAAATCCTGGTAGTACTATTTTAACGCCAAAAGACTGTTTGCACTGCCGCAAGCTGTTAGTAAATCTGGCCCTTAAAATGTAATTTATTCCTGTGATGGCACTCCAACTCCAAGTCTTCAGTGTCACATGATCCTTCAGAAATCATTCTGATAGGCTGATTTGATGTTCATTTTATATCAATTATTACTGGTGTTCAGTTAGTGGTGAATCAATCAGTTAGTGTTTGAGATCAATGTAGTTTAGGTCCGACCTCCATTATGTCTCAATCTCATTCCCTCGCTTCTATCGCAACATGTTTGTGTCTCCATTTTAAAAAGTGTACAAACAAACACTCTCTCCCTTTGTCTAGGTAACCCATACAGTACACAGGCCTCAAGCGGCCATCTCAAGTGCCCGACCCCTCCACCCTCGAAGAATCAGTCGCTTTCCCGGAAACACTCCATGGAGCTTGGCCTGCTGTCCCCTGCTGCTCTCTCGCCCATGCAGAGTGAGTATCGCTCCATTCACAAATAGAAAGCTGTCACCGCTTGCTAGCCAGATATTTATTTCATCTTTTTCCTCTGATCGTCCTCCATAGGATCAGGTACTCCCAAGCCCTCCACACCCACACCCACCAACACGCCGTGTTCGACGCCCCACCCTGCCGACGTTCAGAGTGCCACGCCTTCAGTAACGCCCACCCCTCAGGACCCCGCCCTTCCACAGCAGCCCACCCTGCTGACTCCCTTCGCCCAACAGCAGATGACCCTACCTGTCATGACTATTCCCCTGCCTACGTCCAGCACCACATCCTCACAGGTCATGACAAACCCCGCAGGGCTCAATTTCATCAACGTGGTGGGCCCGGTTTGGTAAGAACCCAAGTTTGTGACTTTTTTTTCAGGGATATGAAAGGAAAAAAGGTGACTAACCACCTCTGTTTGTGGTTTCTTACAGCAGTCCGCAGACTCTGATGAGCGGTTCTAATCCTATGCTGGGTTGTAGTCCTGGTACTCTGGCGTCTGGTATACCCTTGAGTGGACTTCTGCCCTCTGGGGGTCTCATGTCTGGAGCTCTTCCTGCCATGCAGCCTGCAGCTCCAGCAGGTAAATCTCTCTGTGAATCCCTCCCTGCATTGTCAGATGTTCATCAGTGACTTTTACAAGTTGAAAGTCACTATTGTGGAGAGTAAAATGTTCATGTTGTTCCAGCAGGTGGGCCTTTTGGCCTGAACAACAGCCCGGGACTGCGACCGCTTAACCTTCTTCAGGTGAGAGCTTTTGTAGTTGAAGTATTGGCTTTTGTGGAGATGATTTTCTCTTTCTCTCCCATTTATTTTTGTTTCCCCTTCTTTCAGCTCCCTACAGGACCACTGATTTTTAACTCTCTACAGCAGCAGCAGTTGTCTCAGTTCTCCCCTCAACAGCAAAGCAGTCAGTCCGCCACATCCAGCCCCCAGCAGCAGGGGGAGGCGGTGAGTCAGACACACTGTAGCCATCATTTTACACTCCTGTCAAGATTCTTGCAATTTCCAGAGGCTGAGGATCAACTCCAATAGTGTTAATGGGATAGTTCACCCAAAACTGAAAGTTCTGTTCTGTGGAAGTCAATGGCTACCAGGTTACCAACATTCTTCAAAATATCTTCTTTTGTGCTCAAAATAAGAAAGAAACTCTTATAGGTTTATAACAACTTGAGGGTGAGTAAACGATGACAGTATTTTCATTTTTGGGTGAGCTATCCCTTTAATGTGTGTAAATCTATATTATATTCAATTACATTTAGAAAATAAAAAAAAATATTATATACATATATTTAACATAATTTATATTAAATACATATTCATTATATAATTGTATTTAAATTATATACAGATGAAAGATATGTTTGAGAAAACTAGTTTTATAGAAATGAATGAATTTTGTGTATAAGAGTAAAATGTTACAATTTGTAAGTATAATGTTACATTTTTGTTTTAATTTAGATATTTTAATAATTATTATTATATAGTATAGTTTATTTTGTCAAATAATATAATTATTTTATACAATTTATTAAAATTAAATTATACTCTCATTATATAACTATTTCATTTATATACAACCAGTTGGAGATGAAGGAAGTATTTGGGAAAACTAATGGTATCTTGAATGTATTTTGTTTATGAGATGAGAGTAAAGTAAGTAAACTAAAAGTAAAGAGTAAAGTAAAATTTTGATGTAGTTAGTTTTAATTTAAACATTGTATTAATAATATATTATTACATAGTATACCGTATTACATTTAGAATATAATGACAATAAAAAATATTGTAAATATAAAAAATAAACATGCATGGCAATTTTAATATATTAAATAGCATTGTTTTTATTTTTTGTAATTTATATACAACTATTTTGTTTCTAAATTACATATATATCTTGACTTAAAGGAATAGTTCACTCAAAAATGAAAATTTTGTCATCCTTTACACACCCTCATGTCATTCCAAACCCATACAAGTTTCTTTCTTACGTTGAACACAAAGATATTTTGAAGAACCAAACAGTTGTTGGTCCCCATTGACTTCCATAGTAGAGAAAGAAATAGTCAATGGGGACCATCAACTGTTTGATTACCAGCTTTCTTCAGAATATCTTCTTTTATGTTCAACATAAGAAAGAAACTCATACAGGTTTGGAACAACATGAGGGTGAGTAAGTGATGATAAAAATTACATTTTTTGGCGAACTATCCCTTTAAGTTTTTTATTTAATGCAATTTGACAATGTCAATCTCACAAACCCTTTTTAGTTTCATGCTACACTAAAGAATATATATATATATATATATATATATATATATCTATATCTATGTCTATATCTATATCTATATGTATATGTTCTGAAGTTCTTCAGTAATTCAGTTGTCCTCTTTGAATCAGGCTGATCCGGGTCTGACGGCAGAGCAGGGTCTGTCTGCACAACAGACGGCGGTCATCAATCTCACTGGAGTGGGGGGATTCATGTCTCCTCAGGCAGCAGGTATGGACTCATGCATTGGACACATGCGTTTCATTTCTGCCACTCCTCCCACTGTTATTCAAGTACATCTCTAGTCCAGATATCTCTAACAGACACTAACACGAGTAGACATACTAATGGATTTAGATTTTGTAGTGTGTCATACTAATCTCAACATAGATCAATCGAAGTTAATCAGACCTGTTTTTTGATTATCTGGGTTTGTCATTTGATTAACATGATGGTGGATGCCACTTTTCCTCTTTCTGCTACATTCTACCTTTTATTTCCTGTTACCTCCCTCCCCACCCTGTTCTTTCTCTCTCCCCTCCCCTCCTCTTCCTCTTCCTCCCCTCCTCTTCCTCCTCCACCCCACCCCTCTGTCCGTGGTAGTGCTGTCCCAGCTGGGTTGTGGTCTGGAGGGGTCCGGGCCCAGCCTACCGTCCCCGAGGCTCCAGCAACAGCACCAGCCACAGATCCAAGTAATGCAGCAACTTTGACCTCATCCACCCATAGACGTGTATATCAGACTGACCTTTGACCTCCCAGTCGCTGATTACCCTTCCACTGACCTTTGAAGACCACGTGAATTCTTAAAAGATTATTTCATCCCAAAAAAGGAAAATTCTGTCATTTAATCAACTTAATGTCGTTCCAAATCCATAAGAAATCGTTCTTCTTCGGAACGCAAATGAAGATATTTTTGATCAAATCTGAGAGATTTCTGTTCTCTCTTCATCCAAAAAACTGATACTTCAAAATATTTTTAAAGAGATCAAAAAATAAATTTTTCCACATATAAACATTGTTCAGCTAACAATGCTTACAGCATTCAAATTTGGTCTCAGAAGCTCAAGCATACTTGTTTGACACGAGAACCAATGAGGTTCATTAAAATGAGGTTTGTTGTAACACACCAAGTGGTTGAGCTTCTGTTTATGTTTGCTGATCAATGGTTATATGTGAATAAAAGTCTAAATTAAATTTTCTGGTCTTACTGTGCATGATTCTTCGATTCACATTATTCCAACATGATTTGTAATATATAATTATGATAATATATAATTATCACCTAATATAATCTATTTAAAAACATATATATTTTAAATATTTATTTATTGTTGTTATTATTATTATTATATTGTTAATAATAATAATAATAATAATATATTGTTTTTTTTGGGGGGGCTTTTGAAAGAAGTCTAATGTTCACGAAGGCTCAAATATACAGTAAAAACATAATATTGTGAAATATTATTACAATTTAAAATAACTGTTTTCTATTTGAATATATTTTAAAATGTATATGTTAAAGATGTATTTTATTCCTCTGATGCAAAGCTGAATTTTTCAGGATCATTACTCCAGTCTTCTGGGTCACATGATTCTTCAGAAATCATTCTAATATGCTGATTTGCTGCTCAAGAAACATTTCCAATATCGAAAAAGGTTGTGCTGTTTAATATTTTTGTTTATAAATGATAACATTATAAATGTATTTACTTTCACTTTTGATCAATTTAATGCATTCTTGCTAAATAAAATTAATTTCATTCAAAAAAAGTAATTTTACTAAACCCAAACTTTTAAACAGATTTGTAGTCCTAAATCATACAAAAAAACAGGTATCAAGTTTTACATTTTAAATTCAAAGGTCTGGTGAAAGGTCAGTGTGATCAGTCTGTTATATGACGTCTATGCATTCACTCTTTAGATTAAATGTTCCACACTACACATCTAAACACTGTTGTTCATAAGAATTACATCAATAGCTTCTTTTCTGGCTACTTCTGACCGACATGTTAAGCTTCACGTATCCTTCTCTTGCAATGTTTTGAGTTACCATTTTTCTGTCTAAGCCTTTACCAATATTTTTCATAAAAGCTTGTGGCATCAGCTTATCTCCTAACAGCTGCTTGAGAAGCATGTTTTTATAACAGTTGGGACGAAACTTCAGAAATGTCATATTTATAAGGAGTTTCATCAGATTTAATTTCATTTAAAAGCATGACACATTTGTGCTGTTTTATCCGTCATCACACACAGCTCACGCTGACCGGCCCACTCTCCTGTCCTGCATCTGACCCCAGTAACAGCCCAACTCTTGCATTAGTCCCAGCTGAGATGCGAGTTGAAGTTGCTGTCTTACTGACACCAAATGAGAGCATGGCAGTGTGTGTGTGTGTAATAGTGGATAACTGACAAACAACAGCTGCATTGCACTTTTAATTTTACCACCTTCTTTCCATCACACCTGCTTGATCCTTTCCTGTTCCTCAGTTTGTTGTTCCCATTGATCATCCCCGAGTCTTCCATTCCTCCCTCTTTCAGCCTCACACAGCTTCTGCAAACACAGTTGATATTTGTCCAGCTTGTTGTATCGATTTTCACTGCAGTGTTAATGAACGGTGGTTTCCTTTCAGCAGCTCTGCTTCAGTCATTTTTTTTTAAAAAACTGACGTAACTGTCACTTTTGATCAATTTAAATTGTCCTTGCCAAATAAAAGAATGAATTTCTTTCAACTAAATAAATAAATATTACAGACCCCAAAGTTTTTAACAGTAGTGTATATCTTTAAAACAAATATAACTTACAATATTATTTAAATATTAAATTTTTTTCCCCACATTAAGTATCATTCAGGTTTTTTTTTTTTTTTCTTCAAATCATGAGAAACGAATATAGCTTAAGTGGGAAAAACGTGGCTACATTTGTATAAACTGATTAGAAGGACAGATGGAGGGTGGGATACACTATAATCAACTAATCCAACAATCGGAGTTGAATGTGTCAGTTTGTTTATATTCATTACATTTGTCTCCATGGCTAAGTGGAAGAGATGCTTCTGAGGCACAGCTGCTGTGAGAGGAGACTCTGGGGACACTTTTAACTGCACATATTCACTATCCATTACTTTTCCCTTTCACACAGTTGCAATTCTTGCAGCACCAAATGCAACAGCAGCAAATGGGTATGGCAGTGGGGGCGGCGGCACAGCCACGGCAACATTCCGCCAACCAGCCAAAAAGTAAGAGGAAACGCAGCACGCCACAGCCCCTCCCCAAATCATGACCTCCGGCCGGACGTCAACAAACGGCACTGTGCTCGATCGGCAGCATTTTATGGACTGACTGTGGCTTGACCGGACTAAAGTTGTTTTTTTTTTATGTTGATAGGGGTGCAGGAATTGCCCTCCTGACCTCAGGACAGATGAATAGATACTGCGAGGATTTTTAGAGCAGGGGACCTTAGAGTATTACCGTATTTTTTAAAGAAATACAGATATTAAATGGAGACAATTCTTGTAGGGTTCTCTACGGCATGCTGTCTTTATTCTCCTTCCAAATGGCCTTTTCAACGAGAGCCCGTTTGGCTTGAGAGGGTGGACCCTACGCACACTAATAAGGGCCGTACAGATGTGCCTCAATCACCTGTTGCTCAACTTTAACGTTACGAGAAAATTCTCTCTACTGCTGGATGTCAGAGTGATAGGCCGCCTTGTCCCAGCATGCAATTACATGTGCTGTTTTTATACGGCACATTTTAAAATGGCATTTTGTTATACTGAGGGGGGAGTTGATGTATATTCTTATGGAGAAAAAAAAATCTAAATCATGTGAATGGATGACATTTCTGAACACTGAGGCAGAATTTTTGTAAATGGTCTTTGTCGGCAGTTTTATTGTGATAAAAAGAAAGTATATATTGAAAGTGAAAAATACATCTTTTAGATAAAAATGTCATGACTGTGTGTGTTTATTTCGTCGTCTTCATGCTCTCTATGACTTTGTCCACCAGTTTGCTGATTTCTTTGTTTCGCGTTATGGCTCGATTTATGCAGTGCTGCAATTTCTCACCAGATAACGACGTCCCACCTAAAACAAAATGGAATATTTACAAAAAAAATATTTAATAAAATCTGCAGACCACAAAAAAATCAATCTGCAGATGCATAAAAATCACCATTTTTGGATCCAAAACAGCTAATTTCTATGATTCGTGTAGATTTAATAAGTTTTTGAAATTTGTAAAGAGCGTTTATGAATCTTTTGTCAACAAAACAGAAGCTTTAAGGTTTCCCTGTAAATTTCCACAAAAAAAAAAAGCCAAATAAACCTTAAAGTTTAATGATTTAAAGCAAAGAAATATGCAGAGATGAATATTAGTATTTAACTTTTACTGTTATGTAAAATAAAATTATTAAATACTACTACCATTATAAAATATTTTTATTATTTTAAAGTGCAAAAGTATTAATAGTATATAGTTATTTATTGGTTCGTTTAGATTTTATAATTGAATAAATATCAAACAAGAAAACATACAAGGTGAAATTTTCCCTATATCCTCATGTTAAAATCAACTGTAAATCCATGTTTTAAAGCTGATATTTAAAAAAAATCTCTGTCACAGTTTTCACCCTGAATTTGTATTAAATAACCTTCAATTTGTCACAAATGTCTTAATGTTTACCTGGTTTGTGGACGGCACAGAGTCGATCCTCTTCGTCTGTTACCACGGTCAGTAATGCTGTTGACAAGCTTTCTTCTTCCGCTGTGGGGTCGACTATGATAATAGAGCTGTTCAATGAGGAAATAGAAAAGATTGTGTCTGTGAACTCATTCGTGTCATTTCTAAAAAAAAAAAAAAAAAAAAACCTTTATACTGATCTTGAGACCTGTGTTCTTTTTCCTTATGACCATAAATTTGATTTGGGCTAAACTAAATTGTTTTAACATCAACCTACACTGCAGTTGTGAAATAGAGAAATAAGTTGTTAATTACTCATCGAATACAACAAATGATGAGCCAACTGGATGGCGGTTGATCTTCAAGGGCCTCTTCTTCTGGATGTCAACTTCTGCTAAATCTGTCTCTTTGTTTATAGTGACTTCAGGGAGCTGGGCTGAGAAATATGAAATGTGTTCATCAGTCATCCTAACAGCAGGAGGAAATGATATATTCAGAAGAAGCACTCACCGTTCTTTAAAGCTGCCAGAAGAACTATGATACAGGCATCAAGTAAGTTCCCGTCATAATCCAAACACATAATATCACAGTACAGCACCCAACAAACCTACAAAAATCAGTGATAAAAGAAATGCAGAGGATTTGAAAAGCGCAATTTGATGATAAGAAATATTTTAAAGTCATATGTTAATATACATCATTTATAAATTTAAAATTTATTTACTATATCTTACCTTAGATTTTTCAATGCACAATTCCTCCGTATTTATTAAATCTGAACTAAAAAGCAGAAAAAATAAACAAGTATTAAATATGGAATTTCATGCAAACATTATTTGCTTTTTGACCAAAAAAACATCTCACTGCTTTAACAGAAAAATGTGGGCGTACCTTTCAATGATATCTGCGATAAACTGGCTGGCCGCCTGAGCTTGTTCTCCTGGTGGACCGGGTCTGAATTTAGAAGAGCACAGTGGAGGCAGATCTACATTTGGGACTTGGAGAGCAAAGAGGAACTTGAGTTACATTTCATTCAACACCCCAATGTATAACATTTGTTCAATTATAATTTACATTTACCTATATATCCTTTATTTGGAGCATCAGATGGTGGCACAGTCAACTCCTGCAAGAAAAAAATGCTGTAATTTCATAATCAAAATCAACATCATTTTTAGGAAAATAAATAAATAAATTCTCACAGCTTTGATCCCACAGATCACTGTGGTGTTCCCAATTTTCACCAATGCTGATCCATCAGCTGTAGATATAGAGCCTAGAAGGACACATTCATCCAATTACGCCTAATAACATCTCTATATTTATAAAGCATTGAAAATTCTGATCATTTTAATTATAATATGCATCCCATACGTACTAATATTTAAAGTTGTGGGTCTGAACTCTCCCAATTCCCTTCCATCTGGGCGACAGTTTTCTTTCTGTTGAATATTAGATTAAGATAATGGATAGCTGAATTATTTGATTAGTGTTATAACAGAAATCAAAATTGATCAACTCACCAAAAAGCTCCTGTGATATTCTAAAGGCTCCGCGGTTCTAAAAAAAAAACAAACAAACAAACAATAAATAATACAGCGAAGTCATTATCTCACTATCCAGAAGACCTCTAATACATAAAACAATTCAGAAACAATCTCCACATGTAATTCATGCTGTGTAGTAGCTCACTCACTTGAAACCAGCCGCCATGATGTTTAGAAGCACCACGCAGGGTTGCCAGGTTTTTACAACAAAACCCGCCCAATTGCTTTTCAGGGGGGATTCCCTGTAAAAATCGCGTTCCGGTGGGGTAAAATACACGTTTTTTTTGGCGGGGTTCACCTGATAAAAGTAGCATTCCAGGGGCTAAATATCACGTTATTGGGTCACTTCAACCAGCGGAAAGAGCGTTAAAGTAGCCCAATTCCTCGGGAAAACCGCGGACTTGGCAACACCGGCACCACGTGAGGAAGACCGCAGTGACCTGAAGATGCGGCTCGCGCGTCCTCCGCTCCAGTGTGGGGCGCTAGTGTTGTTTCTCACCCTACGCTCCGCTCCGCTGCGCGCTCTTCGCCCGCTGTGATGAAGTGGTTTGTCAGAACGACTTCCGCGTAGGTGTTCCTCTGTGACTGGAAGTAAAGTTCAACAATGGAGATTTAACTATTTTTTCCGTAGTTTAGTACGACACCCATTCATACATGTCCCGCCTCACGGAGTCGCCGAAAGGCTCGTTTTAAGGCTGCTCTGCACGCTTCAGTAGGGTAGTTTAACTTATACACTGGTGACAGCTTCCCTGCAGTGCAATGTTCACTAGAATATGGATGATGGATTTCTCTTTGTATCACTTAATGCAGTATTCGCTGATCCTGGCGGTGATCGTCTTATTATTGGTACATTTATATAATTTTTCATTGTTATCATCTTAATATGTTTCTATACATTTTGTTATGTTATATTATGTAAGTTTTATGAGGCTAGTTTGTTTGCTCTTGTTGATTTATTTTGAATGACAAAAATTTAATACATTTTAATGAATGAAAAGTGTTTTTGAAATACTTGTGCATATATATATATATATATATATATATATATATATATATATATATATATATATATATATGACACTTTTGTTGAGCTTCACCAATTCATCCAGTTGAACAAGTTAGTTACTCCCTTGTGTCACACCTGTTCTTGTCTTTAGGTTGTTGTCTTTGCTCATGTCAGTGCTAACATGGTAGATCAGACTCGCCATGAGAAGGAGAAACACTTCTTGACTGCAGATGGCAAGGAGGAGTCTTTTCCCAGTCTGTTGGACCCTCCATCACTGGAGCTGTCTGTGGTTGTCCCGTCATACAACGAGGAACTGAGATGTAAGTTGTTTTGATGGTATATGCAGTAATATGTATACACAGATGGTCAAAAGTTTAGAATAATTAAGATTTTTAAAATGTTTTTGGAAGAAGTCTCTTAAAGGGATAATTGAGCCAAAAATGAAAATTTCCCCAATTCTTCTTAAATTCTTCTTTCAGACGAATACAATCGGAGTTATATTAAAAAATGTCCTGGCTCTTCCAAGCTTTATAATGGCAGTGAATGGTTGCTGAGATTTTGAAGCCCAAAAAAGTGCATCCATTTATCATAAAAAGTGCTCCACATGGCTCCGGAGGGTTAATAAAGGCTTTCTGAACTGAATTGATGCATTTGTGTAAGAAAAATATCCATATTTAAAGCTTTATAAAGAATAATCTGTAGCTTCCGCTAATTGTTGTATGTGCGTTCATGAGAGAGTGGCGTTCCAGCGGATTATGTAGGTGTAGCGTAAGCTCCGGTGAGAACTAACAAACGTAGAAATGCAGAGGGAGAGAGTAAAGCAAAACACCAGTCACGAATTAGAATTACAAAATGAGGATTTGTAAAGACAAATGTCTGAGGATTTCGATATAAGCCAAGAGGAGACTGGTTTTCCTGTGCTGTTAACAAAACTTGGTTCTCGTGAGACTAGCATATTATCACCTGCTGGAACGCCACTCTTTCATAAACGCATAGGGCAGTTAGCGGAACCTAGAGATTACAGTTTATAAAGTTTTAAATATGGATATTTTTCTTACACAAACGCTTACCCACCCCCACGGAGCTGTGTGGAGCACTTTTTATGATGGATGGATACACTTTTTTTGGGCTTCAAAATCTTGACTACCATTCACTGCTTGGAAGAGCCAGGTCATTTTTTAATATAACTCAGGTTGCATTTGTCTGAAAGAAGAAAGTCATATACACCTGGGATGGCTTGAGGGTGAGTAAATCATGGGGTAATTTTCATTATTGGGTGAATTATCCCTTTAAGATCATCAAGGCTTCATTTATTTGATCAAAATACAGAAAAAATGTGTATTAAATTTATTATTATTATAAACTGGAGTAATGGCTGCTGAAGATTCACCTTTGACATCACAGGGCATAAATTAAATTTAAAAATATATTCAAATAGAACTCACTTTTAAATTGTAAAAATTTTGTAACATTGTTGTTTTCATAATACTGTATTTTTGATCAAATAAATTAAACCTTCAGCACAAGACAATCTTAATTATAACAAACTTTTGACCACCAATGTATATAATTTTGGGTTACAAGGCTCACTGGATCCACATGGCTCAAAATCATTAATCAGCTCTTTGCAATAAGAGGATTTATATTGTTAATGCATATCTCTGTCTTATTACAGTGCCTGTTATGATGGATGAAGCCATGGAATACCTGGAGAAAAGACAGGTTCAGTATTTAATTATGACTTACATGAGTTAAGTTGGTAAAGTTCTGCTTTTCTGAGTAAAATATTTCTGATTATTATTGTTTTATAACATATGTACAAAATATAAAGTTTAATATCAATAAAAGTGTAAATATAAATATCTTGAGTTCACCTGTGAATCCAGAATTGATTTTTTTTTTGGATTCTTCTGCAGACTGGTCGTTTAAGAGTCTGTTTGAGTGTTTCGCCACTAGATGGCAGTGCTGCGACTTAGTGACTCTGTTTAACCTAATGTGTCCTCTTGTTGATTTTACAGAAGGAGAATTCATCATTCACCTATGAAGTTATTGTGGTAGATGATGGCAGCAAAGACAAAACTACAGAGGTAGTTTTACTTCTTATATAATATATAATCAACAATAACAATAATAATGAATAAAATTGTTACTGTGCATGTTTTCAAATTCAATGCTTGTATCTTCAGGTTGCTATGAAATACACAAAGAAGTATGGTGCACAGAAAGTGAGAGTTTTGACGTTGGTGAAGAACCGTGGAAAAGGCGGTGCAGTGAGAATGGTAACAATACAAAAACACTCAGGTCTCCTTGTGCATTATCCACATTTCTGATGAAATCTAATGAAAGACATAACAAAGATGCTGTTTGCACTAAGCTGGGAATGTGACAAACTCAATAATTAATCAGTTACATGGCTTGATGCCTGAAGCAGTTTAAATATGTGCTCAGTCTCAACTAAAAGCCTTATTTTGCACTCGCTTACATAATGAAATAGTTGAATGTTGTTTCTTATTGTGTTTATCTCTGCTCAGGGAACTCTGAGCTGTCGTGGACGGCTCATTCTTATGGCTGATGCAGACGGAGCCTCTAAATTTGCTGACATTGAAAAGGTTGAAGAAGGTCTTGAGAGCATCAGTGAGAAGCCTGTGAGACTCCACTTTTTGTAAATAAAAATAGACAGGCAGCGTATTGCTAATCTCTTGTTGGTATGTGGATTAAATATCTGTTTGAAGCTTAGCCAGGAGATACAGTTATCAGATTACCAACAGACCTTTCCGTGCCAAAAGATCTCAGTGCATCTGACAATGTTTTTCTCATGTGTCCATGCAGGATAACATGGCGATCTCCTGTGGATCCAGAGCTCACCTGGAAAAAGAATCAGTGGCTCAGGTAATACTGGAGCTTGACAGTTAATATTCATGAGAAAATTGCCAATACTTTTGCATTTTCATTCTTCTGTTTCCTCTTGCGACAGCGGTCTCTGTTTCGAACGTTCCTGATGTGTGGATTCCACTTCCTGGTGTGGTTCTTCTGTGTGAGAGGGATTAAAGACACACAATGTGGTTTTAAGCTCTTCACCCGTGAAGCTGCCTTGAAAACCTTCTCTAACCTGCATGTGGAACGCTGGTAAGGAGGCTTAAAAGTTGAAGAGCTTTATATTAAAACATCTCTGCAACTTTTTCACACACAGCATCAAATTCCAAAAAGCATTTTAATTTTAACCTTTTAATAGAAATAAATGTTTTTGTCCTTGCAGGGCATTTGATGTGGAGCTTCTCTTCATTGCTCAGTGTTTTGATATCCCTGTAGTAGAAGTGGCTGTTAACTGGACAGAGATTGAAGGTTTGTGCTGTCAGTTTTGAAATATAATTGCACTTAAAGCGTAGGCAATTAAAACACTAGCAGTAAAATTGAAGTTATTTCCTCTATGAGGTAATGAAGACTTGTTTTATTGCACATTTTAGGGTCAAAGTTGGTGCCGTTCTGGAGTTGGCTACAGATGGGCCGGGATCTAGTCTTTATCAGACTGCGTTACCTCACTGGTGCCTGGAGGCTGGAGTCTGAGAGAAAAACTCAGTAGCTGTTGTTACTGCTAGTGTGCTGTTCATGAGCGAACAGGGGCCAACGGTTGAACGCACAGCCCATTGCCACCAATGAGTCCATTGTGAACACAGTCGGTGAACAGCATTAGCAGTTTATTATCACTGACCGTGCCGTGAGCACATAAGCGGATTGTCCTTGTATTTTTTTTTTACGTAATATTGCTGTTTTCCATATTTTCTTGTACATACTGTATTAAGTTTTGGTTTAAAAGGGGCAGATGATTCTTGGCCAAATAAAAAAATATGCCATATTAAAAAAATAATCAGCGTTTTTGCATTTACAAGTAGTAATTTGAAAAATGTTTGCTTCGAAACAGATCAAGATAAATGACGCAGGGTTTTTTTCTGATTTGGTTTAATGCACCGCATAAAAGAATAATTTCTAGGCCTGATTTGCAATTTTAAAAGAAATGAAAGTGGTGTGCACTTGGATTTTTAAAATCAGTGCCACCCAAATCTATTTTTAACACACTCATCCCACGCATATAAGGTTTAAAAACACAGCTGACCGGCAGAAATGGTCCGTGGTCTGGCATATACTCAGGGCTTTTTAATATGGTTTACTCAATGGGCTGCTCTGCACCCTGGAGAGAGTATCCTGTTTGTCCTTCCTTTCTCTCCACCAGGAAGGCATTTGTTCTTATTCAGCCCCTCTATCTTGTCAGCCACTCTAAGAGGGTGTATTTCAATATTTTCCACTGATAAATTATTTTGAAGATCAGTGATTTAAGCAGCTATTGATGTATTGTATTTTCCCGGTCTGCCAAGCCCTAAATATAGAGCCTCGTCAGTAATGTATTTGATCCTGTGCACCTTGATTGAAGAGGATCATTTTGCGTTGCCCTTATATTGGAAGCGAGTTCCCCCAGCCAAACTCATTTGATCAAAGAGAGCACTAAATATGCGAGCTGTCATTATTGGGAGTATTGTTACGTTCCCCTGCAGTTGTTGTAAACTGTGAAAATGTCAAACTTCTAGACTCTCTGTCGCCATCCTGGCTTGCGTCATTAACTGGACAAGTCACTGTAGGCACACGATCGAAGTGTATCCATCCGCGCCGAGGAGCGCACGAAAAGTAGGGCTATCGATAAACGCGTTGGCACTACGCCAATCTGTCAATGAATCTGTTTTGATTTTCACTGTGAGAACTTAGATTTTATCAAGCTTCTACTTTTCAAGTGCTAAAAATATATCAGGTATGTGTTCAAAGAATAGAGAATGTTTTTTTGTTTTTGTAAATTAACATCTGTTTTATTTTAGTTAATCTAAATTATTAAATAATTAGACTTTTTAACTTCAATATCCCATGTTAGCGTTGAAATTAACGTTAACAACAGTTACATGGGATTGACCACCAAAATTAAGACCACTCAAAGGATGGCAAAACAAAACGTTGGGTGATGTATTAAACGTACTTTTTTTAAAAATAGGCCTATATACCTATGGTTCGACAGTGTTCATAAACAATCTTTCAGTAGCCGATAAAAGTGAGATTATCCTATAAATTAGTGTAATCAGAAATTGGGGTAACCATAGCAATAGCGTTTTCTTTGGGATCGATATCTGGTTGTACATCGGCAAAAGTACTTCTGTCACTGTTTATTGCTTTTGTTATATATTTACACACAACTAATGTATAAAAACGTTATATATTGTTGCTGCTTTTAAGTGATTTTAAGAGTCATCAAACTACAATTTGGTTTGCGCCGCCTGAACCTCAACCGATGTTTTCTTTCAAATTTCAAACAGAAATTCCTTTGGAACGTTGACCGTTTGAAAGTAACATTCTAGAAATTTCCGTTAAGAAAGAGTAACGAAAACTTAAATCACTCTCACTTTACAACCTTGGCCAAAAAGGTGCATCGCTTCCTGTGAAAGGGAAACAACTGTCCGCACTTGTCATCTGACCCTGAAAACAAATTAAAAGCGAAACGTAGCTGCCCACAATGACCTGTTTTCTTTCAATAACAGGCCTGTGAGTGAGTCTCGGGCTGCTCTTTTTGAATGGGATGATCCCTGTGTGTCTGAAGTCCTGGGAGAGTTCCAGGAGCTGCGGATGAATTCCGCACGAAGGCGCTGAGGCTCCAGTCAGACTGACGCCGCGGCGCTCGCTCCGTCCAAACACACGCGCTGTACACCTCCACTCGGCGCGAGGTTCAGCGTTCGGCTGTTTCGCCGAGTTGTTATTCGACTCATCACATTAAGGTAAGTAATAAAACACTACTATAGATACACTTCTGATACTATTTAGAGTTCATTTCAGGATATAAAATTTAAACGTTTTATAAATTATAAGAATAAGTCATGACAAGTGTGTTTTTAACTTTTATTAACTTTAATTTTTTCTTCCTCACGTTAAAACGTGTTGCTTTTTGCATGTAAACCCATATAACACGGTAGGCTGCGTAAACATAGACGTTGTTTGTTATCCCACTTGCTGTTTAAAGATGCTGCTCCACAGAGAGACGTCGTGACAGTTGTTACACCTGGAATAGTTTTCTTAAAAAGTGCTAAATCTAACATTACAACATTTCTTAAAGCAAAACACAAAGTGAAGTTGATGGAAAGGATGTGTATGCGCGTTTGCGGGGGAGTTAGGTGATTAAGCCTATCTCAGCACTCAGACTGCCAGACGCCAGTTTCATAAGGACACACTGCCTTTGAGAACAGAGCAGATGAATTCACCCTCAGTTGATCTGCCTGCTTGTGCCTATTTGAAACCAAAGCATGATTTCATGCACCGCTGGTAGTCCTATATGGTCTCATTTTTCTCCTATGGCTATTTGATTTAGTTAGGGGTGTGTTAACACCTCTAGTATTGCATGCATTAATATTTTCAGAAGCTTTTATTTGCCTAGTCTGGCCAAAGAGGGAAGCATGCATCTCTGGTTTCAAATGCTCAAACGGCATTGATTTTTAGCAGATCGTTTTCTGCATCAGAAAGCTTCAGCAGGAGAGGGAGAGGACGAATAGTTGAGGTCCAGTGAGAAACACAGTAGGACCTGTTGACAACAACTATAACTCAGCAATAATTCAGAAATCCCAGCATGCACACATGCATGATTTTGGGTTCCAGTATAAGATTTTGAGATCTGCATAGGAATCAACAAATTAGGCTACACCCTAATAGGGTGAATCTCACAAAAGAATATATCCATGTCACATTTCACCCCAAAATCATAGGAAAGAAGCAAAAAGTTATATTTTGCTTAATATTAATTTAGATTTTGGCATTATTTTTCACGACAATTAAGCACTTTTTTTTGTCGCAAATTCACATTACCATAATGCAGAAAGTCTACGTTTTTGATTTACTAAATACATAAATAATAAACATCTAGTTTTCATTTGTGTAAAATAAAAAAAATATATATTTCTTTGACCACAATGTAAATAGTTAAATAATTATTTGTCTGTATTTTTGAACTTTCCATTTGTACTGATTTAAATTATTTATTTATTTTAAAATGTTAAATCATTTTTAAATAATTAAATATATATTTTTTAAAGTTAAATAATTGTAAATAAATAACAACAATTAATTAATTAATTGATTAATTAATGTAAATTCAATTATAGTTTTATTAATGCAAATCTGACATGCTGCTTTGTTTTTGTTTTTTCCACCAGATAAAAACGGCTGACTGCCCGATGAAAAAAAAAAAATCATTGTCAGGGGGTTTATTCTATTTCGCCTGTATCTGGCTGTAAAGAAATAAACTGAGGCTCCTGGGTCGGAGTGATTTAAAACAGATCTGCCCCAAACTTTGAGAAAAATCCATTGCATGATGCAATCCACTACATCCATCACGTCCCTCTTCTCCTTCACCAGTCCAGCTGTAAAAAGGCTGCTAGGCTGGAAACAAGGAGACGAGGAGGAAAAGTGGGCGGAAAAGGCTGTGGATTCCCTCGTAAAGAAGCTCAAGAAGAAAAAAGGGGCCATGGAAGAGTTGGAAAAGGCTTTGAGCTGTCCTGGCCAGCCCAGTAAATGTGTTACCATCCCTCGATCCCTGGACGGAAGGCTCCAGGTGTCCCATCGTAAAGGACTGCCGCATGTTATCTACTGCAGAGTGTGGCGCTGGCCGGATCTTCAGTCCCACCACGAGCTCAAAGCGCTAGACTGCTGCGAGTTTCCTTTCGGCTCCAAGCAAAAGGAGATCTGCATCAATCCATATCATTACCGCCGCGTGGAGACACCAGGTAGAAATCAATACGCAAACTACTTTTCTTGTTTTTTTTTTCTCTATTGATTATCACTTTACGCATCTGTAAGTAACTGTTCTTGCTCTTTTTTTCAAACAGTTCTACCCCCAGTTCTTGTGCCACGTCACAGTGAGTTCAATCCCCAGCACAGCTTGTTGGCAAAGTTCAGAAATGCTTCCCTACACAACGAGCCTCTCATGCCCCAAAATGCCACTTACCCAGACTCCTTCCCTGTGATGCCCTGTAGCTCATTCTCTTCATCCCCCTCTAGCTCTTTAAACCAGTCTCCGACTGCGCACAGCTACCCCAACTCCCCCAGCAGTGGGACTGACCCTGGGAGCCCCTACCAAATCACAGGTACAACAACTGGACACTCATTAGCAATGATTTCTCAAGCATTTTATTTGATGACAATCGTCTTGGTCATTCAAAAACGTGTTCTCATTTCTCAGCAGAGACACCTCCACCTCCCTACAGTATGATGGAGACCTCTCCACCTGAGGACGTGAAACCAGGGGAGTCCTCCAATGCCAATAAACTCATTCTGTCAGCCCCACATAGAGGTGAGACACTAGACTCAATTGTGACAATTTTATGGAATAACACCCCAAAAAAAAAACAAAGATGTCACTACCGAAACTCCACCAAATGTTTCGGTAGTGACCATTTTAGATACTTTTGAACCTAGCTTAAAGATGCTAATCAGCACATGGTTAGCTAGCACAGTTCTGAACAGTGGTACACATATAAAAACTAAATGTTATGGAATAACTCCCAAAAAAGTGTGCTTTAATTGCAGAAAAAAGGTGCTCGGTAGTGACTTTCCTTAAAATTACACACAGATTTTTCAGACTTTTGAAAACAATTTACCTTAAAATGATGGAACCTATCTACCCACACCTCGTAGCTATGAGAGAGGGGGACACAGGAATATTTCCTGATCATAAATTTAGGGGAATAATTAAAATCAGTTTCAGCCAATGGACTAAAACATACACTGTTTCGGTAGTGACAAAAAATGCGTGACATTTTTTTACATAAAATTTTGTAATTTACAAAGAAAATATAAAATAAATATTTTTTTGACCTTCAATTTTTTAAAAGAATCAAAAAGATAGTTTTAAAAACAACAATGGAAAAAAAAAAATTATTTTTATTTTTTATTTTCATAAGTTGAAATTTAGGGTTAGGGTTCGGGACAGCCACCTCCCAATTGAAAGTACCCAATAACTGATTATTTTATAGATTTTAAGCTTACTAATATTTTAAATATTATTGTGGTTTTCAATAGATAATAGAAGGATCTTACTAACATCTAAGATTTTAATACTTAAATGCTATATATATATATATATATATATATATATATATATATATATATATATATATATATATATTAAAAAATTTTTTTATTTATTTATTTTTTTAAATTTATTTATTTATTTTTCTTCCAGACTTGAGACCAGTGTGTTACGAGGAACCAGAATACTGGTGTTCAGTGGCGTATTACGAACTAAACAACAGGGTGGGCGAGACGTTCCATGCCTCTTCCAGAAGCATCCTCGTGGACGGCTTCACGGACCCTTCCAACAACAAGAACCGCTTCTGCCTCGGGTTACTATCCAACGTCAACCGCAACTCCACCATTGAACACACTCGCAGACACATAGGCAAAGGTTTGTTTAAAGTTTTACATTTCTTTTTTTTCTATTTTTGTCTTTGATGAAGTTATTTGGATCAGAAACAGACAGAAAACACTCTTGTTCTGAGAAGATCAAGCTGCTGATAATGTCTTCCATCAGTTGATTCAATTCCAAGAGAAAGTAATAAAAAAAAAAACTAAAACCACCACTTGCTAGACACTGTTTTATAGCACCAGATAGTGCTGGCCAGTTGATGCTGCACTTTAGAAAGCCAGCGAGACAGATAGAGTCCACATTATCCAAATGTTGGCTTTTCTCAGGGCACTAGATGAGCGTCACTCTGCCAGTGTTGGAAAGACATTAAGTGTTGCCCTAGGTTACAGCAGTGACAGGGAAGAGTATGCACACATACACATGCCAGGCACAGATGGACGGAGGCCAAGTTTGAGTTCCATCTACTCGTGTGAGAGATACTGGTGGGAAGAGCGCCAAGGACAACGACATAATCCAGATCAGGATGCTTCAGGAGAATGGAGATTATTAAGGTTTCCGCTTGACACGTGATAAAACGTGATGAATGCTGTTTTATGTGTCAACTTGGTGCTTTGTAGAAATTGTTAGATGTTATTTTTATGCTTTTTGTGGACCTGTAAAGCAGTATTATTTTAGCATTATTTATATACTGTTATACTTTTTATAAATATTTTGAATTAGCTTTTATTTTTGTATTTTCAGTTTATATTTTTATTTTAGTTTAATTTTTAATCATTTGATGTGCTTTTGTTTTTGTGCTTCTTTTTTAATATTACTATTTATGTTTACTGTATTTGTATTTTTTTTTTATTTGTTCTTCCGTTTTAGATTTTAATTTATTTCCACTTCGTCATTTTAGTGCTTCAGCTTAAATGTATTTCAGTTAATTGCCAAGACAATATTTCTGATTTTTTTAAATGATAAATGTGCAATTACTAGCTCATTTTTAAATGTCTTTCTCCTTTGTTTTAGGTGTGCACTTGTATTATGTCGGAGGGGAGGTGTATGCAGAGTGTCTGAGTGACAGCAGTATTTTCGTACAGAGTCGGAACTGTAACTACCAGCATGGTTTCCATCCCACCACCGTCTGCAAGATCCCGAGTGGATGCAGCCTGAAGATCTTCAACAACCAGCTGTTTGCCCAGCTGCTGTCACAGTCTGTCAATCACGGCTTCGAGGTGGTGTATGAACTTACCAAGATGTGCACCATCAGGATGAGCTTTGTCAAGGTAAAGGGGTTTATATAGAATATGTGGTGCATCATGAGCGGCTAATAAACACCCTAGCAGCATCCTAGAACAGCATAGCAACACCCTGACTACCACCAGCAGAAGAACCAACTCATTAGAGTCACTAGTTAAATCTACACTGGGAATATAGCATGCTTCTAATTCACTTGAAAGAACCGAATCGGTAGAGTCTTTCCTTTGAAAATCAGTCTACACTGGTTGTGCTGGATGCTTTTCACTTAGAAGAACTGGCTCATAAGAATCATTGGTTTGGGAATCGGACTACTCTGGTTGTGTTGTATGCTTTTGATTCACTAAAAAGAACTGAGTCTTTGGAGTGTTTTCTTTGGGAATGAGTCTTTTGCTTTTGATTCACTAAAAAGATCTGGTTCCTAGGAGTCATTCATCTAGTAAATGGGCTACACTGGTTGTGCTGTATGCTTTTGATTCACTAAAAAATCCGGTTCATAAGAGTCATTAATTCAGACATCAGACTACACTGGTTGCACTTTTTTCATGCTTTTAGATTCAGTAGCAAGCTCTATGATTTAGTAAATGAAACTCAGTACTTTAATAAGTATTTTTGTAAGGTAATGTGTGAATACACAAAACATATGTTCGAGAATCATTTAGTACCAATATTTTCTTTATTTTAAATAGAATTGGTTCTGAATCAGAACTGATTTTCAGTACCCAACCCTAGAAAACACTATTTTCTTTTTCTTCAAAATTAAAAA
This sequence comes from Spinibarbus caldwelli, assembly GCA_039654775.1. Classification (NCBI taxonomy): domain Eukaryota; kingdom Metazoa; phylum Chordata; class Actinopteri; order Cypriniformes; family Cyprinidae; genus Spinibarbus; species Spinibarbus caldwelli. Next base: position 9,248,102 of record CM077267.1, read on the forward strand.
AAAAAAAAAAAAGACTTAATTTTATAGTTTATTCTAAATCTAAATATAATAATATACAGTATTTTATATAAGACTTGGTCAAGCTTATTAACCAATAATATTGGGGAAAGGTGCTGTTTAGTACTATTGCAAATTCAGAAAGGTCATCAGCGTCATTCACAAGCTAACAGCTCTTGAGGTGCTTAGCACTTCCAATTAGAAAATCTTCTATGTGTTGCTATGCAAACTTAATATGTAGTTATTCTAATCTCTGGCTTGCTGTTTTATGGATGTTGCTCTGCCAAAACACACTGCAGATCCCATAACTCTAGAGCTCTCCGGTTACTGACTGATACGACACATACAATTTTCCCTGCTCAAATTGTATGTATGTGTGCAGACACAAAAAAACAAATTAACTGTGATTATTTCTGTTAAAATATGAATCAAATGAGAGGTTTGGGGAAACAAGTTTGCAGTTACTGTTGCAATTCCTTTTGGTGCTTCTGGGAAATTGGAAATGAAATATTTGTATCGTTGATTTATTTTTAAAACCTGTTTGCTGCTTTAGATGTTGTATAAACACGCCCAAGTATTGAGAATGAAATCTGTCCTCTTCCCAGGGCTGGGGAGCGGAGTACCACCGTCAGGATGTCACCAGCACCCCCTGCTGGATAGAAATCCACCTGCATGGGCCACTGCAGTGGCTAGACAAAGTTCTGACCCAGATGGGCTCCCCACACAATCCTATTTCCTCTGTGTCCTAATGCATTACAGAACAAGGGGAATATAGTTCTCCAATAGACTTTTACAGTGCCCCAAGACACATAATGCTTTTTCACTTGTGAAAATATGTCTTTTCAGTGGATGTTTATGGTAGGATCAGCCAGGAAATATGTACAATATCATGCTGTTAAATAAGCAGTGGTTAGATAAGTGTTGCAATGATTTTAATAAAGAAAAAAAAAGAAGAAAAAATGCTACTACTTCATAGTATGTAGTAGCTGAGATCAATTCAGACAGAAGCTCTCTAATAGGAAGCCAAAGAAATGTGTTAGCAGGAAGGTACTTGTTCTGGAAATGGTTTATTTGTCATATTTTGGCTAATATGTGTCTTCTATAACATTTCATGTTGTTTTTTTCATTTGTGTTAGCTTTCTTGTTGTAATACAAAAAAAACTCCCTTCTATTTGTGCCTGTTTATTTTTTGACCCGAAAAATCTAAGTATTAATGCTTTTAAAGCTGAAAACTGCACAAGATCAATAAAACTTCATTTGAACGCTCTTAGCAACTGAGTTTACACCATGTTTAAAACAACAATAAAGCTGATTGAACAATTCTCTGTGTACGCTGTTACTTTCAGGTGAAACTAAATTGTAGCTTTCACTGGTGACATTATTACAGATTAGATTAAGATCACTAAAAACTATTTTTTGATAGCTGCCATTTCATATTTTCTGTCAATAATTTAAAAATCCTAAAAGACACTTCATGTGGCCGAACGGTGGTTATTCAAATGGATTCTTGATATATAGTAGATTTAGATGCTAATTCATTTCATGATCTCAAAGAGCTTAATGACAGCAGTTCTTCAGATCGATCAGATCAAATATCCCAGTTTTCAGAATGCAGTGTTGATAGTCTCCACACCATCAAGGGTGGCTGTAGGTCACAGATGCTCACGGTTTCCACATGAGTATAGAATACTGCCCATTTAAAAATGTCTGTGAAATGTGACTGCATTAAATCCCAGACAGGATGAGTAAAACGTCTTCAGTAGTTGTGCTGTGTTTGAGCTCGATTCTGTGTGGTCAGTAAACGCTGCTGCTGCTGAAGGAAACTGATGACTTCTGGACTCCTCAGCAGAGACTGAAACCCAAAAACAACATGACATGAGCTAATGGTAAGCCACTTTGTTATGAAATAATACTGGGTATATAAATATTAATGGCATTTATATTACAAATAAAATACACAAATACAGTCAAACCAAAATTAATTCAGACACCTTCAACATTTCTCACAATATCAGTTTATTCAGTATAGTTTAGAAAATGGCAAGCACTCAGAGTTAAAGTGTGTCAGAACAAATTCATCTTGATAATGTCAGATAACTTTGATAGAAATGTATGTAACAAAACATGGTCAGGTCAAAGTGTCAAATCAAATTTTTGGTCCCAATTTTACTGGTAGTTCACTGTATGAAGAATTTTTGGGTATAATATGTCAGAGTTTACTTTATTTTGCTATCCTCACTTACATAAATGAACTATAGTGTCCTGCACCCACTAGTAAAAAAATATCAAAAATTATATCTGGTGTCTGAATAACTTTTGGTTTGACTGTACATATATTTTTATGTATAACATAAATTTATATGACATCAGCTAGAGATGCATATATAAAAACTGAAAAACATCTAATAAACTTTTAAAAAAAATAGTTTAATTAGGTTTTATTTAGTAATTACTCATATAGATTTTATTTTGCATTGCATATAATAACTTCAACATTTTTGCCATTTTTCTCCCTAATGCCTCGTATAATACATGTATGACAGACTGATTAATAAAAAGAAAAAGATTTCAGATTTCATTTTCACATGACAACTACATGAATTATGAATGAACTACTCTAATAACCACACACCTCTGCACATTATCGTTAAGCAAAACTAATACTATTAAAAACATATTTGTTAACTGAAATAAAACTGAAATAAAGGAGCATAAATATTTAAAAAAAAAAAAAAAATTAAATAATTACTATAGTACAAAAACCCAAAAAAGTGTTTTACTGCACTTACCAGTCTCTTCTGGTTCAGCACCTGCTCAATGAGGGACGGTCTGGCCGGTCTGTCTCCCATGGTACCCAGCCGTTGCTTAGTAACAGATACAGGCCTCTCCTCCGAACCCTCCTTCACATCACGAACAGAAAACAGTTTGAAATAAGCCTAGAAAGTTTAATTTAATTTAATGCATCACCTGAAGCTGTTATTTATCCAAAATATGCATTTCTTACTTCTAGTTTTCCCGACGACATGGCCTGGTCGCTTTTCTTTTTCTTATACTTGTCCTTGTACATTTTATTCCGGTGTTTTTTGCACATCCAGGGTTTCCTGGCTTTGGCCACCTGCGTCGTGGTCTCCGTGCAGCCGTCATAGATGCAGGTCTTGGGCACGTTTTCGCTCTCTCCAGACGTCTCGTCGTCGTTGAGCTCCTCGGGACTGACCGCTCCGTCTCTCGCCTCCGCCGCGTCGCTCTCTTCGCCCGCGTCTTCCGCGTCGTACGGGAAGCTCTCCTGGTCCTGGTCGTTGCTGTCCGCGGCTGCGGGGGTTTGGCCGTCTTTACCCGTGTTTGCTAAACTAAGATGAACGTTGTCGCTCATTTTGTCTTTTCAGAGTTCTCACCTGTCATCCGAGCTTTATGAACGTACTGCGTTTTTTCTTAACTCATTTTTTAAATAAAAGTAACCCAATAAATATATAAAAACGGAAGAATATGAGATGAGAAGGACTCTTGTCACGACAAAAACAAAACAGCTATGGCCGCTGCAGAAAGAGAGACTCGTCTGTGTGATCAAACGCCCTCTAGTGGCACCACACAGCGGTGCAGATACTTCAATACACTGGACTAAAACTATGTAGGCTACTCTGACATATATGAATGTGATTGATTTAGATAACTAAACATCAGATGAAACGACAAATGATAGAACAAAAAAAAGTCAGCACTTTCTACTCCGTATTTGGCGGAGTGTGCAGAGCATTGACATCGTATCTCTCAATCTGACCCACTAACAAACAAAAAGACCAGAAGGATTCAGCGGTCACTAAAGCCTCGAAATCATATCTCAGGTATAGGTAAGTTAATGTTATATCCAACATACGATGTGATCCATCTCACCCAGCACATAACTGCTGACAATACAAAACCTTTCTGCTCCAGTTTCTTCACAACAGCTGTCAGACAGCTCAATAAACATTGTAACCATATCACTCACTTTATGGCCCCCTGACTTCTCTTTATTTATCTGTGTTGGATCTCAGATTGCTGTATTGTTTATTGCAGGCTGTATTGCTTATATTGTATTCTATTTTCCATTTGTGAATAAAGTCTATCAAATAAGTAGATAAGACAATTATCTGAATATATAAAATCATTCTGATGTGTTATATATGGAAGCCCATATCTGCCACACAAGGAAAATGCTTTGGCAAATTATAATTATTAGTTAAACGTCAAAATTATGAAATACTAAATTGAAATTATGAGCTAAAATAACATGAATAGTCAAATTTTTGTCATTATGAATTTTTGTAATAATTTTGAATTTTTTTTTCTCAAAATTATGACATAGTATGTCATAATTTTGACTTTTTATCTCATATTTTCTTCTTTTTGTCATAATTTCATCTTTTTACATTATAATGACAGTATGCTATTCAGCTTTTTATCTCATTATTACTACACAGTATCTCATAATTTTATGACTTCTTATCTCATTATCTCATACTTGTGACTTATTTTCTCATAATTATGATTTACCAAATCATGATTTGTATGTAGTTTTTGTGGCAGAAATGGGCTTCCATAGTTTTCTGTTCTGTTCTAAAAAGACAGTTAAATATAAAAGTATAGGTTGTAAATGATATAACATTTTGTTTTGAAAATTACAGAAAGTATTTGGACATTTTCTGGTTGTCAAACATTATTAAACTGGCTTTATAAAAATCACCTTAACACTTTAAGTACTGTACATGCAAAAGCGAGTTTTAAAAAATAAGTCTATTACAATCTGTTCGCTATATTTTATTACTAATGCAATGTAATTCATACATTTATAAATGTGCCTGAAATATTCAAATAGATTTGGTGGCCACTGTATGCTGTACCTTTTCATTATAAAACTACATTTTTACTGATGATTTTCCTGTTCTGTAAAGTTTTTGCATGCATTGAATTAAAAGCATCATTATTATGCATATTTTATGAGCAAATCAGATTTTCTTCAAGGCTTCCAGGGGATGACATGATGTATTCTATATATTTTCGATGTATTAAAGTATATAATATTAATGTATGAAAGTGTAGTCATTTTGTCAAATATAATTTTCAGTATGACACTCAGTATGACAGTTTTTCTTTTTACATTTCATTATGTACATAATGTGATTGACATACACAAGTCATTAACATTTTTCCCAAATCATACAAAACCTTCATGATAATGCTTCAATACAGTCTATTTCAATACAGGGTCTACTGTGGCTTGTTTATTTCAAGTTAATACAAGGTTGGTGTGTAAATAATTCTATTTACTCTAAATAATGGTAATGCAAATGGCATTGATAATAATGATACATATTTAAGTAAAATATTTCTAAACCTCTAGAATATCAGCACATTCAGATATGTGTCTTTCTCTGCTGTCAGGACAGCGATGACACTGTTGACCTCTGTGAGGAGATGCTGCAGATCTCCATGTTAGTGAAGGAGCTCCCGGCCTCACTGCTGCATTCTGGGTATGAAGAGCTGGAGGATATGATGTTCTTCAGCCTGTGGAGAGCAATGATCAGCAAGGTAAGCAGGAAAAGCAGCAAGCTGAGGAAGATGGAGACGTAGATGTAAACATTCGCAGTCCGTCCGTATGAGGATGCAGCCGCCCCGGTAGAAATAGATGTAGGGCTGAACCTCAAGAAACTCTCGCTGTCCACTTCCGTACCATTTATCTCCTCCACCGTCCCATCCATCCCAGACATATCTGGTGGCTTTGGGAATCTGTTGGGAAAATAGGATAGATAAATGCTTATTTACAGATACATTTTTTTTTCAATTAGTTTGCTGTTTTGTAAATTAAATTATTACTGTTCACATAAACCTCTGGGATTAGGATCATGTGAACATATGATTGGGATCATACAGAATTTTTTTTTTTTTTTTTTTAATATTATTGGATATAATAATGTTGTTACATTCCCAATAATGGCCTACTGTAGTATCCATAATATGATTCATTTATGAAGGATTTTATAAATTGTAAATAACAACAGTAATTAATAATCTATTCTATCACAATTAAATATTAGATTACAATTTAAACTAATTTATATTAGATTATAGTACAATATATTATAATTAAAAAATATGTTATGAAATATAATATAAATATAATTTTAATATATTAGGTTTAGAAGCATTTGAAAATACAGTCAAACCAAATTTTATTCAGACACCTTCAACATTTCTCACATTATCACAGTTCATTTGCTATAGTTTAGAAAAGGGTAATAAAATATGACAAGAACTCAAAAGTTAAACTGTGTCAGAAAAAATTCATCTTGATAATGTCAGATAACTTTGATAGAAAGGTATGTAACAAAACATGGTCAGGTCAAAGTATCAAATCAAATTTTTGGTCCCAAATTTTTATCAGTTTTACTGGCAGTCCACTGTATGAAGAATTTTTGGGTAAAATATGTCAGTTTACTTTATTTTGTTATCCTCACTTACATAAATGAACTATAGTGTCCTGCACCCACTAGTAAAAAAAAAAAAAAAAAAATCAAAAATTATATCAGGTGTTTGAATAATTTTTGGTTTGACTGTATGAGATCATACAGGGATCACACAGAAGATATTTAAAAATATTATTGGACGCATTAATTTTATTCCATTCCCACTAATGGCCTATTGGAGCATTTGTTAAGTAAAATTTTAATATGCTAATTTAATTTATGGAATATTTAATACATAATAAATAGTAAAAACCAAATTATTAAACCAAATCACTTTAAACTTATTAAATAGAACATTAAAACATGAAAATATTTATTCTTTAAAATGTTTATTTTAAAACAGTAATAAATTAATATTATAATTAAATAATATATCTTTAAATTATAAAATACAAATTTGTATACTATATTGTAATATAATAATATAATTTATTAAAATAAATTAAAAATATTTTTCAGCTCCTTTTTTCCCCCAAGACGTTTTCCAAAGTGCAACGAGTCCACAATCTGTTGCCTTCCACTTCGTGACCAATGCATCATCTTGATGAGAATATTATGACATATTGTTATTCATCTAACAGGCCAGTCATATTTTTATGTCAAGCCCCCAGAGTTCACTGACACACAACTGACTATTTCCTCAACTGACCTCTGTCTTTGATGAATGTTAGATTTGTATGGTTCAGAAAAACAACAACAACCAGAACACTTAAATACTTCAGATTGAATGTGAAGAGGATGATAATCACATTTAATTATGCTTTTTGTATCCAGGCAACCTGCATATCGGTGGGCTCATAAGCTGGTGGGGGTTGTTGATAGGCCACCGCTGGTCCATTAGGACTTTGGGTGGTCACACCGGCTCAGTGGTGCACACAGAAGGTCAGTCTGTTGTTTACACAGCATGCATACTCACGCCTCATGAATAATAGACTGAGAGGTGCCCAAGCAGGAAAATGTCACAGTTTCCCAATTTAAAGAGAACAGCATGCCAGATCATTTGTTTGACAGGCTGTCGTATCAGAAATGCTGTTTTTACAAAGCTGCTTTGTTTGTGGCCATTCAAAATCTGAGCTTATACAAAACCAACATGCATTCAGCTTTGAGCAGAAAAGTTTTTCATATTTACAAGCTCATATGACAGGCGGTACATGATTCACATTTAGCTCCAATGAGAGGAGCACAATTTAGCGGAGGTCACCTCTGTGCGAGAATCAATTCATAAGAGAGCATGTGTGCTTGTGCTGTAGGTGCATTAGTATGGAAATGAGCTGCATCTTCACCATCTGGTTACAGGTCAATATGTGGCATTTTATTATGTGTTCTTTCACATACATTGTTCTTTATCAAAAAATGAGGATAAAAATATAGGATAAATCTGATTTATTACAAATAATGGTAACATTATTAGATCTCATTTGTTGACAGTTAACATTAGCTAATTTGCAATGAATGCAATGTATTTTTTTATTAATCTTTGTTAATGTTAGTTTAGGAAGGTTACTTTGGAAGTGTAATAGGTTACAGATTACAGGTTACCCTATTTAAAATCTAATAAGTAGTGTAACCATTTCAATCACTTTATTAAAGTAATGTAACTGATTACATTTGATTACTTTTTGATGACTTTTCTAAACAAATGTTTTCAACTGTTTATCACTTTACAGTTGTACTCAACACTGATTACAGTCAGACTTTAATCAGTTAAGATTAAATAATTTAAGATCTCATTAAGATTATAATAATTTGATTTTAAAGCACAGACACCACAAAATCAGACTTTAGCACCTTTTTTACTTTGAGATCATTCTGAGGTTAAAAACAGATTTTAAATCATAGCAAGAAATAGTAAATATTAATACAAAAAGTATTCAGATGTAAACCCCTTTGTAATCATTAACATTTTTATAAGTAACTGTAATTTAATTACACATTTTTTTCTCAGCAACTGTAACAATTACAGTTACATTTATTTTGTAATTAAATTACGCATTGGCGTTATATGTAACTAGTTACTCTCCAACACTGAATAAAAATACATTGTTTATTGTTTGTTTATGTTAGTTCATAACAGATACAACTTTTGATTTCAAAAAAATGTATGAGTAAATGTTTACATGAACAAAGACCAAAAATGCAAAAAAATGTTTGCTTAAGTTAACTAATGTAGCTAAAGTGATAGTTCACCCAAAAATGAAAATTCTGTCATCATTCATTCACTCTCAAGTTGTTGTTGTCTTTCTTCTGTTGACCACAAAAGAATATATTTTGAAGAATGTGAGTAGCCAAACACTTTCTGGTCCCCATTGATTCCATAGTATTTTTTTCCATACTATGGAAGTCAATGGGGACCAACAACCATTTGGTTACCCATATTCTTCTTTTATATTGAACAGAAGAAAGAAACTCATACAAGTTTGGAAAAACTTGAGGGTGAATAAATGATGACAGAATTTTCATGTTTGGCTGGACTATCCTTATATCAAAATTTGAACAAATTAGACCCTATTGTAAAACAATTGTAAACCAAATAAATTTTAGGAGATGCAACATTGCAATGTAACGTTTCTCACGATGTTCAGAATTTGTTTTCGAGAACCCTAAAAATTGCACACAGATGTCGGACAAAACAAGTGAAGTATTTTTAGTCTGCGGTTCTCCTCACAACACAAAAGTTGCTATTTGTTTGTTCGCTGGCATATTTCAGTCCCCTAAGCTTCATTGTGTGTGACTAAAGTTGTCTGAGCCACAGCGGGTCCTGAGAGCCTGTGGTTAGAGTCTCATAAAGGGTCATGATTTATAACCACTTCCTTTTTTCTCTGAGATGCATTCGTCTGCAGAGATGTGCTTGAAGACAGCAACAAACGGGAAAGCACACTTATTTTCTTGGATGTTTCCTCAGTCAACTGTACCGTTCCCCCCACCGGCTTTTCAATTTATGAGTGAGATGAGAATCCCTGCGGCAATATAAATCATGCGATCCCTCTTGTGGTTTGCCTGCAATTCCAGGAGAAGTTCAGCGGGTCATTACGGTGTGCAGCTCTAATCTGTGTTTATGGATTTCATTTAGGGAAGCTTGTGGAAGGAGAATGTGGCTATTAAGAAAATGATTCAAAGATTAAGCTCCACAGAGGATGTCAATGAACGAGGGGAGCAGGGGATGGCGAAATACAGAGGGATGGAGAAAAAGAGATTTGAGACTGACTGGAATACCTGATGACTGTCCAGTATCATTTACTAGAAGCAAATACATTTTTTTTTATCACTCACCATATGATAAGTGCATTAAATGACACATTTAAGTCAGTTTAGTTTTAACATTCAAATTGAAAACATCAACTTTTATCTTTTTTTCTGAGTAAATTCTGATAAAAACATTAGAAATACTAACCTTTTTGATGCAGAAAAGAGTCGTCGGCACTAAATCACACAGCTATCCGTTGTGCTCATCTCGTGCTCCCGGAGTGAATTCCTCATGGGATTCCTTAAGCTATAGCGCACGCTGAAATAGATGCCACTTGTGTTTGTGCTGAGAGCAAAAGAGGAAGCAGTGTATCTGAATGCGTTCGGTCTGGAGGGCTGAATCTCAACAGTGGGCTGGATATCGACTGTCCAGCTGTTGTACTCTGAATTCCCCCTCCCTCTCTGTTTCATTCCTATCATCTCTCTCCCTTTTTCGTTCCCCCTCTCATCTCATTGACGTCTTCTCGGTTTCTTTAGCAGCTGATTTATGTTTCAATTAAAGACAAAAAGGATGTCTCGCATAACTCACAAAAGATGATACCATTGTTGCTGTAATTGGGATTTGATTATCTTAGCGATATTACTCAGCTCAGCAGCTCAGACTCTAGATGACAAGCTTTGCTCAGACAAGGTCTGTCTTGTCTTCTCCCATGGTGCCGTGCTCAGTCATTCATATCTGACAGAACTAATCACCGCTCTCATCAACATCATGAGCCGAAAGGCCTCTCATGTAGCCGTCTTTATAGCGTTACTCTCAGATGTAATGAACATTGAGTGAGACTGGGCTTATATATTGTACTAAAGGGCTATTCTGCTTTGTAATAAAAGCATGAGGGTTTTTGTTCAATTTACTCCAGTATAATCTTGTTTTATGCAAATAAAGGTTTAAAAAGGTTCCATTATTTACAAACAAAGGTTCTAAAAAGGGATTTCGCAGTAATGCCATACACTCCTAAAAATAAAGCTTCTTTATTGCCATGATTCCATGAAGAACTTTTACTATCTTTGGAACCTTTTAATTCCAAAAAAAAGAAGTTCTTTATAGAGGTTAGTTAGAGTTTCTTCAGAGTTTTAAAATATTCTTCACACTAAGAAAAATATGTTTTTTTTAAGAACTGTTCACTGAAAGGTGATTTGGGAAACCCATAATGGTTCTTCTAAGAGTGTAGAAGATTCTGATTCTGATTTTATCACCAAAATATTTTTTAAAAATAGCTCAATGATGTATGTTTTTGATAAAATCTATTTGTTATCTCAGTAACCGAATTTGTGACACGTCTGTCTGTCTACAGAGAGTCTGGAGCGGACTGGCATATGGATGGAACTTCAGATGCAAGCGGTGGGGCAGAACTATGCATGTCAATAGGTCCGAGGCGTCATGCCTCCTGGGAAGGTCTTATCTCTTCTGCTCTGTGCACTAAAGACACGAAACACAGCTCGTGGATCGACGCAAAGCAAATCATGACTGGTGCAGATTGCTTCTATAATTTTGTATCATGAATGGGAGTTCTGTTCCGGTAATAAGGAAGGCTTGCATTCTTACTCATAGATCATCAGTGATTCATCTTAAACCAGTAGAAAACTCTCTGTTCCTCTTAAAGGGACAGTTCACCAAAACATGACATTCCATCATCATTAAACTCACCCTTGTGTCATTCCAAACCAAACTGTTTTTGTCCATGCAGATCAGTAGGGTCCAAAACAACATTGATCCCCAATGACCTTCATGGTACGCCATAAAAAAGCAGTGAAATTTACTGTAAAAAGACAGAAGCTGTGGTTACCAGAACTTTACCATAAAAATATGATAGAGGGTGAACATAAATCATAGTAACACACTAAAAATAACACTAAAATAATGCAATAAACATTAATTTAACAACATAAGATTTAGCATAAAGCCGTGAAAAACTAAGAACTTACCATTTACCAAGTAACAGGTTTTTACTATAGCATTTTTAGTCTTTTACTATTAAAATTATGATGTTTTTTAAGTGTATAAACAGAATTGAAGGGTTCTTTTTCTTAGAGAAGTTGTAGATTTACAAAACATTAAATATGTCAAGTATAAAATTTGTCTCAAATTTTCAGTATTTATGGACAAAGATATAGATACAAAAAGACATAGCAGTAATAGTATGTTTCTATTTAATTTTCTAATTAATTTAACTAACTTATAATAAAAATACCAATAATTATGTTCCAATTTAATTTCATTCAATTTGAAACTTAATTTAAGTGAATTAAAATGGTATTTTTCTTAGAGAAGTTGTAGATCTACCAAAAAAAAAGAAAAGAAAAAAAAGCAATACACAGATGTATATTTCACTTTTGTCTATTTTTTTATTCCATGTCCATTTATCAACATAGCTATGGATACAAAAAAGATATGAAATAAAAGCAATAATTATATGTAAAATTACCATCATTTTTACAATGTATGGACAAAATATTCCACAGAAGAAAGAAAGTCATACAATATGAGAGTTTGGAATGACATGAGGGTGAGTAAATAATGACCGAATGTTTTTGGCTGAACCATCTCTTTAACATTCATCTGAGTATTTGCTCTCTTCATAAAATGTGCAAGGATGGCATTAGAGGGCAATTTCTGCCTCTAGACATATATTGGCTGCGTTCCACTGTTAGCTCAGATGCCCACTGGGGACCGTTGGTACCCTTCCTGAGTCCTGCTGTGTCTGATCCTGTCCTTTGGGTCTTTATAATTGCACCAGCTAATGCCGGCGCTGAGGCACATGAGTGAATGCTGTTGAATTTTGATAAGAACAGTGCCTTGGCTGATTTTTCCTCTAATCCATAAAACTATAAAAATTCAGCGGCAAGGCTGCGTGAAGCATTTTTTATTAGACTGTGAGCTAACTTGAGGGGGAATGGGTCGCATTGATAATGAATGATCCGCTCACCCCGAGTCTGCTCTACTGATTTTGACAAGAATGTCATGTTTGAAGAAGCTTTGTGGCAGACAACAGCAGTGTGTCAATCAGGATTATCCTGTGGAATTCTCTAGGCACTATGTGAAGGTTTACACAGTGGAGCATGTCAGAGGAAGAGTCTGTGGAGAGCACACTCTCCTCTCTTTCTATTTCCCGTTTTCAGTTTTTTTTCCCCAGCTGAGATGATGTTCTTTGAATAGCAATCCAAGTCTCAGAGGTCTCTGTATTTCTCTTACAGCTCAGACAGAATCACCTTCGAGTGGCCTAGCAGCTCCCACCCTATCATACAGGCACGTTCACCTTCAGGAAATTTATATTTATAGATAGTGACATGGATAAAAAAAAATGCTAAAAATAGCGATAATTATAAGCTCATTTTAATTTAATTTAATTAAAAAACTTAATTTAAGTAAATTACAAAGGTCTTCTTTGATAAACATTTAATGGATAAATGTATATTGAATAATTTGGCTCATATTTACTACATTTATGGACAAAGATATGGATATAAAACAAGACTAGCAGTCATTTTGTTTTATTTTTAATTTTAAAACCTAATATAAGTGAAGTTTCATACAGGCATGCATTTGATTTAATTTAATTTAAAAAGGGTATTTTTCTTAGAGAAGTTGTAGATTTACAAAACATTTAATTGATAAATGTATATGTATCATTTGTCTGCCATTTTTTAACATTTATGGACAAAGACATAGACACAAACAAAACTAAAAGTAGCAATAATGATATAATCTTATTTAATTTAATTTTAATTAATCTAAAAATTAATATAAGTGAATTTAAATGGCATACAGGCACAAAGTTGATCAGGAATTTATATTTATGGACAAATATATATATAAAAAAACTAAAAATAGCAAAAATTATATGTTCAAATTGAATTTAATTTAAAATTTTAATTAAATAAATATGGGGTCTTCCTCCTAAAAGTTGTAGATCTACAAAATAAATGCATATTTAGTCATTTATCTGTTTCTTTTTCCCAACATTTACAGGTATGCATACAACTTTAACCAAAGCAACTAGCGCCATGCTCTGCCAGTTGAGCTACAGGAATATGTGAAACTCCATATCTGCCTGCAGACTTTTGGCACCATACAGGAAAATTTGGCCTTAGCTGTAAATTGGCATCGACAGTTCTCAGCATATATGAGAACTGGAAATTTATCACTATACCTCAGCTGCCGGCGGATTGTCAGCAGCAATACATCAAGATAATAGAATGGCAAGGACCCAGTTCAATTTGCCTTACACAGCATACAGAACTCCTCACCCCAAACTTTAGAAAATTTACATACATATACAAATAACTCGTCTCTTAACAATGTTTCAGGGTGATTCCTTATACAAATGCTGCTCTTAGGCCAACACACGTCAGAACTCCAGTAGGCTAACATACGTCAGTACCGTGAGTGCTCATACTGCATTCTCTGAATTTTCTTGTGTTGATGTCATGAGTTTACTTGCAAGGGAGAAGAATCCTGAAGTTTATATCCTCCTGAACTATAGTAAGCACAAACATTATTTCCAGCTCTGGTTTTGCTGTAACATGTCTGGATATTTGTTTATACCCACACCACCTGATTTAGATATCACCAGCTTCAATCTTGCTCTGTAGCACATTACTCTGGTTGTCAGTACTCTGCTATTGTTGAAATTTCTCTGTCTGCCAGACAAAGAGAAAGCAACAGCACCAGGGATGGTAAGGAAGAATTCATCAATTCCAGACAGAGCCTGTTTCCAAGAATAAACTTGATGGCCATGCAGAGACAGGAATAGGTCTTATACTGTGTAAATCTCAAATGATTGTATAGACATTCAAGCTGTAACTACTCTGTATATAGTCAGTTGAAATGTGGAGTAAGCAGTTTTCCTGATGTTCAAATTTGCAATAAATTCTCCAAACATGTCAGGATGTCAGCCCTGCTGTTTTTTATTGTACAGAGATCTTTAATTGGATTTCTAGAGGCTTTGTAGTCTGAGACCTGCAGAGAATCTCATTTCTCAAAAAGCCCCTGGTCAAGGCCCGTGCAGTGAATCACTGAGTGCTACATCACATATTGAGAGCGGTCTTCGCGGGAGTCAGGCTTAAATGAGAGCCCACGCTGGTGTAAACATCCTTAAACATCCTCAGTGTGAGGAGCACATCTATAGACTTTCTCAGCTTTGAATCTGGGTTGGTGATGAGAAACGTCAAGCAGTGGAAGCTGTGTTCTGCAGTGTGAAATGCTGCTATACTTCTTTATATATTTTTTTTAATTCCTAAAATTATTATGCAGGCAGTTTGTGTGACCTAATATAAATCTAGAAACTACATGGAATATTTCTACTTAAAAATCAATTTGTTGCACTGCAGGATCATAAAGGGAACTGCAAAAAGCTAAAGGGTGATCACATATAGTCAACAAAAAAGTTGCAGCACCCAAAATATACATTTAGATATAAATGGATGTTTCTGCAACTTTGGGCACTTTTATGTCCCAGGGGTTGGTTTTTATTAAAACATATTTCTGCTTTTTGTAATAGGACACATTAAAACTTTCCTATTAAAGCTTATGCTTTCATCATTTATTTTACTTTTGAAGTACCTTTTTATGTAGGCTATATTATTATTATTATTATTTTTTTTTTTTTGTTGAACTTTTATCCCTGAACCAAAGCTTAATTCTTAAACTATGAAAAAAAAATCATTAAAAATTCTTACACGTTTAAAACTAAATAAAGAGTGAAATAAACACAAACGACTTTGGTATTTAATTTGCGTAAGTGTGTGTGTGTGGATGTGTTTTAAAAAAAATTCTGATGAAATATGATACATATGATGTGTGAAGAAAACAAATTAAGCCCTAAATATCAATGTGTAACATTTTTATTTTGCATAAATAGTAAAAATGTGTTTTAAGTGTTTTAAATGTGTTAATCTAAAAGTTCAGCTGCTAATAGTTTATAAAAACATCCGTTTATAAATTCTAAACGTGTTTGCGTCGAAAAAAGTTCATGTTCATGTTATCTGTTAACTATTCATTGCGTTACCATTGTTATGCTATTTAAACTTACTATTATTCTACTGAGACTCAATTTTTCAAAACCTATCTCCTCCTAGGGTTTTAAAGCCACAAGCCTCAAACTCGGCAGAGACCTGGGCCCTGATGTCTATATCTGTATCTTATGCTATATCTTTTCAGACTGATCAGACTTACGTTTTTTTATATAATTAATTATTAAAAATGAAAAATTTCCCATAGACTTACATTGGCTGAGAAAAATTGCGCCTCTACAGGAGCAATTCCCTCCACTGGAGGGAGGAGTCTCGCTTAATTTCACTTTTAAATTGGTTAAAAATACAAAATACATAAATTTCATTCACACTGACAAGCTAAACCAACATATCTGATTATTACCGGGTCAGGGCTCATTAATAATGACTCTCTGGCCAGAGAACAGAGTGAAAGACGAGAGAACTGTCACCACACCGATCAGCGAGTGCCGTCCGAACGCGTTCACAACAACAGCATTTGTACTTGTTTTAGAGCCTTTTAAAATAAAATATTCAAGCGATTGAATACAATCCACCCATTAGAACACAACAAGAGCTAAATTCAGGTGTTTGTGAGCTGGTTTAGTGTGAAACTGAAAGCCGTCAGGTAACGTTATCTGAGATCGCGAGACTGCAGCGGCCTCATTAAACTTCTTTATTTGCACGTCTTAAAGCCTTGTGAATGTAAACACTTCAGCGAATTTACAGAATATAATTATAAGAACATATAAAAGAGCTAAGTTGAGTGCATGTGAGCTTTATTTATAGTTCACTGACATCCGCCTCGCGTCGCGCCGGCTTCTCAGCACTGGAATGGATAAAAAGGCTACATAAAGAAACTACATCATTAAAGCCTTCTACATTAAAACAATTCAGCGAATCAACACAATACACTGGGAAGAACATATTATAGAGGTAAAATGAGTGCTTATGAGTGCTTGTGAGAGATTTTTTGTCTAACTGCAGAGCAACGCGTCGCAGCTCGGACACTCGCGCTACGGACCGCATTCACCCTCTCCTTCTCTCTATAAGAAAGACTTCTCTTGGACAAACACAGACAACATTATTTCAAAATACATGATAGCTTGGCGAATATAATCGAAAACATTCGTTCATGTCTCACGTGAACATAAACTGTTGAGAAATGTGAACATTGTGAACATTAAAGTAACCGCATTTACCAGCTGTTTTCTGTCTTCAATGTTAATCCATAAAAAAACAGAAAATCGTTTGTTTGTCTTGGCTTATTTTATTTATATATTTATTTATTGTACTAACAAGACTCAATATTTAATGAAAACTATGCAATGTTATTTTAGGATTCTTCCATATCTGCATCTAAACATCAACAAACCTAAAACCTGCTCTGTTATCCTGTTGTGTGCAATTTAACTGATATCTACATTTTTTTTATCATAATAAACTTGTTTGTTAGAATAGACCATTACAGCGGTCTATAAGAAATACCAGGGTTTGTACAAGCTGCTTAAAAAGCTTGAAGTAGGCTCCTTGACTTTTACTTTTTGAAATGTAGATCCTAAAAAACCCTTGGAAACAGCCATATTTATGAAAAGGTGCTTGACCTATATAACAATATGAATGAAATTAGTGTTTAATTTTTAATAATGACAATTTTTTGTTGTCATTAAAACCTTCATTACAATACAAAATAACAAATGTCTATAGAAAATATTATGAAAACAATAACTGTTGTACTTTTTTCATCATTATATTGTTTATATATTATAATAGTTTAAAAAAAAACATTCAACGAGTCACAATAATCAAATCATCACTGCTTAAAAATGTAAGTCGAAACTTAAACTCTTAAAGCATGAAATAAGACACAGAATCAGTAAATTCGATTTTAATATGGGTATATTATCAGTAAACTAATCATTAAACATTTGTAATAATTCAAAAAAATATTGGCCATTTCATAATGTTGTTCAGAGATGAAGGCCATAATGCTAATGTTGTCCACATGAGGGAGCCACAGGATAGCAAATCCTTGAAGATCTGTTCAAAGACTTTGAAAATGTTTCATTAAAGTGACCAAATAAAAAAAAATGCATATACAGGTGCATCTCAATAAATTAGAATGTCGTGGAAAAGTTAATTTATTTCAGTAATTCAACTCAAATTGTGAAACGTATTAAATAAATTCAGTGCACACAGACTGAAGTAGTTTAAGTCTTTGGTTATTTTAATTGTGATGATTTTGGCTCACATTTAACAAAAACCCACCAATTCACTATCTCAACAAATTAGAATACTTCATAAGACCAATAAAAAAAAAAAAAAACATTTTTAGTGAATTGTTGGCCTACTGGAAAGTATGTTCATTTACTGTATATGTACTCAATACTTGGTAGGGGCTCCTTTTGCTTTAATTACTGCCTCAATTCGGCGTGGCATGGAGGTGATCAGTTTGTGGCACTGCTGAGGTGGTGTGGAAGCCCAGGTTTCTTTGACAGTGGCCTTCAGCTCATCTGCATTTTTTGGTCTCTTGTTTCTCATTTTCCTCTTGACAATACCCCATAGATTCTCTATGGGGTTCAGGTCTGGTGAGTTTGCTGGCCAGTCAAACACACCAACACCATGGTCATTTAACCAACTTTTGGTGCTTTTGGCAGTGTGGGCAGGTGCCAAATCCTGCTGGAAAATGAAATCAGCATCTTTAAAAAGCTGGTCAGCAGAAGGAAGCATGAAGTGCTCCAAAATTTCTTGGTAAACGGGTGCAGTGACTTTGGTTTTCAAAAAACACAATGGACCAACACCAGCAGATGACATTGCACCCCAAATCATCTCAGACTGTGGAAACTTAACACTGGACTTCAAGCAACTTGGGCTATGAGCTTCTCCACCTTTCCTCCAGACTCTAGGACCTTGGTTTCCAAATGAAATACAAAACTTGCTCTCATCTGAAAAGAGGATTTTGGACCACTGGGCAACAGTCCAGTTCTTCTCCTTAGCCCAGGTAAGACGCCTCTGACGTTGTCTGTGGTTCAGGAGTGGCTTAACAAGAGGAATACGACAACTGTAGCCAAATTCCTTGACACATCTGTGTGTGGTGGCTCTTGATGCCTTGACCCCAGCCTCAGTCCATTCCTTGTGAAGTTCACCCAAATTCTTGAATCGATTTTGCTTGACAATCCTCATAAGGCTGCGATTCTCTCGGTTGGTTGTGCATCTTTTTCTTCCACACTTTTTCCTTCCACTCAACTTTCTGTTAACATGCTTGGATACAGCACTCTGTGAACAGCCAGCTTCTTTGGCAATGAATGTTTGTGGCTTACCCTCCTTGTGATGGGTGTCAATGATTGTCTTCTGGACAACTGTCAGATCAGCAGTCTTCCCCATGATTGTGTAGTCTAGTGAACCAAACTGAGAGACATTTTGAAGGCTCAGGAAACCTTTGCAGGTGTTTTGAGTTGATTAGCTGATTGGCATGTCACCATATTCTAATTTGTTGAGATAGTGAATTGGTGGGTTTTTGTTAAATGTGAGCCAAAATCATCACAATTAAAAGAACCAAAGACTTAAACTACTTCAGTCTGTGTGCACTGAATTTATTTAATACACGAGTTTCACAATTTGAGTTGAATTACTGAAATAAATGAACTTTTCCACGACATTCTAATTTATTGAGATGCACCTGTACATTCATTATTTTTTCATAACCTTTAAAATAGCCCAATATAGTAAGTATGTAATCTCCTAAATATAGTAAGTATGTAAAAACTGTAATCTCCTAAATACTGATAGACCATTACAATTACCATTACCAAGTTGTCAGACATTACTGAATGTACGTCCAAGTGAAGAAGGGACACTATATTAGTTATCTATTTTCATATTGTGCATATAATAGTACTCACATAAAGACTCATAATTTATTTGAAAACAAACACGTCCACTGTGTAACTGCATCATCTACACAAACCATTGTGCTTGGACCCCGATGATCGCCTTGAATTAAACCACGTTGTTTCAGTTACCTTCTGTGTCGTTGTCCACAACGCTTCGGTGACAGGACTTTGAAATAGCAAACGGAAAAAAATAATAAATGAAATAGCATGACTTATTTCGCATCCAGCTAGCCAACTCTGTCCAAGCTGTTGTCATAGCCTAGTAGGCTTTTTATTAGAATAGAAAATAGCAAGGGTTCATATAAAAATACTGTTGTACGTTTTTTGCAGCGGGGCAGCTCAAGAACGCTGAACACAAGTACTCTGGCTCTTTTGCCAAGCCAACATCAAAGTTAGTTCACTAACTTTAGCTTCTAGTTAATACTGCCGCTAAACAACAAAGAAACATATTACTCTGTTTCCATGGTTATGTTGCCATTTGATGATACTTTAAGGAGCTGCTTGTTTAATTAGCATTAATTTGCAACAGCTGGAAAGCTTAGCAGATCTCAATTAAGTCAAATGTGTTAACTAGTCTCATGTCTACTGGTCATGAATATCAGCGTGCTCGTATAAAAGGGTTAGAGTGACAATCGCTGTCAAAGCACTTTTATTCACTCAGTGAGAGTTTTATTGGTTCTTTAAGAGTTTAGTACAAGAGGTTTGTTTTTGTTTTTTAAATAAATTCGAGTAGTTGTTTATGATTTGAGTTGACCTTCAGTTGATTAATTTTCAGCAGATAAAATGGCTTCCCGTGGCTTCGCTCCTCTTTCCAGTCGTCAGGAAAATATCATGGGTTTGGGAAGAGCAGATGGCCTGCGTGCTCACAAGTCTAGCCAAAGGGCTGTGCTCGGTGTTTTGACCGAGAATGATCAGCATAATCGAGTATTTGGTAAGGTTAGTGTCAAGTCTTTACAGTGCTACTCCAAGAGTGTAAGAAAGTGACTTTTTATTGTTTAATTAGGTTTTATCGAAATATGAGCCAGCTTTTTGTGACGCGTCTACCCGTGACGTCAGCACATGGAGTGTTACATTTGATCACGTGGTTGAGCCAGTCATTGTGCAGTCAACTAAACAATCATCCTCATTCTGGCTGCCGTCAGAGGTTCTGCTACTAGATGATGCTATCCAAGATCTTGGTTCAGGTGGGCTGAAAGATCAAGTCTATACTGTACTTCTACACTCTTAAAAGTAACGCGTTACAATATTGCGTTACTCAAAACTAATTGCTGTTTTTCATGGAAAGTAATCTATTACTTTAGTCCTTTTTGTCACCTGAGCTGGAGTTATGTATTTATATAAAAAAAAAAAAAAAAAAAAAAAAAAATTTCTGGTAACTGTAAAGGTCTTTTTACACCAAAAGTGAAGTTAATAAGCCTCTAGTTGAAGGAAGTGCACCTCACTCCCAAGGTGTCAGTAAATAAATGAGACTGTAATTCGTTTACTTATTTTAAAAACTTTTAACATTTTTAAAAGTAACTTTACTTTACTACTTGGAAAAAGTAGTGGGTGTGTTTTGTTTTATCTATTTTTCTTTAAATATTTAGGCTCCTGCTTGGATTCTTCCATGGAATCGTTGCCAGAGGAGGAGGCCGCTTCCCCTGAGGACGTTCTGTGTGTTCCGGAATATGCTGAGGACATCCACCGATACCTGCGTGAATGTGAAGTTGGTATATTTCACTTTAGCATGTGTTTGAGTAGCTCTGTCTGTAATGCAATGTGCATCTCAGGTTAAATACAGGCCAAAGCCCGGCTATATGAGAAAGCAGCCTGACATAACCAACTGTATGAGGATCATCCTTGTTGACTGGCTGGTTGAGGTTGGCGAGGAATACAAGCTGTGCTCGGAGACTCTCTACTTGGCTGTCAATTACCTGGACCGCTTCCTTTCATGCATGTCTGTCCTGAGAGGAAAACTGCAGCTTGTGGGAACAGCTGCCATACTCCTGGCTGCGTAAGTGGTGATAAGCGTTGTCTTTAAATTTACCTACCGACATAACTGCCTGGTGTTTCTGATTAGGAAATACGAGGAGGTGTATCCTCCGGAAGTGGATGAGTTTGTGTACATCACGGATGACACCTACACAAAGAAACGGCTACTTCGGATGGAGCAGCACCTGCTCCAAGTGCTGGCTTTTGACATGACTGCACCCACAGTTCACCAGTTTTTGATGCAGTACACATTGGAGGAGCATATCTGTGTCAGGACTGTAAACCTTGCTTTGGTGAGTGGGTTTCATCTTGTGAAACTTCTCTGAATTGGATATTGATTTCTTTCCCCTCTGCCCCAACAGTATCTGTCAGAGTTGAGCCTGCTTGAAGTGGATCCCTTTGTGCAGTATCTACCTTCCAAGACTGCTGCTGCTGCATATTGTCTGGCCAACTATACTCTAAATGGGGTTTTGTGGGTTAGTCTAACCTTTTCACGGAATAGTTTTCATTTGGATGAACCAATTAAATTCTTTCATGCTCTCACAACTATAGACAAGGTGTATAATATGCATAAACGCCTGAATACTCATGCAGTGTTTCTGTAATCCACCTGAAACGGGTTTGTTTCTGGCAGCCTGAAAACCTGTATGCCTTCACTGGTTACTCGCTGGCAGCGATCAGCCCATGTCTGAAGGAGCTTCATAAGCTCCATCTAGGTGCTGCAGGTCGCCCCCAACAGGCAATCCAGGAGAAATACAAGAGCTCAAAGTAAGCAGGCATTTTTAATGTGGATGTTTTGGTCTTTACCCTCTTTTTAATGACACATCTCGTTTTTCAGATATTGTGGTGTGTCCCTGCTTGAGCCTGTGGAGTCTCTGCCTCTCCCTTGACGTTTTGGTGACCAATTGGTTCCTTGAGGCCAACAAATGAACTGCAGCGCTTAAGTCTATTGTAGCTATTGAATGAACTTGCTTTTTTAAATGTTGCTTTTAATCTTTTTAAAACCTGATTTTTATCATAGGTTGCTTATTACTATAAAGTAATCAACAAAACGGTGACTTGTTTCTCTGTAAATCCAACATGCTGTTTTCTCCCATTTTTGGTATATGAAATGAAGGAACGGTTTTGTACCATTTGTCTACTTTCCTTAGGGTCTCCTTTTCTGGTATACCATGTATTTTACTTGTATACTATGTGCGATGTCATGTACTCCAAACTGTTTCAATAAACGAGACAAGTTGCACGACTGCTTCTGTTTTGAACAGCCTAAAGTATAACTGAAAGCAACTTTGGTTTTTATGGTGCACTACGACCTCTAGCGTTAACACTGTCTCTTTTTATAAAAAAGAACTTGTCAACCTGCTTTTTATATATAAATGGGAACATTAGTTCATAACATTTAAACCACGTGAAGTAGCAAAACCGCACAGGTAGTCCCCATATAGAGCACTCTTAGTAAAGGTCATCGCAATCTAGCTTGACAACCACCGTCTCACTTTTAATATTAAAGTTCATCTTTGTTTACTTGTTAGGCGCTAGAAGTTTTAAATGTGACGCAAGAAGAACGGATTGCTCCCGAAGCTTTTAGAAATGTGGTTCTTTGAAAGTGAACTAAGCTAATTCGCGCGCTTTCAGGTGTTCTTAACGATACTAAAATCGTTACTCGAGTGACAATGCAACTTTTTTTTTTTTATTATTTAATAGCAGCAGAGGGCCAGTGACCAGAAGCGCTATGAACTTTGTTTTATGGTTTTTCTTTTCCTTGTAATCTAGTCGAACCTGCTTGGTGACAATACGTAATTTCGTCGTGTGACTTCATGGGGTAAAATAAGTTCATTACTAATTTAAGCGCACGCTGCCAAAGCTGTCACGCTTTTTCTAAATTTTAACAGTTGCTCTTTTTTTGTTTTAGAAGGGTTGTATATTTACGTTTCTTGGCAAGGCAATGGAGTCATCAGAACCGGCTGAAGTCCGCGCCATTCGTGAGAACTATGAGAAAGCCCTGCAGTGTCTGAACTCAGGGCTTCAGTATGAGGGGGGGAGTAAGGACCAAGCTGCTCTTCTGTACAAACTGGGCAGGCGGCATCTCCTCAGAGGGCTAGAGGTGAACACGCATGGTGAGCGCTGCGTCGGACGCCACTGGGACTTCGCGCGTCAGACGCAGCTGAAGATGAACGAGACTCTGAGCACCATCACTGATCGTCTCGGGGTGCTGGAGTCCCCGGCGAACTCGGGTCAGCGCTTTTATCCGACCCTTCCTGTCCTCCAGGACCCCCAGCCTGTCGTTTCCACCAGAACACCTGTCTCAGCTTCAGGGGGGGCCTCTGCTCATCCTGCCTCCCCTACAGCAGGCTTCACTGTACCCACTGAACTTCCACCAGCCTACACTCCACAACCCACAGAAGGGCATCTGTCACTCTCTCATGGAGGCAACGGGCCATTTCAAACTGCTCCAAACCAGACACCCCAGCGCCAGGCGTTTGCCCCTGTCAGTCTCAGTGAGGCTGGCATGGAGATTTTGTTCTTGCCCAGTGGGGTGCAGATGTTCTTCGTTTCTGCTGAGGGTCATGTCAGCGCCCCTTCTTATCCTGGATACCTACGAATAATCATATACAACAGCCAGAACAGTAGTGCCAGCTATGCCCCAGCCTACCTACAGGTAAATATTGCGTTTGGATAATAGGCCTATTTCTACATTTAGTAATGTGCATACTTGTCTTATTCTCCCCCAAGTTTTGTTAAAAGTATTTAAAACGTTTTTGGTAATTGAAATAACTCTGAAATAAAATATAAATAGGCTATTAGACAAACATAAAGCACTTTAAAAATTAGAGATGTTGTCTTGGGTGAAATTAAGTAAATTTAAAACTGAAGTACTAAAATTACTAAAACTAACACCGAAATAAAAATAAATATAGGAATTCAAAAAAGACAAAGCACACAACGAAATTACTAGACCTAATATTAAAATGAAAACTGGAAATATAAAAATAAAAGCTTATTCAAATTCTTAATAAGCACTATATTACTAAATTGTGTAAGATATTAAGACTTGTTTTTTTTTCTTTTTTCTCTTCTTGTTTTCAGCATAAAATGTTTTGCATTTTGTGTAATTTATGCTAAAAATGAACTTTGCAAAACATATGATATATGTGCTTTGGTTATTTATGTGTATATGCAGCCCAAGAAAATTTCCCCTAAGGGGACAATAAAGTATATCGTATCGTAAAAACTTCGACTTAATTTGACATTCTCTAAGTCTAAGCAACCTTATGCAAAAATGATTTTTTTTTTTTAACTATTAAGGTTTTTTTTTTGTTTTGTTTTGTTTTATTTTTACTACCAAAGACACAAATATTAAGAATCATCTTAAGATGATTTGTGTGTGTGTGTATGAATTACTTTAAATTCATAATATTATGAAAGTCTCAACTTTGTTTGAAGCTTTGGTCATATAGCATTGCATTATACACACCCTTATTTGACAAGAATTGTATAGGTTTACCCTGCACACCAGAGAATTCTTGTGATGATCACATGAAACTGGGTGTTTTTCTTTGTTTTTAAAAAGAATTACGTCTATGTAGGGTTTGGTTGTTGTTGAACATCAATTCATGGCTGACAGCAAAATAACTAAGATTACTGTCATGCTTCTCATGTTATACAATTACAAGCAAATTCTTGTGCATTGTAGAGCAAAGAGTGAAGTAGAAACCTTGTGTTTTTTATTAAGAGAATGCTTGAGATTTATTTGGTATGATAATATTTGTGATGACTTTTAAACTCAGGAAGTTTGACTTTCAGTTGGTTGTTTGTACCACTCAAATCTGACATGGATTAGGAAAGTTTCACTTTCAGATGGCAAATGGGTGGTTTCACAGCTCCACCTCTTCTGTCAAATCCACAAAAGCCAATCCAACCTGACTCTGTGGTAGTTGTATCAAAGGCTTTAGGTCTGTTTAGGCAGTGCTAGAAACGGGCTGTTATGGATGACGCCAGGGTTCTTTGTCGGTCTGCATGCTGTTTCAGCAAATAGAAATCTCATTGAATGGCTGAGCGTCGGCTCTGTGCAGTATTGGCAGATTTCCAGTTTGAGGGCTGTTAGCTGTCCAGTGCTCCCATTGCTCTAGGGCTTGATGTAGGACACGTGGAGTCCATGCGCTAACATAACTGCTGCATATGTCCCACGGTGGTCTTTTGTCTCACTTTAGTCATCCAGAACAAAGGGTGGCTTTCTGAATAATCTCACAGTGCACAAACAATATGCAATATAATTGTAGTCTTATTTGACCCCAGCTGTCCCTCATATGCACAATGACATCCAAATAACACAAAATTAATCTTTATTGTAGTTTAGAGCAAGCAAATTTTTTGATGCTCAGAAATTGTAATTAATTGTAAATAAATTGGTCCGCTAAAATATTACTCATGATATTGTTTTTCTTAAACATATTAAAATTATTAGTAAATTATGTAATGTTATTTAAAAATATAAGTATTAAAATTGCAACATATCCTATTTCTATTAACTTTGTTTTTAATTACTGATATTAATATAATATTAATAGTCTAATGAAGTTCTAATAAAGTTTAATGCGTTTTTAATAAAGTTTTAAATCCTAAGCAAACTTTCTTGTTAAAACCTATGGTTGTCAATACAATAAAACCGGAATTGCTGAAAAAAAATAAATAAATAAATAAAACTTTCGAAAGTTGTCAATAAAACAAAGATTATTGAAGTACATTTTACAAGAAAATGCTATTTTTGTTTTTCACTTCAAAATGTCATATTCAATCCAATGTGTTATTTGCCATTTCTTTGTAACTGTTTGTGAAATTTATTAGCAATTTCTGATTGAATTGTTTCTACACCAGATAATTTCACTGTGGTTTAAAGGTAAGTAAAGATCATGTACAGTAAAAAATCTCTAAATTTTGATTGAAATGTTGTGCTTGCAGGTTTGCGATTGGATCTACCCACTGTACCCAGACTCGCCAGTCTTTCTTGGCAACAAAGGTGTGTTCACATTTCCCGATACCACCGCAGCAGTGCCGGGGTCCTATGTTGGGGTGGTGCTGTCTTCAGAGCTGCCTGCAGCAGACAGGGATCTGTTCCAGGAACAGCTGTCAGCACTGGCTCAGCTCAGGGTCCAGGTACTCAATTTTGATTTTGCCAAAACGTATGATGAATTGAAAAAAAGATCAAATTGACAGTTTTATTAAACTCTGAATCTATGCACTTGGTCTTGAATAACTCATAGGATTTGCTATGTATTACTCATAACTGAGGGATTTTCATTTAAGGTAGATGAAGAACAAGGCGGCGCTACAGGAACAGACATTAACCTGAGTGGGAAGGTTCCTCCTTCAGAAATCCAAACACCCAGAGGGGAGGAAAAAACTGTTCCAGTGTGGAGCGAAAAAATGTCACAGAGCATTCTAGCAGGTCTAAACTTTAGGATCAGAGTAAACTAACCTGAAATTTTCATAGGAAGTTTTACTGGATAGCTAGTCTATTGGTTTCTTTTATTGAAGTAGAAGTTGTTTGTCTTATTATATACTTAAAAATAACAATTGGCTTTGATTCCATGAAGAATCTTTAACATCCTTGGAATTTTTCCATCTCACAAAAGGTTCTTCATAGTTTAGATTGAAATAATTGAACTGATCACTGAGAAGTCATTTGAGGAACCCACAATTGTTCAATGGCATCATTATGTTCTAAAAGTGAGTTTTCACATTTAAGAGTGCACTGAACTCCTTGTTGGTGCATTTTTAAATGAGCCACTAGAGGCCACTCTAATATGCTCTAAGGCAGGGGTGTCAAACTCAGTTCCTGGAGGGCCGCAGCCCTGCAGAGTTTTGTTCTAACCCTGCTCCAACACACAAACCATGTAGTTTTCAAATAAGTCTGAAGGACCTGATTAGCTGGATCAGTGTGATTAATTAGGGTTGGAGCTAAACTCTGCAGGGCTCCGGCCCTCCAGGAACTGAGTTTGACACCCCTGCTCTAAGGGAAAACAAGCGCTAAAGGTATTGTGATATTTCCATTGTGGTTGTGCAGGGACCTCCTGGCTGGGCCGGGGGCTTGTGCGAGGAGCTGAAGCTACCGGTAAAGCTATCCAGAGAGGAGCAACTAAACTACGGGAAAACATCACTCCAGAGGAGACCCCAGCAGAGGTCAGCCCCAAAGTCACCAAAGGCCTAAACACAGCCAAGCAGGCCACTGGGGGTGCTGTGAAAGTCAGCCAGTTTCTAGGTAAAACAATGGTGTAATTAGATTTATCATATACTGAAATATTTAGAGCTTTTCTGTATCCTGTTCTGCAACATGTATTTTGTTTTATTCACCAGTGGATGGTGTTGCTGCCGTAGCTGATAGAGTTGGGAAAGAAATTGCTCCACATGTGAAAAAACACAGTAGCAAACTCATCCCAGAATCCTTCAAGAAAAGTAAAGAAGGCTGTTCCAACATGGATGGAGCCAAGCTAGTGGCGGGAAGTAGCATACAAGGTAAATAAATCATTTAAATGTCCTGAAAGGCTTTTGCCATTTTTCTTTTGTCCTGTTAGGTTTATTTAGTTTATCAAACTTTTAGATATTTATACTCCTTTATAACTTTACAAAAGATATTTTAGTTCATGTTTAGATGCAAATTTTGTTCTGTAGGTTTGTCAACTCTCTGGTCAAGTCTGGAAACCGCAGCAAAGACTATTGGCAAAAGTATAACTTCAGAAACGGTGACTACTGTGAAGCACAAGTAGGTGTTTTTTTATTTATTGCTTTTCAGGATTCACTGATTAATGGTTTCTCTTCTGCTTTCCTTTTATTCTTTTCCCACCTGATACTGTTGTTTTTTTTTTTTTTTGGCTATATACCTGTCCAAACTTCAGTGCTTTGGCAAATGGATTAATTTACTCTTTCCTGTTGCCTTTTCAGATTTAGGGGTCTAGGTAGCCTCTTGGACCCCCCTAGCAGCTTATAAATGGTGGCGGGTAAAAACACACTGCATTTTCTCTTGACTATTGTCTCTGACAAGTTCTAAGCTACCCACAGTGCCTTATTTTCTTGAGTTACTGACCATTCAGAGGTTGCCGAGAAGGTGCTTATTTTTATTAACGGCCTGTCAGAGTGCTTTGTGAATTAAAACTGAAGTGAATGCAACATTTTGTCTGCTTACTGCGTTCTGTTCATTTTAAAACATTTCATGTTATTTCAAATATCCTTTAGAATCAATAGTCAGCAACACAATATGGACTTCTGTCAGGACTTTTAGCTTAGAATATCTCCATGTTTGTGATCAGGTATGGAGACGAGGCAGGACAAGCTGCAGACACTGCAGTCCAGTCTGCTGTCAATGTAGGTATCACAGCATTTAATGTGGACAACCTGGTCATCAAGGGTATACTGAAGACCACAGGCAAGCACTCTGCAAAAGCAACGGTGAAAGATGGCTCAGGAGGAGAAGGAACCGAGAAGAAAGAAAAGCTGCCTGAGAATGAGAAAAAATAATGAATTATTAGCTGCCATGAATTAAGTTATCATGTACATTGTTGTAGCAAAAAAAAAAAAAAAAAATCGTTTTGTATTGATAATGAGATGATATACTGGGCAATGTTTACAGAAGGACGCACTTAGACACATACTGTATTAGTTAAATGTTCTACTCCTGTTACTCTTAAAAGATAATGTTTTTTTTATTTTCTATAAGATATTAAGAGATTATTTTTATAGAAGGAAACAACAGCAGGGTATTTGATTTTATTTTACCTTGTTTAAATATTTCACAAGTATAATATTGATTTTCACTGTAAGTACATTTTGCATTCTGCATTCTTCAGATGCTCTAAGATGTGAACTTAAGAATTAATATCACTGTACTTTATTACTGTTTTGGACATTTTTGTGGCTTATGTTAATCTCCAAGAAAATGCCGCCTCAAAGTTTACAACAAAATTTTACATTAGTTTAACTGTAGCCATAACCGAAAAACAGGGTAGGCCTATATTAACTCCATGGTACCAACTGTAATTTTTTTTTTTTGTGTGTGTAAATGCGACTGCCATAGTTGTAATAAAAAGTAGAGTCTTCTTGCATACCTTCTCCTAAACATGATTTCATATACATTTATCAAATCATGGCCCTTACACTGTTGTTGTAAACAAAGGTGAAGGTTATTGAGAAGGCAACAATAAGTTGTAGGACCCGACGTGATTACGTTATCAATGCTGTGGTTGTTCGTTGCCGTGGATACAACGCAACTATCATAAAGACACCGTTAAAAGTGAGACCTGTTCATTACTCAGACTGAGGATGGGAGAAACTGATCTCAGAAATTGAGTTATCCCAACTGCACGCAGAAGTCGAGCAGGAGAGAGAGGTCAAGTAAGTCCAAACATATTTTTATCTATTTATTTTTTTTTAAAGATTGTGCCAAATTCTGACCCCCGCCCGATTACTACCCCCCTAGTATTGGTAGGTTAAGGGTTAGGTGTGGGGGAGGGGTTAGGATTAGGATTAGGCAATCAGGTAGCGATTTCAACGAGAGGGGGTAATAATTTGGCAGGGGTCGAAAATGGGCACAACAGCGGGATTCGAACTCAGGTCGCCGCGAGCGCAGTTGCGCTGTATGTCGGCCCATTAACCGCGAGGCTCTCCAACTAGGTATAACTGCAGGCCGGAGATCTCCAAAATGGGGTGTGAACTCCAAAAGTGGGCAGAACCTCCAAAATGGGGCGGGGTCTCTTCGCGCAAAGATTTTCACCATTGGCTCTGGCTTCAGCCAATTGTTATTGACTTACATATCAAAATAAAACTTTATAAATTAAACATTGTTTCTAGTTGATCTAAAATAAAATATGCTATATAAATCCATATTCTCCGTGAGAGCAGAGCCCAAAGCTCGTGGTCAGTGGTGTTCGGACCGGAGTTTGAACCTCTGCTTCATGATATAAAGGGGAATCACTCACGAGCTCTCCCGCGAGCCGTCCCAGCGCAGCGCAGGGGAAAGATTTTACTCTATCGCTTTGTTTTAAGCAACGGGGGCGTCCCGGGGGTTGAAATTCGCAGGGTAGGAGGGGGAAGTGACGCTGGGTGTCACTAAAAAGGTGCCATTGTTGAGGTCCGGTTGGGGAGTTACGGAACGGCCCGGCTCGACGATCTCATATCGCATAATCTTATTAACTGCTTATCTCCTGAACTGCAACTTTCTTTTCAGCGCCAATCCCGCAGAGCAGCCAATTTCACTGGTTAAGATTAAGGTC
The DNA here is from genome assembly GCA_039654775.1 of Spinibarbus caldwelli. NCBI lineage: Eukaryota > Metazoa > Chordata > Actinopteri > Cypriniformes > Cyprinidae > Spinibarbus > Spinibarbus caldwelli. Next base: position 9,278,957 of record CM077267.1, read on the forward strand.
AGGTGTGGGGTAGGCTTAGGGGTTAGCATTTTTTGTAGCAGAGTAGGAAAATAAATTAACACTGTGATTGACACAACCAATAAAATCTGTTAGCCAATAGAATCAGCTGTGGGGCGGAGTTTACGCTGAAGTTGATTGGGAGAAGAAAAAAAAAAAAAAAAAAAAAAAAGTGCATGCGTGTCATGTGCCTGTCTGTCAATGGGAGGAAGCCACGCCCTATTTTGGAACTCCCACCCCGTTTTGGGAGTTCACGCCCCCATTTGGAGATCTCCAGGCTGCAGTTATACCCTTCTCAGGCTATTGGCGCCAACAAGTCCAAACATCTTTTAAAAACAACAAAACAATGAATATGCAGACATTACAGTTGCATGTTGATTAGACTTAATTGTGAATCGTTTAAAGGGAGATGTTACAGGACTCTGTGTTCGACCTGAGGAGCACACTGGCTGATTTGGAGAAGAGACTTCACAGTGTAGACGGAGAAGGTCTGTATATGAACAAAAATGCAAGAAACGTCGACCTACTGTATGTTCTACTATGCAAAATTACATTTGACTAGTAATCTAATGAGCAAAAAGAACAAATTCGTACATCTATTAAAACTGAACCATACTTCTCTGCTCAGAGAACGAGTGGAGAACGTCTCAGGTTATGCATATAACCATGGTTCCCCGAGAGGGAACGAGACGCTGCGCCCCCTAGGGGGCACTATGGGGAATGCAGTCTGCATGACCTGTGTCTGAAGCACGTGTGAAACAACGCCAATCTATTGGCCCACATGGCCCATGACATCATAGGCGGGGTGCCCGGAAGTATAAGAGGGCACCTGCTGAATACGTCATCCACTTAGCTGTCTGAAGGAGATGTAGACAGGCAGGCCGAAGGCATGGCAAGGGGGCGCAGCGTCTCGTTCCCTCTCCGGGAACCATGGTTACATGCGTAACCTGAGACGTTCCCCTTCTAGGGAACTCCACGCTGCGCCCCCTAGAGGGCACTATGGGGAACGAAATCAAACCACGCCGTGCCGAGGCGCATGCCTGTCCTGATGGGAGAGCACCAAGGAAGCGACATACATACACCTAAGCCTAGCCTTAGAAAGGGGCCATGCCACTGACGCTACAGGCTGCTCACACAAGTTGACAGAAATGGGGGAACCTGAATAGATCAAGTGGAACATCCCACCCAAGTTAAGAGCACAGCCATCCTCAGATAGCTATGCTATGTGAGCAGAACTAGCCTGGATACACAAGACCACTGAAGAGTCTAACTAGAAAGTCTCAGAGGAGCTCAAGAGATTGCTACTTAAATCCCAGGTAAAGAGAGTAGCTACTGAGCTAGAACACAGCTATCCTCCGATCAGATCAGATCAGGTCTTATGAAGGCTTGTGGACCAGAATAACATAGCTGATATAGCCTTCCTACAGAGCTGCCTAGACCACAGAGAGTGGGCCATCTACTTACAACCCTTGCAGGGGAGATAGCATTGTGTAGGCATGGGCTCAAGGAGACCGCTACTTAAAGACCCTTAAAAGGGGAGCAGTCACGGAGCTAGCACATAGATATCCTCAGATAGCTATGTACCTACGAAGGGCTACCCGAAGGGGGACTGGCTGAAACTACTCAGACCATAAAGAGTGGGCTGTCTACTTACGACCCAAGAGGTGAGACAGCACTGTGTAGGTAAGGGCTCAAGAGACCGCTACTTAAAATCCTAAGCAGGGGAACGATCGCTGAGCTAGCACATAGCTATCCTCAGATAGCTAGGCTCTAAGAAAGGGGACCACTCCATAAGAAGACTCACCGTAACTGCAGTAGAAGACAGCTAGCCTCAGATAGCTGTATTCAGGTAAGCTTGACCTGCCATAATGGCTGGAATATGGTCACCCTCAGATGGTTGTACTGAGGAGGTCCCCAGTCCATGTCAGTCCCACGTTAGGCTAGCTAAGCACCGTGTTATTGACCAGGAGCTCACAAAAGGGAGATCAAGACCCTCCGTAAATGATTCGCTAAAGAGCGAACACATAAACATCATAGTCAGTGATCAAAGCCTGATGTAAGCTGAGGCTATAACACTAGAGGGCTGGACACAGCTATCCTCAGATAGCAGTTCACTCAGATAAGGCTGAAGATAGCCCAGACCACGGAAGTGGACCATCTACGTAAAACCCTGAAGGGGAGACAGCACAGTCCATGCAAGGGGCTCACGGAGACCTTTTTTTTTTTTTTTAAGCAGTCTCCAAGCTGGAACACAGCTATCCTCGAATAGCAGATTCATAGACAAAGACTTCAACGCTTAATTCGGGAGAACTTGTGCCAAGGGGAACCCAACTTAGTTAAGGAGCCAGGCTAGAACATGGCTGCCCTCAGACCGCCATATTCCAGAACAAAGTAAGCCGGGCTGGAGCATAACCATCCGCAGACAGCTACACTCTGGTTTAACACAGAGACATTCCCCATAAGAACTCTAGGTGCTGAAAACCCCGGGAGAGAAAACTCGCACGTCTGTCTCCACAGAACATAATATATTCATGCCCAGCGAGGCTCTCCACACACAAAAACATGCGTATTAGAGAGGCACAGCCGAGCTGAATCTAGCTCCGCCCACGATCCCGCAGTATCAGGGATGAAACGACACCGTGCCCACACTTCATCGTCATAACAACCCAGTAGTATCGGTGATATCCAACAACCCGTTTAGAGAAGGTGTGTGGATCTCGCAGTTCATGACTGAGAAACTGTGCCGTGGCAATGGCGGAACCTCGCCGCGAGACACAAACGCTTTGTTCCGCATCCCTCGGGAATAGGAACGAACGCGAGCGGAGCCTAGACACCGTGACTCATCACGATGCGCGCGTGCTCTTCGCCGAGACAAACGCGAACGCAGAACATACCCTCGAGTGTTAGAATCCAAACACGGAGGCACACATCCCCTAAAGCGCTCCTCGACTCGAGAGCTATCCGCGGGATCCGATAACCCAAAAAGAGCGTCTAAAACCCGCGATCCCAGTCTTCGCCGTGCCTCTGCAACAGCGGGACCCGAACCGCTAATACTTGTCACTCATCTCTTGAGACTAGGGGCAAACGTGAATAGAGCTTCTCATTGGACAACACTCACAATGAGTGCGTTCAGCGCCCTCGAGCACTTAACAGGCAAGCTCCTGACCAAGACACATGACAGATAGATCGTGCATGTCCTCAAGTGCCAGAAACCTCTGGAACGGAGGCACACACTTTCCACACCGCTCACCTGCCTTGGTGTCTCACACGCACTTCAAACAGACTCCTGAAGACAGCAAAGAGGATGACGTATTCAGCAGGTGCCCTCTTATACTTCCGGGCACCCCACCTATGATGTCATGGGTCATGTGGGCCAATAGATTGGCGTTGTTTAACACGTGCTTCAGACACCGGTCATGCAGATTGCATTCCCCATAGTGCCTCCTAGGGGGCGCAGCGTGGAGTTCCCTAGAAGGGGAACCAGATATGAGAGACAGCTGGAACTGAACGAGCAGCTGGAGAAACAAATCAGTGTCGTTTAAGAGAGACTAGAGACCCTTCGCAGTGATCCCGCAGGTAGCTTATAAGAAACGCTGTTGTTGTTATAGTATAGAATTATATCTTATAGTATAACATATCCCATAGCCTTTAGGGTGAAGTCAGCTAAAATGGGCCACGTTTTGGTAAATGATTTATAATACCATCAAATAAGCTACGCATGAGATCTAATGATATTCTTATAAATTAGCATGGGTCTCTTAAATATATTTATATTTTTTAAATGTGAAAAAGTATAAAAGTTTTAAAATGAGAGTTAGAGTAGCAGCAGGTACCTTCTTGAGCCACGGCACAACATTCAGGTAAAATGGGCCAGCAGGTACACAGGTAATTTCAGCTTAAATCATTTTATTTTTAACAGGAAATTGACACTATTGTCTTCAGTGTGTCATAGCAACACCATAAATGTATTTTATTAAATAGAAAGTTGAATGAATATTTAATTAAACAATGCAATTAAGAATGAACTACTGATGTTGTGTAGGTGTGTGTTTCTGTGCATTGGTGTCTTTTGTGTGCATATATGTGTGTATGCTTGTTTTTTTTTAAGATTAAGATTTTGTATGGATACATATCTACAGTAGGCCTATAAACCTATTTTCACCTTCAATTTCTGTGTAAAAGTGTGTGTGTGTGTGTGTATGCAGCCCATTTTACTGACATCTTCCTTTCCATTTCTCTTCTCGTCTCTCTGTTTCCTTTCTTTGCTTGTCCTCCTACCATACTGTTTGCAATGCAATTTTTTTTAAAAGACTGTTAAGATTTTGTATGGATACATATCTAGGCCTATAAACCTATTTTCACCCTCAATTTCTGTGTAAAAGTGTGTGTGTATGCAGCCCATTTTAACTGAAGATTGTGGCCCATTTTAGCTTAACCAGCCATTTCTACCTAAAATGACCTTTTTCACAAAAATCAAAGTTTCTTTTATAAATTAAACTTTTTTTTTTTATTTGAAAGAGCATGTCAAAACATTGTTCATAAACCTTTGCTTTGTTGGTAAGCTTGCTTATAATTGCTTTAGTACCCTTATTAGTGATTAATGAAATGTTCTATGTCAGGCTCAATTACCTTACAATTTCTCTGACGACCTTCATGTAACACTCTGCCCTGCCCGCCTTAAACTCAGACCAATAAAAATTATTGTTACATGTCAACAAGTGTTGAAGCAACAATGCAAGATCAGTTATTGTGATTTTCTGTAAAAATTTAAAGAGATATGATGCTACAACCTTATTTGGCCCATTTTACCTGATAGCCCATTTTAACTCACTTCACCCTATATTTTGTAATTTATGGTGCTTTTAGGCCTCCTTTATAGTGTTGTTGCAATCAGTCTGCAATAATACAAAGAAACACTTTGGGGCACTTGCCAGAAAAAAAAAAATAAGGGGACAATTCAGCTGAAAAGCTTAATGTGCTCTGGAAAAAGTATCCACTCGGTCGTAGTGCATGTCCACAGTTTCACATACTTCAATGCTGGCTCTAAGTTCTCTTCATCATCTTCATCAACCTCTTCGTCACATCTGTCATTTGATGGTGGTTCTTCACATCAGTTATGATCAAATGAATGATCAAGGGTCCTATGCGGTTACAGAATGAAATATGAGGCAGGCACAGGCAAGCCATATTTATATTTGAGAGCTGTGAGGGAATAAGGCATGCTGTTATTTTGCTGTATTGTGTACAGACTGCACCTTGTAACTTTTGTCTTACTTTTCAGATTGACTGACTTCTATTCGCTCATATGATGAAATGTCAGAGGTAAGCATTTCAGCTGCAAAAACTGCTACCAACTTCTAAAACTTCTAAATGAAACTGTAATTGTTATAAATTATAAAATTATTTGAATTTAAATCTTAAATAATTATATAAATAATTAAATCAACAAATTATGTAAAACATAATTATATACCCTAAATATAAACATAAAATATTATTTTAAATTATTATTATTAATTATAAAAAAATTGTCACAGACGTTCACAGTATCTAGCAGTCAAAAAAACAGGGTTTAAAAAAATACAAAATATACATTTCGCTCCCTAACGTCCCCTGTTTGTGCAACATGGAAGAGACGCTTTAGTTTATGCATCAGTTCATGCACACACATTTCATTTTCAGCGGCTAATGTTGCATGGGGCAATTGTTTCTCATTACAGCCTGGCAAAGCTGAATATGGGCTTCTGCCAAAGATGAGATTAAAATCAATCTGCTGAGACAGCCTGAAAAAAAAAAAAAAATTAATCAGTGAGAAGTAATCTGTAAATGAGGGAAGAGAAGCGAGAAAGACTTGGGTGAGCCATGCCACAGGGATGGGATGACAATTAGAATATTTAAAAGCGAAATCTTTGAGGTCAGGCATGACCCCAAGCAAGTAATCTTCATTTTATCTCCATCATATAATCACACAGTATATAAGAACATTCTTTTATACCTTGTCTTAAAAAAATAGTTCACTCCAAAATGACCATTTACTCAACCTCAGGCCATCCAATATGTAGATGAGTTTCTTCATCAGAACAGATTTGAAGAAATCCAGCATTACATCGCTTCCTGACCAATGGATCCTCTGCAGTGAATGGGTGCCGTCAGAATGAGAGACCAAACAGCTGATAAAAACATCACAATAATCCATATAATCCACAAGAATTCAGTCTATCAATTGATGTCTTGTGAAGTGAAAAGCTACACGTTTGTAAGAAACAAATTCATCATTAGGACGTTTTTAACTTCAAACAGTTACTTGTGGATTATTGTAATGTTTGTATCAGCTGTTTGGACTCTCATTCTGACGGTACCCATTCACTGCAGAGGATCCATTGGAGAGCAAGTGATGTAATGCTAAATTTCTCCAAATCTGTTCTGACCCAGAAACAAACTTTTCTACATCTTTCTTGGATGGCCTTGAGGGTGAGTAAACTTTGAGCAAATTTTCATTTTTAGGTGAACTATTCCTTTAAGTCCATTTGTTCAGTTATTTTCTTTTTATTCAGGATGCTCTCAGACAGAGGCTGAGATTGCTGTCTACTGAGAAGAGCAGCCTTCAATCCCAACTGAAGGATTTCCAAGTGAGAATTGTGCTGGAAGGAAAGGTGAAGTCCTACACCATCATTCCACCATCGTTCCTACTATGAAAACTTCTCTCTATTCAAGATATTATCTTGCTGTACAAATTCTCCAGCTATTGTAACATAAATGACATTAACATGAGGGAGTGAATGAGTGTAGGTCTGGGCTGCTGATTTCCCCTAGAGGTATAATATCAATTATTTCACAATTCTGCTGACATGAGAGTCCTAAGTTACAATTTGTAGTGGTCATACATTGAAAAGATGGATAAATAAAGACATAATTGTCTTTATTGTGCATTCTTTTCCTAATAGACTTACCAGAAATTCTACGACGATAAGCGGGCATATCTTGCAGAGATTGCAAAAGTAAGGAAGGCATTTAAAATAAATTTTCCAGTTTGTGCTATGTGTATTCACTTGACAGATGTTTTTATCCAAGGCACTGTACAGTGTTGGTTTTATCATTATGTGTGTTCCATGAGAATCAGACCCATCACTGTGGTGTTGAGCTACTTGACCAAAGATATTATTAAGAGTTTTGCATATGAACAATGATAATGTGTTCCTATAGCTGTCCTCAACGCTGGATATGAGCAGAAAGCAGCAGATGGTTCAAGCCCGGAGGACAGAACTGGGTCCAGACAAAACGTAAATGTGAAAATGCACTGCACATCATCAAATGACACCACTTTGGTTCATGGAAAACAATGCCAGGTCTTATTTTTTCTTGAAATATTTTTTAAGCAACATGGAAAAAACATGCAGGGTTGAGCCATTCAATTATTACAAGTAAATCCACATTGTGAAAAGAATGTGATTATATCATCATGTATATTATTCATTTCACTGGTATACTTAAAATCATGAATAACACGACCAATCCTTTCAATCTTAGTAGACTAAGAATGAGCAATAACTTAAAGGGATAGTTCACCCAAAAATTTTATTTACTCAGCCTCATGTCTTTTCAAACCTTTGCGAATTTCTTTTTCATTTCTTCTTAAAAAACTATATATTTTTGAGCTCTGCAGAAGAAATAAAGTCAAACAGGTTTGGACCATTTCTAGGTGAACTATCCCTTTAATATCCAGTTATTCTGGTTTAATTGTACTATATAAATGGATAGATGGATGGTTTGTCTTTGGTTGCAGTAATTGTACTTTGAGATACATTTGTAAAATGCTGGATGTCCTAAATCATCTTTTTTTTTTCTTCTTCTTTTTTTTTTTTTTTAATATATAAAGCAGAGGCCAGGAGAGTATGAAGCAACATTCAAATGTGATGAAGGGGTCTGTCAAAAAAGCACCAGCAAGGAGTCGACTCCCTCGTTTAAAACATTAATGCAGTTCAGGGATCTTCAGTGGGGGTCCACCAATTATTGTTTGATTATTTTTGCCAAAGTGTCCATTTTTCACTTTTTATTTTATTTTGTTTTTAAAGAACAGTAAAATGAAGCATAATTTTTGAGTAGATGGACCTAGCTTGATAGAGGCCACTCTAACTTTAATTATATTAACTAAATACGTTAAAATAGTTTTTAAAAATAATTTCTTGTCTTAATTTTAGTGGGCTTTGTGAGCTTATTTCATTTCAAGGTAATTTCTTTAATTAAATATATTGTTATTTCAGATGTTAATTCTGTTATGAAATCATCCCAGATAGCAAGCAACCATTGAAACAATGTTAAGTCAATGTTGATGTGTCAACGCTAACTGCATTGAATTAATGTTACAAAGTGATGTTGGTTCTATATCACCTTTGCACCTGCAATTAATGTTGAAATAATGGGGATATTTCAAACAACAACAAAAAATGGTAATGTCATTGAATCAATATTATGAAGTAATGATGGTTCACCATCACTTATTCACCCTCAGTTAATGTTTAATTTTCAAAAAAATATATAAATAAAATTAAAAAATACACACACACAATGAAAATGCCACTGAATCAATGTTACACTATGATGGAGGTTCTACATCACTGTTGTTGAGCCTATATTGAAATTAACCAAAAAAAAAAAAAAAAGTGATTACAATTAGAGTTATGTTGATTCTAAACCACTTTAAAAAAAAAAATACAATTTAAATGTCAACATAAAATAATTTTGCCATGGTATGTACCAAGTTAACATTAGGGCCTGTGTTCAACTACACTTCAGTGGCACATCAACAAATTCCTGGCCATTTCAAGGTTTGGGGAAAACCTTTCAAAATCAAAATGACACATTTCCAGCAGTTGAGCCACTTTATTTGTTTTTAAAGAGTTTTACACAATCAATGACGAAAAGATCAGTCTTTAAGAAATAAAAGTGGGACAAAAGGCAAAACTACAATCTTTAAGATAATTACTTTCAGGAGTCTGATGCCAGACTAGTGCTCCAATGGCTTAAAAGCTGGTTTACATCAGACTGCTGCCTCTTTTCCTTTGGGTTCTCTGAAATCTGAATCTCATCATATTTAATAACTGACTGAGAAATATGGATGATGACCTGACAAAGCAGTAATCAGGGAGCAGGACATAAGGCAAGGATAGCATCATTGTATCAAAGTCTCAACATTGTATCAATGTCACCTTATCTGGGATTTTCATTACATGCTACTATGAAGAGTCAAGGTTAAGACTATGTATTTAATATAATTGTCATTTTAGAATACACCTACATAATTATATTTAAGACACTAATTGGTGTCGTTAGTGTTATTTGAATGATCAAAGAGAGTTTGAGCATGTGTACAAACACATGTTCGCTCTGAGTCGTGAGGGAGCTTCGAGAAAGAGACTTTGTGGAGCAGCCTCACCGGTGAGGAACGGGGCGGGGTGTGTGAGTGTGTGTGTGTGTGAGTGTGTGAGTGTGTGAGTGTGTGAGTGTGTGAGGGGAGGGAGAGAGGGATGGTTGGCTGTGGCAGGTCTGCGGTGCGGGGCTGAATCTCAATGAGAAAGCGGCCAATGTAAATCACTGCAAGACACGAAGGAGAGAGAGAGAGAGAGAGAGAACAGCTGCCAGCCAGCCAGCCTCTTCTGCGGGACAACAAAGGAGGTGCCGGGCTCACATCACGACTCCTGTCAGCACAACTCAACATCTGAATCTTGACCATTACGAAGAAATCTTGAATTTCCCTAAATCTTCACCTTTAGGTAAGTAGAAAGGTTTGTTTCTTTTCTGTAAGTAGAAATAAAGCAACTCGCAAATATCTTGACCTGTCTTTGAATGTTGTTTTGCGTAATTTATTTTAATAGTTCGGCTTATCATTTATGTCACTGTTAAATGGTCAGCGACGTGACGTTAATTTTTGTTCGGATCAAAGTTATTCGAAATTCAACTGAAACAAAAATGGCTTGAACATGTTTTCAATTTAATGATCAAAGTAATTTTCCTATGTTTGCGCGACATAGTCAAACGGTCATTATTGGGGGAAAAAATATAGCCTAGTAATTGGACATAATGTTTTATTATTATTTATTTTAAAATGTAGGCTAAGTATTTGTGTCTGTCACTCAGTTTTTTTTAATGTCTGTACAGCCGTTTTTAAAAAAAAATTATGAGCTTTTTATGAAAAGGCTCATTTTTAGCAAAACCCTCTAGCTACGCTATTAAAAATGAACTTGCTTCAAATTAAAATAAATATAAATAAAAATAAAATAAATCCTTGAAAAATGTTTTAAAACTTTTTTTTACTTGACAGTTAAAGCGTTTTAACCTAAAATAGTTGTAAAATGATATAAATATTTTTCAAACATGTATGAAAGAATATGTATACAAAGATCTCGTACTAAGAACTTGTCACATGTTTTGAACTCGATCAAGGATTTTTAACATCCTTGGTCACTGATCATGAAATCAAGAAATAACCATTAGTCAGCGTATTAACGTACAATACAAAATAACAGACTTTTGAGCACGTTTTCAAATGTCAAACGTTAGTGAATGCCATGTCAAAGTGACACTGTCAACAACAGGATGCCATACGCGGGACTGAATTAGCTCTAAGAAACGTAAGCTGTCATTAAAAGGTTATTTTCAGACCAGACATTAATTGACACCCATGCCACAGGGTTGAAGGATTAAACCTACACGGTTAGTTTGGTAACTTCTCTTTTCCACATTTATTTTTTACGCTTTAGAGCTAATTTGACTGGACGACATGGAGGAACACTTTGACGAGAGGGACAAAGCGCAACGCAACAGCCGAAGCGCAGGACGGGCGAACGGGCTGCTCAGCCCCACTCACAGCGCCCACTGCAGCCTGTTCCGGACGCGCACCCTCAAAGCTCTGAGCCAGGAGAAGAAGGCGAAGAAAGTGCGCTTTTACCGCAATGGTGACAAGTACTTCAACGGCATAGTGTATGCCATCTCATCGGACCGGATAAGAACCTTTGACGCATTGCTGGCTGACCTGACCCGAAGCCTCTCTGACAACGTCAACCTGCCCCAAGGGGTCCGAATCATCTACACAATAGATGGTTCCAAAAAAATCACCAGTATAGATCAGCTGGTGGAAGGTAAGAAGCTGTCTACCCCCTCTCGTTGAAATCGCTACCTGATTGCCTAATCCAAACCCCACCCCTAATCCTAACCCCTCCCCCACACCTAACCCTTAACCTACCAATACTAGGGGGGTAGTAATCTGGCGGGGGTCAGAATTGGGCACAACACCGTTCCAAACACTACACGTCGGATTGTTGTTCTTTTCACTACACAGTGGTCTGATGTCATTTCCAGTCAAAAGACATTTCACCCTACATGAGTTGGATCGCAGACAGATCTAGATATTTAACCTGCTAAATATCTCTCAGGCATTCGTGGATAGCGTCTTTCATAATTTAAACATAGCGATCGATGCAAAGATTTGCTTCCGATTTTGTTGTAGCTGCAGCCTTAAAGTGGGCGGCGCTTATGTCGCAAATAGGCGGAGACACTCAAACTGCGTCCCAAATGATACACTATATACACTATGTACTTATGCACTATATACTTAACCATGTTGACCATGTTGCGACGTAAAGTTGAGAGTTGAGTGCATAAAGTGTCCAACATTCCACACTGATTTTCAGTTAGGCCTATTTAAGTGTATCATCCGGGTATTTAAAGTGCACTTTTTCTTTTTGGAATTTTCAGTGTGAACGCACTACTCGCACTATTTATACTACAAAACATCATAGAATAGTGCATAAGTACGCGATTTGGGACGCATCTTCAAATTGTTGGGTTTAGGGGTGAGGTTAGGTATGGACTTTCCAATTTAGAGCTGCTATGCCATCTTGTCGCTGGCTTCGGGCTACAGCAAAAATCAGGGCTAAAACCTCGAAAATAGTGCCAGTTCACATAGAACATGTTTTAGTTTCACCGCACTGGTTTTTAATTGTTTTTTAAGTAAACGTGCTAGTTAGACACACATAATTTTACCGCTGCACTGCATCTCGCTGTTTTTTCAGCATCTCGCGCAAGAACGCAGGCTTGTTTTTATGATGTAAAATTTAAAGCATTTCAAAATTTTAAAAATGTATCTCAACACAATCTCATGAGAAAACACCAGTAAGCAGATTGTACAAAAAACGCACAAATGAGTTTTTATGAATTTTATGAAATTCAGAACATAAAATAGTTACATATTGCCATGAAAGTGCATAGAAAATGACTTCTATTTCACTGCCCTTCGTCTTGCGCTTTTTTGTTGTTTTTAATGCAACAATGTATTCTGTGTGAACAGCTTTTTAGTCTATTGAATATTATTTCATTTTAATAGCATATCGTTTTATGAGATGCTCTTAAAATGCTGAAAAGTCTCCATAGCTTGGTGCCTTAGATGCTTTTGGATTCTCTTTTCAAAATTAGAGCAGTAGAAGTGACGGCAAGGATACAGAATTAGGGCACTCAATGAAGAGCATTTAAGTCTGCATGGCTTTACCTTAAATCAATGCATTTTAACAGAGATGACAGCTCAATCGACAGACACTGCCTCTGGTCTTTTACCCTAAAATGCACTCATTCTTTTCATAGAAAATGTGTAAAATCTCACACATTGTATCATATCACTATGTTCTTTCTGTTATTTTAGGTGAGAGTTACGTGTGTGGCTCCACCGAAGCCTTTAAAAAACTTGACTACTCCAACAATGTCAACCCTAACTGGTCTGTGAATGTGAGGGCCTTGGGCTCCAGCAAGTGCCCCTCGTCTTTAGCCAGCTCGAAATCAGGACCACAGTCCAAAGAGAGCAAAGACTTCATCAGACCCAAACTGGTCACCGTCATCCGCAGTGGGGTGAAACCACGGAAGGCAGTTCGCATCCTGCTCAACAAGAAGACGGCCCACTCCTTCGAGCAAGTTCTCACTGATATTACAGATGCTATAAAGCTCGATTCTGGCATTGTCAAGAGGATCTACACCCTTGAAGGAAAACAGGTAAGATTGCCAATTTATAAATGGAAATCTTGATACTGCTGCCATAATTTAGTCAATTTTCTGCTGCCATTCCAGAGTCTGAAAGGAGAATCTGGTTTGTATTGTATCATGATTTAACTTTATGTAAAGTTGATTCATTCATGTGATTTTACCTTAGACAACTAATGAATTTCATAATAGCTTTTGTTATGTAATCTCACCCTTTGAACTGGCACGGAAAACTTGAAAGCATACTGAGATTGCACATTAGGAGTCACGGATAATTGACTGGTTGTGAAATAGAAATGTTAGAAATGATTCATACATCAACAGCAGAATTATGTTATTTTTATCAGTTAACTCAAATACTGTATAAACCTAAAAGTGTTCTTCTCTTGTAAAACCCACAAGAAATATCCTAGAAACAGGGGGCTCAGCATCCAAACAATGTGGCCCTTGTATTTTAACCTCTGAAATGAATTCATCCCACAAGCCTTGAATTATAAATAATGAAGTCTTATTATTTCAAATGCTACAGCAGAAATCTCCCCCTTAGCATGCAGCAAGATTTATGGCAGATCTAGTTTATGAATGGGGAATCTGTGTCTTTGCCCACGCACACTCAACATGAGAGAACCGGAGGCTCAGAGCATACAGAAATAACTCGGGCTTCTGCTCTCATTTAAATTCCTCCCACGTGCCTCTCCGAAACAGCTGTGCCACCCCACACATGCAAGATGACAGAAGGGCACATGCGTGCATGATGTGCTTTGACATACGTTAATAAATATTTGATCGTACACATTGTAAGATAAAGTGCAGTTCAAAAGTTCACTTGTGAAACTTCACTTTTTTGTTATTTCTCTAATTTAATGTACTGTTTTCATAGCATATTATATTATCAGGATAAAAATTTAGTGAAAAATGTTGTTTTAAAAAATTGTATACTTATTTACATTAATTTTATATTTTTATTTAGTGCGTCCCCTTTTGCAGTAAAAAAGGCAGTGGTAAAACTGTATGAACTTCTGATCCAAAGAGCATCATGTGCTTCAGAAAGGAAATTTGACATTTTGTTACCAAGTCACATGACTAATGTTGCAAATTTGCTTATTTGATTAGTAACCTAAAAATAGTGTAGAATCTTAAATATTTCTAATTCATTTTACCTTTTTTTTTTTTTTTTGTTTACATTTTTTTTTTTTTTAAATCCTAAATGTTCTGTTTATTTCCAGGTTTTATTCTGAATCAGAATTTTGCATTTTAGTATTTCATTGAGATACTATGATACTTTTTATTTTTCTGTTTCCATTTTAATTTTAGTTTAAGTTTCAGTAATTTATTATTATTATTAAATATGTGCGTGTGCAGGTTTTATTTTATTTTTTTTAAATTTTAGTACATAAAGATAAATTAAATGAAAATGAGAAATTTTCAACTAGGTGAAATAAAATTAAGTTTAAATTTTTCATTTTTATAGATTTTATTTTTCTTTCAGTTAAAATTTATTCTATTTCAAGTAACAAAAAGCATTTTATGGTTTTAGTTTTAGTTAACCTTAATAACCCTGTTTTGAATCCCTGAATTTTCTATTTGGCCTTTTGAATGTCACTGTACATACTCATCTTTCAATGTGTCTCTTCTCAGCCAGGTAAAATGTGCAAATAAGCAGATGCCATTTGGGTGAAATTCATTAAACACTAATTAATCAACACGCAGATCTGTTACTTCTCTCCATTGATCTCTGTGCTGGCAGCTCTGCCAGTGTCTCAGATCTTCAGACTTGGTCTTTTCTGTTTGAAAAATAAATCACCTTGTCTAAATCACCTTGAATGTGGAAAACCGGAGCACTTCATATCATGTGCAGTCGTGCATAAGACTGCCTTTTTAAAGTAGCTGTATTGAGCAACAAATATGTATTTTGAATGAAATGTGATTCCTGAAAGCCTTCCTCCCACTGTGTGGGTCTGATATCAGAGGTTACACAGCACGGCATCAAAGCCGTGGTCACCATCCAGATAAAGTAAGAGCATTATGGGTAGGGCTAATTTTAGAACGGATCGATTGGGCCTGAGGGAGCTGTCTAATGAACAAGCCTGACCAGCGCAGTTACAGCACACGATTTTGTCCTGATACAATTATGAACAAAAGCAACAGAAACCAGGAAGGAGAGACAGAGAGAGAAAATAAAAGGAAATAATAAAAGATCTATCTGGGTTAGAGGAAAAAAAAAGATGAACGCATTACTGAAATGAAATGGGAGGTGGAGAAGTTCAGGTGCACAATTAACAAAGCAATAAAAGTACATCTTCCTGTTTATTGTCCAGTTTGAATGCAGGATCCAGGTGTGGAAGCAGCTTATGCCAATATTATTGTTGCAGTGCTTGTTTGATGTATTACAAAAGTAAATCTGATTGTGCAGCTGATTAATGGAATTTCTAAAGCCATTGTTAAGTTCGGTGTTGTTGAGTTATTGTTGAGTCATTCGCTATCTTTTACATAACGTGATTGTCTTTTTGGTATTATGTCATTACAGCCATTTTTCACTAGGCTTGTGGTGGTTTTGCTAAGTTTGCAAAAAAAAAAATAACAAGAAAATCCATGTAAATTCAATTTCATCTGCTGAGAGAGAGTTCAATAAGAGAGCTGAGCGAGGATATTATTCAATAGACCAAAAGTTTTAGCATTTTCCTGCTGCGTTAATGTCTGTAAATGAACCTGTCTGTGCCTTATGAAAGAAAAATATGGATTTCTGCTTTCAGTCAGTGAATAAAATTACAGTTTATCTCCTGCCTCGGTCGAGTCTAATGTAAAATGTGTTCCAAACAGAGACTGTTTATGGCGTATTGCACATTGTATGTCATATTTCAGGGAAAGCAGAATGAAATTCAGCCTGTCTGTTAGTAAAAAAGCTAATTATAAATGCAAAGCACTTTGGAGATGGATTGCAAACTGATTACTCACAAGGGAGTATGAACGTGATTTTCCCGAGTGTAAATGTATGTGTTTCTTCAAGCTACAGATCCTGTCAGTTACTTGAGTATCATATGGCTTGGTAGAGATGTGTGTTCCTTCTGTTCATACAAGGCTGATTTCATATCAGATCAAATGTCTGATGCATCTTAAACAGTTGTTTTTGGTGCAAATAACTGTGTATTTTACTCTCCTACCCATATGGTTCTTGCAAAATATTGAAGTATCGAAAAGCCATGTAGCTGACAACAGGCGTTGATGTCTTCAGTGATTGAATCATTGTAACGGAACCAACATCTGCCTCTGGCTCTGATGTCTGTAGCACCTGACGTGATTGTAAAAATAGACATCAGTTGCTGCTAGCATACATGTGAGATGCATGTAGCCACTGTCTCTATGTGGAAATTAAATGCGAATGAATCAAAAAGCTCACGATCACAAGAGAGATCTGGGTTTTTGGGTCTTTGCGTGAGTCTCATGGCACCCTTCTGATAACCTGTATAATGAGGTCAGAGACAGTAGATCAAGGCCTTATTTCATCTTCCTACATATCGTGAGACTTTTTTTCTGGAGTGTTACTGTAGGATGTGATGTATGGATTGTGTAAGGTTTTATGATGTAAAAAAAAAAAAAAAAACACTGTAATGCTGTATTAGAATAGAATAAAACAGCATTGTATAGATGGGGGTACTAATGCTGAGTTATCATCTGAGAGAGATCTTACTAAAAGCACTGCAATCTACATTTGCAGGATGAAAATGGTCAGTGGCAGGCCATTCTGCTTACTTTATTCACACAATTTTTGTGTTAAAAGTGCAACCACATAGTAGGGGTGGGCGATATAGCCTACTGGTAGACATGATTAAATGATGTTTTATTAACAAAGTTCGGGAGGAGCACGTTCAGATAATTAATCTAATTAACACAAGAGGAGCACAATCAGTAATCAAACCAGTTAACAAGATAAGAGGTGTGTGTATATATACACAGCAGACTCACCTCTGTTCCTTGACAGTTTTCCAGCATCCCTCCGTCACCCCTTCTCCGCACTTACATCTATTCCTGTCCTAACCTGTAGGGGGGGTACTCAGGGTTCGGGCCAATGTTCCGAGCTCGGAGCCCTCCCCTCGGACAGCACGCCAAATATGCATAAACTTTATTCTATTTATTATATGTAAGTGTGAACTCGTGAACTGGTAGAAATTAGTGAACCGGTAGAGATTTTGGACTATCGTATTTATGTGCCGTGGTCACAACAATTTATTATTTGCACACATTTTTAAGCATTGCGGTTTAAAAACGAGTGCTTTTAAGCCGTTTAAATGCAAACAACAATGCTATATGCGCGCACATGAATCCGCTGCTCATAGAGTGCGTGAGTATTTTAGTTGTTTTATTGGCCTTGAACGGAGAGAAAATCTCTCACTGCTCTTGACTAAATCACTTTTGTAACTTTAATAATAAGAAATTTAATTTACACAGTGAAAACTATGCAGCGTTTTTGATTCATTTATACAAGGTATGTTGCATTTCTTATTTAGCTTACTTATATTATTTTTCTTATTTGTTTATTGTAGTTTTTTTGTCCTATTGCTTGTAATTAGTTACTTATCTTCAGCGAGCTTGAGTTTTTCTTTCTTTTTTTTTAGGCTTGTATTAGTTTTTCAGTGATATTGATAGTGGTGACAAGAATTATGAAATTTCTATGGTGTCAAAAACTTTGATATTATTAAAAACCTTATTAAAAGCAAAAATAACTATATTGCGATATATATTGTTATCGTGATATAAGATTTTGGTCATATCTCCCACCCCTACCACATAGTGACCCCTCAGACCCACAAACTATCCAGAGCACCCTAGTATCATGGTGGCAAGTTTTGCAAGTTTGCATTGATTGATTCAGATGCTTCACATATAGATATTTTCGGAGTTAGAAAAGTTTTCTGTGCCACATCTGATTCGGTTCCCCCCTGTGTGATCTCCAGAAATTTCCAGTAATGCTGAGTGCAGGCTCATATTTTTGCTTGTGGTGCAATGCTGCTGACAGATGGGAGCAAAGAGGGTATGCAGCTGAATTTCATAATTAAACGTGTCAGAACTGTCTTAAAACCCATTTTGCGTCGTCTGCAACCATGCACAGACCATCCAAATGTCCTTGGCTTGGAGCTTTCTGTCTGTCTCTGACATTCTGACACATATGCAGTATATCACAGTAGTGGTTGTCTTTCCTCACAAACGACAGGACTTTGGACATGAGCTAATTTTATCCATGCTTGTTGCTCCCTCATGATCTCTCCTTCCAAAGAAACTGATCAACCCCCCCCCCTTCAACAGTTTCTATGACGATGTGATCCAGTTGCTTAGTAACGGCCTGAGCCTTTGTGACGTCACCGTGGGCAGTAGTGTGTGTCGGAGTGTGTGGGGAGTTTAGTCTGAGAGAGAGGTAGACGTACGATAAGTGGTTTAGGCCACGGACATGGCTCTCTTGTTCTTATCCGTTAAGCCAATATTTACACACACAGACACACACTTGCACAAAAGACATAATGCTACACAAACACACAACTTTCTAATAGTTAACACACAGACACACACACACACACACACACACACACACACACACACACACACACACACATACATAAATAACCAGACAGACGTGTTCTGCATACTGCAACTTATTCTTAATGACCTCTGGCATATGCTTCAGGCCGAGACAGAGACATCGCAAGCGTGTAATCGGCAATCATTCATGTGTTTGCTCTTCTTGGAGTTTCCTGAATGGACATAACTGATTTTCCGCCCCACTGCATACGCACACCCTGCTTAATTAGCCATGTTTTTCAGTCTCTAACAGCCTTCCATTGTCTGGAGGGCCATTTACCCCCTCTTGAGCTCTCCTCACCTCTCGTTCCCCTCCTGTCCAATAAAATAGCCAGATATTCTGCCTTTGGCATATGGTCTTGTTCTCTTCAGAAATTGTAGTCAGCAGAATTTCTTTGTTTCCTGGTGAGTTAAATCCATATTAAAATCCAAATCTGGATTAGCAACTCAATCTAAGATTGAAGTTTAATCTGGGTTTCAGTAATGTTCTCATGTATTGCATTTAGTGGAAAAATAAGGAGGCAAATTGCACCGCTTTTGTACATGGTGCTAAAAGTGCTGCAGTAGCGCTGTGTTGTATTAAATTAGGGATGTTATATGTGTCTTGTTAATGTAAGCACCATTACTTGTAAATATAACACTACTATACATGATTGTTTTCTTTTGTTTTGGTTTACTCTAGATGACTATTTTGTTTTAGTTTTACTCTAGATTACTATTCTGTTTTGTTGTAGTTTTACTGTGGACTGCAGGTGACTGATTTGTTTTGTTTTACTTTAGATTACTGTTTTGTTTTTTGTTTTATTTTACTCTAGATGACAGTTTTGTTTGGTTTACTCTGGATAACCTGTTTGGCTCTAGATGACTGTTTTGTTTTGTTTTACTCTAGATTACTGTTTTGCTTTGTTGTAGTTTTACTCTAGATGAGTTTTTTTGTTTCTTTTGTTTTATTCTAGATGACGGTTTTGTTTTTTATTGTTTTGTTTTACTCTAGATTAGTTTTTTTGTTTCTTTCGTTTTACTCTAGATGACTGTTTTGTTTTGATTTTACTCTAGATAACTTTTAGTTTTTGTTTGTTTTTTGTTTTGTTTTACTCTAGACAACTGTTTTGTTTGTTTTAGTTTTACTCTAGATGATGGTTTTGTTTTTGTTTCTTTGTTGTATTCTAGATGACTTTTTTGTTTTAGTCTAGATGACTTTGTTTTGTTTTTGTTTTCTTTTACTCTTGATGATTGTTTTGTTTTCATTTAGTTTGCATTT
Source organism: Spinibarbus caldwelli (assembly GCA_039654775.1). Taxonomy (NCBI): domain Eukaryota; kingdom Metazoa; phylum Chordata; class Actinopteri; order Cypriniformes; family Cyprinidae; genus Spinibarbus; species Spinibarbus caldwelli. The sequence goes on from CM077267.1 coordinate 9,298,809, forward strand.
AGTAAAAAATTAAGGGGCAAATTACACCACTTTAGTATGGTGCAAATGTGCGGCAATAGTGCTGTGCTGTATTAAAAAATCATTGTCACTGTCAAAAATAAACTCATTGTCAACAGCCTCCTCTTGCATGCAAAGAATTCCTTTTAAAAGAAAAGTTTGTGCATATTTTGTATGTAGTATGTTGCATGTAGTAATTCATCAAATAATGATCAAATGACAGATTATAAATGCGCATATATCCAGACTCGCCATGCAGTCTTAGTCTTTTAGCATTTCAAAGAGCCGATTCAGATGCCTTGACTGTAATGTTTTAAGGGGCTGGTCAGTAAAAGGGGCTGTTCTAGGTGAATAGAAGTTTTAGCATTCTCTTTTCTTTTTCTTTGAGTGTTGCATATTGCAAAAGTTTTGCTGCATTAAATTCTTTTGATGATTTTGAAAATGTTTTTTCTCTTTGAGAAACACCCATAATTAAATCACCATCATTATCACATCATATAATACCCATATCTTTTTACGCGTGCTATAATAATTTGCTGCATCTTGTGCATGACACGCTGTTCTAAAACCTTGCTTTTTTCATTCGACTGCCATGTGTCTTAGTTTTTAAACATGCTCTGTGTGAATGGCCCCTTAGCGTGCTGAGTATTAAAAGAGCATGTCATACACAGAATGCTGCAAAAACATGAGCAAAATGATCAAACACATCTGTCTAGCCCATGTTTACATAGAAATGGAAAACCAAAGCAGTGGAATGCAAAAAAAAAACATGTTCTATCAAGTACGCCATTGGTAGTCTGCTGCATTGTCTGGTAACCTTGCACTCAGAACTGATTGACAATTGTGCTGAACAGATTGCTTTCAATACAGATTGCGTGAACATGTTTGCGTTGCCTGATTTGCATAATTTATTTCATGAACCAGGCACTACTACAAGACAGACAGCGCTTACAAAATAAACAGCAGTGAATTCTCCTCAAAAAATGCAGTTGTTCCTCTGCTTTGTGCTTTAGCTCATCCATCCTCATTTATTCTGAGTACGCTGTAGTGTGTCAGACAGCAGGTATCTGGAGATCAGATTTTAGCTAGTCTGCTGCTTTTGCTGAGTCACTCCCACAGGTGTGTGTGTGTGTGTGTGTGTGTGTGTGTGTATGAAGGAGTGTGTGTTTGTATGTGAACTTTTGTGTCGACAGCTTGTGTTTGGGCATAAAAGCACTGTGTGTGTGTGCACAGCAAATGAGCTTTCCATGCAAATCATTTTAATGCGTGTCTGCTGCCAAAACCACACACAATGAAAGCCAAGAAAATAAGGGGCATTTATATCTGTCGTGTTAACTAAAGCACCCCTACTTTACTTGTAAAACAACACTGCTCTAGATGACTGTTTTGTTTTGTTTTTTATTTTTTTGTGTTTGTCTGTTTCAGTTTATCTTTTTATCTGTTTCTCTTTTCATTTTCTTTAAGTGTTGCATATTGCATAAGTGCTACTGCATTGAATGTTCTTAGATGACTTTGAAAATGATCTCTCTGAGAAACACTCATAATTAATTCGTCATCATCATCATCATACCCTTATCTTTTAATGTGTGCTGTAATAATAATGTCCACACTGAACTTTCTAATGAGAGCAGTGTCTGGTGAGACTATCATCAAAGAGAGAGTGAATGAAATGGAGAGAACAGTCTGATCATCTGAAGCTACGTCTTTCCTGCAGTCTTTTCTCGAGGGAAGTGATTTTTATCGCTCGCTGCAGTTCTGTAATAATAAAATGATTCCTAATCTCCACCCACTTCTGGCATAGAATATGTCTTATGTAATTGAGATCTTATATAACCGCTCTTGTAGTCTGCACGGCATTTAGCAGGCCTGATTTAGGAGATCAAGATGGCAGCTAATTCATCTGAAGAAGCTCCACATTATAGCAGACAGTGACATTATTAGGGCTCAGTTCCCTTGACTCCTGGTGCTCTTTAAGGGACGGTGCATCCACATATGAAAGTTCTGTCCTTATTTACTCACTCCAAAGATACATGATTTTTATTCTTCTCTGATACAAAAAGGTGATTTCAGGTAAAATATTTATGCTGCTCTTTCTTCAAAAAATGTCCAAAAAGCACCATAGAAGTACCTTAAATGATGTCCATGCAGCTTCTTAAGTCATACAATTGCTGAAAATTACACACATTAACCTTTTATTTTGCTTCTGATTAGAAAGCTCAAAAGAACAGTATTTGTTTAAAATAGAATTGGGACATTTTGTAATATTATAAATGTTTTTCCTGTCACTTTTGGTCACTTTAATGCATCCTTGCTAGATAGAAGTATCAGTTTCTTAAGAAAAACCTTACTCAAAATCAAACAAGTACCTTATTATGATGTTGTTATTGTTATGAAATCTGTCATATGAATTCAGAAGTCTTGGAATGTAGTTCACAAGTTATATGGGCAAGTTTAATGATGCTTTTATAATGCTATTTTGTCCTTTTTGAGTATTAAAAATCACTAAATATTTTCATTAAGTGGAAAAAGTGCAACATCTTCTTTTGTGTTCCTCAGAAGAAAGAAATTCCTGAATCAAAAGATATTGTTCAAACTTTAATGTACCCCACTATATCAGCAGATTCAAATTTGACATTATGAAATGTCAGCGCATCAAAGATCATCTTGTTTCATCTCAACCGAATGCAAAACAAGCTAAAAGACAGCAGTTATTTTGAACACTTTGTGCGGAGGCTTGAGGGACACTCAGATGGAGGTGGGCAATAATTCCATCTGTTGTCTGATGGGCTTCTTCTGTTTAAGGACCAGCCTGTTTTGATGAGACATGAGCCTCCCACGATCGTAATGATGTCATACCGCCTCATTTTGTTAGGCCTTATTTTCTTCTCTCACTCCCGCTATGCACATTTACACACACATACACCCACATGAACATGCACATATGGGTGTAGGATGGTTGTATGTGAGCTTGTGGCATGATGTTCTGCATTTCTACCCCTACAGACTCCCTGCTGTTTTAAACACCACGCATGTGCAGGTCGGTAGGCAGAGGATGAGTGTGAAAGCATGAGCTGGCATTGATGCGGGTCATGACCTCACCTTTGTATTCACCTCTGCCCTCTTGACAGGGACAGCTATTCTGGGTCCCATCACCTGATACTAACTGGATTAACCATCAGCCTGGTTACTCAAGTCCTGCAGTTTGACCCTGAATGAGTGCTTTGGGAAAGGAAGGAGTCCCTTTAGCCTTTGTTTTGGTTTGTTGTGTAAGGCTGTACTTTTTGAGGCACTTGTTATGTCTCATCACATTGGAGAGAACTGCAAACACAGCGTGTTTCTGTCTCTTGTCAACGAACACATGGTGTAAACATCTTGTGGGTGTATTCTCACTGGCTATGGGAAAAATGTCTCTGTTGCAGTGCTAGACTCTCAGCACCAAGGACAGTGCCACTCACTCTAACTGTCTGTCAAATGCTGCACAGTGTTTTTCATGTTTAATACTTTCTACTTTTCCTGGTTTAATATGCAGATCTAACTGTTAGTAATCTATTTGTAGGTTCCCTGATAAGTAAAAACCCTGGCTCTGTTTGTTTGATCAGCCTGACACAGCAACACTGGCTCAACTAACAGCATGACTTTGGGGCGGGGCTTTCTGTTTGTCCAACCAATGACTGTTTGGTGCTGCTCTCACAAACATTCACGAGTTTCAGTCTCTCACAAACATTTACACATTTCAGTTTGAAAATCAAAAAAAATTTGACTGTTTAAGCGATTAATTTGTGTTCTTATTCTGAACCAGTGTTGTTTTTTTTAGCATTATTTATACACTATCATAGTATTTATTAGTATTTTAAATTAGCTTTTATTTTTATGCATTTTTAATGTGTTTTCAATTTTTAGTAATTTTGATTTTTTTTTAATCTTCAGATTTCTATATAGCTTTTTATTTTTAGTTCAGTTTAAACCTGTTTTATTTCAATTAGTTGCCAGAGCCACATTTCTAATTTTTCATTATTTATATTTGATTTAATTTCAGCTTCAATTTAATTAAAAAAAAACAAACATTTTTAATAGCTGTAGAATTAGTTAACAATAACAATACTGTTGTGGCCTAATTAGTGCATATTAATTTAAAGAAAATATTTTTGATCCAAATGCAACTGGCATGGCATATACAATGACTTAACGGTTTAGAAATGCCCATTTAGGCATTGTATAAAATAATAAAGCCTTTCAAACTTTTGGCAATATTCAATGCAGTAATTCATGTTAATGTTAACTTCATGTTAATTTCAAATATAGAGATTTGTGGGTGGTATTGTAAATAAGAGTACAATAAATTGCAAATATGTACAATTATGTATGCATAGCATTGTTGGGTGACATAGTTTTTTATTTTTTTATTTTATTTTATTTTTTTTGTAGTAACAGTTCAGTAGTAGTAACAGTCTCTCTTTTAGTCACCAGTCAGTCTGGGTGAAGTGGGACACTATAGAGTCACTATAGCAAACACTACAGGGTTTGCGATCAGCTCCTCTGGTTCACCGCAGCTGTCAGAAACCTAACTTGTTCACGCAACACTTTCCTCCTGAACCAGGACAAATGCTGTTCTCATCCTCCCTGAGAACAGAGGGGCACAATTTTAACCTTGTTAAGAGGTTCTCTGCATTTGTTCTGGGTCATTATGCACATAAGAGTGTGTTTTTGTTACAGAGATGTTAACACATCTGCTCAGAGCATAAGATGCTCATACAAAAATAATATAATATGAAATGGAAATGTTGATTTCACATCACCCTCATTCAGGGTTAAAGAAGTTTTTTTTGTCCTTTGTGTTGTCCTCTTTTTTTTTTTTTTTTTTTTTTTTTTTATGACGGCAGAGTGTACCTGTGCAGCTATATATAACCCCACTGGCCTCACTTTCCATTCACATCCTCAAGTAGTTTCAAACATTTTGTACAGAGTTCTGTTCCTCTATGAAACTTCCCTGAGAGTGATAAAAATAGCATGTCACAGTTTTTTTTTCCTTTTCTTGCTGAATTAGCAGAGTCGTGGGTGAGAACAAGATGGAGCATCTGTACTGCAGCAAAACACTGCCTTGAAGAGAGATTTCATTTGTTTAACATAATACAATGAGACAGTTCATTTGTATCAAGAGACCGTTTAGTCCTCCAGGCTTCAAAATATTTGCCTGCCAAAATGCATTTATTTGAGTGCTCACATTCGAAAAGAAGCAGCATGAAGTATTGCAAAACACAAAATTTATTTTGATTCATAGGATGGGGTCTAAAAGTCTGCAATTGCATTTTTTCTAATTATATTAGATCAGCATTTTGAGTTTTTGTTCCAAAGAACATGTTAACTTCACATGATTAGAATTTGCTTATTTAATAATTGTCCTGGACTTGCACTTCCATTTTAAATATTTATTTTGTGGCATAGATTTTTGTTTTTAAACTTTCTGTGTTAAATTATTATAATTTTATAATTATAATATTATAATTGATTTATAATATTATAAGATTAATAGTGATGGAACATTATAATTAATATTATAATTGATTTTTTTTTTTTTTTGTGAAAGAGACAGAAAGAGTAGTGGAAAGTGTATGTATGTGTGGTTTATTACTGTGCCATAATTTCAATCAAAGCATTTCAATTAGATTCTCATGTAAGAATATTGCCAGTTCATTGCCATTCTTTTTTTCTTATGTTTTGGCTTAGTGCTAGTGCATGTAAACAGTGACACCTAGTGGTTTTATAAATCATTGCCCTCTATCATTTAGGTAAATATCCTATTAATTCTATTAACATGGTCTTAGCAGTGGAAGGAAATTGATATGGATATGAATCTAATCCTCACATATTCATAGTGAATAATAAACATTTAATGATTTTATTTGCTCTACCATATCAACAGAAGAGAGAAAACAAATCTATCATGCACTGCTCCAGATATTCCTCTAGATGGCGCAATTGTAACATCGCAAAACGGGAGCTTACTATCTAGTCACCTCTGTGCCCATCTAAGCTTTAAAAAAACAAATTTAATTGTTTACGCTGTACTTTCAGGGAAAAATATGAGAAAGTAAAACTTATTTTTTACTTTAAATCTCTGAAAGAGAAACTGTTTATTATGTGCTAAATGGAAAATTCAACTAAAAAGATTTAATGTGTTGTCCTTGACTGAATGTTTAACTTTATATAATTATGCAAGTGGCACAATCAGCGCCATGCATCGGTCTCATCTCCATCAAAGCCAGTGTTCAGAAATAATCCATGTTATAAGCATTTAATCTTTGGACAGCTCTGCAGTTTATTGTGCCAGTTTGATCACTTTGTCTGTTCCACTTAGAGAGACAGAGAACTTCTGATCACAGTCTTGCATAACAAAACTTGTTTCTACATTTCTTCGCGACATCAAAGCTACTTTTTTTTTGCTCTGGGAGACATTCTGATTCTCTCTCGTCTGTTTTCGTGCATCACCTTCATCCCAGTGGCCTTTTCTATGCCGTGCCCTTATGAGGAACTGTTTTTCTGATGTTTTTTAATCGGCGCTTGGTGAGAAACATCAGAAATATTCTCAGGCCGAAGCTCCTGCTGTTTTCGACATAACTAGTTCTCAAAACAGACCCTTTTATCCTCCTCTTCTTTTTTTTCATTACTTAGTGCACCATGTTGCAAACTGTGCCATGCCAGTTAGCTAATGTTGTTTGTGCCTGAAAATACCATAAACTGATGCTATTACCATTGTAAGAAATCAGACTTGCCATTTGTGAAAACTTCTTATAGACTTACATTGAAAGTATGATCTGAGCCATATCTAGGGACCAGCATTTATTGTATGTGGGTTTTGTTGATGTAAAGACAGCCGGTGCATTTGCACTGCAACTGTAGTTATATGCATGTATGAATAACTATATCTTCAGCAGAGAATATGCTTTTGCTAAACTAAAACAAGACTACAAGACGAAGCCGTTAGCTAACATGGCATTTAAAAGGTACTATAAAGTTTAAAAACCTGTAATTTTGAGTTAATACATATTAAAAACACAAACCAACACATTCTTACCTGTTAAAGTTTATCCAGTTTCTTCAGGAATTTAAATTTAGACGGTTTTTTACAGCCAGATGCTGCATAACTGCATCTTGAAACTCAGATTTTTATTGTGAGTGACGACATATTGACCGTTCCAAGATGGCGGACGCGTCGACATCTGGAGCGGTCGAATGTGACAACCGTAGACATGTATAGACGCCCCATTCAACCGCTCCAGCCACGTAGATGCGGCCGCCATCTTGGAACAGTATTTTTGACATCATTCACCATACTGTAGGTTCGCACAGAGCTGTTGATATATCTTTCGAATATTCAGTGATTACTATGGTGAAAGACGTCAAGTTTACCGCTACAATATACAATACAATAATACCGCTCCTGAAGGAACTGGCTAAGGTTTACGACAAACCATGGTTCACTGCAAAACGTAGCCAGCTCCGTCAGGCCAAAGAAGATGCTCGCAGGAATGTGGATAGAGTCTTGTACAAACAGGCCAGATACACACTGGAAAAGGAGATCAGAGTGGCAAAGAGGAATTATTCCGAAAAGGTACGGATTCAGTTCTCTTCTAGTGACACGGCTTCAGTGCGGAAAGGTCTGAAAGACATCACCAATTACAAGACACCATCCCCCAGCACTGTGGAAAATCAACAACTGGCAGACGATCTGAACGAGTTTTATTGCAGGTTTGAAAAAACACCATTCACACCTCCTGCAACCCCCGTCTCCCCCACACTTGCAATTCAGTTCAGTGAAGATGACGTGTGCCAGGTCTTCAGAAAGAACAAGAGAAGAAAGGCACCAGGCCCAGACGGTGTGACACCAGCCTGTCTGAAAACTTGCGCTGATCAGCTGGCCCCCATCTTCACACAGATCTTCAACAGATCACTGGAGCTGTGTGAAGTCCCCTCATGCTTCAAACGCTCCACCATCATCCCCGTCCCAAAGAAACCCAAAATTACTGGACTTAATGACTACAGACCTGTGGTTCTAACGTCTGTGGCCATGAAATCATTTGAAAGACTGGTTTTGACTTATCTGAAGGACATCACTGGACCCTTACTGGACCCCCTGCAGTTTGCCTACAGAGCAAACAGGTCTGTGAATGATGCAGTCAATATGGGACTGCATTATGTTCTGCAGCATCTAGACAGACCAGGGACTTATGTGAGGATCCTGTTTGTAGACTTCAGCTCTGCTTTTAACACCATCCCATCACTCCTCCAGCCCAAATTAACTCAGCTCTCCGTGCCCACCTCCGTCTGTCAGTGGATCACCAGCTTCCTGACAGACAGGCAGCAGCTAGTAAGACTGGGAAAATTCTCATCCAGCACCCGCACCATCAGCACTGTTGCCCCTCAGGGCTGTGTTTTCTCCCCACTGCTCTTCTCCCTGTACACCAATGACTGCATCTCTAAAGACTCCTGTGTCAAGCTCCTAAAGTTTGCAGACACCACACTCATCGGCCTCATCCAGGACAGTGACGAGTCTGCTTACAGACAGGAGGTTAAAGAGCTGGCTATCTGCTGCAGTCTCAACAACCTGGAGCTGAACACGCTCAAAACAGTGGAGATGACCGTGGACTTCAGGAGAAACCCCCCTGCTCTCCCCCCACTCACCATCATGAACAGCACTGTGACTGCAGTGGAGACATTCAGGTTCCTGGGCACCATCATCTCTCAGGACCTGAAGTGGGACAATCACATTGAGTCCATTGTGAAAAAGGCCCAGCAGAAGTTGTACTTCCTTCGCCAGCTGAGGAAGTTCAACCTGCCACAGGAGCTGCTGAAACAGTTCTACTCCGCCATCATTGAATCCATCCTCTGCACTTCTATAACTGTCTGGTTCAGCTCGGCTACCAAATCTGACCTCAGAAGACTACAGAGGGTAGTACGGACTGCTGAGCGAATCATTGGTACAACCCTCCCCAGTCTCCAAGAACTGTACTCATCCAGAGTGAGCAAAAGGGCTAAGAAAATCACTCTGGACCCCTCACATCCAGCACTCCCTCTTTGAACTGTTGCCATCTGGTCGACACTACAGAGCTCTGAGCACAATAAACACACAACACACAACACTATAATACATTATTTATTTAACACACATACTTATTTACGTTTCAAATTTGCACATATCATAACTGTACATACATAATTGTCTATATTATATAGTGTGTTTTTTTGCTATTTTGTACATTGTCTATTTTGTATATTTGTATATTATTCTTTTTATTATTTGTGTCTTGTCGCTGTCATTCTGTTGCACTGTGGAGCTTCTGTCACTAAAACAAATTCCTCGTATGTGTAAACATACCTGGAAATAAAGCTCATTCTGATTCTGATTCTTTCGAATATTCAGTGATTACTATGGTGAATGACGTCAAGTTTACCGTTACAATATGGCGGATGGCTTACGTATAGCGGCCCATAGAAACAGTCGCTAATGAGGCATCTACGTATATATATCTATGGTGTCAACTACCTATACATATCTATGCTAGTAACCATAGACATATATAGACGCCCTATTCGACCACTCCAGGCACGTAGATGCGGCCGCCATCTTGGAACGGTCCACTTGACGTCATTCACCATGCTGTAAGTTCGCACAGAGCCGTTGGGTTTGCAGACCATCGGCTGTGCAGGATTGTGGCATCTTTCGAATATTCAGTGATTACTATGGTGAATGACGTCAAGTCAAGTCCGCTACAATATGGCGGACAGCTTACGTATAGCGGCCCATAGAAACAGTCGCTAATGAGGCATCTAATATATATATATATATATGCTAGTAACCACCAGAACACCTTAGCAACTGCCTAATAATGTTCTAAAAATGCAGAACCCTTTAGCAGCTGCCTAGCGATGTGGAATAACAATTAGAACATCTTAGCAACTGCCTTGAAATATGCTTTAACTATTCAGAACCAATGGCGACTGGTGGTAAATTTTCTATGTGGGGCGCCACATCCAAAAATTTTAGCATACATCCCGATATGATTTATCCCAGTATAACAAAAAGAAAAGGATTAAGACATGAAACATTTTAAATAAAGAAAATTGTTTTACCAAATTCAAGATTGAGGATGATTCTCACAAAACTATTTTCTGCAAGCTTTTTTCAAGAAAAATTAAAACTTTTTTTTAATTTTAATAATAATTCAAAATTGATGTATACAGTGTAACAGCAAAATCTGTGAGAAAAATAAATGTTACGTTTGTTTAGACCATTTTCTTTACATACACATAACTACAAGTCAAGCTGCAGTACCAAGCAGGACCTCACGGAGACGCCAACAGACCACTATACCAGTCGCCTTAAAGTTATGTAAATATACACGGATCTGTATTCAGAATTATTAAACAGAGCAAAACACAAATTTAAAAAGGTACATAAAAACATTATGAATTTGTTGAGTGTGGTGATCTGAAGGCAGCTCAACATGACTGACCAGTGAACAGTTCCTCTGTCAGAGTGAATGTTGATGCCAATACACTACTGTACATAGCAAACTCCTATAAAAACACACTTCTTCAGCGAGTGTCCATTATAAAACTCTTGCCAGACATGCGATCATACTGAAATGTGCTCATAAAGCTATCAGAGAGCGCACATACACGGTTTGTTTATTTGCACACTAATAATAACGGACTCGCGCGCGTCTAATAATGTAAGTTACGATTCATGTATGTCACTGACTGTAATCGTCTTTACCTCCATTACAATCGACATCCATCAAAACTTCACTGCTTTATTCAGCACTAGTCCTGACTTCATATTTCTTCTTATTAGCGGTATGTTTGTTCTGACCAATCGCTGCACAAGTTAAAGGTCCCATGGAATCAAAATTGAAGTTTTCTGGGTGTTAGTATCAATATGTTAGTCTTAAAGTTATCTGTATGCCAGTGTGCTCCAGTGACAAAATTCGCATTTAGAAGATACAAGCATTCAAATCTTGCAGTTCGTCACTTCCGCCAAAACGGCTCAACAATTTTTTTTTTTTGACGTCACATCGTACTTCATCTTCTCATCAAACTTTCTGTCCAATCAAATGCTCTCTAGAATCCGAAGCGCCCGCCCCCTACGAAAAATAAACGCTGAAGTCGCGGCTGAAACAGGTCACTTGTTCACAGAATTAGTATTTTCTGTACGGTGAATGATACATGGAGCGGATCACGTGCGCGAGTCGGCGCATACCACAAAACTTATTTGAATTCTACACAGAATGCTATATTTTATAGCAATATGGATGAGATTGTGGCTGTCATCAGTATTGCCAACTAATTTTCAAGGGAAGTTGCTAAAGGGAGGTCGATTTGTTGCTAAAAGTTGTTAAATGACACGACTCAAAAATGTCACTACATCAAGTCTCAACAAAAAATATATTTTATGTATGTTAATTTAGATTTGTTTGTAAAATAATATAAATACATTATATAATATTAAAATGTAAATAACTATTTTTAAATACAACATTGAATTACCGAACACTTACACAGTTTTGAACCATTAGATTTATTTATTTATTTTATTAGCTAATAAATTAGTAAAACTACACATTCTGAACATTTATAGTTTTAAGCAGTATATTAGTAATTAGTTTGCTACACTCTAAGAAAAGTCTGTAAAAATAGGGCACAATCTACTATGTTAATATTAAGGAGTTTTCCGTATTGATTTTTCACGTTTTTTTTTACCTGCATTTTAAATTACGCATTGTATTTTGTGTTTTTTGGGTTACAACAGATAATGTCCTGAAAAATTACTAGCTTTTCCATTTTTCTAGATATTTTTCTTACAGTGTACCAACAGATCAACAATCACAGGTACAAGCTAAGGTTATCATAAATTAACAATTATTCAATTATTATTATTATTATTATTATTATAAAATTGAATAATTGCAAATAGCAGCTAACTTAATTCACATGATGTGTGTACTGTTAGGCATCTTTGGTTTCCTCATTTTGTGTAATTTAGATGGAAGTTGTGTGCCTTTTTATCGTTTGAGTCATTTATCAAAAGTTGCTAGAAATTGCCAAATACATTTTAAAAATAGCTAAATTTGTTGCTAGGTACTTTTGGAAGAAAAAGTTGCTAGGGTAGTGTGAAAGGTTGCTAAATTTAGCATCAAAATTGCTAAGTTGGCAACTCTGGCTGTCATACCCTGTCAAATGCGGCTTTACGAAGCTCAACCAAAGACTATAGAAATACAAAGGCGGTTCACTCCTATACTTATGAATGGGAGAAACGGCAACGCGCAATATGGCGGGATAGTCCCGCCTTCTAAATGAAAGAGCCAATCGCTGACTGGTAAATTCATTGCGTCACTACAGGGGCCGTTAGAAGCTCCGGTTCCCATAGAAACCGGAGGCTACAGTAGCCGGTGCGCATGCGCACATTGCGCAGTCATAAGCGCATTGGAACTACGCATGCGCATTGGCTGGTCTAGCCTGAAAAATAAACTTTTTAAACGCTATTTGAGCATGAGAAACAACATTCATGGGGCAGTTCATTTCAGATTTTGTTGCTGATTTGAAATATGTAATTTAATCGCGAGTTCAGCGAGCAGTTTTTGAGATTTCAGGATTTCCCCATTCATTTAGATAGGACTTGGTCTTGTTTGAGCTTGGTCTTGTTTGAGCATCACGCAGTTGCTGCAGATTTGTCGGCTGCACATCCATGATGCGAATCTCTCGTTCCACCACATCCCAAAAGTGCTCTATTGGATTGAGATCTGGTGACTGTGGAGGCCATTTGAGAAAAGTGAACTCATTGTCATGTTCAAGAAACCAGTCTGAGATGATTTGAGCTTTGTGACATGGTGCATTATCCTGCTGGAAGTAGCCATCAGAAGATGGGTACACTGTAGTCATAAAGGGATGGACATGGTCAGCAACAATACTCAGGTAGGCTGTGGTGTTTAAACGATGCTCAATTGGTACTAAGGGGCCCAAAGTGTGCCAAGAAAATATCCCCCACACCATTACAACACCACCACCAGCCTGAACCGTTGAGACAAGGGAGGATGGATCCATGCTTTCATGTTCTTTACGTCAAATTCTGACCCTACCATCTGAATGTCGCAGCAGAAATCGAGACTCATCAGACCAGGCAACGTTTTTCCAATCTTCTATTGTCCAATTTTGGTGAGCCTGTGCGAATTGTAGCCTCCGTTTCCTGTTCTTAGCTGACAGGAGCGGCACCCGGTGTGGTCTTCTGCTGCTGTAGCCCATCTGCTTCAGGGTTCGACGTGTTGTGCGTTCAGAGATGGTATTATGCATACTTTGGTTGTAACAAGTGGTTATTTGAGTTACTGTTGGCTTTTTGTCATCTCTAACCAGTCTGCCCATTCTCCTCTGACCTCTGACATCAACAAGGCATTTTCGTCCACACAACTGCCGCTCACTGGATATTTTCTCTTTTTCGGACCATTCTCTGTAAACCCTAGAGATGGTTGTGCGTGAAAATCCCAGTAAATCAGCAGTTTTTGAAATACTCAGACCAGCCCGTCTGCCACCAACAACCATTCCACGTTAAAAGTCACTTAAACCCCCTTTCTTCCCCATTCTGATGCTCGGTTTGAACTTCAGCAATTCGTCTTTACCACATCTAGATGCCTAAATGCATTGAGTTGGTGCCATGTGATTGGCTGATCAGCAATTTGTTTTACCAAGCAATTGAACAGGTGTACCTAATAAAGTGGCCAGTGAGTGTACGTAGATGCCTCATTAGCGACTGTTTCTACTGTTATCGTTTGAGCCGTTCTGTGCAGGATTGTGGCATCTTTCGAATATTCAGTGATTACTATGGTGAATGACGTCAAGTTGACCGCTACAATATGGTGGACGGCTTACGTATAGCGGCCCATAGAAACCGTCGCTAATGAAGAATCTACGTATATATCTATGTTCAGAACACTTTAGCAACTGCCTAGCAATGTGCTTAAATCATTCAGAACACCGTAGCAACTACTATATACATGATTAAACCATTCAGAACATTTTAGAAACCGCATAGCAACATTCTTAAACCATACAGAACATTTTAACAACATGCTAAAACACACTGATGTGTTTAAACACCTTAGCAAATGGCAGCTACCCACAACTTAACATTGTGGCTTGCACCAATCTCATTGTCTTCAGAAAATGCAAATTGTTTTCTCATATTCACTTTTCTCAAGTTATCATTTCTTTCCATTGAAATAATTTTATAATAATAACTGGAATGTCACAGCAAACAAAAGTGCAATCTCAATGTCAGTTTCCAACCCCCATGAATAAAATCAAATTAATAAACTAAAATTAAGTTTCTGTACCCTCTCCCTTCATTACAAAAAACTCAGTCTGGCTAATGAAAAATCATGCATTCTTTTCATTCATGCTTTAGGGGGCTAGAAATCATACTTTGTCAAAAACAGGAATAATTTCCTGGTTCTTCTCTGAAAAGGTCCTCTATGTGTTTTATACTGTGCTCAAGGCTGATTATATATTCATTTGTTTGCTTGTTGTCCCCTTGATTCATGGTTTGAAATGATCAAACTGTGTAAAAAGGTTCTCATTGCAGCGTCCTCAAAGATGGCCACAGGGCTGATGGGAAATGATGCTTGGCGGGTAGATCTAACTTCTTTATTAGGGGCAATCAACAGTAACGTGGCTGGTGGTTACTCGTCTTAAAAAGACATTAGAGATGGGCTCAGTAAAGCCTTCAAAGCCTTCTGGGTGGTGATCACGATCAAACCATCTCATTGGTTTTTTGAAGAAGAGAGGCTGGATCTGTAATTTGGGCTCTTTAGTAATGGCTTCAGGATAGAAATCCTAATGATCAAAGAGTCATTCTAATGCTGCTAATGACTTCTCTCTTTCCAATCGCAGGTCGTGTGCCTTCAAGATTTCTTCGGAGAGGAGGACATCTTCATCGCATGCGGCCTGGAGAAGTTCCGTTACCAGGATGACTTTATGTTGGATGAAAGCGGTAAAGAGCCTTTCAGTAGTTGCCTTTGTATTCATTTGAGTGAAAAACCACTACTTGTCATGATCTCATCAGCACAAGGTCCATGTGGATGGCATCTTCCACCTACCCAGAAATGTTCTCTTTGTCTCGTCTTGAATGAATAACATCCTGTTACAAATTAGTTCATAAGAAGCTTATGAATGAGTCCATTAAAATTTCATCCCACAAATGTGGAATATGAAATAAAGGCTCATTCCCCCTTAACGCCTACACCAGCCACTTCTCTAATGGGTTTCTGCCTTTGCCACTTGTCCTAAATGGATAGACCCCCTCTCATCCATGTTGTTCCTGTTGTGTTGTTGTTGTCAGGAAATGAGAATCTGTATGTATCTGTGTCTGGTTTCCTTTCATTAATGATGTGGAAAGACAAAGGCTGTTCGCCGTTTGGCTCGTCCTCTGCTGATGTGAGCTCAGTGAAGAGCAGGCGCCCCAGTTTCTGAAGTGTATTTGGAAGAGCTCTTTAATAGAAGAGACTTCTCTCTATTGTCAAAACGTCAATCCAAACATCTGTGTATCTTATGTATCTATCTATCTATCTATCTATCTATCTATCTATCTATCTATCTATCTATCTATCTATCTATCTATCTATCTATCTATCTGTCTATCTATCTGTCTGTCTGTCTGTGTCTGTCTTATGTATCTATCTATTTATCTATCTATCTATCTATCTATCTATCTATCTATCTATCTATCTATCTATCTATCTATCTATCTATCTATTTATGTACGTATGTATCTGTCTGTCTGTCTGTCTGTGTGTCTGTCTCTATCTATCCGTCTGTCTGTCTGTCTCTATCTATCTGTCTATGTCTGTCTGTCTGTCTGTATGTCTGTCTATTTATCTGTCTGTCTGTGTGTCTGTCTTATGAATGTATGTATGTATCATTCTATCTATCTATATATCTATCTGTCTATCTTATGTACGTATGTATCTGTCTGTCGGTCTCTGTGTGTCTGTCTGTCTGTCTCTCTCTATCTATCGGTCTGTCTGTCTGTCTATCTGACAGATAAACTGAAAATTCCTTTGAGTTGTTACCAATGGCTGTAACCGAGTTACAGCTGCACTGTACAGAACAAATTTAATGAATGTTGGATGATTTATCACATTGAATTAGTGCGAGTGCAGTCAATCACGAGTAGAGGTTTAATTACACAGGCACTAGTAGAGGAACACGTGCTGCTCTAATGAGTTCTGATCAGAGCCGAGAGGAACATACGAAGCATGCCGATGGCAAGATGGATGGAGCCAAAATGGCAGCCTTTGACAACAATGATTTCCCTGGAGGATGCATTTTTAATATGAGCAGAATGGTTGCCCATAACAGCACACTGGCTGTGATATCCCATGTAAATTTTTATTTGATACATAATACTCACTCTAAGTTATGAAATTGTTGTTGATGAAGATTATGTAAGGCTGTTATTAACAATTGTGAGAAAGCGTATTTTTAAAACTCGACTGTGT
Organism: Spinibarbus caldwelli; assembly: GCA_039654775.1. Taxonomy (NCBI): domain Eukaryota; kingdom Metazoa; phylum Chordata; class Actinopteri; order Cypriniformes; family Cyprinidae; genus Spinibarbus; species Spinibarbus caldwelli. The sequence continues at coordinate 9,315,350 of CM077267.1, forward strand.
ATTATAAAAGACATTGATTTGTTAGTACTGCAGAGTTAAGTGCTGGAACTTGCTCTCTATATGTAACTCCATGGAGATGGAGAGTGGAGTGGCGTCCTGCCCTTCAAGAAATCCTGCCTTAATAGACTGTGGCATTTACTGTCATACCTGGTGTCACAGTCTTATTGCTCTCTCAATGCATTATGTACACAGGGTTATTGCAGCAAAAGCAAAAATGGGATAGATAAACACAGAGCATGTGAGAATCTAAGCAACACTTCGTCTGCATAGAATCTAATTTAATCTTCAGTCTCTGATCTGTATTTAGGGTTAAGACCTTTTCCTCACTTGTAGCGCTGCCATCTTTTTGATCACGCTTGTATAAATGTGCTTCAACAAGCAGACTGTTTTTAAAGGAGGATTAATTTAGCCCCACAGTTTAAGGATTATTTTACGGGCAAAGTTTGAGTTTTAGAAGACTTTTAAAGAGGATTTGAGATGGCAATCAAACTAGAACAGTCATTTGGTGGTTTGATATACAGTAGTAAAACTATTGAAATAATGAAAATTAAACTATTGATTTAACATTTACTACTAATGTAAAATTGTAAAATTCATTACTCTAGCACAATACATTTGACATAACCATATTTAAACACCCATATTCAATGACAGGACCATTTATTCATCCTCATGTCATTCCAGACCTTTCTTTCTGGGGATAGTTCACCCAGAAATGAAAATCCTGACATCATTTACTCACCTTTATGTTGTTCCAAATCCATGAGATTTGTTTTTATTCTTTGAAAAACAAAAGAAGACATTTTTAATGAATCCTGAGAGATTTCTGTCTCTCCATTCTAAGTAGGGACGCACAATATATCGGCCACCATATCGGTATCGGCCGATAAATGTTAATTTTTCTGTTATCGTTATCGAACCGGTAAGAAAATTTGGCCGATATATTAAAGCCGATAAATAATGCATTATTTCCTGTAGAGGCACTTCAGATGCGCACTGTTCGCCATGATGGTTTTTAATTGCTTGAAATATTATCGGAATCACTTCGAAAAGGAAAATACAGTGAAGTGCAACGTGCAGGGCAAGTCTGTCATATTATAATGAGAACATTACTGTTAAATAATTAATGGAATCTTTTTGCCCGTGTTTTAGCGCGTTGTTACGGGAAGAGCGCATCCACAACGGAGCTACACATTCATGACTAGCACAGTTAAGTTTGCTTGTGCATTTGCAGCCTTTTTTGCAATTGTAGGTTGTAAAATTGTGTTTGTTTTATGCATATATATCTGATTTATCTCATAGGCCTATAGAATTCGTTTGGTTAAGTTAATAGAGCATTAATAGAGCGCTTCTGTGATCATCTTTAGCTCAGCGCATGCATCTCAAACAGCAGCGCACAACATTAATAACTATATGATTGGGACTATCATATGTATAATATTATAATGAGAGCATATTATTATAAAACGCTGTGAATTCTTTGGTTTAATTTGTAGTGTTTCAGCGCGTTGTTGCGGGAAGAGCGCATCCACAACACACATTCTGGTTAGCACGTAACTTAGTTCGAGTTCACTTGTGCATTTGTGTCTTTTCGTACATACAAGTTGTAATATTATGTTTAGTTTATGTTGTATAAATAGCTGATTAATCTCATATATGATGCATTTCCTTGAGTTAAATAAGCTGCCAGCAAAGCACTTCAGTTTACCAGTGTTCATTCAGCTCTTCAGTTTCAGCGCATGCAGCTCGAACAGCAATGCACAACATTAATAACAATGATTGGGACTATCATATATATAATATCATAATGAGAACACTATAATAATAAAACGTTGTGAATTCTTTGGTTTAATTTGTCGTGTTTCAGTGCTGTTGCGGGAAGAGCCAAGAGCGCGTCACATCTTGGCGCATAACTGTTCAAGATCACTTGCGAATTTGCGTCTTTTTGTTCATATAGAAGTTATAATATTGTGTTTATGTTGTATAAATAATAAGCGCTTCAGTTTACCGGTGTTCATTCAGCTCTTCAGCAGCTTGCGCAGCTAAAACTGCATGCTGCTATTTGAAACAGTGCTATTAATTTAAGATACTTCTTTTTCAAAATCACTGATATATTAATAATAATAACCACAACTTTTATTTTTGTCTTATTATTTTCATCATCAATATGGTTTAATTAAACTAATTTAATTGTCAGTGCGGAGGCTATTCCGTTTAATTTATCCTTGACATATGATTTTTTTTATTTATTTATTTTTTTTATTTTTTATAAAGTTAAGTAATGTTGTCCAGTGAATTGTTTGCATTATTTAAGCATTGTTTTATTTATTTATAAGGCTGCCTTATGTTTGATTTATGTTGAAGTGTTTAATGGCTTTTAATGGTGAGACTTTTTTTGTAATCAGGCTCTCAAAAATTATATAAAAATTTGGATTTAGATTTATCGGCCAACATATCGGTTATCAGCTTTCATTTATAAAGAATTATCGATTATCGGTATCGGCCAAAATTTTCATATCGGTGCATCCCTAATTGTAAATACATGTAACCAAAACTTAAAAGATCCAAAAAGGTCTTAAGGGCATTGTAAAATCCATATAAATCTGTTTAACCCAAATTTTGTGAAGAGAGGAGATCACTTTATATGATGAAAAGATTTAATTTAGACTTTTATTCACATAAACACACATGCATAGAGAGCATCACATATGGTAAACATAGAAGTTCGTGACATGATAGAACAAATCTCATTTGAGCTTCCATGTTTACCATGCTATGTGTCGATTATTGTTTAGATTCAATGTACCAGATTCAAAAAAATTCTGAAATGCATTAATTTTTCAACTGCCAAATAGAAGTAGCCTAATTTCATTAGCTCCTCAGACTTTTGGGCTCCACTATCTATCTAATATGATTTTGTTGTGTGACAGAGTGCCGAGTGGTGAAATCAACATCCTATGGGAAGATGGGGTCTTTAAACAGAAGCTCTCCCAGAAGTCTCGTCCTTTCCAGACGCAGCAAGTCTCCCTCTGGATCAGGTAACATTCACTACATGTATATGCGTGTTTATGCAACAACAAATGCTTCTCTGAGTAGTTTCCTGTGTACACATGAACCCCCTTCTCAAACATTCGCTCACTGTTGATTGAACGTTTGTTAAAAAAAATGGTAATTAACTTCTTGCATCCGATAATAAACAAACTAATAGGAAGTCATGCGTGTGTGACAGCTCCCTGAGCAATAAAGCACCCCTCGGTGCCTGTGCACCCCTAGAGTGGAGTGTGTTTGCTGGCTTCTAGGTGCAGTTGCATTCAGATATAGCTGTCTGATTCATAAGGGCGCATCCCGATGGAGAGGAGTCAAAGACGAGAGATACGAGATATTGAGGCATGGGGAGGGAGGTAGATGGGGTGATGAGAGAGAGAGAGAGAGAGAGAGATGGAGGGGGGTAGTGTGACTCAGTCTTGCAGATCCACATCAACTGTTGTGCAATGAATACCGTTGTGTGTGATCTGAATTCTAGGCACTATGCGGTCTGCTTTGTGCTGGTTTGTATTGATAATCCTGTGATGCTTTGATATATGGCATTATGACCATACTCATATTCTATACATGGTATTCCATATGCAAAAACTAACTGCATAAGCATTATGGTAGTGTATGGATTAAATCCAGAGTCTATTGTACTATAAACCAGACTGTGCATCAACTACCTGCTTGTTTTTTTTTTTAATTCTAGCTGTACAGGTTTGACTGAATCTGTCTGTTTCTGAATAAAAAGTAAAAATATGTTCTAAAAACACATTTAGCACTTCCTATTGATGTTTTTTTTTTTTCCTGTGTGTTATGCCCTAGTTTTCCCACAAAGCCCGCCTTTGCGTCTTCACCTCTATAAGATGTGTGATAGAGACTTCCAGAAGCTGGTGGTTTATTTATTTTTTTCCTCCAGCCGAGTCGTCTGTTATATGATTGGTTTAAATCGTACCAGTTGAATCTCTATGAGTAGAGGTTTGGCTCAGAGTTCTATCCGGTCGTCATGGAGACGCCGGCTAAGGGAACTGTGCCTTGGAGACAATAGAGTTGCCCATATATGGGCGTCCCTTCCTGTTTGGCAAGCTTAGCGGAAGCAGACTCAGAGAGTGCGGCTCATCACTTGTAGTCAGGCGGCTGCTTCTCAGCAGACGCTCGCGGACGTGGACCATAAAAGCGTGGAATCGGTTTCGCTTCGAGTGCTTGGTGTGCCAGTCATTCATTTTCACCATTCAGCCCGTTAATCCTATAAGAAACCCCAGGGTGAGGGAGAATATGCCAGGCTGACTCATGTTTGCAAAGGTTTCTTTGCCCGCTCTGGTTTTAGGATAAATTCACTGCAGTGTGTAAAGATTGATGATGGTTTTGAAATAAGGTTCCAAGAAATTAAAAAGTTTCAGACATTACACTTTCTATGTTGATCTTACAGCTTCCAGGTTTGTCAATCAAGGGTCCATACAGGTCCCTGAAGGTCTGTGGAGAGGACTATTGTCTAACAAAGTATTATATAATGTGCAAATGTTAGTTAATGTTCTTAACCCTATAAAGTCTACTGTATCATATTCGATACGGAAATGCTTCTAAATGATCAATATGAATAACAAAATTTTGCTGAAAATCTACAACATACCCTCTGATTGATACTGTAGTTCATATTTTTAGCAAGTTAAAGGCCTTTTAGTATAATTCTGAAAATGTCTACCTTCAGGTTGTGGTACACGTGCCTTTTTGCTCTGAAACCTATTGATTTTTGTTAAGTAAATGTAATTATAAATGTTATACTGTAAGTAATATTTAAAGATGGGCATTTACTGGAATGAAGCAACTGAAGTTTACTTAATTTTTCTAAAAATTGTGTTTGGATAATCGTTAAAAATAAGTATCAATTATGATGCATCATTTGTTCATCTCAGTTATCATTGTATTGCATTGCATTATATGTTTTTCCCCCACAGTAAAAACTACAGAGCTTTAATTATAATATTAAGCATTCAAATTAAAATGAATTACTGTTATAAAGATCTCACTGATTTACATTATAAGCAATTTCATACTTTTTGGCTAGATTAATATCAGCAACTGTACCAAATAGCATATTTTTGCTATAAAATTGAGGTGTTTTCCCCTTCTCGAGCTCCATATTCTCTGTCTATATTCTATAATATATCATATTATTAGAACGATTAAAAAAAATCAACCTATTACTTTATATGTCAGGCTTCAGGATTCAAGGGATATATTATCCCTCAAAATTAAAATTCCATCATCATTTACACTGTTGCCGTTCCACACCTGTATGAATTTCCTTCGTCTATGGAACACAAAAGAAGATATTTTGAAGCATGTTGAAAGCTCTGTAAAGGTTAAATACCCCTGCCTTACTAAACTTTTCAGTTATTTAATTTAGTCTCCACCCGAATCTAAAGCATACAAACACACGCCTTACATTGTCTTTATTTCTCGCTCTCCTACCAGGAGTCCCACACTGGCGTGGGCAGGTGTATACATAGCGGAGGCGTCCTGTACTTTCTCAGCAAGTCACAACCAGTGGACAGATATGATTGAAATTGCAACTTTGTTGCTGTTGTGTTGCGTTTTAGTTGTTGCCTCTTCTGGGTTGCAGTCAATGCCATTTCATTCGCATCTACCGGAAAAGCCAGTGGTCAATTTATATACCATTGAAAGGATCAAACAGACTGGCTGATAAACAGACATCCGCCTTGTAATCTGTCAGACAGCGTAGGTCAAATGTGAGATATTTCTTGGGATGAATCAGATTAGCGATTTCCAGAAAGGTCTAGCTGTGCTTACTTTAGAGAGCTGATTGATGAAGCCGCTCGCTGTATGAGTGCTGTTTATATAATACACCCTGTCAGGCTAAGTATAGCACATTGATTTCTGGTTGAGAGTGGCCTGCACACCTTTAAACACACATGAACGCACTTTACCTGATGAATTTCTGCACAAATGGCACTGATGTACTGTTTGTGTACAGTTACGAGAAGCCTTTTGTTTTTTTAACACGATGAAAAACCGAAGCTCATGTCATCCTACGGATTATTCACAGTTTGAGCGGCGCGATCAAGTGTAGAGCTTGACAACACATTTAGAGGTGCTTTAACAAAGGAGACACAGCGAGACAGACATAAACAGCCTCTCTCTGTCATATTTATCAACAGCTGTGTGGGCCGACGGAGATGGTGCTCATCTGTGCCGTTCACATTACAGACTGTGTCTCGTTCTCTGCCTGTCCTATTTACTGAAGGCATCATTCCAGTGGATTTCTGATCTATAATCTTAGGTCGTTCGCCTCACGATTTTCTGTTAAGCTTTCCTTTGAATTTGCACAGATGAGCTTGGCCTCGTAGTCGACTGAATTTTTATCTGAGCAGTTTATCCAGAGAGTAATCTTTAATTAGAGAACCAGAGAGTAATCTCTAATCAGCTCCAAACACCGCTGGCTGACTGTCCTAAAGAAATTCAGAGCTGCTCCTGTCACTCAAATTCAGAGACCTTGTTATTATTCTCACTGTGTAATTCCGGCCAGTCACACAGCTCGTTACTGACAAACCCACAAACAGCTCATTAACCCATTAGCATGTGCCCTACTGCAGGGAAACTGGCTTTTTATTAATGCGTGTTCCTGGTCTTCTTGTGTATGACTCATCGGTGTACGTTATTCCAAAGAAATAAGTTAGTCATTTTTAGATTTTTAATCAAAGTGTATTAACTTGTTTCATCTTGATCCAAGATATGAGTTTAAAAGAAATTTTTTGCAACATTGACACTGATACTGAACTGCCTCGAGCTGAATAACAACACTAATGTCTTCTGTAGAGCTGATTTATAGCTAAATCTGAACTCATTTCATAATGGATGAACTATACATTTATTGAACTGAACTGAACCAACACTGAATTGACTTGAGCTGAATAATGACACTGCTCTTGTTAGAGCTACTTTACAGCAGAATTTAGATGTATGAATTTAGATTTTGTCTGTATTGTATAAAGTGTTGTGTAAATAAAGGTGACATGACTCTTTCAACAAATGTTAGCTAAACTCTAAAAAAATGCACTGCGCAATTATGAAGGAACTATAATGTATTGATTTTTCATAGGTGTTTTATGGTTAAAGGAAATGTGTGTAAACTTAAAGGGATAGTTCACCCAAAAAAATGAAAATTCTGTTATTAATTACTCACCCTCATGTCGTTCCAAACTCGTAAGACCTTCGTTCATCTTCGGAACACAAATTAAGATGTTTTTGATTAAATCCGAGAGCTTTCTGACCCTGCATAGAGAGCAACGCAACTGACACGTTCAAGGCTCAGAAAGGTAGTAAGGACATCGTTAATATAGTCCACGTGACATCAGTGGTTCATCTGTAATGTTACGTGCAGCAAAGACTGACATGGAAGAGAAGAAATTGTTGAATAAACTCATTTTCATTTTCTTCGCATCCATTACATGCACTGTCTACATGCACAATATATCAGCAGTATCGGTCAGTATTACCTTTTTATACAATAAACAACCTTTTGAACAATGGGAATTTTCATGGATGTTAAAGGTTCTTTATGGATCAGTGCCAATAAAGAACCTTTACTTTTAAGAGTATATATTGTGAAATCTGATTTCATTAGAAGCATGTAAATTGTAGATTAGGGCCCACAATGGGAATGCTATTTAAAAAGAAAAAGTCTAAACAGTTTAGATGTATAATATTGGCTGTAACATGAAAATAATTATCAGCTGTGTGTATCACTCTTTGCAATAAAAATGGTATGAAAAGTCGTGTTTATTTGTCAGTGATGGAATTAATTTTTCATAGCCCTTATTGCACAGAGACTGATATTACTGTATCCTGGTCCACTCTGTCTGGCTCCTCTCTGAAACCCTGTCGTGCATATCACATAGATGCACCGTAAATAGAAATTTCATTAAAAATGATACCACTGTGAGACAGATGTGCTTGCTTGAATGTACTCCGAGCAGGATGCTCTGCTCTCAGAATGGAGCTCTGAGCGCCCCAGAGGACAGGCACAACCACTATCTGGATGCTCCATATATTTTAATAATGCAGAAGTGTATTTATATAGCTTATTGCATAATTTTTGTGTAAACATATAAAGTGTTAGTTTTTATGCCATGCACTGTATATAAATTACGTAATTCATTCCTGTAATTACAGCTTTTTTTATATATATATATATATATATATATATATATATATATATATATATATATATATATATATATTTCCACTATCATTTCTCATTATTCGAATATCTCATAATTGACATATTGACTTAAAGGAATAATTCACCCAAAATTGAAAATTTGCTGAAAATTCACTCCTCTCAGGCCATCCAAGATATAGATGGGTTTGTTTCTTCATCAGAACAGATTTGGAGAAATTTAACATTACATAGCTCGTAAGTGGATCCTCTGCAGTGAATGGGTGCCGTTAGAATGAGAGTCCAAACAGCTGATAAAAACATCACAACAATCCACAAGTAATCCATATTGTAATGTGAAAATCTGCTTATCTGTGGGAAACAAATCCATTATTAAGGCGTTTTAACTTTAAACCATTGCTTTTGGCCAAAATATGAGTCCATAATCCATAATAATGCTTACTCCAGTGAAACAGTCCATCCATCCTCTCAAATCAAAGTCCACCAACATATTTGTTTAGAACTGTTTTCACTTGTAAACGGAGCTTGATCTGTGCATATTTCACTCTTTATTCAGGCAAGATGACTTTTTCACTGGAGAAAGCAATATTATGGATAGAGGACTCATTTGAAGTAAAAAAAAAAAAAACGTCTTGATGGATTTGTTTATTGCAAACACGCAGCTTTCTGCTATGCAATGCGGTAATTGATGGCATTGTGAAACAAACTCATCTGCATGTTGGATGTCCTGAGGGTGAGTAAATTGTCGGCAACTTTTTTGAGTGAACTATTCCTTTAAAAAGCCATTTGTTTTGTAATGTATATTCATTGATTTTCTCCTCTTTGGATTGTCTTTGGGGGAGTTTTTTTCTGCACATATTGATAAATGTAATGAATTTAATTTACAAAAACTTTGATCGATTAACAGCCCTAAAAATATAATCATCTCTTCTGTGACCGATCATAAGTCATTCATATTCACACAGAAGTTATTTCTGCTCAGCTGTAGTGGGAGTGTTAGATCAGGACAGGGGTATTTCAGGGGAGGACACTGTGCCTCTTTCACAGTCCCTTTTGGATCATATCCTCGTTTTGAATTATGGACTACGGGTCAGATGCAAACAGCGGACCAAACTGCACCTGGTGTGAAAAAGAGAGAAGTAAACAGCAGAGAGAAAGAGGAGGAGAGATGAGAGAGGTCACATCTATCCTCCCACAGCTGAGCATGTTACACAAGAGCAAACTCAGAGTCATTTCTCTCTTTTTAGTGTCTAAATTTATATGTGTGTTATAAACCATGCTGAACTCATATCCCATACATAAAATATGGCCATTCCCCCAGCAGTCTCCTGCAGTGCTGTAACATGCTCTATAGCTGCAGTCATTTATGTTTGTGTATTTATGAAGGGAGTGGGGAATGGATTCAACCTCAGGTTTGGTTAAGACGGGATGTTCAGTTACTTGCAGTTGTGAAAATAGATGTATGTTTGAGCTGTCAAACCTTCTTACGCTCATCAGAAAAATATCTGTTATTATTCAGGGTGTGATAATATGAGGAATATTTATCAAAATCAATTATTTTTAAAACTTATACTTGGTTCCCAAGAGGGTCAGAAATTAACAGGGGCTTGGGGCAAAAAAGCCCTCCAAATTGAAGATAAGGGGGCAAAAAATGCCCCTGCAGAATTCAGCTAGATCTATTACGGCTGTCACAATTTAAGTGAAATGTGAAATGAATGAAAAGTGTTGATTGCAGAGTTCTTGTGAAAGTACATTACTCACGTTAGACTGAAGTCTCGGACTGCTTCAGTTTTCTTTTGCTGGCTTTCTTAATGTAACCCTCCCCAGACCTTACAAGTGATGGGGAAGATATAAAAGAAGGGCGACAACCACAGTGTGTTTCCTTGCAAATACAACAAAATTTATTGTACACAAAAGGTAATTAGAAGTGGCAAAGAAACAAAAGGAACAAAACAAAAACAAATCAGGTTAAACCCACTACGGACCATAGGGTTCCCCAATCATATGGAATGGCAATTCCTCTGCAAAAAAGAATATACACTCAATCACAGCACAAAACCAAATATCACAACAAGTGTCAAAACCCAACACTCACTTAACTCAAACCACTACAAATTGCTCACCCTCACCTTAACAGAGTTAACCATGTATAAGAAAATGGGAACCCCAATGTTGTTTGTTGGTTTAAACAAAACAAAACATTAAAACACAATCTCACAATAAATTCAAGCCACTTCATCACAATGTAACATTTAAAGTCATATCTTGAGACCCAACATCAAGCCACCAATATTTTCAATAAAAGTAAACGGCAATCATGCATCATCTGTAAAAACAAAGAAAATACAATTCATGATTGCCCCTTTAAAATATATGGGAATAAAAAACACTTAACACAATAAAACATAACACACAACTTACAATAGAAAAGCTTAAAAACAAATTTCAAATACTCCAATAATTCAATTAAAATCAGTACCTGTATTATTGAATAACTCTGCTCAGTTCTCTGAGGCACCCATCAGTAAATCTCCAGTAAGCACAATAAAAAAACAGCAACAAAAAAAAAAAAAACCAAACAAACACACCTTAAAACTAAACACACTAACTATAACCACGAGAGTCACAACCCTTACCTCCACAATTTACTTCCATACTGCTCACAAGGCAACTAGTCGTTTCAGCTATCACACAGCCTTGAAACATGCCACACAGCTTCTCCTGCTTAGCACATGGTACCACAAAAAAAAAAAAAAATTGATTTCCTCTTTACAGTAACTATTTTTTTTACTATACTATGGATTTGTAGTCCAACTCATTTGTAGTCTTAAACAAGCTTAATATAGAGTCACTACCAATACTACCTCCACCTCATTACATTAATATAATTTATTCCTAGTTTGAATAACTGTTTTTTTTTCTATGCTATTGAAATAAACAATGTGAAGTCTTCATTTTCCAAATTGTAAAAAGCAATAAATTCACGAATGGTTGTTTTGTCTGTAGCTGGAATATAACATGCTTTTGCCCCACATTAATAATCATTATAATATCAAGAGCAATTATCAACAATAATGAATTAGTCATGATATTGCAGCTTCACCCTCTCATGGGGTCCTGTTTTTATAATTTATAGCCTATTTACATTATGCAGTTTTTGTGTAAAAACATGTACTGCACATGAGCAGCATTAAACAGTCTGTGTAAATAAACATCAATGCCATAACAGATGCATCTTATGTTCCACGTTTGCATTGTAAAGATGGCTTTTGTTGATGTTAAAACTAATTTTGATTGGTAGCAGTCTATAATATTGTCATTGATTGAAGTAACTGGTTAAATGTAAGTATTTTACAGTTGACACAACAGACACATTTTGAAAAGTAATAATACAAATTGCTCTTACAAAGGTAAAAATGCCCCTTGAAATCAATTCCAGAAGCAAATATTGCCCATTAATGAAAAAGTTCATTTCTGACCCTGGTTCCCAATCCAGTTTTGAATATTCCGTGTCCTTGCTTTACATGTTCTGTAATCTCCCCAAAAGGGGTTTAAGGATATTTGGACGCCTGTCTGAGGGGGTGGCTCAGCTTGTTGCCATTTTCTGACAGGGAACGTTGAGAACATGTTTGAGAACTAACCCCAAAATAAAACAGTGAGTCTGTCTGTGAAGCATCACTCGCATCAAATTAATGAAGCACCACAGATGGTGCTAATGAGTGTACTTCTTCCCCCCAGTCTGACAAACACACACTCATACACATTAGTGAAGGTATCTCATATTAAGTGGTTTTCATATGGAGCTGAAAATTTGGCCCTCATATAAACCTCTTGATATTTAAAATAAAATTATTTGGATTATTTTTGAGCCTTTTAAATAGACAGACCTCTTCAAACATCTCGTTTTTAGACACGTTTCACTATATGTATGAGGAAAATGTTCAAGATTTTAACCTCAAGTGTGAAAAATCTATAAACACTTACTCACTCAGCATTTCGAAGGGAACTAGTAAACTCAGAAACTCCCAAAGTGAACTTCGCTTTTGTTGTTGTTGTTGTTGTTGTTGTTGTAAACTAGATTTAGATTTATAAAACGGATAGTTCCGGTCCTTGATTCTGATTGGTTGAGCAACGTTCGAAGTCGTTGTAAATTACACTATAAACATACACCTTTGTTTACTTTGTGTGTTGCTTGGCAACCACTTTGTTCCAACCACAACTGTTTCTGAGGAACTACATTGTTTGGTGGAAGAATACTGCTTTTATTAATATCATTACACTTATTTGCTCTGTTTTATTTTGTGAAACCTTACTAAGTATATGGAATAACCGTTTTTATAAAAGCAATAAGCCCCGTGAAGCCGTGGTTTACAGTGAATTTATAACAGCTAAGGGGGTTCGCGTCGTGCCTAACAACGCCCCTTAGCTGTTATAAATTCACTGTAAACCACGGCTTCACGGGGCTTATTGCTTTATTAATCACGTTCAATAATAATAAACTGAACGCTAAAAGTACTGACATCTAAAAAGCTATAATTGATCTTTGTCTGTTTCCTGTAAACACCGCATAGATCACACAGGGTCATGTTGACAAATTGCTTTTATAGAGAAGCCTTTTTATAGGCTTTTAAAACTGTTAACCTGCAATCTGGTGGTATTCAGAAACCAAAACAAATGAATGAATGACTAAATAATTAAATAAATGCCTGAGAACAAATAATACATAACTGAATTAATGAATAAACAAATACACGAGGTCGAATAACGTTAGAGATCACGTTTAAAGTATTTATATTAGTAAAATGGTAATTCAATGTATTTTTTCACTAACGTTACACATAAGGAGCGAGACCTCAGAAATCACTGCCTCATGTTAAAATACGGTAGTGTTTATGTTTGTATCTGGCCGTGGTTCGAGTGCCATTAAAGGTCCGTCGGTGAGAAGATTCAGCGCGTTTCCACCATTACCTCAACCCTCCGCGCCTCCCACTACCGTACCGCTCCGCTCTGGCGCGCGTCACAGCGACGCAGGCAGACCGCGAGCCAATGAGCGAGCAGCGGCTCACGCTCTGTACTCCGCTCCGCTCTCTGCAGCTCCATTCATTGGAATCCGCGCTCAGCGAGTGCTGCTGCTTTCTGCCACCTGGAATAGCACTGTGTTTCAAGATGCTGCAATACGAAGGTAGGAGAGGCGGATTCACTGCTTTTTGCGGATACACGGGAAGCTGGCTTTACTTTTTATGACGGACATTAATAGTGATGCTTATTCAGATGGAATTGACACTAGAAGGATTTTTATTTGATCTGTATTTATATGTGAATCAGTAGGTTATTCGTTTCTAATTTAGTTCTTTATAGGAGAGACCGAGGAGTGTTGTAACGCAATTTGTGTCTTTGATATGATATTCCCATATTTGTCTGCTACAAAATAAAATAGATTTAGAAATGTACAATTTATCACTAGTCTGTGTAAATTAATGAACCAGGATGGGTTGTAACACGCTGTGCATTAAATTATTGTGGTAATATATTCAATTCTCCAAAATAATTGTTCTGTCATCCCTCGTCATTTTAAGCATTTTTATTTATTTATTTATTTTTTTTTTTACAGTGAATTAGTTTGGAATAGTATCATATTTAATATCACTGTATGTATTATGTATAAAAATTACCTGCACACACATTGGTTTATTTTTGTTATAACTTCACTACAAGCTTTGACTTTTCCATTCATTCATACACTCATAGCTGCTGCTTTTATTCCACTTCAAAAGTGAATTAGAATGGATATGGTGCAGTTAAAAATATAATACTTATTTTTGCTGCTTATTTAAATTTTGATGCTCTGTATAAATCACTGTTCTGGCGATGGATGTTTCACTTTTTTGTGTCCTGGTAACATATGAGAGAGTGTAAAACTGGCGAGGGATAATTCCTAATCTGTATCAGCAAATAGAGGCAGTCGCCTGTGAATATGAATCAGCCTGATGTTGACTGATAGTTTGCATCTTCTCAGTGGTGTGTAGTGCAGTCGCTCCATGACTGATGGGCCCTGGAAGATGTGAGGTTGTTGAAATGGAGGGATTTGTGCCACTGGGTGTGTGGCGCTCTATCCGAAGAGGATTTGTTTAGGGATGCGAGTGTGGGAAGCAGGAGCAGCTGTGTGGGCGATTTCTTCTCTTCTTACTCACAGACAGGCTTTTGAAAAGCTCACTCTTTGAATATAAGAGCACTGGCAGCCTTCTGGGGGCTCTTGAAATATTTGCTGAGCTTCATTCACAAACTTTGCACACTTTTTGAACTCAAGACATTTTTCCACTTTTTCTTTGTAGTGAATGGGACCCCAGCCAGTCAGCTGTCCACACCCCATTCTGCAAAATCGCCCAGTCCGTCTCCCACCAGCCCGGGGAGCTTGAAGAAACACAGGGTAAGACGATATCCTCTCCACAATCACCCTAATACACACACTAAGGCCCACTTGCCCAAACATAAACCTCAGAACTTCTACTGTCCACCTGGTGCATTTGATATCATCTATCATCTAAACCCAATTCAGTTGTATCAAATTGTGTCCTTAATGTAGTGTTTATTCAGTATATCGTGTGATTTGAGTGTCCAGATCCTTCTCCACTTAGAACATTCTACTGCCCTCCTCCGCCATCTCGGGCTCCATATAACGCGCTCCTTCTATGTTCTCAGGAAATGGACAAGGCCATCATTGACAGCACAGCTTAACTTCCCCACTTCTTCAAAGTGGCGCTAAGATCCACAGTCAATCCTTAGTCTGGGCCACTACTTTTGGAAACTTTCGGTCTCTCACGTTTCATCATCAGGGTTAAGCGTGAAAGTCCACTAGCGTCAGCCATGGAAAATGACTTCTGCTTGTAGTAGAGCAGCAATCATGAAGTTACATTGAAATCAGGGTCCAGAATTAACATTTGCCATTAATCTGCCAATGTCGAGTATTTGAGAAAATAAATACCAAATGAGTACCTGCCATGAAGCTGTATTTTTCTTGATTTGTGTGTATATACACAATTTCAATTTTCTTTGCGTTTTTTTCCATGCAGATTTTTTACTAATAGTGTTAGTTTTGGACCCTGATTGAGACAGCATGGAGAAAGAAAAATGACATGATACATGCTGTTGTAGGAGCATGCAACTCACCAGGAAGTGTTTATTTACTCGCTTTTTTTTTCCAAGAAACACATTACTATTTGGTTTCTGAGGAAAGTTTGTGTACGATTGGAAGCAGTTTGTGTGCATTTGACCAGGTCAAACTGTCTCTAATCCTGCAGTTAGACTAACGCAAAGAGGTTTAAACTTCTCCTTCCCAGCACAGAGTTTCTCTCAGGTTATAATATGAGCCTTAAACCCTAGTGATTACTTTGGCCTGTCTCTCTCTCTCTTAAGAGTCAAGAGTCTTTCTGTCTTCCATTCTTTCTGAGTGTCTGTCTGTTCCTCTTTCTTAGTTCTCCATGACTAAAATGCACTAGAGCATTCAATCACTGAGAATATTGCACTCCATTCCAAATGTTCAAAATGTTGAGCTTTTGGGACACGTCAAATCCAGCTGCAGGTGGTTAAAGTGCTGTTCTTCAGCCAGCGAAATCACGTGCTGATATTGACCCAAAATAGATTAATCAGAAACTGTTGGCCACTACCCAACTGGAGCTTTACTGACCTTAAACCGGTTCATAGTGAAACAACTGGTTGATGTTCTCAACATGTTCTCACTAGTTAGTCCTTTCTCCTAAAAGTGCACTCCTAGTTAACCCCTGAAAAATGATAGTACTGTTATTAAAATATGTTTTAAATCATGTACACTCATGCAAAAAGATTCCAATTATATCTTAAACCAAGATAAAAGCTGTTAGTATAATAAAAGATTTTTACATGGTTTGCCATAAGGGGGCCACAATGTTAAGATCACATAACCATCCAATTTTTTTTTCTTGATAACTTCCCTTAATAGTTTCACTCACAGAATAAATTAACGGTCGACTTCAAATACGGCATTTCTTAAATAGCATTGCAACTAAACATTTTTGCTTTTATATGATGTTAAAAGCAAAACGTAATTGACTGCACCTCTGAGAGAGAGTAAAGACATGTTCAAATTGTTATATTCTAAATTGTTCCAGATTGCATTAGAAGTGGCTAAACTTCCTCTTGAGAAAGTGTCTGACTTTTAATGATTCTAAATGCAATTCGGTCGATGTGCCGGCGGAGAGACGGAGACGCCAAGCACTTTGTGTTCGCCCTCCACCCACCAGCAAAGACTCTCAGATTCCCGTCATTCTTTCACTTATCTCTTACCGCAGTCTGAGCTCTTGAAGTTGGATGATCTCTCTGCGGTTTGATTCTGTCAGATGGCTTTGCTCTCAGCTCATTGCTGTTGCAGAATGAGAATTTGAGACAGTCAGATCTGCCCAAAGCAGAGACGCATCTCAGCGTCTTTACAACCATCTCCTGCATAAGTGGGTCAGGCTTTGAAAACTCCCCAGTGGAGTTCTGTGAATGAAGGAAGGAGGAAAAACATTTACATAAATACGATACAAATGCAAAAGAACTGAATGTTCTCTCCAAATGCTTCAGAAGAAGCAGGCACTTCTTTATCTGGCTAATGAATTTATATGAGCCTCTGAATGTTGTTATTGCGGTTTTGTGGCTTGGTTAGTCAATTAGTTTGCAGTGTGCACTAATACATTGCTAATGTGTGTGATTACAGCAGTTCTCCGCTAGCAAAACATTCCAAAGATGACCTATTATAAACCATCTCTGATAGTTTATACTGCAGTTTTAAATGACCTTACTCTTTCCAAGTAAATGATTTAAACACTGATCATTACTACTGATTTATTATTAATTAGCTTTACCGCTCGAGCCTGGTGGATTGCATTCAACACATGACCCACTTTTAGAAACGAGCTGAACTGGGAATATATATGTGTGTGTGTGTGTGTGTGTGTGCGGCCTCTGTGTCCTCAGGCATATCCCCTCCATCATCTCTCTTTCTTTCCATGAGATCGCCAATCTTCTGGGGAAAAATATGGAACACATATGCATTTGATGCTATGGCAGCAAATACATTTTTAATCCGTGTCAAAACACATAAAATAGGGATGTTGTTTCCAAGTCTGCTAATCCACCTCAATCTGGCTAAAAGAAGATGAATCGAGGTAAATGAGGTTACAATTTCATTCGTATCATCACAGTTGTGAGATTAAATGTAATTTTTTTTTGGATGGTTAACTAGGTAGGATGAGTGCTTTGTGTGTTGCGTAACATGAAAAGTGAGGCCATCAAGCTCAACATCACACCTGTCTCTAAAAGAGTTGAGTGCTGTTTAGGATTGAACTGAAAATGCACCTGTTCAATTCCTGGGTTTTAGTTGGATTCAAGGTAGCAATTCTGCATTTATTTTGTAAATTCCTCTTCCTTTCATGGCATTTCCACATCCTGTGGGTGTGTTCAGTTCAGTTTAATTTAAATTTCTTAAGAACACATTCTTCATCGTCTCCATTAAATGATGTCCCTCAAACTGTCTGTTGGGTTGCATGCTCTTCACATATTCCTTTGGCGTTTTCACACCTGTATTTTTTCTTTTTTTCCGGTGTTTAAATGACATTGTGTTTGTGTGCATGTATGTTTTCATTCATTCCATGAACATTGATTTAAAAGTTAAAATTAGCGTCTTCCAAGTATGATAGCATTACACATGGATGTTTAAAAGTAAGTTGGATTTTTGTTTGGTAGCAGTCTTTGTACATTTGGTTTCTGTTTCTTGTATATGAGCAAAATAATGACGTTCTTAAAAGGATAGTTCACCCAAAAATGAAAATTATGTCATCATTTACTCACTCTCATGTCATTCCAAACCTATTCTTTTGTGGAACAGAAAAAGACAGATTTTTCATTTTTGAGTGAGCTGTTTCTTTAACTGCTCACTTTCATATTCATTCAAAAAATAGACAGCTTGTATATTGTATGATACCATGTAAAGATCACTTGTCTTTCTCTGTCTCCGCAGTAGTTTTCAGTCCTCTTGTGTTGCATTGGTTTTCATTGTTTTGTTGTTTTCACCTTTTTGTTTTGGACTCTGCTTAGTTATATTGTCCTGTATATCTTTGCTTTCAAGCCATTGTCAATCATGTAGTTATCTTTGTTTTTGTATTAGTTTTGTATCATAATCTCTCAGTTTTAGTTGTTTTTATGTGTAGAAAGAAAAGATTGTGTCTAATGCGTTGTCTATTTGCCACAAAGCATGTCATGAAATGTTTCCATCATGTACGTATGATTGAAGATGCTAAATGCATTAAACAGTGTCTCTTTATCTAGTACAAACTCAACTGGGTGTTTTTTTACTAAATCTTTTGGTATATATTTGGGACAGTTTGGCTCAGAGCTCCTGTAATCACATTTTATTTGTCCCAGACTTTGCGGATGTCAAAACATTTTTTTTGTACTGCACAATCATTAGCGTTAATAACGGCCCTGCTTTTCAAAACAAATGAATGCAGCCGGTCATGGAATTAGATTATTGTGATTATAAGTGACTCTTGTGAGATTTTCTCACATTGGTCTTGATGGAGCTGCATCTAGCATCTCTACAGCTATTCCCCAAAACCTCTGAGTAACAGCAATCCTGATAAGAGCAGCGGGATCCTGTCTGGCCATTGGATTAAATTTCCCCATGGCATCCGCATCTCCACAAAACAAAATCATCTCAGGCATTAAATCAGTCATTCAAGCCATTATGCAATTAGTCTGCAACAAAATGACAAGAGTGATCTTAAAATGCAATAATGCAGCATTGTTATTGATACTGAGCCGGTTAATTGTTTTATTTTTAAAGAATGATTTGATAGAGTGTTCCTGCGACACTACATTAGGGATCATTGAGGTAAATTTACGTTATCAGCATCGTAATTGCACAGATGGTGAATAACAGACTGTTATGCAACCGAGTACTTAGATTTGCATGTGAACACATGGATTTAACATGATTGATCAGTGGAGAGGCAAATACTTACTGCATGGTTTATTCTGTTGCTTTCCGGTCTTGAGATAAAGCACAGAAATCCAGCCTGTTTGGAGTGATTTGACCTAGCATTCAGCCAGGAAGCAGTAAAATGCCTTATATGGGCTTGTCTCTGGCTGCTTCCTGTCTCGCAGAGGAAAAATATTATTAGTACACTCCAACAGTTTCCATGGTAACAAGAGTTTTGATAGCACCAGGACAAACTGTGATCTGAATGAAATAGAAAAAGGATGCGGAAACACACACACACACACACACACACTCTCTCTCTCGAGTCAAAACTGTTTCTGATGACACTTAAACAACCCTACCTTGGCCGTCTCATATGCATCCACTCAAACTGCCATTATCAAACAGTGCGTGTAGGTGTGCTGACCCTCCGTGACCCATCCACTGTTTCTTCTCGGCAGATTTGCACTTCGTTCTCTCCATTAGCGGCCCCTCTGAGGTGCTTCCGGGGCCGTCGTCACACACTGCTACCGTCCAAACAAATCCATTCCAGTTCCAGGAGAGCGCAGTGCTCCTGGAGACATCATTCCAATTACTCTCCGCACAGACCTGAAAGGGTCCCTGCACCCTGACTGCCGGCAACAGGGAGCGAAAACCAATTTACAGCACAGCCAGTAACTTCGCTCACACTTGCTGCTGCCATGGCAACCAGCAAAGAAACACTGATAACTGGCTTTATCCTGTGTTTAAAAGTGAGAATGAGGATTGTGTCCCGAGCGTGCCGACCGTCCTGATGGGAATAGTACACGGGGCAGCTTGAGGATATCCAGCACAGGTAGAAAGATGGAATACCTCAGTGAGCTGCTTAACTGTGTCCGTGTATTTGAAGTTAGGTGGTTGTCGGTGGTTTTTGGAGTTACATTTCTCATACACACTGGCCATGTAATGTTATGTAGTCGGTTTCTGGTTTAATTGGATCTTTTCTTCCTGACAGGGATCCCAGCACAGCGGTTCCTCTCTGTCTCTGGCCTCTACCAAAGTCTGCAGTATGGATGAGGAGGAAGGGCCTGTGAGTGATGGTAAGAAATCAAACACTTTAAACTGGTTTAGGCTGATTTTAGTATTATTCATATACTATTACAGTATTTTTTAAATATTTTGAATTAGCTTTTTTGTCAGTTTTGATTTTAATTGTAGTTTAGTGGTTTTATGTGCTTGTCATTATATTAGTTATCTATATTCAGCTTTAATTTATTTTTATTTCAGTTTTAGTTATTAATTTTAGTTAGTTTTCAGATATTTATATTTTATTTTATTTCAGTTTTATTTCAATTACCAAAAACTAATTTTATAGTCTTATAATAAAACAACACTAAGCTTGGCAGTAACCTTTTCTAAATCCATGCATTATAATTGCATCCAAACATATTGCATTCACTTTCTTACAAAGAGCTCTGCAGCTCTTTGATCTTATGCAGATATGAGAGGTTTTGAATTTATTAATGAGAAAGCCTTTTATTAATCAAAGAAGCTTTATAGTTGCTCAGTGTCACCAAGTAAAGATATTTATCTCAAGAGTATGTCTGCAGTGGAGGTCAACAACAAACGCTTCATTTGAAGGCTTTGCGTAGATGTTCATTATACAATGATTTCCACTTCAATGTCCATGCTGTAGCCGACTGCAATGCACTAATGAAAGAATCTGTTGAGGTGTGAACTGAATGCAGGGTTATCGTCTTGTTCTTTGAGCTGCATTCAAAGAGATTCTCAGACTAGGAATGTTGGTTGAGAACCAAATTTCTCCACTGCCTACAGAGATTTCAGTCATAAAAACAGATTCTGAATGAGGCCCACTCAGTCTTGCTCTAATTTTCTTCCTTACCGTCTGCAGCTGAGCCCTTGGAGGAGACGCCGATACCCACAGT
This sequence comes from Spinibarbus caldwelli, assembly GCA_039654775.1. Taxonomy (NCBI): domain Eukaryota; kingdom Metazoa; phylum Chordata; class Actinopteri; order Cypriniformes; family Cyprinidae; genus Spinibarbus; species Spinibarbus caldwelli. Next base: position 9,336,498 of record CM077267.1, read on the forward strand.
CCCGAGCTCCATTTCAGATCGGTACAAAGTGGGACGAATGATCGGAGATGGGAACTTTGCAGTGGTCCATGAGTGTGTGGAGCACTCAACTGGCAGGGCGTATGCTTTGAAGATCATTAACAAAGGCAAATGCAGAGGAAAGGTGAGATGGAAGCATTATGATATTGTCAATAAAATGCTTGTATTTTTATTTTTATAGTAATTTTGTACAATATATTTTTATTCTGAATATTTTTCTCCTCCACAGGAGCATATGATCCAGAATGAGGTGGCTATCCTCAGAAGAGTGAAACATCCAAACATTGTGTTGCTGATTGAAGAAATGGACACTTACAGTGAACTCTACCTGGTCATGGAGCTTGTTAAGGTGTGTACTACAGCATACTACAGCTAGCTGTCATTTGAATACACCTGAGGTGAAAATAAATGCAGATCGATGATCGAATAATCACAGCTGGTTTTATACGTCGTGTGGAAATCCGGATGAATTTTAGCTCTTGATGGGTCCTTGTAATGGCCGCCCTGTGCAGTTGTGCTGGCTCTGTTGAACTGAGCGTTATTTTAAGCTGCTGTTCCACTTACTCGACTCTTTGAGGGGATTTCTGCCATGTGAAGAGCAAACCAGGCCACCATGAACTTTCTGCCTGCTTTGTATAAACAACTTGACCTCAAGAAAACTCTTGTGATGTTGATCATTTTGTGTACATGGAAATACCACCTTGTTTTGTAGCAAAACCCAACAATGGAACCGTTCCATTCGCAAACCTAGCTATGGATGTCAAAGATTCCTCAGACTACAGCTGAGTGGAAGACAATATGAAGTGTCTATACACAGATATTTTACTGCATTTTGTGCATCGTGGAATGTAAAAAGTGCACTTAAGGCTTGTTCTAAGATAATATTGTTCCTCTGTGTTGTTATTGCTATAGTTGTGATGTGGACCCTAATCTTCTACAGAGTTAGAATGATTATTAAAACTGGCTATCGACCTTGGTGTGAACGGGAATTTAGAGCGATATAGAAACATGCATGAATGAAAAAATAAAGCATGGGATGTGCTTGATATAAAAAGGGGTTAGGGGCCGTTCATGTAGAATGCATTTTTGCTTTTCACTGTGCTGTTTTTGCATTGTTTGCCTGTTGCACTCTGGTCTCGTGTCTTTTGCAGCACATCAAATATACATAAAAACATGTCAAAATGTCCCTTTTACTGAGTACTCACATAAACACAGTTATGTCTTACATGAACGCAAAAGTTGGGAAAGAAATCAGATGTGTGTCAGTATATTGGATCTGTGCATTAGGTCATAAAGTGACAGCTGCCCAATATACCTGCTGTTAAACAACAACAAAAAAGAGAATCACTTAGTGATCTTGGCTGAACAACTTTAGTAGCTTTAAAAAGAATCAGTTTATATTTTATTTATACAGTGAATTACTCGAATGCTACTGTTAAATAGACCTACTGTAGGAGTATTTCATTTGTTTCTTTATTATATTGAATCTGTCCTATTATTTGTAATTTGCATCTTTGTTCTTATTTTTAGGGAGGAGATCTTTTTGATGCCATCACCTCCGCCAACAGATACACTGAGCGGGATGCCAGTGGCATGCTGTACAACCTGGCCAATGCTATCAAGTACTTACACAGCCTTAACATCGTCCACAGGGACATCAAACCAGAGAACCTTTTGGTAAGATATCAACACGCCATCCTTCCATCCATCTTTCCTTCCTTTCCACAAAATGTACTTTCATTCTGACATGTCTGACACATGGCACAGGTACAAGCGCAACAGTTATCACATCCTAAAGTGGCGCTGTTTGATCACCAGCTTCCACAACCGTGTGATCCTAAGTGTATGTGCCGAGGAAAGGAACAGATGAAACTCATAGGTCTTGTGGGCTGGAACTATATAAGTGTGTTTGGAGAAAGAGAGATGATTGCTGTGAGCTCTTTGACTGAGTCTAGACCAGCCACCTACTGACTGACTGTATACGTGTGATATCACTTCTGCAGCGGAAGAACTGAGATGTGACTCACACGTTGACAGTTCACAGACTGTACTGTTCTCCAAGGCTGCTCTCGTACGAACATTTTACCAGACATCATTTATGAATCAATGGCTCATACGCGACCCCCTTCCTCTGCTGATTCAAGACGGAAATGTTGTTTTTGAAGCCCTGTTTATGAGCTGGGGGATTTGTCTAGAAATGCTGCAGATCTTATAATTGAAAATGTGACCCGCTAACAGTGAATAAAACCGTCTGTTTCTCAGACGCACTCCAGTGAGCTAGAAAAAACCGTACCTGGCTCACATATGTGCTTGCTCGCTTTCTGCGTGTCAGATAATCGCTTGTGGCTGGAAGCATGCATGTCAAATGCACCTTGCAGTGCAGAAATGAGGCTTTTTCAAAATGCATCACTTTACATATTATATAACAGCAAACACAAATCCAGCCAAGCTTAGGAAGCTCCTGTTTCTTTTTAGCATCATTGGATTTTAGGTTAAAGACATTAAATGCACAAATATCTGTTTATTTGAAGCCGGTGCATATTTTTGACACTGATCCGCAGATGTTCACCTTGGGAATTGAGAGCCGGATATGTCATTTTCATAGATTGCTTTGAAGAGACTAGGTTGTTTTTGGTCTAATGTTGTTCTTGGCTTTGGTTCACAGGTGTACGAGCATCAAGATGGAAGCAAATCCCTGAAGCTGGGTGACTTTGGCTTGGCCACCGTGGTAGACGGACCTCTGTACACTGTCTGTGGAACACCCACATATGTAGCACCAGAGATTATCGCAGAGACCGGGTGAATATTTTAACACGCTTGCACAAATCTGGGTCGTTGAATGTGTTTTTTTTTTTTTTTTTCATGGACTCATGTGATGTTAAGCATAGTGTTGTGTTTGTTATGATCATATTAAATGAGTTTAAAGATAAAATCTAATAAGACCAGTAATACTAAAACAAGACCTTTTTGATTGCTGTTAGGTATGGCCTTAAGGTAGATATCTGGGCCGCTGGAGTCATCACATATATTCTCCTTTGTGGCTTTCCTCCATTTCGTGGGTAAGTTCAGTGTCTATGACAAAATATGGCTTATGTGAGAGGATCTTTTTTTATTTTTTTTTGCTTTTTGCATATACCAAAAATATTGCTTTTCAGAGTCATTTTAAAAATCCTGTATACCATCAAAACATTGAATTTATCCAGTAGAAAAATGGTCTACATGTCGAAGATTCATTCTTTAAATACATTCTAGCTGTGTATGTAGTGCAGCTTTGATTAATGTAATCAAAGCTGGAAGGTTATGTAAGATGTTACTGCGCCACCCTGTGGCTATTTGTACTATCAATGAACGCAATGAAACGAGCTCCCCCTGTTGATGGATATATGAAGTTGCACTCTTTATTTCAGGAGCACTGATGATCAGGAAGCTCTGTTTGACCAGATACTGCTGGGACAGTTAGAATTCCCTCTTCCGTACTGGGACAATGTATCAGACTCAGCCAAAGTAAGTGAATTTGTGTGATTAAATAAATACTAATATGTGGTGTTTTAAAATCATAATTATATGATAATAAACAATATATGTTTTTTTTAAAGCAAAATAATATGATAATAAATACTTTGTGGTGTTTTTAAAAGCAAGAATTATGATATTAAATAATATGGATGTTTTTTTTAAAATCAAAATAGTATGACAAATTATATTAGGGCTTTTTAAAATCAAAATCAAAATTATATGATGAATGATATGTGGGTTTTTTAAAGCAAAATAATGACTAAATAATTTGTGGTGTTTTTAAAAGCTAAAATGATGATAAATAATATTTGGACTTTTTAAAATCAAAATAATATGATAAATAATATGTGGGCTTTTAAAATCAAAATAATATGATTATACTAATAATATGATCATTTCATAATTTGTCTATAGTGATACATTATTTCCTGACTAGAAAATAACTACAGACAAATGACACAATTTAGAATGTTTAAAATCAATATCAAGTTTTGGTTTCAAAAAGCCTACATTATTATTATTAAACCGTAATAATTAATTTACTACGTCATTGTGTTCACCAATCCAAGGTCATAATTTGGCATTAGGGTTTGGCACTAACTCTCTCTGTCCCGTCTGTCTCCTCAGGAGCTGATAGTGTCTATGCTGCAGGTGGAAGTGGATCAGAGATACACAGCACTGCAGGTGCTGGAACATCCCTGGGTCACTGTGAGTAATTCAACATTACACTATACTGTGTACGAATCTTTATTGCTAAATTATAGGACTGGCACAGTCTTAATACTTTCTAGTCCTCTTGTTTCATAACTACAGTAACTGATTGGCTTCATTTCAATGGCTGTTTCAGAATGACGGTCTGTCAGAAAATGAGCACCAGCTGTCAGTGGCAGGAAAGATCAAGAAGCACTTTAACACTGGGCCCAAGCCCAGCAACAACACCCCGGGAGTGTCTGTGATGACGGTAAGCCCACACTGACTGTCAAAGCCTGAAGTTAAGAATCAGACGCTAAATAAACATTAAAGAGCCAGTGAGCGGAGTACCAGACACCATGTGTGATGGACAGCTTTTATGGGAGGCAAAAGTTCAAACACTATAATACTTTGAAATGATTTTCTTTACTATCAGTTAAAATGGATTAACAGCTGATGATTTCTGAACATTGTACACTGAGCTCCACTGATTTCTCTTCGCTTAGCTCGACCATGACTTTTCCATCCAGAGATCAGGGTCGCTGGATTTCTATCAGAACCCGGGCATGTTTTGGATAAGGTAATGCCATGTGTCCACTACAGCACGTCAGCCCCTGTCTTGTTGAACCCTAGTGTGAGCACTGAAACCTGCTCATGTCATGATCAAAGATTGCTGCTGTGGTCATTCATGTGTGTGAAAGTTTTCAGTCCAGGCGGAGAGAATGTGCATGATTTGCTTTAGCATCAAGGCAACTGGCATATTTTTTATGTGCTTTTCCCTCAGTGTGCTGCTTGTGTCACTGTCCTGCTTCTAACCAGCTTCTCATGAGCTTTAACCTTGTGCAGAAATAAAATGCTCAGCAGTCCTTCCCACTGTCATCCCCAATGTTTATTTGTTTAATAGAAACTCACTTTTAATAAAGAAAATTAGTAAATGTACTTTATTAGTATTAAATGTAGACAACAAATTACAAGTTTGTGGTCAGTAAAGGTTTTTTTTTTTTTGGATTTTTTTTTTTTTTTTTTTTTAAGTATGCAAATGAATACTGAAAAAATATTGTTTAAAAAAAATTATATATATATATATATATATATATATATATATATATATTGTTTTTTGAACGTTAATAAGAATTTAAAAAAAAAAGTTTCTTAAGCACCAAATCCGCATATTAGAATGATATCTGAAGGATCATGTAACACTGAAGACTGGAGTAATGGCTGCTGAATATTACATTTTAAAATATATTAAATTGAAAATACCAATTTTAAATCATATTTCACAGTATTACAGTTAGTACTGTTTTTTTTTTTTTTTTTATAAAATAAATGGAGCCTTGGTGAGCAGAAGACAAAAAAAAAAAAAAAAAAAAAAACATACAAAAACATAAAAAAAAACTCTGTGACGCCAAACTTTTGAACTGTAGTGTATTTACATTTAATTTATTGTTATTATTTTACCTTAAGTTTTTAAATTAAATTAAATATATATTATTTTATTTAGTTTAATTATTGAATTATTTTTTTTATTATTTTAATTTTTAATTTAATTTAATTAAAATACTTTTCTAAAATCCTAAAATATTTTTAAAAATTGTTCTATAAAAATTTTAAATTTCTAAAATACTTTAATTAAAGGAATAGTTCACCCAAAAATGTATTTTGGTGACTTCTGGGAGTGACTTTATTTGGAGTATTTTATTTTGCTCTCATGCACGTTCTGTCATGACTAAAATTCCCTCTTCCTCCATCAGACCACCGCTCTTGATAAGGAGAGGCAGATTCTCCGACGAGGATGCCACCAGAATGTGAGCGCAGCTCCCTGGACCACCCAGCCGACCTGTAGCCTCCATATCCCAGCCTTTACTCCCAGTCTGTGCCCCGGTCTGCACCTCGACCCCCTGTCCGAGCCGCCCAGCGAACTTCCCGCTCCAGCCCCCATCCCCAGTCCATGTCCCTCTACCACCACCACCACCACCACACCCGAGTCTGAAGACTTTTCCGCCTGCTCCACGGAGACTGTTCGCTCCCTCTTCTCCCCTTTCTAGCATCGAAAGGGAAGGGAACGAGTGGAAAGGGCACTAAAAGAGAAGAAGGGTTTATGAGGATTCGGAACGCGGCCGAGTGGACTGATGAACTGAACCATTTTGTAATCTGATCACATAAAGGTGCAGGGAAAATGATGACCGTCAAGAAGGGGGTTTCTTGTTTATTTATGGTCATTATAATAACTTTTCATTTATTTATACATAATAAATACATTTTCTTTTTTATTCAAGTTCAAAAATGTATTTTTCTGTTGAAGCACCTTAGAAATGTGATGTTTTTATGGGTCCGGTATTGTTCATATTTTTCCAGAAGGAAACTGTAAGGACATTTAGCTAATTTGATTCCTGGTAATTAGTACCCTGTGTTCCCAAAAACCTTTCTAAGCAGACTGAAAATAATTTGAATTGACAATACCTCTTCAGAGATAAACTTGTATGTGGATTTCCTTTCTATTGTGGTTGCACAGCACTTGTTCATACGCGAGATGGGGACCTTTTTTTGTAATCAGTGTAAATAATATAATTTCAATTATTTTGATATTGACAATATATTTCTTTATCTTAACTAGACAATGTAAGTCACATTTAACCATTTTTGCAGTTTTTAGGTATATGGAACATAAGCACAAATGCATTGTGGGAAAGACATAAGCAACATTCCTGAATACAGGGTCAGCTCTTGGAAATACAAATGCCAGCGGTTCGGTCTGATGAATGCAGGACATTGATTCAGTGGTACCTCTGTGTCATGAGAAGCGCTGCTGTTAGTGTCAGGAGGTCAGATTAGGGTTGAGTGTTTCTGAAGTGCAGTAAGAGGTGTTCTAGTAACTCATAGCCCTGCTTACTGTCTCATTGTATTCTCTCATTAGTGCATGGAATACAGAGTGGCTCTTACATTATAATTTGAGACATTATCTTATTAAAAAATATATTATAACCACATTTTGTTGTTGTTTATTGATGCTGACTGACCCAGGCTTTCCATTTTTTCACTTTAGGATTTAATTACCACCTGACCTGCAATCACCTCACCAGCTGGCAAGCTGCAGGTTCATTCAAAATCTAGTAATCAGTATATTCTCCCAGAGATGAATACAATAGAAAACAATAACGCAGTGTGAATAGGGGAATTCACTAAAACCAAGAAACGGCCAACACTGAAATCTTTTATATTGTGTTGACTTGTAGCAATGAACAATAAAAAAATAATCAAGCCCAAACACCTCAAAGGCTATTGATTAGCATAAATAGTCAGCGCTAGTTTGAGAGAAGCCTCAAAATTGGTAACTGAATTTGACAGGAACTTGATTAAAATGATAAAAAAAAGTAAACATTTTAGCAAACTGTATAACACAATAATCAGTGTTACAAGCGAAGCTTTAAATCAATGTAATTTTCACATAGACATAAACTGTTGTCTGAAGACCACAAGGTATTTTTCTCAAAAAATGTAAAGTTCCAGTCACAACATGCTTGATTGTAAAAGATTAACCAAGATAATGTATGGCCAAATACAATTTTTAATATAGTTTAAATTCGAAAAAACTCACCGTTCTGAAGCGCTGAAACTCCGCAGAATGAGCACGTCTGATAAAGCCGTGTAATAGCAAAACGCAGGAAAAAAAGTGTTCAACGACATTCTACGAAAACATTCTATAAGTCAATACTATTAAACAACCTGTGTAAAATTAGATGAATGTAGTTTTTTCCAGACATTTCCGACAAAGTTTGATACACGTTCTGAAACTGAATCGAAACAGCATGCGTAAACGCTAGGAATGGGGAGTCGACTCCAAAAGAGTCGATTCTTCGACTCTGAATAGCTTTAGAGTCGGAGTCGACTCCACTGGAATCGACCCTCGTTGTGAGTTGACTCCGAAATCGTGGATTTCTTCACTGATTCTCACATCTCTATATAGTGTCTGGCAACTGAGTGCAATATATCAGCAAAGAGTGAAGGAAATTAAGTGAGGATCCGTTTGCAGTGCAGTCCGTGAGCGGCGCAGAAGCAGCAGCACGGGCTCATTGTGCTTCACATAAGACGCGTTTGAGTGCGCTATGATTCGCGGCTGTTTGAAACGGGCCGTGCACGCGTGCGTCGGATAGCTGGAGTTGTCGCAGAAACGACTTTTCCCCATACTTTTATCCTACGTGAAGGTTACTTTAGGTTTGGACAGTCACGCTAAATAGAGTCGAGGAGTCGATTCCATCGACTCCTATGGTGGGAGTCGGAGTCGACTCCGAAAAACCTGGAACCGAACACCCCTAAAAAAAAGCTTCGAAGCTTCGGGAATCCCGAACGGTTAGGGGCAAACGTAAAAGGGATAGCGCTTACTGGGCATGCGCACATCAACATTGCCGCATTTTTGTCACGCTAAACAAGAATGGCTGTATTTGCACTATTGTAAGGTTAGGTTTAGGGTTGGGGTAGGTTTAGACTTTAATAAAACACAATCTGACAGATACCTTTATTAAAAAGGTGTTAACTGACCTCATCCAATTCAGCACATTCACTATGGTAGGACATTCAGATTTAAAGAAAAAACACACAAGTACCTCAAAAAGATGTTTTGGTTTGTTTTATTGTAAATACGACAAAAAGGAAACAATTTTATTTTACAGTTATTGAACTATATATTGGCATGAATTAATATTTAAACATTTTAAGAGACACCTGTGAGATTCTGGCTTATTCAAGTTGCAGCAAATGCATGAAACAGCAGGTGGGGACTGAATTTAAAAATTACATCTGAATCTAAATAAATCATCCATTATTTACTTCCTGCCAAAAACTATTCCTCTCCTCTCCACAAACGATGCAGACATATAAAATAAAATAAATTAAAAATAATATGCAATCATTATGATCAGATACACCTGGCAAAATAAATGAACAAAAAATATTTAGCAAATGTACAAATCAAATCAAATATACAGTACTGACCACTCACCTACACAGACAGACCTGCAGGTTATGTTTGTGCGGCTGTCTCATGTATAATTCACATCCAATGGCCAATGAAAAGGCAGATCAACAAATTCTTTGCATAATTTATTCATGTTTTCATTTCTGAACTCAGTCTTAGTTTCCAGCTGACTAGTAATTACACCTCTGTAGTAAAATGACTATATTTCAGTATCACTGTTGTTGACTGAAAAAATATCCTTCTCACTCTCTTCTCTCACATTTTTTAAAGAGGGGGATGAAAAAATGTCTCAGTATTTGTGTATGCGGATTTCAAACATCTCAATCCATGTATTAAACCGCGTTTCTGCAGTCACTCTCGGCTACAAGGATATTGCTTACTGTGGCTGTGGTTGTACAACGTAATCATCACTTATGATTATAATATTAATTATTTAAATACAAGAAACATCAATGCATAAATTATACAATGGAGAATGGGCCTAAAATATGGTAGAAGACCAAAGAAAAAGAAATTCTTATACGCTGATAAATTATGGGTTGTTACCGGTGCAATGTGGCTGATACAAAAACATCAACATTAATAATTTTTTTTTTTTCCCATAAATAATGAAACGTGTGAGTGAGGGAGGGTTTCTTTTTCTCTTTTTTGTTGCTTTTTCTCCTCTTTTTTCTTTTTTTATGGCCTGCTTACATGCCTGGCTTTCCTAACCATCACAATATTTACATATATGACAAAACAATTACCAAATATACAAAGAGGAAAGAGAAGCTTGTTTCCTGTCTGAGCAGTTGACTTCCTCCCTGTGAATCGACAGGCCTTCATCCAATCATCCAAATAATCATCATCATTTCGTTGAAACTACACAATATCTTACAGCAAGTCATTAATAAATTAAAGGATTATGGGATCTTCCGTAATGGAGAGCGAGCGGGAAGTATGATTTTTATCCCCTTGTAGTGAAGAACTGCACTGTTGCAGTTTGTATTTACAGAGAATAAATTCACCGCTGTGTCTTAATCCCACCCCAGACCCCTTTCCCTCCCTCCCTCAACCCTCCCGAAAAAATCTGTTTTGTTGATGGTTTATCTCTAAGCCTCTTCTGCTGGGAACTGCGGTACAGTCCATCCAGTCCCGCTGTCCTCCTGGCTTCGATCTTGTACGATGATCTTCGTAGACAAAAAGGACATTAGGCAACTCATCATAGCATGTGGGGAGTGAAGGACAACCCTAAAGGTCTAAGTAACGTTAGCGATATGTCTTGTGTTTTCATTCGGGTTTAACTCCACCCTGAACTTAGAGGGACACCATCATCTGTCAAGCAGGAAATGAACTCCACCTTTCTCACTGCTTCAACTGCGGGCCCTAAACAAGGTCCCTCTCTCTCCTGTCTCTGTCTCTCTTTGTTCTGTCTCAGTATCTGTTCTGATGTTCATAGTGCCATCGATTGAAATCAATGTTAAACGCCACAATGCTGCCTGACGCCATCCCTGTGATCAAAGTCCTGGAAACATACAGAAAAAGTAACAAATTAATATAAAACATTTCCATTTCCATATGTGTGTATATATATATATATATATATATATATATATATATATATATATATATATTATATATTAAAATTATAATAACATTATAATATAAAATAGACTTTATATACAAATAATTTATATATTTGTTTTTACAATTATTTGTTTTACAAACATTATATATATTTTTTTACTAGAAACAAAACAACATTGTTAAAATTAATGTTCAATAGTTCAATATACATGTATATTATTATTTTTAGGTCAGGTGTGCTCACCTCTGGTCATGGGATAAGTCCATAGCCCTGATGCCTGCATCACAGCCGGGGTAAATATACAGCTGCTTAAAATCACAGGCCTGCCAGACTTCAACAACACCGTTATCACCTCCTGTTACCAAGTTCTGACCATCACTGCTCAACAGAATGGCCTGGGGGGGAAAAAGCAGATTAAATACAGAGACTGTTTTGGATTAATGTGAATGTTTCTGTTCTAACACGTATGTCTCCTCTTACACGTGTGGAGTCATTGATCTCCATCTGTGCCAGGAGTTTGCCATTAATGCTGAAGTTACAGAAGTGTCCTCTCTCATAGTAGATGATACAGTGTCCTTCACTGGACACAGAGATCAGACGGGGCCGGAGACAGTTCTCAGGGCCCTCCAGGGCCCGCAGTAAATCTCCTGTGATGGTGTGCACCAGACATGGCCCCTCTGTAAAACAAGACAACAGCAAATCTCTCAATTCTCTCATTACACAGCAAGCAGAGACATTAAAAATTGAGAAATAAGGATATAATAATTAAATAAACATCTTTAAGACATATTTAATTCCTTATCTGTAATGGGTTTATGTATGAGTTCTATAAGCTGTCATGGAAACCAATACTAGTATAAAAAGTGTTAATTTCTGATATGCTAATATTCAGATTGACTGACCTTTGGCCCCACTGATTACAAGTCCCAGTTCAGCACACACTGACACACACACCACCTCATGGTCATGGCCTGTCAGAACTGCTCTAGGTGCTGGATAATCACCTACAATACAACAGAAGGTCAGTTTCTGGAATCCTAAAAATCTCATCAAACTTATTTTGCCACATAACTAAAACTCATTCCCACACAAAAGTAAAGATGAAAAAGAAGATATATTAGGAATGAGATGAAGGTAGGTAAACAGGCAATAAAAAAGGAATGAATTTAATACACTCAAAGAACTTCAGAGGCCATTTTCTCTTAGTGTAATATCAATATAAATGAAATAAGTATTAAAATTTGTCTTACTACTGTTCAAAAGTTTGGGGTCAGTAAGATTTTTTTTTAAAGAAATTAATACTTCTATTCAGCAAGGACGCAATTAATTGATCTGAGTGACAGCAAAAAAAATTCTATTTCAAACAAATGCTGTTCTTTTGAACTTTTTATTCTTCTACGAATCTTGGAAAAAAAAAAAAAAAAAAATCACAGTTTACGGAAGTGAGTTCTGGGAGGCAATACAGAAATGCTTTGATGACAGACTTTGCCTGGGCATTTCATAATGACCATAACAACATTCCAGATGCTGTGCAATGAGATCTGTCCGCTGGTTAATCAGATTATGCTGTTCTATAGCGCAAAGTCACATGACTTTTTTGAACGCTCATGCGGAACTTATTCGCAAAATGCATTTCCATCTCCCATTAGTTGCATTAACCATTTTTTGCACAAGTCAAAAACCATCTCAAGCGAGCGTAAAATTTTCTTAAAATTTTCGTAAAATTTGGCGTTTTCATCACTCATTTCTGATGCAATACTTCAAAATGCACATTAAAAGAGAGTGATGGAAACATAGCTATTGTGCTCACTGTTGTTGGGATTGTCTCCGATGATGTGGTGTCGTCCGCTCCAGTACCACAGCAGAAGGGTTGCATCTCGTGAGCCAGAGACAATGTAGCAATCACCTCCAATGTATGATTCGGATCGCGCAAGACAGGTCACCACATCCCAGTGACCAAACACGATCTGAGTGAGTTTCCCTGAATGAAGAGTGTGCAGATGAGCATATGTGCACTTCAGGAACATACACATTACATTTTATTTGTAGTGAAGAGTGAAAGTCTTTTATATGTACAAATTGGCATACAAAATGGCATAAAATCACAAAAGACATAAGCACCTGTCTCAGTGGAGTAAACACGGAAACTCTTGTCCCAGAAACCACATGCCAGGATGTAGCGGTTGTCGGCTGTCACCACAAAGCAGTGCGTGTTGATCTGAATGCTTTGATCCACCAAATCTGTGATCTGCCTTTTACTAATACCAGAGTTATTGGCTGGGAAACAAAACACAGACCAGGTGTGAATATTGGAAAAATATACAGTCTGAGTCTGAAGACACAAACAAGTTTTACCAGTCCTTTATAAGGAGAGTCCACACAAAAATTTTAATTCTGTAATAATTTACTCACCCTCATGTCGTTCCAAACCTGTATGCATTTCATACTTCTGAAGAACATAAAATAAGAAATTTTGAAGAAAGTTGGAAACCAAACAATTTTGGTTCGCATTGACTTTAATTTAATGGAGCAAAAAATACAATGGAAGTCAATGGGCACTGAAAGTGTTTTCAACATTCTTCAAAATATCTTCTTTTGTGAAGAAAGACATACAGGTTTGGGAGTAAACCATGACAGAATTTACATTTTTGGGTGAACTATCCCTTTTAACTGAAGGAATTTCAGGCCTGCCCCTAGTGACTGGCTAAACACATAGTCACATGATCTGAGGAACTCACCAATCAGAGAGTCCATCTCAATAGGAAGGTGATGAGCCTGTTCTAATGAGTATCCCGGAGCACCTCTGAGACCTAAACAAAACATATTGCTAATATTGTAAATAAACTTGTAAAAAAGGTGGTTTGTAAACCTCAGATTTCTTCAACTGTTATATCTAAGAAAGTTGCACACGATTGAACTCACCCACTGTGTTGTGCCAGCGGTTGACGGCGAACAGTCGGCTGCATGTGACCGTGACCGCAGCGGGAATGCTGAGGTGAGGCAGCGTGTTGGCCGCCACGTGCGTGACGGGAGAGTTGGAGGGGAATTTTAGCACCATGATTACATCTTGCTGCATCTGGTCCTTGAACATCAGAGGACTCTGTGGAAGGAAACACTAATGAGCAGAAGAGAGAAAGTGGAGGAGGAAGAGGAAGGGAAGAAGAAGAGGAAAAAAGGGAAGTAAAAGGAGAAAGGAAGGGACAAGGAATTAGAAAGGTAAATTACAATGGAGCAAACAAGGTGAAAATCACAGGGTGGGATTCTGGGTAAGGATATAGTTTAGGATCAGTTTTGGGTTGGTTTGGACTGTCAGGAGGGGGGAGGTTGGGTGATGTGTGTAACATCCAACCCTAGACAGCCAGCATTCTAGGTGTAAATCAGTGTCAGAACCATCTATTGCATGTAAATATAAATTTTATGTACTACCAGACTCATTTTGTCGCTTTGTGCATTTATGAGTACAGATAAATTACAAAACTGGGTCCATCCCAACTTTTTGAGTGTAATTCTGAGCTACATAAAATGATGTAATAAAGAAAAATCATGATAAAAGATTTAATAAATCAAATAACAAGAGACAATATTGATCTATTTAAAAGAGATCTAATATAGATTACTGATAAAAAATGTAATATAAATCACAATAAAAAGAGGTGTCTCAAAAGGACATAATAAAAGAGATATAATAAAGTCTCACCAGGTGCATGGCGGAGCTGCGTGGAGGGTGAGGCTCTATTAGCAGCTGTGATGGAGCCTGTCCAAATGACTGAATCTGAGCCTCCATGGACTAAAAAGATGACAGAGACAAAACAAGCTGTTATATCTTTAGTTGACAGACCCCTGAGCTGCCTCACATCTGACAGACATGGACAAGCTGAACACTGCTGTCAACATACTGCGCTTAGAAATGAAATAAACATCATATTCACTCATTTTGGACAGAGGAGAGAAAGATATTGACAGGAGACATCATTAAAGACTAATGATTAAGCTTATCATATCAGATTAAATTTTTTTTTCTCCAATATATTATTGGTTCTAATATCAAATCTACTGATAACTAACAACAGCACTGCACTGTTGTGTGTTAAATAGCAAACAATGGTGTTTACAGGTAAATGCATTCAATATTTCAATTATAATAATATCACACTAATAATTTATTTTGTGTAAATTGTTTTTAATAGTTTAATAAATCATTAGACCTTTTGAAATGTAAAAAAATAAGATGAACTATTAAGACATTAAGTATTTTGTCAATAATACTTAATGTCAATAGGAATTAATCCTAATTATTGACATTAAGCATTTTAATATTATTATTATTTATAAAAAAAACATTAAATGTTTTGTTGTCTTATTTAATAATTTGAGTTTTTGAGATGTTACTAACATGCTTCACATTAAGACTATTTATGATTAATTATTTAATTAGTTTAAGATTATTACTGACATTAAGAAATTTTTAGATTATTTATTGTTTACATTAAGCATTTTGAGATTAATTATTATTACTACAATATTGAATATGTAATAATCAGTGTTATTAATAACTTTGAGTATGTTTTTTGTTGTCTTCATTATTTTGTTTTATTTTTACTAAAATAAAATCTAATGAGACGTGGAAAGAAGTCAAAAAAAAAAAAAAAATGTATTGAAAAAAATCAGTATCACAAAAAACAACATTGGTCAATGTCTAATAGAAACCAGTCAAAAACACAGTTTAACATGATTCACACAAGTAAGACAAGTTTCTAGATCGATATCCTCCGTTGAATCAATACTCACTGACCTCTCCGGTGAGGGGTCTTACCTCTCTGAGCTGGGAGTCGGTGATGGTGTCCAAGTTCACAGATCCCTCGTAAGACAGGTAATGGAAAACATTGAGAGCCCTAATGGCCTCCGGTCCTCTCTGCTTGTAGCCGAAGATGAGATCGATCCACTGGTGCAACTGACAGGACACAAATTCACTCTCCAGCGCCTGAGACAGGAAGAAGACAACAGGGTTAATACAAGCACCAATCACGGCTTCAAAAAGAAATTACTAGTCTTGTAAAGGCTGTGTGAGGTTCAAAGTTTCTTTCTTTTCTCTACGAACTAGAGCTGCTCCATTCAGGGAACTGGCCTTGTCTTATTTTGATTCCTGACACACTGGCTGAATTGGACTATTAATCCTAATGGCAGCTGAAATTGTGCACTTATGTGGACTGAACAAAGGTGCTTAGACGCACATAATCTTTCCATCCCTCACCATCCTGTTGATGCGAACAAAGTCCTCTGGTTTTTTGGCCCAGACTGGTAGTTCTACATCACACACAGCTGTCCTGTCCTCTCTCACCCCAAGATCATATCCGCTGCTGTTCATGAACATCTCAGGGAGGTAGTAAAACTCAGGGATCAACTCCTGTCATATAAGCAAACATGTTGATGTCACTGCACAGAAATACGATCAGTTACAGAATTGTTTTACCTCACAAAATTTTGCTCACCCTAACATCTGACGTATCCCTCTGGCAACTTCGCCAAGAACGCGCAATGCCAGAAAACGTCCGATCAGGATGGTCGAACTTGTTGTTATTACAATTCAAGAAAAATGTGGTGAAGGGTTCCTGTGGGATTAAGGAAGTGGCACACAATGTCAGATTAAAACAACTTTCACAAGAGCTTTTCTTAAAAGCAGAATTTTAAGTTTTTCAAGTTTGGAGAGATAATACAATATAAATGGACTATGACGAAGACTCACTATCCTGACGAGCCAGAAGAGAGTGGATGCTGCTGTGGAGTAAAGTGATGCGTAATGATGGGGCGGAGTTCCGTCATCCTCCCACGTCTCATAGTGTTCGGCATAGAACACGGCTCGCTTTGGATTCAGGGCTCCGATTGGCTATATTAACAAAGAGGAAGAAGAAAAAAAGCATTCTGGATATTATACTAACCAAATTACTAACATACATATTTTTTTTTATAAGTTATAGCTCACTTTGGATTCAGGGCTCTGAAATCTGAGTATTATTATATGTAACCCTGGACCAGTCATAAGATTTACATCAAAGCTGACAGCTGAATAATTAAGCTTTCCATTGATGTATGGTTTGTTAGGATAGGACAATATTTGGCCGAGATACAACTATTTGAAAATCTAGAATGTAAGGGTGCAAAAAAAAATCTAAATATTGAGAAAATCGTCTTTGAAGTTGTCCAAATGAAGTTCTTAGTAATGCATAAAAATTAAGTTTTTATATTTTTACGGTAGGAAATATACAAAATATCTTCATGGAACATGATCTTTACTAAATATCCTAATAATTTTTTGGCATAAAAGAAAAATCGATAATTTTGACCCATACAATGTATTGTTGGCTATTGCTACAAATATACTTATGACTGATTTTGTGGTCCAGGGTCACATATCTAAATTAGAATATTTATATTGTATAGGTTACCATTCAAAAGTTTGGGGTCAGTAAGAAATGACTTCTTTTATTCAGCAAGTACGCATTAAATTAATCAAGAGAAACAGAAAAGCCATTTATAATTGAAAAATATATTTCAATTCCTCAAAATTAAATTTCTTTTCTATTCCTCAAAGAATCCTAAAAGAAATGATCACAGTTTCCACAAAACTGAAAAAATCTGGAAATTTAGCTTTGCCATCACAGGAATAAATTAGATTTTAAAATAGATTAAAAAAAAATAAGAATATTTCCCAATATTACTGTTTTTAATAGCAAATATAGTAAATGCAGCCTTGGAGAGCATAAGAGATTTTTCAAAAGCATTTAAAAAAATATCTTACCATCCCCAAACTTTTGAATAGTAGTGCTTATGTATACATATAACATATGATTACATTGCATTGAATTTAAATTACAAAACCAAACAGTGGGGTCCAAAAAAATAAGACCACATTGAAAATTTGAAATTCAAAAACAGGTATTTTAAAAAATTAGTTTAACTCTAAATGGGTAATGGTAAAAGAGTGGCATACCTTTGAGAGATCCCGGAAATTCCCAGGCAAGGTAAGATCCAGGTCCTCTGACTCATAGTTAGTCAGGACCCAAGGGAAGACAGGATACTGGTTCAGATCATTATAGGTCCTCCCTGCAAACAAATATCAACGGACAATATTGTATGTGAGCATGTAACTTACATACGTTACTACTTGATTTATTATATCACTTGTAGTGATGAAACTATTAGTTGCAATCATAGGAAACTTATTTGTACAGAAAACAGTGCAACCTCACCTGCAATCGTGTTGAGGAACATGAGGTACTCAAAATTTGAAATCTCCCTCCGCTGCCATCTCTGAGTCATATTAGACGACTTAAAGAGCTGCCTTGGTGTTGCCAGAGAGATCCGTCTATGGGAGGAACAGCAAAATAACAAGACAATCAATTAGCTTAATTAATGTTCAGTCACATAAGAACCGCTCCAAAACTGATCTCATTTCACAGAACCAGTGCCAATATAAAGCCAACACCAAAGACCTTACCTTGCCTGAGGGAGGCCATAGCTGGTGCCAACGCCGACCCGAGGTAAACTGTACACTACCTTCTTTACTGTGGCCTGATCTGGGAAGTTGAACATGACGGATGCTGTGGAGATGATAATGAAATAGTGTCATTAAAAAAACTTGAATTAAACATCAATTTGACGTTGTTAAGCATGTTGGCATCTTACTCCTATTGGCCATGAAGACCTCTAATCCAGTGTTTTGGAGCAGGTAGCGTCTGGAAAAAACTGCTCTGATCTCACTGAACATCCATTTCCCATGAAGTCCCTCAGTATACGCCAACACCTGACAAACACACAAGCAAAGCATTTTAATACAATCAGAGGAACGGTTGTCAGCAAAGACGACCACATTTTGAAGACAATAGCAATACCAACGCATGATCCTGAAATTCTGACTAGATGATATTCACATCAATTGATAAAATCTACAGTAATTCTGTGTGAAATAAAAGATGTTAAAAAAGTCTATTACTCATTATCAGTGACACATACAGTACCTTTGAATCAATATTTTTGAAAGTTGGATCATCCTCATCCACCTCGAAATAGATCTCTGTTGTAGTGATCGACAGTGTTCCTCTAGCAACGATAACAGGAGCAACGAGCTGAGCCGGTGTGCTCAAAACCACTGGACCTGAAAGAAACCATGCAGAATGAGAAACTTAACATACAGTCCTGAGTCCGGGATTAGTCAAATGATTGTGGTTAGATTTTCCAGTAACTTGGGATTTCAAGACCAGTTCTGGAGAATCAAATAATCTTTTTGAAAATGTAACATTTAATACATCTAAAATCTACAGATGCTGGTTCTAAAAAGCATCTTTTACCATTACCAATCCTTAAAAATAATAATTTTAGTGGTGCCTTCAGCTGATTGCTGTTATCAGGATGTTATTTTACCAAGGCTCAGTGATTTTTCACATAGCATTTATAGCTCAAGTTTTTGAAAATTGAAAGCATGATCAAATGATCAAAGACATCAGATTTCAAACCACACTGAGATGACTTTGGAAAAAAAAAAGTACTTTGGAAAAAAAATAACAAGCTAATTAGTTTAATTAAATAATGATTAAATAGCCAAAGTATGTTAAATACAGCCAGCGACTCATTAGGATAATGAATAAGTGGCTACTTTGATAAGCGTTAATTAGTTAATTTAGTGATTCAGACATTCAATGTCAAAATCAGATGTAGCACTTAAGCTCATAATCACACTCTTGTGCGGATTCAGCTGAGATTTGCATCAAAAGGCAGAAGGGCTGGATCTTGTTCTGGGCTAAAACACTAATTAGCATACTCGTTTACTGAAGGACCAAACTTGCCTCTTGAGATAAATACCCTGGGACGAAAAGTCACTGGGAATAAAGTACAGTTGCATACATTAGCACATGCATCAACAATACATCAAAGAATCACCACACTAATGGTTTCCACATAAGCAGCTGGAGTGGCGCTGTTGGTGCAGGCTGGCATTTAAGATTAATTTGTTTAATAGTGCCGTGGCACCCTCACAATGGGGTTTGAGGAGGCTGCTCGTGAATAATAGCCTCCTGAGTGCAGCAGAGACGCTGAATACCTGCAAGGTTGTCGATCTCTTTCTCCTGCAGCAGACTGACAGCATCATCATCTCCTTCCAGCATCAGCTCCGTCTCAGGGTTCTGATTGACCACCGAATGGGTACGGAACGACTTCTTTGACTTCATGCCCTCTTCTTCTTCAGGGCCTGCCCATACAAAAATATAAAAATTTGCAATAATGACTACAAACAGTTGATGCAAAAAAAGTCAAATAAACAAATAAATAATAAATAAAACAAACAAACAAATATATATGTGTATATATATATATATATATATATATGTGTGTATATATATGTATATGTATATATATATATATATATATATATATATATATATATATATATATATATATATATATATATATATATATATATATATATATATATAAAATTTATTTATTTATTTTTTGCATTTATATATATATATATATATATATATGTATATATTTTCTGACAAAAATAATGTTGTGTATTTGCATATGTATAATGTATGGACACACATCACTTTAATATAATGTCTCTGAGACAAATTTGGGCACTGTAAATTAGACTGAGGTGTATGGATGTGTTATGGCTGACCGTATTCCTCTAGAGATTTGAGAGCCACGTCCAAGTGGGTGGAGCCAAAGGCATTGCGTACAAATCTCCGCCTCCTGCGCAAGTCATCCTCCCAGTAGTCCAAACGCCAGAAATCATGCAGCTGACTGACGTGGGAAAGAGAAAGGGAGAACAAAGAGGTAATTGTTGCATATCAGAGTGAATCAGACAATTTAAGATTCGACCAGAACAGTGTTTAAACAACCCAAAGAGCCAAATTCCACAAAGACGCCCAGGATAACCAGACAACATCATAAATCCGTCAATGATACCCTGGCGCCACAAGTCTGAAGCAAGTATAACTAACTAGCAGCTTTGAACAACTTGCAACATTAACACAAAAGAACACTTATTGATAATCCCAACTCAGGAAGGAGATTGTTAATTTTGGGGCAAGAAGCCCAAGATTAATGGTCAAAGACGCAGCACATCATGACCATCACATGAGGAAAATCATTAGTAGAGACTTCAACGAAGACCAGGCTACGTCTAGACCTTTTGACCTTTCGTTCCTCACAGAGCATGTCCTCACGTTCACAGAATGACACAGAGATTGCCTTTACATGTATATATGCACCAAAATGATGCTAAAAGGACTTATGAACAAATATCATTCCATTGCATAACTCCACATTAAGTATGTAACCCATATATTTGACTATAATGTTCTAATCACTCATTGTGTATGTCATTTTGAATAACTATTGAATAGTTTATAGGTTTATAGTCTGTCTCCCTTAAAACGTTTCTATCAATCAATTCTTTGTAAAATGTATCATATTCTTATTACAGAAACCATTGTCCAAATTATACTCTCCAAGAGCAGGAAAATTCAGACCATGTGACTGATAAGATAACATGTTGATGTATGTATTGGGAGGAGAGACATAGCAACACCCCGAGATAAGACAATGTCTAATTGGTCAAGTCACCATTTGGGATGTGTCCAACAGCCGAGTTTAAAAACTCAGGACACCAACAAATTATGCTTTTTGGCTTTTTGCCTGTGAATTCTTCGAGCACCGTTCCAGCTCTGGCTTGCATGCCAGCTGCTCCTCCAAAAAACCATGAGGAAAAACGCCATCTAGTCTCATCTTTACTTCTTTTCTTTCTTTCACATTAGTTTCTTTCCTTTGCCGTTGAGAGTTTCGTGTTCTAAGTTAAGTTTTGCCGCAAAGCCATGTCTCAGATGTCTGTGCCTGCCTCAAAACTTCAACCAGCTTACACGACTCCGCACCATCCTTCAGCCAACGTCCCAAGACATCACTTCAACGACTACTGAACCTCCAGTCAATCAACAACCTTGGGAAACCGCTTTCTGCAATGACGCTACACAAAAGGAATTCCCTTAACACAAAGGCAACACAAGTACAACCTCCAGATTCTAGCTGAACTGGTGCATTTAATATTTAGTTAATAGCCTCATTGAGGAACTCAGTGTGAGGGTTAATTAAATGATTGATAGTTGTTCAGGTCTAAGCAATTGCATATTGCTGTAAACTTGGGATTTCACATTTCCACTCACTCAAACTCATTCTTTCCTCACTTTCTCTCTTTCTGCAACTTGTGTGAATGCGTGTGTTCATGTGTTAGATTAGTTTATATGTCTTAGATTTATCCAATAAAGTCTTATTTATATTTTTGTTTTGTGCTTACAAGTTAATGTCTTAAACTGCCGATCTTGTTACTCTGCTAATAAATATACTTTGGATATTAATATCCATTGCAGAATTGATGTTATACGGCAAATTCCCTATAAAATAATGAATAATTCCCTTTGAGCTAAATTGACCTGTTTCCTTTACATCATGAATGGCTAGAAAACAAGAAACAGAATTCCAGCAGCAAAAGTTAACAATAAACTGTGAGATTGTGAACCTCTGTGACATGGTTCCCCACGCTCCATGCTTATTGGTCAAAATGTTGAGGATCTTCTGTTTCAGCTGATTTGCGGTCACGTGATCTCTGTGTTTGGCGGCACTGATGAGGTGATCGCACATCTTTTCTTCTTCCCTCCTGTCTGCAGCGTACTGGGCACAGTTTGACTATGAAAAGAAAGAGCAAAGGAAATGATCTTCACATCACACCTTACGCATGATAAGTAATTACACCGTGAACTCATGACACAGTGATCTACAGTGACTCACCTCAAACTCAGCATGTTTGTGCACATCTTCTGCTCTCTGCCTGTTGAGGATGAACTCAGCCTCATTGGCGACACGGACAATGTGATCCTTCATGGCGTGACACAAAAGCCTGAAACAAAAAGGGCATAGTGAAATATGTAAATGACATGAACAGTTTGCATTATAACAGCATCAACCTGAAATTATTACTTTTATTTTTGCATAATGAGAATCTCCTTTCTATATACTGCACCAGATCTCACCAAAAACATATGGAGGAAATGTACAACGTTTTTGGTATGAAATATGACTTTAAAAATCTTAACATAAACAATGCCAGCTGAGAAGTAATTTTAATGAGTATACAACGTACCTCCCCTCATTAATAAGTTCGATGAACGCAAGTCCTGCGTTCTTTTGTATGGAGTTCTGCCACTCCTGAAACCACACATAACAACCATTATGGACCTTATTTAACGTCCTAATTGAAACATTTTAATGTGGCAAAGACAAATGCATCAATGAAATGATGTATTTCCAAGGTGTAAAATGCTAAAATGTTATTGGTTTCTACATATTTTTATAGGGCTGTCAAACGATTAATTGCGATTAATCATGATTAATCGCATCCAAAATAAAAGTTTGTTTACATAATATATATGTGTGTACTGTGTATATTTATTCTGTATATATAAATACACGCACACGCACACACACACACACATATATACATATATATATATATACATATACACACACACACACACAAACAAACGTCTATTTTGGATGCAATTAATCACAGTTAATGTGATACTCCACCCCAAAATGAAAATTTTCTCATTAATCTCTTACCCCCATGTCGTTCCAAACCCATAAAAACTTTGTTCGTCTTTGGAACACAATTTAAGATATTTTAGATGAAAACCGGGAGGCTTTGTGACTGTCCCATTGACTGCCAAATAAATTGCACATCAGTAACGCATGGATTCGCGGTTTCCGTTCAAATCAAAGCATAAATAAACGTAAACGTAAATATACAATATGTATCCATAATTTATTGATGACAGAGGATAGCGTATGCACTTCGCGTACATCGGATGCTCTCCAAAATGGCGCTACACTGACACAGAGAGACAGAGAGGAGACCAATTGTTGAATAAATGTCGTTATTTTTATTTTCTTTGCATACAAAAAGTATTCTCGTCGCTTCATAAAATTCAGATTGAACCACTGATGGCAGATGGACTATTTTGACGATGTTTTTTACACTTTTCTGTGCCTTGACAGTGTAATTTACTGTCAATGGGACAGTCACAAGCCTCCCTGTTTTCATCCAAAATATCTTAAATTGTGTTCTGAAGATGAACAAAGCTTTTACGGGTTTGGAACGACATAGGGGTAAGTGATTAATGACAAAAATTTCATTTTGGGGTGGAGTATCCCTTTAATCATTTGACAGCCCTATAATAAAAACAATATTTGTGTCTTTTTTCAGTGAGGATGATACAGGAGTCTGATGTGGTTGCTGAAGAGATGCACTGATGATCTTTCCTGATTGGCTCTTTGCCACATAAGCAAGAGCGATTATTGAGAAAGAGAGGCAGAATGCACTTAGCATCCACTGCAGATGCTTCTAGAAGGACACATCACAGGCAGCTCCCATTACATTCTGCTTCCTGGCAATCAATATTTAGGGTACGGTTTCGTCCCCTGAGCCACTAATGGAAGGCTTGGAGCTTCAGTAATACTATATGTGCTGATGGAGCAATGACAGGAAATAGAGGAGGGAGGGGAGAAAAGGATGAGAGGGCATCAAACACTGGATGGGCCACTGCTACACCCCCAAAGCTCCTAAACCTGACTCCAACTCTGAAGGCAGAGGAAGCCTGCTGAGATGTTGTAGACTGAAATCTTGATCATTCAGAGGAGTTCAAAGAGGTTCAGTGGGGATCCTAGTATAAGATACTGACATCCAGATGTAATTGTATGATAATTCTGCTTTGAAATGTTTGATTAGTGGTAAGAAAAGTACATTTCTCCTCATGTGGATTGAAGGCAAAGCATGTGATGGAGCACAGTGATGGATTTTCAATGGAATGTCTTAAAGGTAAGTGAAACTTCTTCACCTCTAAACACTAAATGATTTCAAACATTGTTGATTAATCAATTCTATATAAAGGCTGTGGAAAACAACAGGAATACTTTGAGAATGTGAATGTGTGAAGTTTAGAGGCGTTATTGGAAGCTAAATCTGCATTACTGTAGCTCAAACAGTTGAGCGTCCAAAGGTCTTGGGTTCGATTCCCATGAAATGCATGAACTGATAAAATGTGAATGTATTTTGCTTTAGACAAAAGCATCTGCCATATGCATGATTATAAACGTAAGCTAAAGTGTCTAGTTCAGAAGTATGCAGTGATACTTTGATAGCCACACTGGCTTCAGCGTAATGTAGGGTGGGTCTGAAATCAGATCCTGTTTAGGTCAAGCACAAAGCTTCAAAAGAGGCTCAAAAGATTGATGAAATGTTGCCACACTGCAGCACTGTGACCTTTTCCAAGATTTTAAGCTGTTTAAATGCAGTTTATTCACTGTTTATGAAGCCTGAAATATGAATGTAACTGATAGAAAATACTGAAACTGAAGTCGAAATGAATTATTCAAAATACATTATTAGAGAATAAAGAGAGAAATCTCACCTGTGAGCACAAGAGCATCACAAGCTCCACAACCGATGTGCTGGACTTCATACAAACTAAGCCTGTAGCAGTGCATTGACAGAAAACAGATTTTAGCATGCGCATGTCTAAGAGATAAAAATAAATCTCAGTGGGTTCCAAAAGACTGACAACACTACTGAAAATGTTCAGAATCTTAAATATGAACTTTCCTTGATTTTCATTTATCTAAGTTTAGTGTATTTCCAGGTTTTTATTGCATTTAAAATCCCAGATATTCAGTGTAGGCTTTTGGACCCCACTGTAGATGTGTGCAACATACAAATACCTAACGTAATTGGCTCAAAACTTTAAAGTGATAAATCTGATCTATTTTCTAATGTACACACACTTCTGCTTTATTTTATTTTAAACAACAAAAACAGACAAACATTAAACTGTGAAGAGGTCAAGACAAGGTGAGAGCACAGACATTAAAGCCTGTCAGGACAACAAGGAGGGGAGGGGAGGGAGAGGATTCAATAAAGGGGGTGGAGAAGAGAGGAAGGAAATATAAGGAGACAAAAGACAGTGGTGGAACAAGAAGCAAAAGTGATTCACTCTAGATCTGGATCTTCAGATTTAGGTTTCCTTTGATTTCAGATGATTTCAGAGTCCTCTCAAGACTCAATAATAAAGATCGTCTGATAGGCCGGGCCCAGTGTGAGCAAGTTTTGGGCCAGTTGATGGAACTGTCACTTGCAAACGAATAGTTTGTATGTGTTTATTAGTTTTACACAGATTTATTTATTTCAGATTTTTTTCTGGTAAAGAAAACATTTCATAAAATATATTTTGTCGACACAAAAATTTACACACAAATTTAAACAAAACTAAACAACTATTTTTATGCAAAAATAATACGTGTGTGAGATGTGTATTGCATCGGCCTCAGTTATGGAGATGCACATCCCTAATATACATACATAAAGTTTTTTTTTTTTTTTTTGACATCCTTTGGGATCCCTTAAATCACTTCCTAAATGTTTAGCATGCAATTCTTCCTTTAATTCCTTTAGGTGTAGTAAACATATTTAAACATTCTTTCATCCTAAGCAGTTCTGTTATTCTCATACCTGCTCTGGGTCCATGCACTTGCACATTTGTGTGTGTATGAGGCAGCCAGTGGACACACACACAGCAGACAGTGAGGGACTCCACAGAGACACCAGGTAGAGAGGAAAAGGAGCACTATACAGCACCTGTACCTTCTATGAGCAACTCCTGCCCATGACTGCCCAGCAGAGTCCGCGAAAGGAAGGGGGCGAAATCCACAAAGATCTCCCTCAGCAAGGGGGCCACTTTCTCTAAGGCGCGCTCCAATTTAGTCGTGATACTACAGGTGGAAAAATGAAAGACAGAAATAGAGAGAAATACTCCAGTTAGCTGCAAAATACAGAGATCAGTTCAAAAATCACACTTCCTTTCAATTCCAGCTGGTTAGTATGTGACAAAGTCTATGGCATTACTGCTGGGTTAAAGCCAACCTACAGGAATTCAACCACAGGGAGGCAGAAAGAGTAAATGCTTAACGCTTAATCACCCTGTTATATTGCACACATCACCCTTAAGTGCCACTGTGCTTAGATACAAGCTGTGTTAACCTGTGCTAAGACTACAACTTCAGCGCCAGGGATGCAAATGATGACAGACTAGGGTGAGTGTGAAAGGTTTCATGAGGAAAAGAAATCAGAGATAAAGGTCTGAAGACATCTAGTGTGGTGCAAACAAGGAATGACTTGACATTGATGAATGATAATGTCTGTACTACTGAACGGCGAGCTACCAGGGTTGATTCTGTCAAGTTCTTGGTAAATATAACTGCTGATTTGGAGTGTATATTTCATGCTTTTTCTGGATTATTAATGTGTTTGTTAGGCATTTTGCAGCATTTCAGTTAGAAAACACTAGCTCATGTCACTCAGACTAAATCCTAACCAGGTGTGATGCTGGAAATTACAGCCAATCAGACCATATTTGATATCTATGCTGCATTCTCATCACATTTGAATATTAAGTTGGTGGCTAGTGATTTTCGTTCATTTCTTTGTTGAAATTTTCATGTGATGTAAAAACAACCAAAATGGCAGCAGATTCATCAGTTAAGGACAGTTAAGTAGCAACCTGTTTAATATGCCATTTTATTATAGCCATTGTTATGTAGCGCTCTTTTTTAGGTCAGTTCATATAAGTCAACTAATTTAAGTGTCTGTCAGTAAACAACACAGTCACACATGGATTTGTGTTAAACACTGCACCAAAGAAACAAATTACTTAGTCTGTAGCTGTGAACGGCTCAGAAGTAAAATCTGTTCTTGTCATCTTGTAATTACAGTAAATAAATATGATGGGAAGGCAGCATAAAAATACAGATAAGTGGACCAATGAGATTTCACAGTGGACAGGGCTACCCACAATAACGCAATAGAATGTTTTTGGTAACTAAAATAAAGTTTTTGGTAAATAAAAAAAAAATAAGTATTAGATTAAAATCTTAAAAAAACTTAGAAATACTGCCCTGGAAAGTAACTGAAATAAATAATTTTAAGCTGCAGCACTAACATGTCTAAAACTAAAACTGAAATAAAAATAATGTAAAATAGAAATATATAAAAGAAAAAAAAAAAAAAGACAAAAACGTAAACTAATATTGATATAAAAAGCTAATTAAAAAATATAGCATATAACAAATACTAAAATAACATTTGCATATTACGGCTTGTTAAAAAAAAATAATTGAACAAATTAAAATCAAAGAGATGTGATTTTTAAGTTTGAAACTTTATTGCGTCATACCTGGTTTGGACAATGTAAATATGTGAAAAAAAGACAGAATCAAATCTAGCAGAATCGTTACAAATCAAAGCAGCAGCGGTGGTGTAGCTGGCCAGCTTGAAAACTCACAACCACCAGGAAAAAGAGGCAGAAAAACAGAGAAAACAAAAAGACAGAGAGAAAGAAGGGAAGAGAATGTTAAGCTGGTAGCACTGGGTAAGGGGGGCCAGTTCAAGCTTCCTTGCCTAAGAAACTGTCCTGCATCTCTGGGGGCTGTTTGGAATCCTGTCAGCGAACTAAAGGATTTGAGTTCAGGAGGCGTCAGCCTGGTTCGCAGTGGACACTGGTCCACTTCACAAAAGGCACTGCAATACAAATGGGCACAAACAGACAGTAATGACTGTACAGGCATTCACTGCAGCTCTTAGTCTAAAGTGTGACGTAATCCCTGTGTGTTGATCTGTGCCAAATCAAAGGATGATTGAGCCCCAAACTTCCGTGTCGTACATGCAAAGAGACAAAAATGAAGAAAATCAATTCTGTTGCATTCAAATTAGAACAGATGTACCCAACCATGTTTGGCAGGAAATACACTTCAGACTATCAGCACCTCAAAGTGCTTTCTTTAAAAATGCAGACCTCAGTATGTGTCTGTGAGGGAGTCTGTGGCTGAAGATACACAGATAGGAAAGTGTAGAGAAGAGACAGATGTAAAGTGAAGAAACTAATGGATTATGGGAATCATAAGAAGAAGTAAGACTGCCAAAAAAAGAGGATGAGCACAGGAAGTGAGAATGCATGATTTAAGGTTTTAAGCATGTGGATAACTGGATAAAGTGAGGAAGAGCATGAGTGTGTGTGTGTGTACCTCATGTTTTCCACTGTGTCTTCAGGCATGGGTGCAACAGTCTGCACCGCTGGGAGGTTTTTACTTGTGGCACCGTTCACAAAACTTGATGAAGAGGAGGATGAGGAAGAGGCAGAGTCAGTGGCACCTGTGAGACATAATGGACGAGATGGATTAAGCACAAGAAAAGTTGACTATCCTAAAGAAAGAAAAAAATCCTTAGGATTGTATTGTATATAGTGATACAAAGCACCTTAAATGTATAAAATGGTCACTACGACTAGAAATCAACACGTCACAAAAATAACTACAGCTTAACCATTCAAATTAAAGTGATATGCAGGAATTAAATACACATATAGACCAACAAAATGTATATGCTCATGGGACTGTAAGATGATGGAAATATTCAGGACGACTCGCCTGTTGTGTTGATCATGCTTTTAGGTGTTGCTGTGGCAGCAGCAAATATATTGGGCGTACTTCCTGAAGAGGGCAGTCCACTGGTGGTGGGTGTTCCTACTGTGTTCACAGCCAAGCTTCCTGGAGGGGGTTTCTTTACAGGCACCACCACACTCCTGTGAGTGTGTACACACACACACACACACACACACACACACAAATGTTTTGATTATATCAGAAATTAATGCCTATACACATCTTCACAACAAAATACTTTTATATACCCTAAATCAAACACTTATATATACACACACACTAGCAATAAAAAGGTTTTTAAAATGTTTTTTTAAAGAAGTCTCTTATACAATATACAGTACACAATGCTATATATATCTATATATATATAGCTATATATATATATATATATATATCTATCTATATATATCTATATATCTATATCTATATATAGCTATATATATCTATATATATATAGCTATATATATCTATATATAGCTATATATATATATATCTATATATAGCTATATATATATATATATATATACACACACACATACACATGTATTTTAATATTAAAATACAGATAATACAGATGTATTATTACAATTTAAAATAACAGTTTCTGTTTGAGCATATTTTAAAATATAATTTATTTCTGTGATTTCAAAGCCAAATTTTCAGCATCATTACTTCAGTCTTCAGTGTCACATGATCCTTAATCATTCTAATATGCTGATTTGGTGCTCAGGAAATATCTCTAATAATTTTATTAATTTCTCTTATTAATTTTGAAACAGTTGTGCTGCCTAATATTTTTGTGGAAACAAACATTTTACAGGATTCTTTGATGAACAGACAGTTCAAAAGAACAGTATTTATTAGAATAAACATCTTCTGTAAGATTTTAAATGTCACTCACGATCAAGGTAATGTATCCTTGCTGAATAAAAGTATTAATTAGAAAAATACACCTTATATAATATATACACCTTGTATTCAACTCAAATCAGTCTGATTGCCATCCAGATATCTGATAGCGTCCAACCATTTCAGCCCACCCATGGTGAAAAAGGAGCGTATGATAAAATATTCACCTGTCCTAATGAATTATTAACATTCAAGAAGCCTGTGAATGATTAACAGCATAACCTTATGTATAATTTATTCATCAGGTTTTCTTAATTGGGAAGAACAAAGAGGATTGATGTTCAGAGGGGCTTTAGTTTGTATTGTAGAGTATCAGCGGATCCCACACACTAAGCCAGTCAGTCTCTTGAGCCCTGAGCACACTATTGCACAGAGCCACTGGCATTTCTGCAGATGCCTGTTAAGTAATGAGGAGCTAGACACAGAGAAATGGACTCCATTAAAAATGAGTGGAAGGCCTTGTGCTTGCGTATACGTAATTAAAGTGTTCTTGACTTCATTTGTTCTCAGAAAGTCTTGACAGACCACATGTAAGTGTAACTGCATTGATTCATGAATGATTTATTGGTTCAATCGCTCTGTTCCAAAATGCAGTGAGTTGCCTTTGCAGCATTTTAAAACAACAAAAACGTAAAAGCTGTTCCAAAAGGCAGACAAGATAAGATAAGATAAGATATTTCATTTTGCTCAACTTAACTTTATATAATTAATTTAAAAATTATATGTATAATTAAATTATATTACATTATATAGATTTTACATTGACATTGATTGGTTTTTACAGAAGCAAATAATTTTTTATTAACCTCTGTGGATTGTGGGTCTGTACTAAAAGGTTTATATTATTAAATGTTAACCTAAGTGAAATATGTTTATATTAAGTATTAAACATTAAAATATAATATTATAAATTATTATATTAAATATTTATGCTTGATACTGTATGTTTAGCTCTTTGGGTCTTGGGTTTACTACTTTTAATTATTTAAACAATTATTTGAATAATACTGTCTGTTAATAAGGTTGGTCTGAAACATACAGTAACAGCTCATATACATGAAAGATAAGCATAATACATCTTGTTATTTTAATGTGCTAGACATGCTAGAGCTGCCCACCTGTCAAACGAGTGGAACTGCATGGGCAGCATAGCAGCAGCTTCCCTCTTCAGGGCAGGGTCAGGGTGGTACGGCTGGGGCTCGGGCCCTGCCTCTGCCCCCTCCACTGGTGCTGCCACCAAACTCTTCAGGATCTCCTTCACATTGATTCCCTTATTGGCCTGACTGATGCTGGAGATCGACGCAGCCGGTTTCAGAACCTCCACACCAGGAGGTGACTCCAGCAGGGACTCGCAGGACTTCCGCACCTCCGATGACAGTGTGCACAGCAACTCGCTCATGGCATCCGGGCCTCCAGAGCTCCCACCCAATCCGCTGGAGTCTGTGCCCAGCTCAGAGCCATTGAGGACACCGGTGACCTGCTCCTCCCCGATGCCGGAGTCAGTGTGAGGGAGTGAGCCCTCCAGGGGAAGATCGTCCAGAGGGGTGGCCTGTCGGTCTCCACGTACACCATCTGAGAAGGAGGATGGGTTTTCTGCAATTTGCACACACATAAATCAGTGGTCAAAAGTTTTTTTTTTTTTTTTTAATTTTTGAAACAAGTCTCTTATATTCACCAAGTCTGCATTTATTTGACCAAAAATATTCTGAAATATTATTATAATTTAAAATATCTGTTTTCTGATTTGTTATATTTTAAAATGTAATTTATTCTTGTAATGGCAAAATTGATTTTTCTTCAGTGTCACATGATCCTTCAGAAACTATTCTAATATGCTGATTTGATGCTCAGTTATTATCAATAATTGTCGGTGCTCAATTATTATTAATAATTTTTTAAAATTATTATTATCAATGTTTTTGCTGCTTAATATTTTTGTGGAAACCATGGTACATTTTTTCAGGATTCTTTGATGAATAGATAATTCAAAATAATGGGATTTATTTGAGGTATTTTGTAAAATTATAAATGTATTTACTGCCCTTGCTAAATAAAAGCATTCTTTTTTTTCCTATTAATCTCTTAAAGGGTAGTTTAGTGAGGTTTCCACAAAATATTAAGCAGCAAAAATTTATATTAATAAGAAATGTTTCTTGAGCACCAAATCAGCATAGAATGATTTCTGAAGGATCACGTGACACTAAAGACTGGAGCAATGATGCTAAAAATTCAGCTTTGCCATCACAGGAATAAATTACATTTTAAATATATTAAAATAGCAAACAGTTATTTTAAATTGTAATAATTTTCCACAATATAACTACTTTACAAATAGATGCAGCCTTGGTGAGCATATAGAAGAGATTCAGTCATTACAGATGCATTTCAGAGCAGTTTCCGTAACAGATACAGTATGTGCAGCTCACTGCAGCATATGCCAAGCAGTTCTTTTCCACCTGAGTATTAATTCAATATTGCACTCAGATAAAGCTTTGCAATAATGCCTTGCACACTTAAGTTGATGAAATCTTCCCTGCGGGGAGTAACTGGATGACTATATAGCAGAGATAATCAGAGACAGTTAAGAAATGTCTGAGTGGAAGATGTCTGACTGCGTTTAAACACTTATTAGCGTTTGTTGGGTGTTTAAGTGGTAAACGACTAACGATACGCATCTATTGAGTTTAATCAAGGTCACACACTCATAATGACACTGCAAATGCCAGGTTCACCTGTGCTGGTGGGTGAATTAATCTCTTGTCGGATACTTCTCCCTGATAGACTGCTGGACCTGCCGATCTCCCGTTGTGGCTCCAGGATGTCCCGGTATTTAGACACCATAAGAACAGAGATGAAGTAGACCACAGCCAGAGCCAGGAACTGAGCTTGTTTACTGTCATCCTATTGAACACAGAGTATGGTTAACAGTCATTCTGTTCATGTTAACATACACGCTTTGCTCTGGTGCAGGTAAGTGAGTGTCTCACCACGTCTCTGAAAACGACAGCTCGGAGACGATTGATGTCCACATCCTGCAGCAGTCTGTCTGGGTCTTTGATGGGAGAAAGGTTACGAGGGACATTCTGTATGACGGTCTGCGGCAGAGAGGATGAGAGAATCATATATTAAACCACAACACACACACTCGGACCAATTTTTATAGTAAAAATGTATTGCTTTTTGTTCTGTTTCTGATGGGCATTTGATGTGTTTTCAGAGACTCTTTAGTATGTGTTTGTGTGCATATGTGTCTGTTCTCTTGTGTTTGTGCAGGTGTGTGAGTTTATAACCTTGCTGGCGGACGCTGCAGTCTGTAGGTTCTCCTGGGTCTTGCTGATTGGCAGCGAGGTTTTGCTGCCTCTGTCTCTCTGCCTCTGCCTGCATTCCAGACAGTTCCTCACTGCTACACAACATACTGAGAGGAGACAAACAGTTTTACTAGAACGTCTGCCTTGATATTTAATATCACACAGACACACAACTACACTACCATTCAAAAGTGGGTTGGTGAGATTTTTTTAAATGTATGAAAGAAGTCTCTTATGCTCATCAAAGCTGCATTTATTTAATCAAAAATACAACAAAAACGGTAATATTGTACAATACAGTAAAATATACAATTTAAAATCACCGTTTTCTATTTTAATATATTTTAAAATGTATGCCTCTGATGGCAAAGCTGAATTTTTAGCAACCACTACTCAGTTTTCAGTGTCACATGATCCTTCAGAAATCATTCTAATATGAAATTAAGACTGGTCTGATTTTTGTGGAAACTGTGATCAGTTATTGTCACGATTCTTTAATGAACAGAAAGAATCAAAAATTATTTAGTTACTTTTGATTTATTTATTGCTTCCTTGCTGAATAAAAGTATTAATTTCTTTGAAAAAAGTCCTTTTGAACGGTAGTGTACATACATAGTTGCACATTATTAGCTCTTTCCTTGTGATTTCACCAAGGTACAAAAACCTTACATATTCAGTCAAGGAACATACAGTATATAAAAAATGACATTTTTGAAACAGTTACATGGGTAAGACACATCACACATACCTAATCGTAGACACTGGCGCATTAGTCCCCCTGACGACATGTTCTTTTCAGCCTCAATCTCACTGAAATTGAGAGAACTGGCGAACACGAGCACATCCACCATGGCCATCAGCCGGCTCAGAAATGTGACCGCTGTTTCTGACGACATGCCCTGGGTTGCCTCCACATTCTCAAGCTCCGTCTGGGAGGACACACATACACATAACCGAAGTCCAGAAGTTTAGAAATATATCCTACTACATTTTAAAGCAAAAACACACACACACACACAAACTAAAACACAGAGTTATGCTCACATCTACACAGAATTATACTGCTGACAATGTGCTGACAAACAAACAAATGTGTGAGTGTGATAGCAGCAAATCAATAATGCCAGGCCAACTTCACATGAAACATGCCTCTCAAAAACATTTGGTTGGGGAGGAAGGTGCTTGGAAAACCTCACACCACTAGAAGGAAGTGTGGTCAAATCAGTGTGACACCCGTTTTGAGTGTGAACAGGCAGTGCCGTTTGCGCTTGATCTTTGTGGTGGACAAAACTTTTTGTAAAAGAAAACAGACCCACTGTGGAGCCTTTCAAGCAGAGGCAAATGTGCTTTTAGATTCTTTTTAAAGCCTCTTGTGAAAAATATGGGGTGATGGAGACATGAACTACTATCTTAAAACCCACAGTTGAGTGCTGAAAATAACATAATTGATGTTGAAAACTGGAAACATGCTTGCTGCTAGGAGACATAATAGTGGTGAATAAGGGGTCACGCAGTGGTGCATTGTGGGTATATATAGGGGCGATAGCTCAGACCCACCTCTGCCCCTGTGCCAGAGCTTCCTGGCAGGCTATTAACTTCATTGTTTTTTGTTCCTTTCTGTAAGCAAGAACCTCCTCGTGTCTTTATGACCAACACAGAGGGGAACAAATGAAGTTGAAATCATACGATCAGCCAGAAACTACTTACTGGACACTTATATGTAGATAATAAATTAATCATGGCTGACTGCAAATATCACATTTTAATATGAACCTGAAAACTTTTGCATGATGCTGCACTTATAATACCTTTATACCAAGTCCAAGACGGCTGGAATATTGGTCAGCTTAACATGAACATGAGTTACTGAGTGCAACTTTGAGTGCAATACATATTTCATAAATCTTTTGTGATTAAATCAAATGAATGCAGACAGTCTGAGGCTGAAAAAGACAGAAAGGATGGAAATGATCTGAAATGGTTCATACATTCTGAACTGCGGGCTTAGTGATATTAAAATGTAACATTAAAAATAAACAAGACTGTGAATGTTAGAGAAGAATAAATAAATTAGAACTTACAGGGTTCACACTAACCTTAGAACTCTGTACATGCAAAAGAAACAAAAAAGACAAAAAAAAGAGAGAAACAGGGAAGGGGAAGAAGGAATTAGAGGCAATACAGACAACAAAGGCACAAAAAAAGCTGTTAAATAAACAATAGTCAGAGAAAATTTCAGAAAAAGCTGTAAGAATGTTTGCCAGAAATAAAAAGGTTAGATTGCAGGTAAAATGTCAAAGAACACAGGAGAAGAAAGTGGCAAAATTAGGGATTGTGTTCATATTTAAGATTTCAGGGTAAAAGATCTGACAGAGGATGAAATTTGATATCAGCAGCACTCAAAAAGGTTTCTATTTGTAGGCAAAAACACTGATCTGGAGTTAGCACTCTTTAACTTGAAATCCTTATAAGATGAGATATCTACTGTCGCCATTCAGCGACAATATAACAATCAGTAATACTCAGGGAATAGAAAGAGGAAAAACTTTTTTCTTCTAGAAGATTCTAAATGATCCCATTACAGCCCTTTCAAACAAAAAAAGAAAAATCAGCCACTAAAAAGTGGTTTTATAATTCAAGGATTTTGTACTGATGTGAATATCCACTAGGGGCCGCTCAAGTGCCACTTACAGATGGGGAGGTGGCAGCAGAGAGCAGAGGAAGGATCCCGCCACACGCTATAATGATGTTATCAACCATCTGAGAAATGAGGTGGATGGTGTTGTGGACAAATATAATGTTCTCGTTACTGTTTACGAAGTCCATGACCGATTTCGTAGAGTGGCTGAGAGAAAAAGAGAACAAATGAAGACGGCAGTGAAGCAAGACCATGTAAAAGCATACAACACGTTCATGTTTTACTGTCAAGTAACTCAAAAGAGGTTACAGAGAACTAGACTATAACAACTTTGTTGTAGGTCCTGGAACAACCAATCAGATTTTACGTACAGGACAAGGAGCAGGGTTAGGGTTGGGGATCAGGGGGTCAGAAAAGTTGTTCCAGGACAACACAAGATGTTCATCCAGGAAAATGTCTTGGCTGGTAATTTCTGAAGGCCAAAAACTCTCATACCTCCTCCACATATG
This sequence comes from Spinibarbus caldwelli, assembly GCA_039654775.1. Lineage (NCBI taxonomy): Eukaryota > Metazoa > Chordata > Actinopteri > Cypriniformes > Cyprinidae > Spinibarbus > Spinibarbus caldwelli. The sequence goes on from CM077267.1 coordinate 9,373,225, forward strand.
TACGTCACTTTCCAGGGCGAACAACAGGTCAGTGAGAAGGCGCTGATGCATGGGTGACCATTTGAATTCTGGGATACGGAACATGGTAGTGCGAGGGCCGGGGCTGAACTGCCGCCGCTGTTCCTCTGTCATCGGCATGCCCCTGAAGCCCAGATCCACACGGAGGTCCCTCTCCATCTGACCCGATATACGACCATGAAGAGCCTGCAAGAAAGCACCACTCATTGGTTGTTCCTGTAGTTCATTACAGCACTCATTTGTTTATTTAATTTTTCTGGTTCTAAACCAGACTGAGTGACAACTTATTTAAAGGGTTAGTTTACCCATTTAATGTTTAGTGTACCCATATAATGATCTATCCTTGGTGGAACACAAAAGGAGATGTTTTAAAGAATGTAGGTTCTTTCGTTACTACTTATTGTTACTTCCTCTAAATATAGTCCTCAGCCAGAGAGTTCAAATCTCATTTGCGTCAATGAATATTCCAGGGGTGCCCAGTCCTGCTCCTAGAGGGCCACCTTCCAGCAGAGTTTAGTTCCAGCCCCAGTTAAACACACCTGAACCAGCTAATCATGGTCTTCAGACTCACCACAAACTTCCAGGCAGATGTGTTGGAGCTAAACTGGTGGTCCTCCAAGAGCAGGATTGAACAACCCTGATATATTCAAATATAGCATAGCAAGACATGTGAAGCCACATTTGACAATGATGATGCCAAATGACAGATTCTCAGATGCCTCTTAACTAAATGCAATGCACCAATTTTGAAATGTAGAAAAGTGATTGCAATTTAAATTTCGGTTGGTTTCATTGCATTGTAAGGTTTCAGAAAACTGATGAGAAAAGTCATATGGACAACTTTACTAATTTTTGGAGCTCAACAGCATTCTCTTTCATCTATCGAGCAGCATAAAGATTCTTCCTAACATCTCTTTTTGTATTCCACAGAAGAAAGTAAGGCCCTGTTTAGACTAGTGCGTTTTCATTTTAAAACAGCGTTTTAAAACAAAAACGATCCTAGTCTACACTGGCGTTTTTACGATCTCCGTCCGCACTACACAACCGAAAACACGTTACATGACCATTCATGCACACTGGGTATGCACGTAAGTGTAAACAGGAAGTTGGTTGCTAGTCACTGGCAAGTGAGCATGATGTTATTGTTTACATGGTCGTCAAGATATGCAGAGCGAATGTAGGCAGCCAAGCCATCTTTTTCAAAAGTCTCTGTTTTGGTTCGTTTACACTGAAATGCAACCCTGGAGTTTTGAAACTAAAACGAGGTCTGCAACGTTTTCGAAAGTCTCGGTTTTCGAGGGTCGAAAACAACAGAGTGGTGTAAATGACAGGCATAACCGTAGCAAAAGTTATGCATTTTAAAACGAAAACGCACTAGTGTAAACGTAGCCTAAGTCATACAGATTTGACACAACATGAGGGTGAGTAAATAATAAATCAAATCAAAGACAGAATGAGTGATTCGTACCTGCGTGGTTGCTGTAGTCTGAATCTTCTTCATTTCTTTGTCCTTTCCATCGTCGGATCTCTCCGTGTCTGAAGTGGTGCTGGCTGCATCGCCTCCGCTCTTTCCTGCCCTGGCCTCCCCAACCTCCTGCTCCAAACACTCTGCTGTCCTGGCTGCAGCCTGGGCCTCAGCTTCTGCCAGTGTGCTGATGTCTGCCAAAGAGCTCTGCAACTTAAACCCATCATCCTCTGTTAGGCCACTTGGGGTTTGAACCAGATCTGAACCACAAGAAGTCATGTGGGCCAGCAGGCTGAGGTCGTCACTGGCGCTTGAAGTGTGTAGAGTTGTTTGACAAGGTGGCTGTTCAGGGCTGGGCAGCACCAGGGGCTCCGTCGATGCCAATGAGGGAAGCAGCTTCTCATCCACCTTGGGGAAAAGGAAGCCATTGTTGCTTGGAACGCTGTCCTTTTCATCTGCGAGTGTGATTAGAGGACCCATGTTCCCATCGTCTTCAGTCAAACCCACCACAATGCTTTCCTCCTCTTTGGGGACAAGACTCCCATTGAGCTTGTGAACTGCTGCACAGTAAGCGCTGTCCAACAGCGAGTCTACTTCCACCAAGGGTCCATTCTCCATGCCACCTCCTCCTCCAAGAACCTCTGGGGACAGATCCAGATCGTCTAATTTAACCTCTGTAGCCTCCACCTTCTCGGCTTTGATGTCCACCAGCAAGTCATGGACTTCCACACGAACCCCTGCGGCCGACCGTTCGGCTTCGCCCTCCGGACCTTTGGTCTCAGCCAGCAGGTTCCGAGAGTCTGCATTTTCTCCATAGTCTGCCTCGCTCTCTGGTGTTTGCGTCTGAGATGTGTCATCGATCTCGCGGATCTCCAGGTTTCCGTTGACAGTGGTGGGTTGGGCGGAAAGACCGGAAATTGTGCTGACGGAACCTTTCTTTCCTTTCTTGATGTTCTCTTCTTCTTGTCGTTGGTACTCCTCGTACATCTTTGCCAAGTACTCTTTGTGTGCCTCGTAGGTCACCTAAAGAGTTGGGTAGTAGTGTTGTGAGCCTACTTGGTGTTGGTCTGTATTCCTTGCAAATTTTTATTTTATTATCTCCACCATTAGATGGATTCAATTGGATCATTGCAACAATTATCCAATTAGAAAAAAAGACTGATAAGTGTTTAACTAAATCAAATGCTATTAGCTATTAGCATGACCAAAAGACAAGGCCAGAGAGTGGAGACTGTTTCATCCATCATTGACATAAGAAATGCATTAAAACCATTAAATGTGATATTACGAAACTAAATATATCAAGAAAAGTGCTAAGAGCTGCTTTCTCTAACCTTGGAGTGGGCGATGGAGAGTGTGTCCACCCACACGCGCCAGCCTCCCCACTCATACTTGATGGCATGGTAAAGCAGGATACGGAATATGTTGTAGACCATTTCTGTGATCTTCTGCTCCTCTGGGTTCTTTGGGTTGATGTAGCCCAGAGAGAACATCCAGTCCTGCCACACTGAACACTGCAGCAGACACCTACACACATTACAAAGACAACATGATGCCAATGTAGATAGAATGGACTAATTATTCACTTAGGCAGAATGTTAACTGATGTAAAAGCTCTGGTGCTAAATTTTTACGCCACCTGTTTTTTACAGTGGCAATACGCTACTTTTTGAAAGATACTGAATTGTGCATGCTCATTTCCTCTGTTTTTACATTTAAATGACCTTTGAGTCAATGCTCATTTGAAGTTAATCTTCCAAAACATTATTACTTTAATAAAACTGTTAAATGTAATCTTTTGAACACTTAAAAATAAATATCCATTTCCATTTTTCATACTCAGCATTAATGTTGTGATTTTATTTTGCATTTCTATTTGTTTAATAGTGTGTGAAACAATGCAAATTGTGCTCTGAAAAATCTTTCAAATGTGACCCTGGACCACAAAACCAGTCTTAAGTGTCAATTTTTCGAAATTGAGATTTATACATCATCTGAAAGCTGAATAAATAAGCTGTCTATTGATGTATGGTTGGTTAGGATCGGACAATATTTGGCCAAGATACAACTATTTGAATATCTGGAATCTGAGGGTGCAAAAAAATCTAAATATTGAGAAAATTGCCTTTAAAGTTGTCCAAATGAATTCTTAGCAATGCATATTACTAATCAAAAATGACGTTTTAATATATTTACAGTAGTAAATTTACAAAATATTTTAATGGAATATGATCTTTACTTAATATACTAATGATTTTTGGCATAAAAGAAAAATCTATAATTTTGACCCATACCATGTTTTTTTGGCTATTGCTACAAATATACCCCAGCGACTTAAGACTGGTTTTGTGGTCCAGGGTCACAAATAATAGTAAGCTATATTATAGTCGCATAACCTAATTACCCCGTGTTTAATTCGTTCCAGTAATGGAAACCTAGAAACCTTCACTCACTGTAATCAGAGCTAAATCAAATCTAAACTTAGAGAATCACTCTGTAAACAAAGGCTGAACGTATCAGAACCACATAAAAACAAACAGCCTACGCAAAATACTAAGGAGGGATCGGTTTATGACTGCTGGAACTTGCTGGAAATACTCCTTCACTCTTGTCATCTTAGATTCCAGACACGTCTGCTCACTTCAGAATGCCGGGCTTGTTATGGAATACAGAAACAAGCAGTCCCACTTCACCACTGCTAAAATATGCATTGTGATTTTGGTATGCAGTTGTAACCATGGCAGCAGCTGACTGAGTGGGCCTGGATGCATGGTGTACCGTGGGCTTATTTAGGATAGAAGTGTGCAGATACACACACACACACACACACACACACACACACACACACACACACACACACACACACTCAATGTACCTAAATCTTACTAATGAGCAAATAAGGCTAACCTGAGTCCAACAGGTGACAGTTAGGCTTAGCCTCCGCAGGAGCCCATGAAATGGAACAATGCAGAGAAAATGCCACTTCAAATCTTAATTCCTCAATGCATTAATTATGATGCTAATTGATTTAATAGGAGGGAGCGTCTTTCCCACTGAGAGGGAGACGCTAAATACTTCTGATGTTTGCATACAGCTTGCTTGTATAGTGTCTGCATATGTCTGGGTTTCTATGGCCATGTTTGTACGCAAGAGTGGATTTGTATGGGTTTTGTATGTTTATCTATAAATATTAGGTTTTGTTTGTGTGTGTGAAGTGTTTTCTCAGAGGAGGTAAGGGAAGAAGTGCCTTTTTACTCAACAGTAAAAAGTTATGAATTATTTGTTCTTTGATATTCTAAGCTAAATGGTTTTCTACTGGCCTTAACATGATAAAACTTTAAACTTTACTTTAGACAAAAACCTAAACACAGATTTTGTATTCACCACTAGTGTGCATAAACTGCTTACCGTCTGTTCTCTCTGCTGTTACTGAAGAGTTTGATCATATCGGACAGGAAGAGGCGTCGAACTTCCATCAGCTCAGCGCTGGGGGAGGAACTTTTAAGCAGTGTAGCCACAACCTTCAGAATCACTGAGAAAATCAAAAAGAAAAAGGAGAGAGAGAAATGGAAAAAGGAATGAGAGCTTAGACATTGATCTGATATGCATTGAAACTGATCTGATAAAATAACTAGAAATGAAATGAACAACAGACACTTACTGGGGTTTTGGATCTTGACTGTAGAATCGGGTTCTGGGTGAGGCTTGTGCACCACCTGAGTGCAAACCTGTTCTGTTAAGATCTACATCAGACAAAATTCAGTTTGATTAGACCAGAAAACGGTTTTATGTTATTCAAATAACACATAATCATTATTCTTATAAATATATTAAAGATAATGTTTCAGAGAGAATGCTTTCTATGAACAAACAAACAAACATACATATACATATACATACATATATATATATATATATATACATACATATATACACACATATATATATATATACACACATATATATATATATATATATATATATATATATATATACACACACTAACACATTATTTACTCTATTCTAATACACCATATTCCTAAATTGCCTGGAACTTGGATATTATCATTTTAATAAGCATTGGTGTTTCTCATAATGCTGCTTCAGACACTTTTCATGCCTAAAAACACTCTTTTACTAAAATCACTGCATGCATGGCCTCTTGTGGCTTATTGTTAACTGTGGCAATAAATATTTATGAAAAGATATAAATGATTAAATTGGTTATTATAAGGCATCATAAATTTATTAAAATGCATTGAAGTGTACTTTTCCCTTCATTGTAAAGTTTTACACAAAGACATGGATATTTCTTGTTATTGGACACGTCTGCTTTTAGCAAAAATTAATCATGGTAGTTATAATCATATAGAGAATTTCTACAATGGATTCTCCATTTGTGACAGCTGCCATATCAGAGCAAAGTGGACCTTTAGAAATACCTTTATAATGCTTATATATATATAAGTGTTTAACCTAGAACTGTTATGTGCAGGCGAGTGGATACCTCATAAAGTGTGTTGTACGTGGTGATGGTCACAGTGCTGGTGTGCATCATTAGTCGCTCTCCGAGTAACGTGAAGAGGCTGTGTGTGTGCATGATCTCCACCTTCCTCCTGCACACACACACACACAGAGCACGGGGGGAAGTGAGATAAGAGGCGCATGTGTCATGTTGTTCGCAGTGACATTGACAATGCAAAGGCAGGTATAACCTCACTCACTGGCTCAATTTTACCCCACAGCCTTCCACACCATTAAGATCAATGAGGAGATGCATGCTACTGGCCCACTGATGCGATTAGAAGTGACACCGCACTCCTCAAGGGCACACACACACATACACAAACACACAGCTGTCAGTGGCCCTCTTACAGCCTTTCAGAGACATCAGTGTTCCTGAGCACGTCAGTCAGGGGGAGGGGACATGACAGCACAAAGAATGTCAGTCAAATGCATTTAATTCACCTCTAAGACAAGGCTGAAGATGTGTAAGACAAATTAATATGCAAATTAACGACACACAGTTCTGCAAGTGGGTGTGTCTAAGATAAATCTAAATTTCCTAAATGTTTGTAATAACAGAAATATGAAAATTGGGTTACACTTTATTTTAAGGTGTCCTTGTTACAGTGTAATTATACATTTAAGTACTAAATAATATTAATTAACTACATGTACTTACTATATTTTTAGATTTAGGATTAGGGTTTGGCTTAGGGTTACTTGCATGTAATTATGCATAATTTATTGTTATTATAATAGTAACATGTAACAATAGCCGGGTTTCCATTCTAAGTTGCGAATTTAACCTATGCGCAAAATTAGGAATTTCATATAAAACATTTGTGAATAAGCACCGTTTCCATCCAACAAGTCAGAGAGAACAAAATCGTCACTTCCTGATAAACTGTCACTAAATATCACTAAAAAAAGTAGGAGAAACCACTGAATATAATAATTTTTAAATGTAATAAATTACTTCAGAGCCTCAGAGCAAGCAGACAAAACACAATAAATGCGGTCATTGCTTTTGGAAGTGAATGCCAGCTGTTTGGGAACGCAGTTGTGGTAGACTATTCTGGGAGGAAATACAGAAATACTTCAACGACAGACTTTGTTCAGGCATTTCATAATGACCATAACAACATTTCAGATGCTGTGCATCAAAATTGGTCCACTGGTTAGTCAGATTATGCCGTTCCATAGCGAAAAAGTCACGCAAAGTTTTTTGAACGCTCATGCGGAATTTATTTGCAAAATGCGTTTCCATCTCCCATTATTCGCATTAACCCTTCTTTGCACAAGTCAAAAACCACCTCAAACAAGTGTAAAACTTTCTTTTCGAAATTTGGTGTTTCTATCACTTATTTCTGATGTGATACTTCAAGATGTGCAAAAAAGAGGGTGATGGAAACATAGCTAATGACATTGTAAAATAAAGTGTTACCGAAAATTGATTCTTTCTTTCTTTCTTTCTTTAACCCTTTATGCATTTTTAAAATACATTTTTGTCCTTTTGCCAATTTTTTCTCAGAGAACAGTTCACAAAACAGGAAAAAATGGGAGGAAAATAAGTTTGGGAAATGACACTAACCAGATTTTATTTTATATTATATTTGAAGAATTGACTTTTTTTTTTTTTTTTTTTTAAATCGGTTTCCTTCAAAATTTCACATTTAATTTGATTTGTTAATTAGCATTTCTATGTAATTACAATAATTGTGATATTTATTAGCAATTTCTGAGTGGAAATTGTTTTCATAACTTGTTTTCTTTGTAGTATCTTGTCTAAAGCTCTGTCTTGCCGGACACATGAACTGTCAGAACAATTATTCCAGCAGTAGCCCATGTGTTTAACACTTCCTGTCAGCTACAGAACAATCAATCTCTAAATGTGCTCTCTTCCCCTCCTGAAAGGGCAGGTACACGTAGCCGGGTCATTTCTGTCCGTGCAGTACCTTTTGAACTCCTAAAACATGAATGCAGCTGCATTGTAATCAAAGGGACTATTTATATAAAAAGGTTACAATGTACCAGACTTGTACCAGCTGAAGTTTCTTTGTGTGCCAACATACCAAATACAACTTTGTATGCTCATATACAGGTCTTCACACAAATGTTTTAAACGTTAATACTCACTTGTGTCCCAGATGTTTCAAGAAGTAGCCAAGAACTTTAAGAGCTTGGACTCGTATACTCTCGCTCTTGGAGGCCAGGAGTTTGTAGATGACTCTGAAAAGTAATGGAGATACATAAATTGAGGGAAATGTGGTTTCATTATTGAATAAATGCAGATTTGCATTCTGTGTTTGCACTTGCTGTGCAGTTCAAGAAATATATAGATGGTTTTTCTACTCACCCTCATATCATTCCAAAGCTTAAGCATTTTTTTTTTTTTGAGGAATTTTGTGTAGAAAATAGTTTCAGTTCCCATTGACTTACATTTTTTGTCCATACAATGTTAAGTCTACGGGAATCAAAATTGTTTGGTTACCAACATTCTTCAAAATATCTTCTACTAAAGAAAGTAAGTCATTTGGAGCGACATGAGGTTGACAGAATTTTCATGTTTGGATTGACTTTTCCTTCAACTATGGAAAAATTATGAGAACAATCATGATTACATATTTGAATCGATTGACAGCCCTAATAATAAAACATCATAAAGATACCCAGAGGGTGTGAATTCATAGGGAGGGCAGTTCAAACAAGCACTTAAGTCGCTTGCGATGGGTTGTGAGGCGAGAGGGAATGTGATTGATGCAGCTGTGACAGCCCAAATCTATTTCAGTTACGTAACCAGACTACGCAAGAGCCGTTTGTCCCCGAGGCCTCACCGTATTCCATTCCTCTGGTCGAAGGCAGGGATCATGGAGGCGGGGTGCTCAGACATGAGCGCGACCAAGAGCTGGAGCACATCATGGATGTTTTCATCCTACAGGAGAGAAAAATGAACAAACAGACATTGAACCACACAACAGTAGACTGTAATGATTCACCAGATACCCTTAAAATGTCTGGGTGTTACATAATGCTGCACTTAACTAGCAGTTTTCAGGATTCATTTGGTGTTTTCAATCAAATGGCTGCAGAGATGGTGCATTACTGCAATTTCATGGGACTCAATCAAAGCATTAATGCAGCTTTCAGGATAATACTAGCACCTTCCTGATGGACTCAAATACTTCTGCACTTCTGACACCTGAGGTGAATATTTCAGCCTTCCAGACAGATTAAAGCAGCTTGTTTTTCATATAGAACATGGATCAAGGTTTGTTTAATAAAGGCTAAAGAAAATTAGCCCGCAGGACTTTTGCTCCGTTTATTGATCAGTTTTACCTCATGCATGGTTAGCAGGTAGTTTAATATGCTCTGCAACTCATCTTCCTTCACTCCTCGGTCCTAAAAGAAAAAGGAGAGCACACAAAAATTTGATATAAGCAGTCCCACATTCTAATGTGTCTGATTTTTCTAGGTCTAATTTTTGCATAGGTTTATTTTTATTTTTGATAAAAATGTCCTTTAAATGTGGTCAGTATGTCATTTTATTTTATTTTTTCATCAATTTAATTCAGACTAAAATTGCGTAAAACATTCAAAGACCAACAAAAAAACAAAAAAAAAAACAAACAAAAACAAACAAACAAAAAAACCTGCAACAGAATAAATTTAACTGAAATTTTAAAATGTTAATATTAGGAATGGAAACGTGTATCAAACATAAAAAAATAAATAAATAAATAAATAAATAACAACAACAAATAATAAAAATAAATAAAAAATAATAAATAAATAAAATAGAAGAAGAGTTACTATTTTGTGAATTATTCATAATTTAAAGAATTCTATTGATAAAAATACTTTGATACTTATATAATTGACACTTAATTGATACTTAAGTTGGTATTTCAAGGTTCTAAAAGAATAGGAAGTCATTTGATGTTGCGGGTAGCTGCTTTACATTGTGCTAGTGTGAATGAGTCTCAATGCTTTGTTTGGTGACGTGAAGGGCATCTGTGATGGATTGGGGGCACTATTATAAGCTGCTCACAATGCTAATAACTGCTCGAAAAGTGAGAAAATGTGGAAAGGAGAATATAATAGGAATGAAACAAAAAGCAGCGGCTAAATGAAAAAAACATGCTGCTTGGCAACCACATCATGCTTCTCAAAATAGGACATCAGCCTGTGCATGTAACACACACACTGCTTTGTGTCGAGCGGCTTTGGCCCCATCAAGCCGTCTGTATTGTTTTTAAACAAAGGCAAATAAACAAATTTCTGCAAGACTGCCTTTCAAACTGAATCAAATTTCAGGGAAAAATTAGGATAAATTGTGTTATTTTAACAAAGCAGACGTGTCTTCTCGCTGTCAAGGCTTAGGAACTAATGCATTTTATTCAGGCTGCCCGAATCATTGCAATGACATGTCAAATAAAATCCATTTTGAAGAACAAAGTGCTGATGCACATAACAAGGCAGAGCAGAAATGACATGAAATATGTTTCCACATGTGTGAAAGATGTTTTGTTATAAAGTCTAACTACAAAATATTCATCAGATATTTTTTTCTTTCTGACATAATTGCTTGTAGTAATAGATCAATAATTGCAATCAAATACATCTGAAATCAAATACAAAATGCACAATTATATTATATATATATACACACACACACATACATACATACATACATACATGCATGCTCACATTTAACTATATTAAAACATAAAAAAATATTTATTCAAAAAATCTATAATGATTTTGTACTGTCTCACCTTGAGAATGAGCTGTTTGAGGAAAAGCAGCATGAATGCCCGCAGGGATATAATCTCCTTCTGAGATGGCCGTGGACCATCTGTAGGAAAACACAGTGATTTACAATGATTACATGGGTTGCACACATCTAAACTCTTAATAAACACCTGCGTATGGCAATTAAATATATGAGAGATCCTTAATATTTGCTATTAATCATCATCAGTGAACCGAAAAATTAACATAATGCCTTATGTCATTTTGATTCCTAATTCTACGCCTAAGCTAATGTTGGAAATACATTTTTAGAGGCTATATCACTCTCTTTGAATATTTCACTAAACTAACAGCTAAAAATCACAATAATTTTCATGTGACTTAATGAACAAACTAAAATTTCTAAAAATGTTCAGGGACGAGGGAAAAGCCGCAGCTCAAAGCTGCAGGTTTCTTGCAATGGGTTCGAATAGAATTCAGTACAGCGACACGCAAAACACAAGAAAAACAAAAACAGCACTTAAGACACAGCTTAGGGAATACAAACCCCTAAACAACACACCAAACCACACAACCACCCTATTTCTCTCTCTTGCCATCTCTTTTTTACAATCCCTAACTATCTTTCTCAAATATACACACGCATACTCCTCATCTTTTATTGAACGTGCAGCGCCCAGACGTTACAAAGCTGTCATGAAATATTCACATCACTTTCTGTATGGAAAGCCAAAGTGTAACAGAAAGCTCAGTGGACGTGTGTGATGTAATGAAGCAGGTCAGCGTCCTCCCCATCTATAACCATATTCATACCCACATCAGGTGTGTGACGCCATTGCCCTGCAGTTCAGCAGTCTGTGTGTAGTTACACACACAAGCGCTCTGCCGTGTACAGCATTTGTACGCTATGAACATGGTCAAGGTCTATTTGTAGCCAGGTACATCCCTTGACCTTTCCCAGCTGCAATGATTTGATGCAGTGAGAGAACTGATGACCGGGTGTAGACTGTGAGATCTGGAGGAAGAGATTTGTCTTGGGTCAGTGCATGTGTGTCTCATAGTATTTAGCATCTCAAGGGTCAAAACAAGGCCAGCTGAGATGATCAATCAATGCCTGTTATCATCACAGATCTACTGCTTATGCAAGAATACAACAAAATATTTGTCACTGACTTGTGTAAAACAAAATGTGCTTACAGATATGCAAATGAACGCTTCTTGAAATGCAATTAGAATTAGATTAAAGCTGTTTTTGTCGGCCAAAAGTTTAATTTACATTTACATATTTAAACCATTTGACTTTTAAAATCCAATTAGAGTAAACATAAATTAAAAGAAGTCTAAATTAACACTACGTTACATGGAAACAAACACACTCACTCTACAATGTGACAGACCCATGAAGCATCATGGTAAGGGCAACAGGGTTGCCATGGTGACACGGGCTATGCATCGAACAGAGATAAGCAGGCAGAAGTCAGTGTTATCTGAAGTACACAGGGACGGGAAGAACAAAATGCAACTACAGGCTTGTCTAAACGGACCAGCAAGTCCACTATAGAATATAATGGACAACATCCAAAAACTGTAGCACATGCACAGCTTTTACCGACCCAGTAGATCAAAGAAAATGTGCATGTTCATTTCCCGTTTTTAAATTACCTTTGCTCTCGTCTTATGTTCACTTTAAAGCTGCAGTCCGTAAGTTTTGCATCTTTGTCGCCATCTATGTTTGAAAATCTGAAATTGAAGTTACTTGTGGAATTATCTTGCTTGCGTGGGGCACAGTGGCACAGCTCCAGTGCGGATGAATTGAATGTTTTGAGGAGTATATGTAGCTGTCAGTCACCACACCGGTGTGGATATGTACTGTTCTTCGCAATCACAGATTAGTCTACGTCTTGGAATATATGACCCAAATAAGAATTTTCACCGGATATTGTCATCTGCACAAGTAACACGTCAGTCACGTTTGTTCTGACCAACTGAGGAAAAAAGCATTACAATAAATCGCGCTTCCAATGGTGATTTAATCTAACAATCGATTAGTTCATGTCACATCAAACCGTGCAAATTATTATTATTATTTTCTATAATTATTATTATTGTTATACTTTATTCTCAAATTAACAACATCAGCATTGCCTCACTATGAGTATAGTGTGTATTAGCGTGTAGATTTCAATTTCTGTACAGTTTAATCTAATTGTCATACCATTCGAATTTCATATTAAGAAATTCTTTTAACCCAAAAAGCAAACTATGCTCCCTTCGAACTGGTTTTCTTTAAAATACAAATCTTGTGTAAACTCAGGCTATTTGAAATCAGAAGCACATTTAAAACTGGAATATAATTTAATTTCATTCACGTGTTTCATAAACACATAATACTTTCTGGATTACAATCCGCCATCAAAATGATACATTTAATAATTCCAGCTGCTGTGAGAAAAGGTTTTAAATGATGTCCCACCTGAAGCATCCACACATGCGATAGCCTACTAGCCGGGACAACTTCTTTATGTTTACAGGCGTGACGTAATGACGTAGTGCCATGCTTGAATTTCCCGTGAAAACCTACCCGTACCACTCAAATTAGAAAACATTATTATAAGATAACTGTTGTGAATCGGGCTAAAGTAAGGTAATAGTTTTGAACACTGGATGGTTATGTACTTGCTCAAATATTGATTTCTGATCATTTTTAACCCAAAAAAGTTACGGACTGCAGCTTTAAGTTCATCTTTAAACATTCTTAATGGAATCCTTGGCAATTCTCAAAATGAATATCCATTTCTCATACTGTACTTTATAGTGATGCATAAATTCACTTGTAGCATTTAAAAAAATAAATAAATAAATAATAATAATAATAATAATAAATAAATAAATAAATAAATAAATATATATTTATTTATTTATTTATTTTGTGTTTTGCTTTTCATTTAATTTACTAGAAAAAAAAAGAGTTTAGAATTTTTATATTGACCTGCATTGGCCAGGATTTTAATATCATCCTTCTATATAACAACATTCCTTTCATTTGTATTTAATTAATTAATTAAAATTAATTTAATTAATAAGGATGCACACAAATGATCAAAAGTGATAGGAAAAAACTTTCAAATTGTTACAATTACAAATTTCAACATTACAAAATTCTATTTCAAATAAATTCTGTTCCTTTGAACTTTCTATTCAACAAAAATTCCTGAATAAAATATATCAGTTTCCACAAACCTTTCAACACTGATAATAATTAGAATAATTATAAATGTTCCTTAAGCACCAAAATCAGCATATTAGAATGATTTCTGAAGGATCGTGTGATGCTGAAGGCTGTAGTATTTCAGCTTTGCCATGAAAGGAATAAATTACATTTTAAAATACATTAAAACAGAAATTGCAATAATATTTCACAATTTTACTGGTTTACTGTATTTCTGATCAAATGAATGCAGCCTTGGTGAAAATATATTTTTTGTTAAACAAAAAAATCTTACCAACCCCAAATCTTTAACAGTAGTGTACCTTTGCTGTCATCTTGTGATGGCTAAATTTATTTGTAGCATTTAGTTGATTTTAGTCTTAGTGTTTTGTTTTTCATTTATACTGTATATACAAAACAGTATTCATTTTAATATCTACCATTTATTCATTATCAGCGAGAACATAAAAAAAATGATCAGCTTATTTGTATTGGCCAGAATTTTAATATCAATGCATTTTATATACAATATCATTTTATTTGCTTATTTATCATCATCAAACATCAAACATATGCTGCTTTTTAAATATGTTTAATACATTTTTACTTAAATGTCACATGCAAACTTGGACTAATGAGCAATGTTTATAAGCATGTCAGATCATTATTGCTCACAGCCGACTCAGTAAAATACATCATGAGGCTGTTATAGATGTTGGATGCTACAAATCATTCATTTCAGACTTTAAAGCATCACTATACCATCTATCAAACACAGAGACTCACCTCTGGGAATGACAGGCCAGGATGGAGAAAAAGAGAGATGGCAAACAGATGGAAGAACTGACAGATTTTGCATGTGGCATTTAAGAAAACAGCAAGAAGGAATGAGGAACACATGAAAGAATAACTACAGCGGGCAAGAGAATGAGAAAAGTAGTAAGATAATGATAAAATGGAGAAGGGTGAGGAAACTGGAAAACACTAAAGAGCGAGACAGAGAGAAAGTCATCTTGAGAGGAAACCAGATTTAGAATGAAGATGAGCACCAAGAAAGAACAAAAGTCTGAGGCACAAAAGTGCACAGGATACAAAAATAGACCGAGACAGAGGGGGAAAAGAGTGGGCAGTGTTTCAAGATTCATTCATGCTTAATATTGCTGGCTGTCTTTATGTAGACACACACTCCACCCTGCCACAAAATACCAGTTAACGTGTGTGAGGACTTCTGAACCACTTAGCACTTCCCAGAACATGTTTATTTCCTCTGTGGTATTTTGAGATCTCACTATCTAGGGATTTCATGAAGGCAAATTTCACTACTTGATCCAGTCAACAATGTGCAACTATTCAGCATAGTATGGCGTGAAGGGTAAAAGATTACTAGGTGGTAAATACACATAGACGTTGTTGAAGACTCACCCAGGCCTTTAGGGGTGATACCGCTACTTTCCAGGGGGTTGCTGGCCCAGTAGTAGTACTTGAGGGTGTGCATGAGCTGCAGGACGGTGCCCACTCGACGGATGGTGCTGTAGATGGTGGCAGTGCCAATGAATTCTGCCGACAGGTACGTATAGAGGGAAAGCTGAACCTGAGAAATGGAAAACACACACAGTGGATTACATGATTTAAAATGGGATAAAAAGGTAAAGGATAGTTCTAGACGTAGATGCTGATTGGACAATATACAGTCAATGCCATGCTAAAATACATAGTACAGTTAGTTTACATGTCAAGGAATACATCTTCTTGCAAAAGTATGAAATCAATCAATTGCTTTATAAAATAATTTGCCAAAGTGTAACCTTTTAATGAATATTTTGCACTTAATATTACAATATAATTTTTAAAATAATTCATATGAATTTTTAAATAAAATATTAATATATTTAAATATATATTTTTAAAGCAATAAAGCACTCAAAGCAGCGCTATACTGTAAACAGCACCTCAAAATGTAATCATCACCTACACTACCATTCAAATTCGGTAGGATTTTTTTATGTTTTTAAAAGTTATGCTCAACAAGGCTACATTTATTTGATCAAAAATACAGTGAAGACAGTTATATTGGGAGATATTATTACAATTTGAAATATCCATTTTCTGTTTTAATATATTTTAAAATGTAATTTTTTCCTGTGATGGCAAAGCTGAATATTCAGTAGCCATTACTCCAGTCTCACATGATCCTTCAGAAATCATTCTAATATGCTGATTTGCTGCTCAAGAAACATTTCTTATTATTATCGATGTTAAAAACAGCTGTGCTGCTTAATATTTTTGTGGAAACCGCAATACATTTTTTTTCATTATTCTAAAAAAGTTGACTTTTTTTTGTAACATTATGTAACATACTGTCACTTTTGATCAAATAAACACATTCTTGCTGAATAAAAATAATTAGTTTAAAAAAAAAAAATTATTCTCTGACCTCAAACTTCTAAATGTTAGACTGTTCCTCCAGCTGAAGCAACTGACAAACCTTTCACAAGTCAATAAATAAATAAATAAATATGAAAAAAAAAACAGCACATGTGAGTCAGATTTTTCCCCTTTTACAAAGTTGTTCCTGTGAAGAAAACGTTCCTGTGTTTCTGTGTAAAAAGCCATTCTCCTGAAGCCGTCCCT
The DNA here is from genome assembly GCA_039654775.1 of Spinibarbus caldwelli. Taxonomy (NCBI): domain Eukaryota; kingdom Metazoa; phylum Chordata; class Actinopteri; order Cypriniformes; family Cyprinidae; genus Spinibarbus; species Spinibarbus caldwelli. Next base: position 9,389,805 of record CM077267.1, read on the forward strand.
GTGGGATCCTCACACACACACACACACACACACACACACACACACACGTGTATCACACATTTACTCACAGGCATTTCTTACACTGATCAACATGGACATGCTAATTAGGCTCAGGCTTAATGAGGCTGCTGTGGAAACCAAGTTTTATCAGTGTATTTAATCTCATGTCTGACCCAGCCTGCTGATTCAAGTCAATATCATGGGGACATTTCCCTCCTAACCAAATTACAGCTTTATATGCAAGCAGGTCAAAGACAAAGCAAGAAAACCAGGATCTCACAATAACAAGTTGAATCCACTAGGCTTTTTACATTTTCTAATGAAACTATAAGCAGTGCCTGAGCAAAACTCACTGCCATGCATTTGCCAAGGTGTTATGAGTGCTTTTTTAACGAATTAATTTCTGTAGATCAAGGTAGAACACTGAAAAGTGTGAAATCTGCCTCAATCCAAAAAACCTGATCTATAGCTTGCCTCTTTCTTTCTCCATAGCAGTAATATTTCATATATCTGCTTCCCGTACTCAAGCCTTCACTTCATCTCTCTCTTTTTCATTCCCTCTGGATGTTTCTTCATTCTCTCTATCATAAAGGGCTGTAGTCACTGCAGGATATTCACCCTTCTGTGTGGACGGGTGAGGGAACAAAAGCGAACGATTGTTTCTTCCTGCAGTCATGTTTTCTAGGTCATTATCCAATAAATGAGCCTCTCTGCTTTTGTAGAGGAATGGCACTTTTTTTTCTCCCAAATTTGTGGATCAAGTGCCTTTGGATGCAAAGCGTACTCACACACTTCACACCTCGTAAACTTGACGGATAAAAATATCTAGAATCATATGCTTTGTGCAATCAAGTACACAAGTTCTGCATGCATAATGTAAGCTGACTGCTTGGGTTAGAATTTCATTAACACTTATACTCTTACAAAAGGTCTTTTGGTAGTGGTTTCATGGGGCACAGATAGTATCAAGACTATATATTACATATATTGCAATGTATTTAAAAATATTGATCCTCTGCATCTCAATACAGTGTGATAATTACCTGTAAAATATATGCAGACTACCATTCAAAAGTTTGCCATCAATAACACTTTAAATTCAAAAGTGACAGTAAAGACATTAAATTAATATTACAAAAGATTTATATTTCAAATATCATGTGACACTGAAGACTGATGCTGAAAATTCAGCTTTGCATCACAGGAATAAATTACATTTTAAAAAACAGAAAACAGTCATAATAATAATAATAATAATAATATTTCACAATAGTATTCTTTTTACTGTGTGCTTGACCAAACAGATGCAGCTGTGGTGAGCATAAGAGACTTCTTTCAAAAACATGGAAAAATCTTACCGACTTTTGAAAGTTAGTGTAAAATACTTTAATACTTTGAAATATTATTTCAAAATAACATTATTATATTTTGAAATTACATTATTATTATCTACTATTAAATACAATTTTTAAAAACAACAATAATGGCTATGAACACTGAAACATTTAACAACAATAGACAGATGTGAAATGTGACTCTTTATTTTGACCTTAAACGTGTGGGACGAGCTCACCTTAGCTGGTGTATGGATCCAGATGGCAGCATTAAACAAAACGTGATCACACAGCTGCTTCAGTAAAGGAGCTCCATGAGTCAACCCATCTAGATACTTGGCAAATGATAGAAACTGCTCCAAGACTGCCCTGGTGATGTGTACCCGAGAAGACTAATGACGAGAGAGAGCGAGAGAGAGAGAGAGAGAACGAGAGAGACAGGAATCAGACAGACAAAGTGAGAGACACAGCATAGAGAAGTGTGTTTCAGGCCTTTTGACACTTTTTATTAACAGAAACTCTAGATAGGGGACAGAAATTTTGGTTATGGGATAGGCAACAATGCAACCTGGATTCAATCCTGCATCTCCTGAACAAGTGCTGCAGCTCATTGTGTCTGGAGCATGTGTGTTACCCACTAAGCCATGGTTCTGAAAACAAAAATAACGACTTTATTCAACAATTTCTCCTGCATCAGTGCCGTGGTGCTTTCGTGAACACGTCGTAGAGAAGAAATTGTTGAATAAAGTTATTTTTGTTTTCTTTGCGCAAAAAAAACAACAAAAAAAAAAAACGGTTGAACCACTAATATCACTTTCATCAAAAATATCTTGTTCTGAAGATGAATGAAGGTCTTACAGGTTTGGAATGACATGAGGGTCATTTTTGGGTGAACTATGGTCGTCTGCAACTTCTGCTCATGCGAATCTGACAGAATTTTGGCCAAAGACAAATTCTAATTTATAATAAACTGACTTTTGCTAATTAAAATAAAAGTAGTGGATGACTGTCTTACCTTCTCCAGTAAATAGCCAATAACCAAGAAGCCTTTTCCGCCCAACATCTGTTCTTGCATGGCTACTGAACTCTTCAACAACTCCACTAGAAAAGCAAGGAGAGTGGCACTGCAAGCAGAAATGGAAAAAAAAAAAAAACACTTTTAAATATGTAGCATTTGTGAGATCAGGATACAATGCATAAGGGGTTCGACCTGCATTTCTAACATGAGCACCAAGGCTCAACATATCTGCAGGACATTCACCAACCACTAAACCACAACTCCAGCACTGAATACACTCTTAAAAATAAAGGTTCCAAATGAAGGTTTCAGATCAGTTCTTCAAAGAACCATTTTTTCTTAGTGTGAAGAACATTTTAAAATCTAAAGAACTGTTTTCCAAGGTTCCATGGATGTTAAAGGTTCTTCTTGGAACAATCAATGCCAATAAAGAGCATTTACTTTTAGGAGTGCACATTTCTTATGTTTAAGGACACCACAAGGGCACGATCGTATCCCAATGAGCAGTATAAAATTAAAAATATACACACACGCACATAATGATTGTTTCCCTTCCTAGAAGCAATATCATCATTCCAGCAAACAGGAATTATGTCTTAGTTTCTTAAATGATGTAGTTGAGGCAGTGAGATTGCAGATGAAATCCTCAGAATGCCTCTTTCTAAACTGCCATAAACCGACGGATGGGCTGGTGACCTCACCCATCTCCCCACAGACAGTAAACCTCAGCGGGGAACATTACCACTCATCGATACCCCACAGATCCCTGCTCCGCTGATTATGCCTGCCAGTTCACTGCTGATCTCAAATCTACTCGCCATGCCTGCAAGCTCACCGTGCAGAACCATGCGATGACCTGAGAAATGAGGGTATGACTATACCAGGCTCTCATCCCTCTTTGAGGGTCTCTCTCTCATTCCAAGTATCTATGTGAACATGAACGGCATGAATCTCTCAAAATCCCACACTCTCTCCGTCACACTCTATTTCTATCCGAGAATGACAGATTCCATTTATAATTCATGGCAGATGCCCCTGACAGTGACTGACTTGAGTTTTAGTCAACATTATGGCAGCAACTTATTATTATCAAATATAAAACTAGAAGCTTTGGACTTAGGGCTTAGAGAGGGCCATGCAGACATTGCTTTGACATTACAATACAGATAATTACTGTTTTCAAACAGGTTTCTCAAAAACTCCCTGTCTCACACTGGTTGGACAAACAGATAGTAGTGTAGTAGTGCCCCAAATTCACGCAACTGGTTGGGCCTATGTTGCCATGTCTGTGTGGTTTAGGTGCTCCAAAAAAACAACAATAAAAAAACAAAACAAAAAAACAGGACAAACAATTTTTAAAAATGCTTACTTTTATTTAGATTACACTACCGTTCAAAGGTTTTTTTATGTTTTCGAAAGAAATCTCTTATGCTCACCAAGGTTGCATTTATTTGATTAAAAATACAGTATACAGTAATATTTTGAAATATTATTTCAATTTAAAATAACCATTTTTATTTTTATATATTTTAAAATGTATGTGGTGGCAAAGCTGAATTTTTACCATCATTACTCCAGTCTTCAGTGTCACATGATCCTTCAGAAATCATTCTAATATGCTGATTTGGTGCTCAAGAAACATTTCTTATTATTATTAATGTTGAAAACAGTTGTGCTGCTTAATGTTTTTGTGGAACTGTGATGTATTTCTTTTTCAGGATTCTTTGATAAATAGAAAGTTCAAAAAGTCTGAATTCAAACTGAAATCTTTTGTAACATTGTAAAATCTTCACTGTCACTTTTGCTCAATTTAATGGATCCATTGCTGAATAACAGCATTAATTTCTTAAAAAAAAGCAAACAAAAAAAAAACTAATACATAAAAAAACAAAACAAAAAACAAACAAAAAAAAAACAGTAGTAGTCTCTGTATATTAACCTGGGATAAAAAAAGTGTAGCACTGAAAAAAGGTAGAATATTCTCTTTTAGATATAAATGGTATATTATACTGTAAGTTAAAATTGAAGATCCAACGAACCCTGACAGTTGAAATTGTAAATTTAGCTCTGTGGATCTGCGGTCTGTATTGTCAATACTCACCAGACGGTCGTCTCCACAGGGCTGTCGTTGGGTTGCCTGTAGTCCAGCTGTGAGAAGAGCGGGAAGAGAACTTGGATTCCTCCAATAGAGTGGATGGCGCTGTGGATGGAGTGAGTGACGATGGCCTTCACATCCTGCATACACAAGCAAAAATGCACACTTAAACCTGGGTACGAAATGCTTTAGAAAACCTTCATAGAAGGTCATAACATATATAAATAAATAAATAAATAAATAAATAAATAAATAAATAAATAAATAAAAACTTACAGTAAACTAAATGGAAACTTGCATGGACATGTTTAACTAATGAATCCAAAACATTTCCTCTCTACATAAATATTTTTTTCAGTTTTGTAGCCTGTTTTTTTCCCAGTACTCAAGTAAATCAGTAAACAGCAGAGATAAACATATGTTATGTGTGTGTGAGTAAAAACCGACCTGCAGCATCAGGGCATGTGGCGAGTGCACAAATATGGAGGGGTTTTCCCTTGGTGAGGACTCCAGGCACAGCTGTGCGTCGGTGGCTTTAGCATTGTAGGTGAAGGCTATGCTGCTGGCCAACTTCCCATCATACAGAACCTGCTTATGGTGCTCGGCCAGGTGGATGTCACTTTCCGACTTGAACTTAAACGTGCTCTGTGAAGACAGAGAAACACATAAATGAGTAACATCAAAATGAAGTTCTCTCACATTTTACTTCTCTCTCAGTCTCTCTTGGAAACAGACTTGTGGAAAGCACCAGGGACTGGGCCGCATCCCAGAGGACTGATAATGGTAATAATAATAATAATAAAAAGCTTTAATTTCTGAGGCACAGAGCAGCCACACACACAGGCGTACATTATCTTAATGAAGCTCTGGCTGCAAAAATGTGCTATTTTAACTAATTTCACTAATGGCTCTGAGCGTGAATGTGTGTTAGTATGAGCATGTGTGAGTAAATGTGCGTGTATCTGCAAAATATCTCTCATGTAAAGCACTTTGTGCCACTAGTCATCTACTCAGCTGAGGGAGTGAATGAGGGACTTGCTCAAGATCATGCAGAACTTCCTGACATAGCATGACAGGACTTTCAACTCACCATTTGATTTGCTTTTTTCCACAAATTTATATATATATATATATATATATATATATATATATATATATATATATATATATATATATATATATATATATGGGAAGGGCAGAACAGAAAGACTTTTTAGTAATGTTTGATGCTATTTTACCATTTTTTCTTTCCATCCATTTTCCAAATTTACTTCATTTTCCAAATTTATTTCTATTTATAGGCAGGGAAAATTCCTACACAGATGGTCAATTTAGAGACATGTAACATCAAAATCAACCCTATTTACTTCCATAATAAATAAATAAATAAATAAATAATAAATTTACTTTCATAATAAATAACAAATAATGTTTATTAATAAAACACAAATATATAAAAATACACAACTAAAAAAATAAATATTATTTATTAATAAATACACAAATTACATAGCTACACAATAAACAGTAATAAAACTAGTAATACAAAAAGTAATACTCAAATAAATAAATTAATAAATAATAAATTAATTAATTTCAGCCATTCTTTGCTGATGAAGTAACCAAGGTCAAGTAAGAGGGGAAGATATTAACCAATAATATGTCTAAAATGCCTCTCCTTCCATGTGTCATCAAAAAACAAACAAACAAACAATCAAATCCCAATGTATAAAATCCCATCCCATCCCAATATTCTATTTTATTTTGCCTTAATAATTTCAATTTATTTAATATTTTATTTAAATTACACTGAAAACCACAGTATATAAGTATATAATTATACAGGACTGAATATTATGCGTAATATATTGGTATGCACATAATCAATAAAATCTTCAACATCTAACTGCCTACAGCAGAACTTCTGAACAGAAAGGACAGATGCATTAGTAATGAGAGCAGCATAAACACAGTCACACACACTGAGCAATTCTTCAAAAAAACAGTACGATGCAAATAAGCCCTTGCACTGGCACTGTGATTCACTGCAGTTTCCTCAGGCCTGCTGCCAATGTGTCCACTTAGCAACACACTTGACTGGCACTGAACGTAGCATCAAAACTTATCTACCAGACTCTATTCACACACCCTGCCTAACACCTGCACTCCAGACCAAAATACACACACATACACAACTAACATAACTAGCTCTCTAAATAGGAACATATCCTAGCCGTCTATTATTTATGAACATTATTAAGAACAGCATAAGACGGTTTATTATGCAGAATCTAAAAGTAAAGCACAGCATGCTATGAGCACAATAATTAAAGCATCAAAAATGTACATCTATGCGCATTTTGTATTCAAATGCAATTTGTCAAAGAGACAACAATAATCATAATATAAAATGCCAGGTTTATTAGATAACTAGATTATAAAGACAGCTAGATTATAAATAAATAAATAAATAATTAATAACAACAATATAAAGTAATAATAAAACTATAATAAAGCTCAACAAAATAAATAAATAAATGAATGAATGAATGTATAAATAAATAAATAAAGTTTGTCCCTAAATAAATAATAAAATTTGTCAAAGAGTCAATAATCAATATTAATATAAAATAACATCTAAACCACAGTATGTTGTTAGCATGCTAATTAAAGCATCAAATGTAAATTTTTTTTTTATTTAGATTTAATAAATGAATATATCTATATATAATATTATGTAATATTTATATAATATAAAGTATAAAAACTAAGTACACAATAAATAAACAAACAGTATATAAATATAGAGTAGTCAATTGACTATGTGACTAATCAGTTGTTTTATGACCATCAAATCAATAATGACCAACACGACAACACAATCTCTGTTTTTAACAACTTTTCCACGAGAACATCTCAAAAAAGGAGGTTCTGTCAGATTAATCTAACTCCTGCAGACATATTGCATCAAATACATTTACATTTACATTCATTTAGTTATTTAGCAGGCACTTTTATCCAAAGCGACTTACAAATGAGGACGATGGAAGCAATCAAAACCAACAAAAGAGGAATAATATTACAAGTCTTAGTTAGCCTAACGCAGTACACATAGCAAAGGTTTTTTTTGTTATATTTATAATAAATAAAAAGAAAACAGATAGATAAAATAGAAAAAAGAATAGAGAAAGCTAGTATTAGAGGCCTTTTTTTGGAAGAGAACAAGTAGTTAGAAAACAAGTAGAGTGCAAGTCTTAAAGGGTCAAGTGTTTTTAGAAAAACAGACAAAATAGAATTAGAATAGAGAGTGCTAGAGTTAGAGGGTCAAATAAAGATGAAAGAGATGTGTTTTTAGCCATTTATTGAAGATGGCTAAGGACTCAGCTGCTCGGATTGAGTTGGGCAAGTCATTCCACCAGGAGGGAACAGTTAATGTAAAAGTCCGTGAAATTAAATATGTATTAAATATGTATCAAAAATGCAGTTCAGAATCTCTATCTACACTATGCAAAATGATAAGGACACCATTAAGATGGTCACGTAGTCAGTCGGCATGAGCACAATATGTAATCTGGCCCAGTGTTCCGGCACATTCACGTGGCAATCATCATCTCTGTCACGGAGGGCACAGGAGCACCGGCAAAAAATCAAGCAGCTGTCTGAGAATCGGGTCACTGCTTCGACACACCCTATGGCTGATAGCCCATGCTGCAAAGCTAGCACACTTTTTCCTTGCTAACTCTCTCTCTTTTGCTCCTCGCAATCCCATGAGAGGACAGCTGCACCAGCAGCAGCGACAGAGACTAACAGCACCAGAATTAAGCAGAGCTTTCATACACTCTGATGATCTATATAACACACAAAAAGTCGCCGTCCAGACGGCTCTCTTTGCGACAATGCCAAGTGCCCCATACCTCACATGCTAATTACCACGGCAATGCACAGCCAGGGAGCAGCTTGTTGGCTGTCACATGCTGACCAGACATCTGGACTTCCTCTGGTACATCAACCGGCTGCAGCAGCAACACACACTCACACCCAGACTTTCACAGACAAACTGACAGATAAGGACACAAATGAGCAACAGATATAGGAGCACACACACATACTGGCTTCAAATTTCCAGATATATTATGTTATATGCATGTAATAATCTACTTCATATGACTTGGTATGGCATGCTATCATCCTATTTATAGTACTTTTGTATTATGCAGTATGTGTCCTATGCATTTTATGTATGCATGTATGCATGAATGCCCTGCTACATTTGCAAAAATGTGTAATATATATGCAGTAAACGGAGAATACTCTACACTAAATCCCAGAATGCAATGTTCTGCGCTTCACTTGACCTTTATTTCAAATGTGACCAATCAATAATTCCTACCATCCCTGACTTTTGATCAGACTTCCAAAAGTTGACATTTTCTCATAAAATTAAATTAATAATGCAAGATACTTGTTTTTCACCAGATAGTGTTTGTTAGTGGAGGTCATGTGACAACAGTGTAGCATACTGCTGTTTGAAATGTTCATCTTTGCATAATGCATACGGTTTCATATACAAGAGGTTGAACTGAACATGCAATGAGGTCATGTGACAGTAAAATTGCATATTACCTGTTGCATACTTTCATTTTTTTTCAAGACGTTACTACTTTTATTCAGCAAGGATGCATTAAATTGATCCAAAGTGACAGTAAAGACATTTATAAGCTCCAAATCAGCATATTAGAACTATTTATAAAGGATTATGTGACAGTGAAGACTGGAGAAATGATGCTGAAAATTCAGCTTTGCATTACAGGAATAAATTACATTCTAAAGTATATTAAAATAGTTAACAGTTATTTTTAATTCTAATAATATTTCACAATAATAATGTTTTTACTGTATTTTAATCAAATAAATGCAGCCTTGGTAAGCATAATAACGTTTTTCTTTCAAAAACTTGTTTGTACCACTCGTTGATGATCTGGACCTGTATTGGCTAATTGTGAATCACATGACTTTGCATGTTTTCAATATGGTGACAACAGGAGGAACAGCTGATGCTGCATAGACATAAGGTAACTTGTACTAGTGGACTAGTGGTCTTAACAAGACCTGAAATATTCAATGATTGCATAAAAAATCCACATCAATAATGTAAAACATTCACTGCATACATCAGGTCTCTGTTTTAAGTCATCTTCATGACAGAGCATCAGAGCATCACACACACACACAGACAAACACACACAGCCTGTGAATAATCCACACTCTCTGCTCTCTTGATTTTTCTTCTATAGTTGGAGTGAGCTGCAATCAGGCGCTGAGGAACTTTTAGCCGCGTGGGTACAAGGATTAATAATTAAAAATCCCTCAATAATCCAGATGCAGTTAACTCTCTGTGTCAAAAGAGAGAGAGACAGAAAGGGAGAGTATGACATGCTTTCATTTTTAATTCTCAGCTTTAATGAAGAGACTTTCTATCTCTGTTATCCTAGTTTAACTTGACACTAAACACTGCCTAATGAACTCAGCCTGGTTACATGTAACAGGTTCATAATCTCTCTTTAAAACAACCTGCTGGTTGGGCTAATAATCACAATCTTGTTAACAGCCTGACCATCCTATAAGGCTGCATACTAGTTAGACGTTAAATATTTAAAAAAAAAAAAATCTTTTTTTTTTTTTTTGATGATATTCAATATATTTAGATACATTTTAAAAACCATTATAGCCAATTACATTCAAATACATATTTCAATGCAAAAAGTAAAATACAGTTAAAATCTTTTTCTTTTTTTTTTTTTAATTATGGCATGTTTTGCTCTAAAGCAACACAGGGAAGATTGATCACTTTTATTTATATTCACTAAAACAGAAATATTGTTATTAATATTATTATTATTTACCTTAAAATTTTAATCAAATAAATATTATCAAGTATTTATTTTAATCAAATAAATATTATCACAGGGACTTTTATGCACAAACTATTGAAGTTATGTAATGATTCACTGAAATTAACTGTTTGAACTGATTCATGGAAATCAATCGAACTTTTATCATTAAAAATTTTATTATTAAAGCTTTGAATTGATTCACTGTAATGGACTGTTTCAACTGCTTCATTGAAATCAATCAAACAGACCAACACAGTTTCTGCTACTTAAGTTTAAATCAGAGAGGTTATTAAAACATCTCAATTCAAATCCTCATACAGTCTAATTTCATAGCTGTTAGAAAACATACTTTAAATTGAATTAATACATTTTACCAAATAAAAACACATTGTGATATATATCATGCTGCTTAATTTTAAATCAACAGCAAAATCATGGTAAATACATTGTGAATATTAGATATATCGCCCAGTCTTATAAAGCAGCAGCCTAAACAAGCTGTTTTTGCCTGATGCAAAAAACAACGCAGAGATCAGCATTGAGAGATGTGGTTAATCATCTATCCATTTAGCCATAATGTACAACAACGTCATCTGACTCACATAAACAAAAGCTGCTTATAATCATCAGATCATCTGACCCGAGTAAACAAGCCCTGTCCGCATGCTTCCTGAGAGCTTTAGCTTAAATTAGAGTCTCGAGCTTGGCTGTTTTTTTTTTTAGTTAAGGGAGAAAAATCAAACTTGACAGCCTGGATTTCCCTGCAATGCTCCTCTCTGAAACAGCTATTAATTGGTCAACCAGAAAGACAAGACAGCGATTAACATCACTCATCTATCCTCTCCTCTTCGTTTCTAAACCAAGAAGGGATTTTTTTAAGGGTTCATCTATGTCAAGTGCTGCTTTGGCATAAACACTTCAGTCCATGAAGCAGAAGCAGCAATCAGCTCCCACATGCGTACAGACCCGAGAGACAAGCCTGTCTGAGAGGTGAGAGTCCGGTTAATGAACGAGAAAGAGAGAAGAGAGGAACATCAGGTGTTATTAACATCTGTCAGGGAAATGTAGAGCTGGTGTAATGAGAATGTACTTTAGCATGGCCCATGTTTCAGGAAGAGTTGTCTCTGCCTTAAACATGGACTGCCCAATGTCCGTTCACTGAACTACTCACAGAAAACTGGAAAGCAACACAACAGCCAGGGCGTAAAGCTTTTTAATCAACCCACCTGGAAGCTAAAAACACATTCGCTCACTAGTTTATACTCAAGACAGCTTTTCTAAATGTTTGGCAATAGATAACACCCACAAAGAATAATTTCAAAGAAATAAAAACATTAGTATAACTAGAAAAACTTTCATGAAGTTTCCATGATCTCACACTTTTGAGTTTACCCTAGTGAAAAAAAAAATACTAAGATGTATTTGTAATATATTTATTTTATGTTAAATATACTACAAATACATTAACATATTTAGGTGCTTAATAAAAAATACCCTCCAATCATACTTTTGGTATACGTAAAGCCTGCTGAAATTGAAACAACTAATTTTTTGCTTAATGCACTTTAATTGTGCAGAAGTAGTGCTGAAGTCCAACTAAAGATATACTGAAGTATATTTGATTGTGCTAAAGTGGAACTATTGCAAATATAATTCAGGTACAGTTTAAGGGCCAGATTTACTAAACAGCGCAAATTAGCTTTAGAGTGCAATTCCATAAAAGCGTCAATGGGAGGAGAAAATTCTGCGTGTGATTTACTGACAATGTGCACATTAACGAACACAGATGCAGCCAGATCATTTCCATAATGACCAGCGCAATCTACCAAGAGCAGCCCAAATGCTTTTTTGGATGTTAAATAATGGTGCAAATACCAGTAATTTGACAGGTGCAAATGTTAGTAAATCGCGTTGCGTGATTCATTTTAATGATTCAAACTGTTAGTAAATCTGGCCCTAAATATCTTGCATTTAAAGACTGATTTTATACAGAGATCAAATAATTCTCATTAATAGTGATATTAAAACACATTTTAGGCATTATATTAAGAAATGTGCATTGTGCAATAAAAAAATACTCCAAATAAAGTTTAATTATTATTTGATATCAGTAAGTCTTAAGTAATATGTCAATAAATATGTCAATGGATTTGAAGTATAGTAGTCAACATTTGAAGTTGATTAAAAAAGTTCATCAAAGTTGTCCTAAGACAAGAACGGGTATTGTTTTCGTTTTAGGACAACTTTGATGAAAGGTTTTGATCCACTTCAAATGTTGACTACTGTATATTTAGTATGAAATAAATGTATTTTAAATAAATTTTGCCACAGGATTTTTTTACTAGGGTATGAAATCCTGAAATCTGCATTGCATGTATCCTTTGCAGATAAAGCAGTCCCAGAATGCACAGCGTTAAACAAAGACAAAGTACTACATTTATATTAACCTTTATACCGCATTCAATACTGACAAGTGACAGCTCCATCATTTAGCTCCATTTTTTTTTTTTGGAATAAATTTTTTCATCATTAGTTTAGCACTATCAGCTAAAACTCTACTGAACCATCCCAGTATTATTTTAGTATTTTTTATATACTATAATTATATTTATTAATATTTTTATTTAGCTTTTATTTTTATATTTTTAGTTTTTTTATTTTATTTTTATGATGTGCTTTTGTCAGTTTTTTATATTTCTATTTAGCTTAAAATTATTTTTATTTAAGTTTTAATTTTAGTCATTTTGGTACTTCATCTTAAACTTATTTTATTTCAGTTATATGCCAAGACAACATTTCTAATAAGTTTTTCATCTAATATTTATGTTTTATTATATTTCAGCTTTACTGAAGTTAACAAAACCGGTTTTAATAGTTTTAGCTGTAGTTAACAAAAACAACACTAAATCAGTCTTCATTTGAGACGGCGTATTCAAGTGGCGTGTGAGTGACTGTTGCTGCTCATGTAGATCATTTCAAATCACTTAAGAGGTTTAATTTTAGTCCATACAGTACCATAGAGAATAAGCACCCTGCTCTCTCAAAAGTGATCTCAGGGTTTATACCTTATACCCGGGTCCGAGCTGATGAATGGCAAAGATCTGAGCAGGGTTCAGCGCCTCACTGAAGACGTAAACGGCTCCGAGCTGCCCACAGAACACCCGGTTAGCATCCGCAGTTTCTGAAGAGCCCAGGAAACATTTATCATAACTCTGCAGGATGGAAGAGAGGAAGAGGAAATAATCAAGATAAAGAAATTAAAAATAAATAAATAAATAAAACAAGAAGAAAGAACCAAAAGTGGAGCTTTTTATCAGTTCAACGGCTTGAGAGTTTTCAGAAAAGGCCCTCTGGAACTGTTTATTTGCTATCTTCTGGTCATCTTGTTCTGAATTACTTTAGCTAGTCTATACACAATATACTATAAAGGTTTGCCTAAGAGAAAAAGGTATATGGCTGATCTATATCCCTTTGATCCACAGAGACAAGTGCTTATCTAATCCCATATCATTTGGACCCTACAGGTGCAATATTTTTCAAAGCTGAATAAAAAAAAGTTGAGATGGCAACACTGAGATGGTCATGTGCTTCTTGAGGCTGTGTATGAAAAAGAATGAGAATGTAAAAGCACTGGAAAGGTGGGAAAGCTGCTAGCAGCACAAACACTTACATCGTTGGTGTTGACATGCCATGCCATGTCGCCGTAGGAAACCAGTTGGCCGTTGACATAGCATCGGATCTCACTATTCCGCCAACGGTTGTAGATGTGGACTATGCTGATCATGTACCACTGTAGAAGAGGACAGGAAGTAGAAATAGGTATTCAATACTCACACAGCTCACTCAGCCAAGTATATGTAAAACAAAAAGGAGATTGTGAAAGGTAATTTTTATTTCACAGTTCTGACAGTTTATTTCTGAACATTTTTCTCAAAATTGCAAATGTATAGCACACAATTCTGACTTTATTTCTCATAATTACAAGTTTATATCTTGGAAATTTGAGTTAACATCTCAATTCAGATTTTTCTCAAAATTGCAAATTTATAGCACACAGTTCTGACTGTTTCTCATGATTACAAGTGTATATCTCAGAAATTTGAGTTATCTTGCAATTCAGATTTTTCTCAGAATTGTAAATTTATAGCACACAATTCTGACTTTATTTCTCATAATTACGAGTTTATATCATGGAAATCTGAGTTAACATCTCACAATTCAGATTTTTCTCAAAATTGCAAATTTATAGCACACAGTTCTGACTTTATTTCTCAAAATTATTATTTTAAATTATAATCTCATAATTTGGACAGTTTTTCTCAGAATTGAAAGTTTATGTCTTGCAATTTAGACTTTTTTCTTAGATCTGCAAATTTCTAACATAATTCTCATGTTATTTCTCATAATTATGGGTTTATATCTAATAATTCTGAGAAATCTGACAAAATTCTGAGAAATCTCATTACTGGACCCTTGCTGGATCCTCTTCAGTTTGCCTACAGGTCTGTGGACGATACAGTCAACATGGGACTGCATTATGTTCTGCAACATCTAGACAGACCAGGGACTTATGTGAGGATCCTGTTTGTGGACTTCAGTTCAGCCTTTAACACTATCATCCCAAACCTCCTCCTGCCCAAACTAACTCAGCTCTCCGTGCCCACCTCCGTCTGTCAGTGGATCACCAGCTTCCTGACAGACAGACAGCAGCTAGTGAGGCTGGGAAAATACACATCCAGCACCCGCATAATCAGCACTGGAGCTCCTCAGGGCTACATTCTCTCCCCACTGCTTTTCTCCCTCTACACCAACAACTGCACATCTACTGACCCCTCTGTCAAGCTCCTAAAGTTTGCAGACGACACCACACTCATCGGCCTCATTCAGGACGGTGACGAGTCTGCTTACAGACAGGAGGTAAAAGAGCTGGCTGTCTGGTGCAGTCTTAACAACCTGGAGCTGAACACGCTCAAAACAGTGGAGATGATGGTGGACTTCAGGAGGAACCCCCCTACTCTCCCCCCACTCACCATCATGAACAGCACTGTAACGATAGAGTCGTCGTTCAGATTCCTGGGCACCACTATCTCTCGGAACTTGAAGTGGGACACTAACATCGACTCCATTGTTAAAAAGGCCCAGCAGAGGTTGTACTTCCTTCACCAGCTGAGGAAGTTCAACCTGCCACAGGAGCTGCTGAAACAGTTCTACTCTGCCATCATTAAATCCGTCCTCTGCACTTCAATAACTGTCTGGTTCAGCTCGGCTACCAAATCTGACCTCAGAAGACTACAGAGGGTAGTACGGACTGCTGAGCGAATCATTGGTACAACCCTCCCCACTCTCAAAGAACTGTACTCATCCAGAGTGAGCAAAAGGGACGGCAAAATCTCTCTGGACCCCTCACATCCAGCACACTCCCTCTTTGAACTGTTACCATCTGGTCGACGCTACAGAGCTCTGAGCACCAGAACGACCAGACACAGGAACAGTTTCTTCCCTAAGACAATCCATCTTATGAACAGCTGACAATAATTGTGGAACACACAACACTATTTATATACTTATTTACCTAACACACATACTTAATTTACATTTCGAATTTTCACATAATATACCTGTACATACAATTGTCAATTTGTATGTTGTTATTCCCCATTTACTTGTTCTATTTTTTATTCTTTTATTATCAGTTTTTTTATTATCTGTGTTTTTGTCTATTTTTTATTGTTTTATTATCTGTGTTTTTGTCCTGTCACTGTCATTCTGTTGCACTGTGGAGCTTCTGTCACGAAAACCAATTCCTCGTATGTGGTAACATACCTGGCAATAAAGCTCATTCTGATTCTGATTCATTATGAATAAAAGTCTCATAATTTGGACATTTTTTTCTCAGAATTTCATGGATGAAAGGATCGGTCTGCATCATGAAATACTTCTGTTTTGGTACATTTCATTTTGTATGCATATAAATACACAAAATCATGCATTTCATGATCCAGACAGACCCTTTCGTCCACAAAATTATGCAGGTCACTAGGTTCAGATTGGTTATCAGGAGCACTGGGAGAAATCCCATTGAACTAGCAACTCATTTGGGCTTCTACCCCACTTATATTCATTTATTTATTTACTTATTTATTATTAGATTATATTACTGCCTGCCCGATGCAACCAAGTGAGTTCTAAATTTGGCATTCGATATTACATTGATAATAAATTATCCACTAGTCTTAACTTGACAGCATCAATTACCACAAAATTAAATTATTTGCAAAAACAAGCAAATTAAATACAAAGCATTTTAATGAAAAAAAAAAAAAACCCTCAGTAATGCCTTGTCCCCTTGGCATCCACTACAATACTGTTAACGCAATGGGATGAGGAAATTTATTTTCTGTGGTAACTGATGGCATGCTACATATAGAGCTTAAATTATACTGAACCAATCTTTCAAGCTTTGGACCAAGAAAATTCTGCGGAAATGACCCAGCCCCAAAATTAAAATGGTTAAATTTTTAGATCAAGCATATAAAACATCATCTCATTACATGCTTCTAAACCGAGAGCTAAATTTACTGAAACAGACTCATTCTGTTTGATGGCAGCAATGCTAAAAGCTGTTTTGGCATATGAATTAAAGATCAGAGCCCTGACATTTGAAAGTGCTCCAGCGAGGAATACGACAACACGGATCACGTAAAAGTGTCAACCATGTATCCGTAATTCAAACAAATAACTGAGCTCTTGTAGGATGGAGTCCATACGGATGAGCTCTGGAAATTAGTGTGGCCCGTCAGAAATTGGGAGAATTAGTGTAAACTTCCTCAAAAGACCTAATTTCCCAAATATCCTCTCCACCTTCCTAGCATCTTATTAAAACGTAAGGCGATATTAGCTGGGGTGACAGCGGGGGGAAAAGGATGAGCTAAAATCTGCTAGACCAAAAATCCATCCCGTAACCGAGATTTCATAGCTTTTAATGCCAGTTAAGATTTAACATAAATTCAAGAAAGGGTCATCATCGTCTAGACGGGGCTTTGGATTTCCCAAAAACACAGCCCTAGAGTAGTCCTCCATTTCCAAACTTTTCTTCTGAGCTGCTGGTCTCCATTGACCAATAACAATTACGCCATTTAAGTTCTGGATGGATCTTTTAGCTCAGCTCAATTCAATTACATTTCTTTTTGTTCACATTTCCAATCCTCCCTGATCCCCTGTTTTGCTCTTTTCTTTCCCTCTTTAATATCTAAGGAAGTTTAATATAAATCTAAGAGTCACTAACAAAGTGGTTGATTAAAATCCAGCCCTTTTGTCCCACCACACACAGTTTCAATAGCAGAACAAAGTGCTGACTAATTAGGTGAGTTGTGAAGTTCATTGTTAGGCCGAGTACACATTTTCTCACACTAGTGTGTGTGGGTCTGGGCTAAGGGGTATAGCTTGCATTCTAATTGGCACAAAACCCTCCCTTGTCGTCCTCTTCTGTGAGCAGACAGGATGAGGTATCATATTCAAACATCCCTTGCCAAACTTATTTTCATTTGTCGTTTAACAACGCGTGCGACTGAGCCGAATCCGTCCAACCGGGACAATAACAGGAGCCAAGTTATCAAAAACCAGATGTTGTTGTATCAGCCCACTCTGAGTGAGAAAAAACAGAAAAAAAAAAAACAGAAAGAGAGCGCTAAATAGACAGATCCTGAGTGCTAAAAAGGAATGAGGTGTTATGGGAATAAATCCCTCTGGAATTCCCTTTTTCTTTTGTGCACAAACTAACAAGTCAGAAGGGCTTCAAGTAGGACTGACTCAGTGGACACATCAAATTTATGCAAAGATAAAGGCAGAGAGAGACAGACAGGTGTGGTTTAACACAGCTGCTGCCCTCTAGAGGCTCATCCAGTTATCTGTGCAGATAGCCTGTTCATTCACTTCTCAGAGAAGGGGAAATAATCTACAGGACAATATAGAGTACTTCATACTGAATTACCATTTTAAGAAGAAAAAAATCCTTTTCCATTATATTGTTTTTCCTTTTTTCTTGTAGCACCTGTAACGGCTTTCCTTTTCTCTTGTAATGCTTATATTATATATATGTATATATAATTCCAGGCAGTTACACTTCTCTCATCACCATAGAGAAGTCTGTCTTTTCACTAGAATAACGAGTTATGGCATTTTGAGTTAAAAAAAATAAAGAAAAAAGAAAAAGAAAAGAAACTTATGTGAGGATGTATTTTAATAGTGCATTTAAATAGTGTGAATTTCCATATAACAGTATGTCATCATAAATGGGTATGCACAAGTAAATTGGGTATGCACAAGTAAAATTACTAGCGCTGTCAAAGGCATGTGTGTATTTATATATACATAATAAATATACACTGTACACACATATACAGTGCACAGCATAAATGAGTACACCCTCTCAGAATAAATATAAAAGATGTATTTTCTTAATGATCACTAACATAATTCATGTAAAGATGGCAAAATTTAAATGTATTAAACATATACTTAATAAAAACAACAAAATATATGCCAGTATTTTCTGTAAGATAACTAAATTAGCCAATTTTGTTTAAATGAAGGATTGCAGAAATGAGTACACCCTAGATTTAATTCAGCAAATGTATAATATTCTAGTACTTAGTATGTCCTCCAGAGCTTTAAGTATACTGCTCTGACCCTTCTTGGCACTGAGTGTACAAGTTCATGACAAATTTTCACATCTGTCCTGTTTAACTCCTGGAGGACGACCTCCTTAAATGCTCTGGTCTTTAATGGGGAGTTTTGCTCAGCTCGTCTCTACAGAATCCCCCACAGGTGCTCAAGAGCGTTAAGATTGAGTGAAATACATGTCCACTGAAGGATTTTCACCTTGGGAGAATGAATAGAACTTCATTGTCATGCTGAAAAAATGCCCAATAATGCAGGGAATGAGGGGAGGGTAGCATCTTCTGTTTCAAGTTTTTGTATTGCATCACACAGTAGTGTGTGAATTCATGACAGCATTGATAAATGCTCCCTCACACCTTCAGCACTCATTCATCCCTATATAAAAGCTTTACTACCACTGAACGTCACTGTGGGTACCAAGCACTTCTCAATGTACTCCTCCTCTAGCAACACCAGAACATTTGGATACTTTTGGATCCAAAATGATTGACTTGGTCTCTTGAGACCAGAGTATGGATTCCCAGAAGTCTCTATTTTGTAAATATGGGCCTTGGAAGAGGTTATATGAGTTTATTTTGCTTTGGCTACAGTAGGTAATTCTAGTGGTGACAACAACCATGCATGTCACTTCTGCAGGCCGCGTCATACTCTGTAAGATAAAGTGTCACTCTTTTCATAGCTTTTGCCGGCTCTGAGACACTTGCATGCTATTTCTCCTGCTCTTTTTCTAGCAAAAATTCACTCATCACTAAATGAAAACTTGAAGTGAAGACCTGATTATTTAAGGAGTCTTGTCACAAGTCCATTGTTTTTGAATGTCGGTGCTACTTCTGCTATATTTTCACACTTGAAACAATAATTTGGTATTCCTCTTGTACCACTGTCCTCTTTTATGCTAAGAAATAAGTCACCTGGCAGTTCTCTCCCAAGTGGTTCCACTGCTGCCAGCATTAAGTCTGAGTATGATTCAGTGGGCTATATAATACTTTTAATTGTCAGGAAATTACTTGTCTTCAATAGTTTTGGTTCAATATACTTACCTGTTGATCAAAAATAGCCTTATACCTATACACATTTTTTTATTTTAATTTTATTTAGTAACTTTCAGAAGGGTGTACTCATTTTTGCAACACAACATTTTATCACTTTGATAAGAAATCTTATTTTGCTGAATAATTTTGACATTCTTCTTTGGTAATTGATCAAGCAGGCTTGTTGGAACATTATATCTCCAAAGAACCCTAACATGTCATCTAAGTAAAGAGTAATTGCTGAATTTGTTAAGTTTTAGAGGGGGTGTACACATTTATGCTGTTCACTGTTTTATGCAAAAAAACCTTTTATTTTGGATGCGATTAATCGCGATTAATCATTTGACAGCACTACAAATTACACAATTATCCAGAATTAACCAAGAAAAGACCTCCAGATTTCTAGATTTCTATGCAAATTTCTAGATGGCTATGCAGTTGCTAAGGTTTTCAAGTGGTTTTAATGCATAGCTATGTGGCTGCTTGGTTTACTGTCCTCTACTCAACAAAGTTCATCCGTAGATCTGAAGTTAAAACAAAAAAGTTTGTTAAAAATCAAACCCCCTAAATTCACTGTTATTTTGATGTCACTTATGAAGGAAAAGACCATATATTCATACTGTAAAACCCTCCACTGTACTGTAGTCTACTTATGTGTGAAGACAGGTCAAAACTCACCTTCCTAGGCTGGAAGTCGTACTTCACACAGTGTTGAAAGCCTTTCCCCTTCGACTTCAGTGATGTCACAATTAAACAGTTCCCCACAAAGTGCGCTGAGTAGCCAATCCCTTTGCTGGTTCGAAAACTAGGGGACAGACAAAAGAGAAAGAACTGATTTTATGAAAAAAAGAAAAAAAGGAGATAAAAAAAAATGGCAAAAGGAGGCAGAAAACATTTTTAAATGGCAACTTGCCCACTCCACAGGTTTTCTTTCAATTTGAATCAACAAAAGCCACCTCATCTTCTATATACAATCTTTCTTTCATCTTTTATTGGCCCAAACTTTTTTATTCAGTCCATGCTACAGAACAATCTGATTACAACATGTTTTCTGCAAAAAAATTAACTGAACTCCTATAGTCAGTTGTGAAAACTCAGTAAAAATATGGAGGGAGAATGTCAGGCTTTATTCTTGGCGGGAAAACAAAATATGGCTGCCTGAGTCACTGGCAGCAGAGATTGCTGGGAGCGCTGGCTGCTGTCGATAAGGCCGACTGGCTATCAGTCGGGCCTCAAAGCGGTGCTGTTTCTCTCGCTCTGCGCCTACACGGCTACATAATTCTATGCTGAGCTCACCACGGTAACATAGAAACAGGAAACAGGATTACATGCTGATTTAAGCGAGGTCAGTGGCCCTCAGACTTGTGAAGTGGTAATCTGTACCTTCAGTGTCTCCTCCCTCAAACACTGGTAGGATATACATTATTTGCTGTTACAAATATTCAAAAAGGCCTCCTGGTGATACAAGTGATGTTATAGAACTATGTCTTTTGAAGAACTTCTGCTACAGCCATGCAGTTATTCATTTTTTATTTATTATAAGCATATGACTTAGTACATATTCAGTGTATTCAAGTCATACATTTACAGTATGTCTCTTTCCTGGGAATCAAACTCGTGACCTTGGCACAGTTAGCTACATGTCGAGCTACAGGAAATTGGCGTGTAAAATTAAATTACACCTATGTATACTAATACTTCATTCTGCTGGACTTGTCTGCAACCTTAGTAAATCCACAGATCATCCTTTCTGTTCTCTTGACAGCGAGCATAATAGGAACTGCACTCCACAAGTGCTGTAGGTCCTTCGGGGTATCTTGAAGGGGATTACGAGTGTTTTTGTGCAAGAAACCTTGACTAGCATCAAAACCAGACCAAAGAATGAAATGCTACAGAAGTGTAGAATACGGCATTAAAGTGTAGCACTGACATTCAATTAAAGGTCAAAACTAACAAGGATCCTCAAGGCTATCTCCAGTTTACGACACTGGTTTGTTTTCAAAAACAACCAGAGGTTCTTTAGAGAATCTCCTATGACATTTAGGAATTTTGTGAATTTATCTAGTTTGCCCTCTGGTACGGCAGGCTTTTCTTGGTAACTGGAAAATAGGGCAGGGCTCATCACTCCTAAATTAGCCGTCTCTTCTTGTGGGCCAGGCCTGTAGAGACACTTACCACTTCAAACAGAAATGGTAATATAATATTTTAAATGCACAGATCTCCCGTGTTTCCACCAAGCTGAGAAGCTTGAGGCTCACAGGTGTTGGTCTAGGTCACTCAGAGCTTCTGCTCTGAAATCAGTCCTGGCATTTACATTTTAATGACTGACGACTGGTCAGCATTAAGCCATACCATTACCTTAATGTGTCACACACATTATACTCACCAGTATAAGTATGGTTTATCCTTGTCTACATTAATATTATTGAGTGGGTCCATTCGGAACCAAGTGTTGAGAGTGAATCCGTTCTGGTAAGGCCACTTAGCAATGGGCGGCAAAGCAATGGCCTGCCGGGGGGGCAAAACACAAGGAAATTAGAAGCTGCACATTTGCACAATCATAGGAACAATAAAAATAACATTTGCAGAAATATAACCAACTGACCATTTTGAACAAATCTGACCTTGGTGCAGTGGTTAATACTCTGGGTTAAATACAATTTGCGCTCCAATAACAGCATTCGTGGCATATTGTTGATTACAACAGATAATTTGAGATAATAACTCTCTCAGTTTGTACAAAACAAAAACATTTATGCCCTTACAATGAAAGTCTAGGGGAAACCATACAGAGGGTAGAAGGCAGAAATGTGAAGCTTGTATTTGTAGCATGAATTATTCAGTAAAAATTATTACTTAAAATGTACAGAATTGAAATGTATAAAACATATAATTTAGATACACTACTTTTTAAAAGGCTGCTAAGATCTTTTAAATTATTTGAAAAGCAAGACTGTTTGATCAAAAATACATTAAATGTGTAATATTATTAAATATTATAACCATTTAAAATAACTGTTTTCTATTTTAATATATTTTAAAATGTAATTCATTCATGTGATAGCAAAGCTGAATTTTCATCAACATTCTCCAGTCTCCAGTGTCCCATGATCCTTCAGAAATCAATCTAATATGCTGTTTTGGTGTTCAAGCAACATTTATTATTATTATTAATGTTGAAATCAGGTGTGCTGCTTAATATTTTTGTGGAAACTTTGATACATTTCTGTTTCAGGATTCGTTGATGAACAGAAAATTCAAAAGAATGGCATTTATTTAAAATAGAAATCTTTTGTAACATTATAAACATCTTTACTGTCCCTTTTCATCAATTAAATGTGCCCTTTGTTGAATAAAAGTACTCATTTCTTTTTTAAAAATCTACAAAAAGTGCATATTAACCTGGCAAAGTGTAGAAAAAAAATGTAGAATATTTAGAATATTCTCTTTAAGATATAAATGCCATATGATAAGTGATTATTATCATTGCTGGTGTGCTATAATTCACAATTACACTAGTCTCATGCTCATACCTATAAAGTCTTGAATGATTCTACAAAAGCTTTATTGCAAAAAGTGTGGGAGATTCTCACCGCCGCACTGCGTCCTGGGAAGTTGAAGAAGGTGTCAGGGCCGTGCCGCTGAGGCATCTGATTCAGCACTGATAGGAGCTTAATGGCGTGTCTTGGCTATAGACACAGGACACACGGAGGAAGGGAACAATTAAGAGAGGACACTAATTAGTGAGAGCGAGGGATGAAAGGAAACGTGTTATAATGAGAGAGAGACCTTGAAAACAGTGAAAAAGATATATATGTTCATGAGAAATTATTATTAAGAGTAACTATTATCAACGACCCAACAAAACAACCACTACATGAGCCAATCAATAACCTGTCCATCAGCCTTAACCATGGCAGCACAGTTGAAATCGATACATGGCAAACCACAAACAGAGGCGTCCGTGGGGAGGACTGGTGGACAGGAGATCATTGGCTGGGCTTCTTGGAGGTCTAGCTAATGATCTGCAGATTTTTATGAGCTTCGATAACACATTTTAAAATTCAAAGTAGTCCCATCCCTGAATGATTTTAACAGCCACTGAAGATACAGCATCCGGTCGGTGGAAAAGGGGCAAGAGTCTGTGGTGCAAGAAAACTCACCCACACGCCTCCATTGCCCCTCAGCATGCTGAACAACAGCTTCAGTTCCTTGACTGTGATGCTATAGCTGGCCAAAACCCCCAGCATGTCCACTAAGAGATCTGAGGAAGACAGAAAGAAGAGAACAAAATGACTCAGCATTATCGGCGCACAGAACTGCCGACTCATGAGGATGGTGTCACTTGGGGCAAGAAGCCAATTGTTATCTTTCTGCTGGAACATTATCTACCGCATGTTCTCCAGAGGCTCCTTTAGTCATCAGATTGGAGCCGTCGATCGCATGGAAACGCAAGTCTATTCATTCACATATTGGCTGTAATGGCTTGGTGTCAAACCGTCCGCTGATGTAATTTGCGAAACATCTGCTTTATGAATTTAGAAGCTCTTTAAAGCGCTGCGCGAGACATGAAATAATCTAATTTCGAAAAAAATAACAACCCCTCAGCAGTGATGTTTGTCGTGGCGTAATATCATTGTAATTTGATTTTCAAAATAACCCGGTTATACGCCATTCACTCAAAGGCCACAAATTTGGTCAAAAATGGACAGAAGCTAGAAGCGTATGAGAACTAATAGTCTGATTAGCAGCGGCATTTTCTAACACGCAGATCTGTCTAAAGAACGGTAAGAGAGAAGCTTTCTCCCAAATGTGCTCACAGAGCCAATTTTACACATTACCCCTGCAATAAACGATGGCCATGGTCCACTGATCATAATTACACAGATATATTGGACACAGAATGCACAATGAGGGGTTTAGCGAGACAGTGAAACCTATTTTTCTGAAACGTAACGGAGCCAAATCATAGAGGATTGGAACATATGGACGGGCATGTGATACAACAAAGATTAGCACAGAAATTACTGATTTTTGTTTGACTGAATTATTTGAACTGAAAGCACTGGCATAAACAGTAGATGTGTTCAGAACCAAAGTGCCTTGAATTCAGGGGGCCCAGGACAAAATGTGGGGTCTTTGCACTGCTACAGTAAGTCCCTCAGAAAAGGTATATACTGTATACCATGAAAAAGCTTATTTACAAAGACGTGGTGTAAACACTATTAGACAGGGAGCAGAATTGTGGAAAACAATAAACTTAAAATCACTGCACACTTAACACATAATTGTTAGTTCTGATGCACAAACTGACAGAAAACAAACTACATACTGGTAGTTTAAGGTATTTATTTTACACACAACCAAAACCACAAAAAAAATGCTGCAATAAATGCTGTAAAAAAAAGCTATTATTATTATTATTATTACTATTATTATATTTTAAATTTAGAATAATGTTTATCAATAATAATAATAATAATAATAATAATAATAAACAACGACAACGATAACAACAACAACATTAATGTTTTTAATAATAATAATAATATTAATAATAATAAAAACAAAATAAATTTATATTTATTGTAATATTTATACTATTTATTACTGCACTATTTAATGTTTTAATAATAAAATAGTTTTATTATTATTATTGTTACTATTAAAAATACTACTGCTAATACAAAAATATAATAATAATAATATTATTAACAATAATAAAAATAATAATATATATCTTCTGTGCTACTTATATTTCTTATTATATTTACTTTATTTTTTAATAATACTAAAATAAAGTTTATTATTAATAGTATATTAATACAAATAATAATCAAATAATATTAATAATAAAAACAACAACAATAACAAACTGATATTTATTGCAATATTTATAATATTTATGATCATATTTACTTTATTTAATAATCATAATATATAAAATTATTGCTTATTATTATTGACAATAATATTAATAATAACAATAATAATTAAAAAATGATATTTATTGTAATATTTATACTACTTATTACTGTACTATTTATTTATTTTTAATAATAATAAATTAATGTGTATTATTATTGTTATTATTAAAATACCACTGCTAATACAAAAATATAATAATAATAATAATAATAATAATAATAATAATAATAATAATAATAATTTTTTCACTATTCACTGTTCCCAGGACAATGTTCCTGGTTCCAGGTTATCCTACATGTTGAGGGCCCTGACCAGATATTCTTTTTATTTACAACAGTTTATTTGAATTTACAACTTACTACTATTAGACTTTTCATGCCATGTTTGGTTCTTGAACTTTGGTGAGAGCATCTTGCTACGCTTTACTTTAGTGCTCACCTGCAATCATGTCGTCGACAGAGCTCATCTTCTGCAGCACCTGCTGGATGAGCCCCACCTCAGTGCTGGTCTGTAGGTTGCGAACGCTCTTCCGCAGGATAGCTGTGAACATGCTCCAGATCTCCGCCTGGCAGGTGACGTCACAGTGCTCCAGCAGCTCCACCATGCAGGCGATGCTTTCTGCGTCCTGGATGATAAAGTTCATCTCCAGGTCGAACTCTCCACCCACCAGCTGAGAAAGAAAGACAGAGCCAGTGTTGGTCACAAATGAAATTACTGAGGAAAATGTTTACATTGACCAACGGTATATTTTCAGTCAACCATAATGAAAAAGAAAAACACACATGATGGTGATACACATCATGATTAAACAAAATATATACAAAATATGTTACTACATAAAATATATTGTTTGCAAAATATAAGAAAAAAAACATTAAGGTGTTTAATGTCATTTAAGTAAAAAAAAAAAAAAAAAAAGTAAAATTGCCCTTATGAATGAACGTAATATTGACTCATTTTCAACAAAAGACAAAAACTTGAGATAGACAGACAGACAGACAGACAGACAGAGATAGATAGATAGATAGATAGATAGATAGATAGATAGATAGATAGATAGATAGATAGATAGATAGATAGATAGATAGACATAACAGTGTCATTAATCACCACAATTTAATTCAATTATTCAGTCATCTTATTCAATAGGTGTGGGAGAGATTGACATAGGACACAAGGTGGATGAAATGGACAGACCAAAGTAATAAGGACATAAAAAATAATGAAATTAGAGAATAAATGAATTTGAACAGAAAAGGCAATTGGACAGGTCCTGTGAGTGCAGTGAATATGGGAAGAAAAGCAAAGAAAACAAATAATACAGAGAGAATTATTAAAGGAGCAGTTTTTGAGGTTGCTTCCGTAGAGAGCGGCACTCTCAGCCTGACAAACAATGATTGCGATTTGAGAGGGTCATTTAATGCCCGGGTAGAAAGAACATAATGACCTCATACACACACTTACATACCCTCTACCCTTCAAACAACACACAGGAGAGGAAAGGAACGGACAAACCAATCAGAGATTATTGTTTGCTGCAGAGCAGGAACAATCAATGGCATCAGTCTTGGAGTTCAACAGGCATGAAATTGGCCAGCTCCTGGCCATGCAAATACCAAACCCCTAAGCAAATAAGCGGGTGATTTGGAAAATAAAGGCTGA
This sequence comes from Spinibarbus caldwelli, assembly GCA_039654775.1. Classification (NCBI taxonomy): domain Eukaryota; kingdom Metazoa; phylum Chordata; class Actinopteri; order Cypriniformes; family Cyprinidae; genus Spinibarbus; species Spinibarbus caldwelli. The sequence goes on from CM077267.1 coordinate 9,417,446, forward strand.
AATGCCTGTAAACTACATTTCGGTGCAAAGCTGAGGTGCAGAACTTCCTTAAGGGTGCAGTGGGAGAACTATTGATTTTCACACTTCATCCAATACAGTCAGATTGGGAATGATCTGGCACTTTAGAACCTTTTGTAATTGGGCCGTCGATAGCCTTAGCACATGTAATTGCCCCGTGCCACTCACTTTGAATGAACATTCACCTTGATTATCTCTAATATCCACGTGAGGCCCTTAAACATGACCAAATTACCATTATCGAGTAAAGCAGGGGTCTTTTTGATTCAGGATCACATTGCGAGATCCACTACTGCTTTTATGTACTATATATTAGCCTTAAAAAAGTCTTCTCTGCAAGTATGTAAATGCTTCTAGCGATGCAAATTTGATTTCATGCGTCACTGTGTTCAAACGTGTCAATGTATTAATTACGTTCAGAGTTGGGTATAATGTGTTACTCAGTAACGCGTTACTGTAATCTAATTACTTTTCCTGGTAACGCAGTAAAGTAATGAGTTACATTTTAAATTTATGTAATTTGATTACAGTTACTTTTATTGACTTTGTCAACTTTTTTTATTGACTTTGTCAATAAAATTATGTTACTTAAGTTACAAATCCAGTGTTAAAAAAAATAAGTAAAAATCATGCTTTGCGCGTCAGTATGCCCTTTAATAAATCATCGGAGAATGCGAGCTAAAATGAGAGTCCTACAACATTTAGATGCAATGAAAGGTTGGCTATCATATTTCAAAATGTTGCACTTGACATATTTTAGTCTGGCATTATAGTTTGGGAAAAGTTCAACAAGTGAATGTGTACAAATTTATGTCACAGTAACACTAATAAGGTAAAAAATAAATGACTCATCAGAATGAGATCATCATTTGGATTAAACTGCGTCGGCATCACAATTCAAGGCTTATTCTTCACAGCGCGTCTTCTTCCAAAAACGAAAAGCAGCCGAGATGAACATGAATCTTTCTATAGAGGTGACGTGAGCATTTGCATGTTCGCGCGTCTCAAGCCTGGTTTCACGTGGATGATTATCTTATAGCCCGCGATGTGGGTGGGCATGATCACATTTTATAGGTGAGCTCAGACGGGAAAGACTGTACCTCATGTTGGTTTCATATGGATTATTTTATCAGAGAATATTTGTTTTTGACATGATTTGCTTCATTTAAAAATAGACACTTCAAGCTTTCTTTAGATATACTGCATTTCTCATGTCATTTTCGTTCATTCTAGTGACTCGTTTCAGGAAGATATTCACAGAGACTGAGAATGCAGAAAGTGCATCCCATTTGTTTTCTTTATTTTACAAAACCAAAAAAAAGAAAAGTTTGTTGATATTGGGAGTGAATCAGGGTATACAAATAATAGGCCTACTTATGTATTTTTTTTCAGTCAATATGAAATTAATGAAAGAACTATGAGTTTCTCTTTGTAGTGCATTTTTAGGTCTGATAACTTGAAAAGTAAAGTAAACTTGAAAGTAACTTGAAAGTAAAGTAATTAGTAATCTGATTACTTTTTAAATGCAGTAACCAGTGATGTAATCAAATTACAATTTTAAAGAAGTAATTAGTAATTTGTAGCGGATTACTTTTTTTTAGTAACTTACCCAACACTAATTACATTATACAGGTGCAAAAAATTGAATGTCGTGGAAAAGTTCATTTATTTCAGTAATTCAACTCAAATTGTGAAACTCGTGTATTAAATAAATTCAGTGCACACAGACTGAAGTAGTTTAAGTCTTTGGTTCTTTTAATTGTGATGATTTTGGCTCACATTTAACAAAAACCCACCAATTCACTATCTCAACAAATTAGAATATGGTGACATGCCAATCAGCTAATCAACTCAAAGCACCTGCAAAGGTTTCTTGAGCCTTCAAAATGGTCTCTCAGTTTGGTTCACTAGGCTACACAATCATGGGGAAGACTGCTGATCTGACAGTTGTCCAGAAGACAATCATTGACACCCTTCACAAGGAGGGTAAGCCACAAACATTCATTGCCAAAGAAGCTGGCTGTTCACAGAGTGCTGTATCCAAGCATGTTAACAGAAAGTTGAGTGGAAGGAAAAAGTGTGGAAGAAAAAGATGCACAACCAACCGAGAGAACCGCAGCCTTATGAGGATTGTCAAGCAAAATCGATTCAAGAATTTGGGTGAACTTCACAAGGAATGAACTGAGGCTGGGGTCAAGGCATCAAGAGCCACCACACACAGACATGTCAAGGAATTTGGCTACAGTTGTCGTATTCCTCTTGTTAAGCCACTCCTGAACCACAGACAACGTCAGAGGCGTCTTACCTGGGCTAAGGAGAAGAAGAACTGGACTGTTGCCCAGTGGTCCAAAGTCCTCTTTTCAGATGAGAGCAAGTTTTGTATTTCATTTGGAAACCAAGGTCCTAGAGTCTGGAGGAAGGGTGGAGAAGCTCATAGCCCAAGTTGCTTGAAGTCCAGTGTTAAGTTTCCACAATCTGTGATGATTTGGGGTGCAATGTCATCTGCTGGTGTTGGTCCATGGTGTTTTTTGAAAACCAAAGTCACTGCACCCGTTTACCAAGAAATTTTGGAGCACTTCATGTTTCCTTCTGCTGACCAGATTTTTAAAGATGCTGATTTCATTTTCCAGCAGGATTTGGCACCTGCCCACACTGCCAAAATCACCAAAAGTTGGTTAAATGACCATGGTGTTGGTGTGTTTGACTGGCCAGCAAACTCTCCAGACCTGAACCCCATAGAGAATCTTTGGGGTATTGTCAAGAGGAAAATGAGAAACAAGAGACCAAAAAATGCAGATGAGCTGAAGGCCACTGTCAAAGAAACCTGGGCTTCCATACCACCTCAGCAGTGCCACAAACTGATCACCTCCATGCCACGCTGAATTGAGGCAGTAATTAAAGCAAAATGAGCCCCTACCAGGTATTGAGTACATATACAGTAAATGAACATACTTTCCAGAAGGCCAACAATTCACTAAAAATGTTTTTTTTTATTGGTCTTATGAAGTATTCTAATTTGTTGAGATAGTGAATTGGTGGGTTTTTGTTAAATGTGAGCCAAAATCATCACAATTAAAAGAACCAAAGACTTAAACTACTTCAGTCTGTGAATTTATTTAATACACGAGTTTCACAATTTGAGTTGAATTACTGAATTTAAATGAACTTTTCCACGACATTCTATTTTATTGAGATGCACCTGTATTCTCACTGCCGCAGGGTTCGTCAGCATTAGCATAAATGTCTTCTATGGTCATTTTTCTCCTTTAGGTCTATAACTGTCATTATGGGGAAACAGAATCTTGCTAGTTAACTTTAGCTCACAATGTGTTGGGTGATATGCTCCATAGTCATATCGTGCTATCGTTAGCCTGAGAGATCCCCAATACATGATATTAACAAGCTAATTTATTTAATTATTTACTTATGTTACTTAGTGTCATAGCTGGAGAGTGAACCAACTCGGGTACGGCTAAAAGCAGCCTCATGTTTGTGTAATTTATTAACCACACATTATATCTTTCTAGTCAAGCAGCATATGGATGTTCTAAAATATTTTTAATATGATTGAATTTGTATTTACCATGATAACAATTTAATAGAAACATTGTAAGATACTAATTTTAATGCTTACATTTCCTAAGTTATTCAAACAGCAGCTACAGAAAACGAGCAAAGAATATTTACATTATCAAAGAACATAATCACTGACTTCAGTTTAGTGCGAGTTTATGCACTTTATGATACACTGTACGATGACTGAATATCTTATACTTACATCCAGTGCTGGGTAGTAACTGATTACATGTTATCTGGATTATGTAATCACATTCTAAAAATTTAGTACTTGTATATATTACAAGAGTATATTACATTTTAAGATGCTTGTAATCAGATTATAGTTACTTTTTTATGGATTACATGATTACACATTATTCACACATTGGCAGTAAATTATTCATAATTTATTGATTCTGGAAGGCTGGACAAAAATATTTCAAAGCTGGAAGACTTTGGGCATGTCATTGTTGTTTTCATGTTTATTAATGTGTGTTTAATCCAGGGATTCCCAAACGTTTTTGTCATCTCTTAAAATATTTGTTGAAATATGGCAGAGGAAGTTAATATTTCAAAAATTTAACAACACATTTGCATGTTTACAGTTCTTTGATGTCAATTAATGATCACATTGACAGGTAAACAAATACAATATTTATATTTTTAGTGTTCAATTGTTTAAATTGCTTTTATTTTACATTTTTATGATTGAATTATTAGGTTTTTAACTCACTATTCACTCTCTATCAACTCACTAATGTAATGTTTAATGCATTTTATGATGTTAACATCAAAACATGGAATATATTTTATTTGTCTTTGCTTTTTTATATCAATATGGTACGTTTAATGGTATGTTTGAAACAAGTTTGATAAAAAAAAAAGTAATCTAAAAAAGTAGTCAGATTACATTACCTAAAATGAGTAACCTACATTACGTTATTAACTACAGTTTTCATCATGTAATGTATAATCAGTAATGGACTATAATTTGTAAGTACCCAGCTCTGCTTACATCGCACGTAGTTTAGGATGAGAGAATTTGCAAGAGAGCTGAATTCAGTCAGCGAGCGCAAGCATTCAACAACAAAACACCGGTGTATCAGCGATGACTCATCTGAATGCCTCTGATTGGCCACTGCATTCATAAACTCAATGGAATCGTGTGTGATTGGTTATGACACGCAACACTGTAAAATAAAAAAACAAAAAACAAATAAGCCCTAATATTAATTAGATAATAATACTAGTCTGATAATAATAAAATTAATAATAATAATAATAATAATCGTCTTGCTATCGTCAAAGGCATCAGCCACAGGCAATATCTTATTGAGCAAGAGCACTACTTGAGCAGATTAAGCTGGTATGATCTGTTTTTCCAGACGGTTGAGACAGGATTTGTTCGCAAGTGTTTCCACAGTATCATTTCATTGAACTATTTACAATCCATATAGTGCAAACAGAAGGACAGCAGGGATGACAATCCTATTGATTTGTCAAGGTTCATCACTCCCAGAGGCCTTTAGCGAATAGATGATTAATTGCGAGATGTTTACTCATCAATAACTGCCTTTGAAACCCAGAGAGATCATGGGTTGTTCAGTGAACAACCAAAAAGGTAATTAAGCTTTCAAGCAAATGGTTTCTAACAGTGATACAAAATAAACACGTTCTTTTGCATGTGGAAATTCACAAAGTTAGCCAGCCCAACAAAAAGTCTTCAACTCCACACATCAAAATTTTGTACATAATCAGTACTCTTCACACAAGCATGCAGTATAACAAGAATAGACATGTTTACCTCCTACACATGATGCTTATGGGATCAAACAGACTTGCACAAACACAAAAAGACTAAGGATAATACTAGAGTTTCTTTTTGACCCTTGAACACTGACAGTGGTGTCAAACACTATTTTTAAGCAACAGTGGAACACAGGAGCTGTAACAAAGAGATCAGACAGAGCGCAGTACAGCCTCCAGCACATTAGCTCACAATCTCCTCACTACTTCGGTCATGTTTTATTACAGTGGGAACAGACTTTATCTGTTTAAGTTAATCACGGCAGATATGATGGATGGGGATCGGGAAACAATCCGAGCCAGATGCGCTACACGCCAGGCCACATCTCTGACCGATGTGTCGATTTTATCTGGAAAATTGAATTTTTAGAACATTTGCTAATCCGCAATACAGCACTGAGGCATTCCCTGTCTGATGTTAGAACGTCATTGAGCAGATGCTCTGAGACATTTATGATTTTCGCATCACAAGCTATGCAATATCGCGTTCAAAATCGCTTTCGATTTTGAACGCGATATTGCCTAGCTTGTCAGTGAACTACGGCTCTGTGTAGTAAATGCCAATCCATCTGAGAGCAGGTGATACCCAGAGAAGTTTTTGCTAGCAGTGCAATTTTACCTATTGTTCATAATTGACCAGCACAAATAGAAGTTATAACATTTGGTAAATCTGATGAAAGACAAATTCATTCTAATAAAATAAAAAGATTTATGTATTTAAAAATACAAATGTATCAAAAATAAAAAGAAATTTTGCCCCAAATGAGCCAACTGAACAGCAGTACTCAATGTACATACTGTACACATATACATTACAGTACTTACCCTGAGCATGTATGTCAAACAGTGTGTGTGTGAGAGAGAGAGACAGAGAAAGTACACATTTCAGCTTATGTTTCTTTTTTTCTGTTGTAAATGTTTGTTGCACATTTTGATGCCTGATGACAGGGGTAGAGGGCTCCCACATGATAACACTGCCATGATAACAGCGTTCCATCCAGAGCCAAACTGTTTCTAGTTTTGGTTTTGTTCAAACCCACCATGGAAAACACACTGCATCTGAATTTGAGTGGGGAAGTCACAGTGCTTTATATGGGAGCCACCTACCCCTGTCATCAAGGCATCAAAATGTGCAACAAACACAACAGAAAAAAAAAAAAATGTATAAGCTGAATTGTGTTCTCTCTCTCTCTCTCTTTCTCACACACACACACACAGAGCTTAACATACATATTCAGGACAAGTTCTGTAATCCTACTGTATGTGTACAGAATGTACATTGAGCACTGCTGTTCAGTTGCCATGTTTGGGGCCAAATTGTATTTTTTATACTTTTTTAAATATGTAAAAATTTATTTTATTTGGATGAATTTGTCTGTCTTTTATCAGATTTACCAACTGTTATAACATCTCTAGTACTTTCCTTTCAGGAAGCCAAAGCTACGTTAAAGCTTCTGGTTGCAAAGCAGTTGGAAAGTTTTTTTTTTGTTGTTTGTTGTTTGTTTTTTTTTTGACTGCATCAATAATACTTTAGCACGAATTTGGCTATATTCCCCAACATCGGCTCTTGCTATCTTTTCAGAGGCAAGTGATTTCGTAGAGGAATCTTAAAATTGAAAAAAATAAATGAAGGGGTTACCTACAGAATTCATCGGATCTTTCTCTTCCAATTTACACTCCATGTGCGCGCGCATCCATGTTGCTTAGTAACGAACGCACTTGCAGCAGAATCGCGTAATTTAAACGGAAACAACAACATCCTAATTTCTGATTGGCTGGTGGGTGGCATTTAACTCTGTATAACTCGAGAGTTGAGAGAGCTATGAACTCGGCAGAGAACTTACCTCCGTATTCCCTCATCTATTAATTGTATATTAATTGTATAGTAATTGTAGCGGGACAAGTTATCCCTTCTCAGCGTGAGAAATACAAGGTGTGGCGTGAGAGCGTGTGAAGTGGTTGAGATGCGTGAGTCTCACGGTGAATGCGTGAGACTTGAGAGCCCTGCAGTTGTGTTTGGAAGCGAGCTAATTCATCTCGAAACGAAACGAGGCACAAGACCAATAATGAAAGGGGGAGAATGTGATTTGCACAGGTTTTTCGAGCTGAAAAACAACTGTGGGCAAATGATGCATATCACAAGTGTTCTTAAGTGCTAAATTACTCAAAAGATAACATCATGAATGTTGTAAACCGCACGCCGGCGACAGATGAACTTCTCCAGGTGGGTGCTTAATTTAGATTTTTCTTCAGGTTGGGGGATTTTTTTGAGAAACATTTGTATTTAATGTGGTAGAGAACAAATTATTCAAAGAACGACACACTTGCAAGTGAACTAATCTCTGCTTGCCCACACATTCACGCAAAGGCAGGGCCAGTTCACGAGCATCGATCGCCACCATACAGAATCCATTAGCCGAAATTAGGCCAAAGCCTTAAGGTAGCGAGAATTAATTCTCCTCCTATTGAATTTCTCTTTTCCATCGAGGATCCCAATTAGAAGACGGGACACCTTACAAGCTAATATTTCAACATCTTCATTTCTCCTGGTGTATCTGAAGAAGATGAGACCATTTCAAACCACTGTATTAAAAACTACCGACACACTCTTTAATTAGGCCCTGTGATTACACGCTGACAAATACAATGATTGATGAGGCAACTGTGAGCGACTGAAAATAACTGATGCTACAAAGCCTAACATGTCAAGTTGCCTGGCAACCATCTATTCTACAATCCACCATGACATCCAAGTCCATTTTGAGAATTTGAGTGTGACATATGACCTGGCAGCAAGAAAGGAGAGCAGGTACAGATCAAGACTGAAGAACAGAGCGCTCACTGTATACGACTGGACAAATCTGCTGTAGGAGTTACGTGGGTCTTGAGCTAGTGCAAGAATGCACTGTTTTATCGTGACACTGGATATGACGCAAACACAGAGCAATCTGGCGAGAGGGAGACAGAGCAGGGAGAGCATTTCTAAGATTTCTGTACACAAAGAAATATTGCTAAGCCTCCCCACTACCAGGCCTCCACTATTTTTTAATACAAAGCCTGTATGTTCTCGCATAAGGGACACTGGCATTGTTTTTCAAGCCAAACTGCTCTACTCTGAAGAAGATCAAGATCTATAAACCAGAAAATAGTCACCCAATTCAGAGGCATGTATATTTTGTGGATAAGTGGAAAGTGTTTAAAAAAAATTAACAAATAAATAAATACAAAAATAAATTTTAAAAATCATTGAAATGGTAGACAACAAAGAGAAATGTCTATTATGGATATAAACTAACATTCAAAAGTTTGAGGTTAGTAAGGTTTTATTTATTTACTTTTTGGAAAGAAATGAATACGTTTAATTCAGGAACAACACATTAATTTAATCAAAAAGAGACAGCAAAGATGTCTATAATCTACTTCAAATAAATGCTGTCCTTTTCAACATTCTATTCATCAAAGAAACCTAAAAAAAGTATGACAAAAATACTAAGCAGCATAACTGTTTTCAACATTATTAAAAATAATAAATAAATGAATAAATAAATAAATAATGTAAAAATAAATAAATAAATAAATAAAAATAAAAAATGGCTGCTAAACATTCAGCTTTGCCATCACATAAATTAATTCTATTTTAAAACATTATATTATTACATTAACATAAAAAGTTAAAAAGTTACAATAAAAAGTCATCTGAAATTGTACAAATATTTCAAAATATTACCATATTTTTGATCAAATAAATGAGCTTCGGTGAGCATCAGACTTCTTGCGTTCCTTTTTTCTTTCTTTCAAAAAACAAAACAAAAACAAAAAAATTACCGACCCCTAACTTTTGAACAATAGGCTTTCTACTTAAAAACTGAAAAACAGTATCATGAAAAAAAGAGTTTAATTTATTAAATAAAGCAATACTTAATATTAATAATAAAACACAAAATACGAATAAAATTACTTGAAAAGTACTTGAATATGACTATGCCATCTTAGTTTTGGATGAGGGACTGCTGTAGTAATCTTTAATCCTGTTTTTCTAAATACACACCATGTACACAGGAAGGTAATTGGTTTTGTGGCATGACGGTGCTTTAAGGACAGGTGGATCCGGATGAATTACACATATAATATAGCAAACAGCAGGAGGCCTTCATCTGCCATGTAACTTCCACACTTGAGCCATTCTTTCACTTTTACCACTGTAACAAGCATTTCATCATTTGAACACACAAGCCGAGGCAGTTTCTGGTAAATAAAGAAATAAAACAGGAAATGCATGTACCATACTGCTGTTTCTAATTGGATTATAAGAAACTTGTGATATTTCTGATATATTGTTGAAGAATGCATGACATTCCAGTATAGCTTCTAATGTTATTCTGTAACTCTCTCTTGCCTGCGATGAATGCTTTGAGAGATCTGAGGATCTTATGGACACTATTTGTGCTGCCATCTGCTTTCTTGAGGCAGGATTGTCCCAGCTCACACCCAGCACAACACAACCGCTGCAATTAGCACTGCGGTCTGTGGAAGAGAGGCATAAACTGCCCGCGGCACTGGCAGGGACAGCCTCACTTCACAGTTGGCCAGGCTGTTGAGCACACTCTGCTTTCTTCTGACAGTGAATGATGTTCACAGAGCTAACAGCACCACGCTTCCCTCGAGTGCATAAGGCAAGCCTCACTATTACAATCGCTCAAAATTAGGAACAAATTTCATCATATAACTCAACCCAGTCAAATTTTCATTGGAGGGATCCAAGCCATATCTAGGGACCAGAGCATGGGAGTAAGCATGCAACCATTTAGCAATCAAATCCTAATATTGACATTCTTAAATATTCCATATTTACAACTGAACATCTTCAGACTCAGTAATTAAGAATCTATGACAAGAAAAAAAAAAATGGAAGGGAGTTATGTAAGTGTATTGCATCCTGATGACTCCTGGAGTTTAATTTACCACCGTACTCAGAAAAGATACTTCATTTGGTGCAAGGGAATGAAGGTGTGAGGAAACCTGTTCCAATAGACCACTGAGCAAGTAATTATGCACTTGCTAGCCTAGCAATCCTCTCACAAAGGCCTGAGCCAAAAGAGGCGAAGGCGGCAATTGGCACGGGCTTCTCCAGGGTTTGGCACAAAGCTCTGCGTCGGCGTAGTCGCTGGAACGCTGCAGTCTCCCGCCGTTAGATTGAGAAAGGACGGGGATTCTGTGACCTTACTGAGAAAACGCCACCTCTGACATTCACTTAGGTCATTTCTGAATTTACTCAGCTTTATTTTAGTATCAATGAGATACTATTACATTTTTAATAATATTTTTAATATTTAATAAATATTTTGAATTATTTTTTATATATTAATTTATTTGTGTGTTTTTGGTATTTTTTATTATTTTTTTATACACACACATATACACACACACACATACATACATACATATATACACATACACATACATATACATATATATACATATATATATATATATAAAACCTGTTCTTCATTTTTACTTCAATTTTAGTTTTAGTACATCATGTTACACTAAATGAAAATAAGAAATACTGCCTTGGCAACTAGCGGAAATAAACTGAGTTTAAGATTTTTTTCTATTTAAATTTGATTCTAGTTAAACTATTTCATTTAAACATTTTTTAATGGTTTTAGATTTTGTTAACTGCAATAACCTCGGTTCTTACATAACTGTTCAATTACATAATCGCTCAAATGAGAAAATGTAATTTCAGTTAAAAGAGCAGTTCATCCAAAAATCTAAATCATTTTCTGGTGTTTCAAACCTGTAATTTTTTCTTCTGCAGAACACAAAAGAAGATATTTTGATGAATGTTTCAACTGTTTTTGTCCACACAGTGAAATTCAGTGGGGTTCAAAACAACATTGAACCCCACTGACTTTCAGTTTATGGCCACTGACTATCAGTTTATTTGCTGTGCTGACATTTTTATGTCAGCACAGCAAACTGAGGGACTGTCTAATCTAAGGCTGCAAAATGATTAGTAATGATTAATTGATTCAAAATAAAAGTTTACATATTATGTGTGTGTGTACTGTGTATATTTACTCTGCATATATAAATACACACACATATATATGTATATATTTAAAAATATATATATATTTGTATGTATTTATATGTAAACACTTGTATATAATTAATACTATATATAAATATAAATATTTTACATATAAATCTAACATATTTTTCCTTTATATATACACATGTATGTGTGTGTATTTATATATACATAATAAATATACACAGTACACACACATATAGTATGTAAACAAACTTTTATTTTGAATCGATTAATCGCTACTAATCGTTTTGCAGCCCTAGTCTAATCTCAGAAACATACTGTAATCCTCACATTAATATTCTTAAGTTACCATTTTTCATTTGGCGGCTCCAGCCGAGGCGTAAGTTCAAACAAATATTCCTAAAGTAGGAAAAGCAAAAATAATGAGGTTGTAAACATTACTGATCAGAGTGAGTTATCTTCTGCTAGTCTGGAGGTCTTATCTGAGTTTGTTTACTTGCGCTGTGGCTGAGAGATATCCTTCAGTAGAGCAGCCACCGTGAAGCCACTCATTTTCAGATTCAGTTCTCTCATTGCGTTTTTCAATAGCTTGCACTTGAGATCTTAGAAGGATTACTGCGGCCTTGCCATCTGTTGTGCAGTGCAGCTGTTTTGGTTTTACACTCTCTCCCTCTTGGCCACTCGCAGAATCCATTTGTTATTTTATATAATGCGCCGTTTGAGATTGCAGCTTCCCCGCCACGGCCCCATCGCGCCAGGTCAGCCTCTCTTTATCACAGCCCACCACAAAGGTCATCAATCGATTCCTCTGGGTTAGGCGTTAAATGTAAATTCTCCAAGGCTGGTCCTGATAGGTGGCACACACGGCTTTGGGGAATGGGAAGAGAATTTCTATAGAGATGAACGTGTGATATCTATGTTCGGAAGGCTGGGACAGAGTGATGAGAGAGAGAAGAGAGAGATAGGCATGACTGAAAACGGTGACTTTGAGTCAGTAGGACGCACTCTGCGGAAAGAATATGTAATTTCGGCTCAGCAGGACGGAGGACTTCAGAGATAAAAAGATGCCAGAGGAAGGTGATTTAATGAGGCATTCTGAATGAATAAACTTGAACGTTGATAAATCATCGGAGAGGGAGGAATACAGAATTTGTGTGTAAACAAGAAACGCCATGCTGAGAGGACAGCTGTCAGTGGAGTGACAGCTTTAATAATAAACAAACACGTTTGTCTTGAGACTAACTTCCTGCAGAAGCACCACAAATGACAATGAGGGACAACAGACATATGGGAAAGAGTCATATGCTCCATGCATTTACAATGGCCTTCCCTTCCACATTTAAGAATGCTTAATAGTAAAAATAATTGTATTATATTTAAAGATTTATTTTTGCTGTTTTTTATTTATTATAATAGGACAGTTAAGTATTGACAGGAAGTAAAGTGGGAGAAAGAGAAGAAGACGGGAACGGGAAAGGTCTGCGAGCCAGGACTCGAACCGACCGGAAGTGCAATGGCACTATATGTTGGCGTGCTGCCAATGAAGCTATTGGCACAAACAAAAAAAAAATAAGCAAATGAAAGGTAAAGAACCAGTGAACAAAACTAAATTACAACAAAAATTAAAAAAAGAAAACAAAAACAAAAAACTACAACCATGAAATATACAAACGCAAAATGAACATTAAAAATAAAAATAGTTATTTAGAGACAAAGAACCTGTAAACAAAACAAAAACCAACTTAAAGAAATTAAAACAAACAAAAAGGGGGAAAAAAACACAATGACCTTACAACAAAAAACACCTAAACACAAAGACAAACCACAAAATGCCAAAATAACCAACCACAAAATAAATACAAAAAATAAATATTAGATATTTAAAATACATATCAAATTCTTATTTAGTGGCAAACAACATGTAAATTAAACAAAAAAAAAAACAACAACAAATAAATATTAAAAATAAACATTATATATACAGTATGTATGTGTGTGTGTGTGTGTGTGTGTGTGTGTGTGTGTGTGTGTGTGTGTATATGTATACACACACAATTTAAAAAAGGAAGAAAAAACAAAACTTAAAAATAAACAAAATAGAAAGTAAAAATAAAAAAAATAAAAGAAATGCAAAATAAACATTAAAAATAAATATATTTTTTTAGAGGCAGTAAGCCTCTGAACAAAACAAAAACAAAATATAAAAAAGAAACTAAAACAAACAAGAAAAAAGTAAAAAATAAATAAAAATAAAAAAAACTTTAAACAAAAACTGAATATAAAAATAAATATTAAATACATAAAATACAAATAAAACATCTGAAAATATTTCTTTAGAAGCAAAGATCCTGTAAACAAAAACTAAAATGAACCAAAAAAAACTATATGTAAAACCTAGTTGGCCATAATTACAATGTTCTAGTCTTTGCTGAAATCGGTGTATACCTCTTGTATTAACTCAGTTCAAGTGATCCAGTAAGTGTGTGCATTCAAGCTAGCATGCACACCTTGTGCACACTGGTCAGAGGTGAGAGGACACCAGCGTACGGCTGGTTAGCCATTAGCAAGCATTAGCCTGTGGATGAGACAAAGGCCCATTGAAGGGCTGCATTATTAATCTAGGCCTTCAAAGGCCCGAGCAGCTGAGTGTCAAGGCAGAGTGGGCTAATTACGTATTCGTTTGCCTGGGGTAATTTGCACCCATTGTGCTGTTCAGGCTGAATCAAGACATGAGATCACAGATTAAACACTTAACACCAGAGGAGAAGAGCTTTTCAGAGTCATAGTGCAGGAGGAGGAGGAAAACCAGACAGGGTGAGAAAAAGCATGAGGGGTAATGATAAAGTGACTTTATTTGGTTTTGGTCCAACTACATTGTACATCAAGGTTTTTATTGGTGTTTGAGGTCTGCACTGAGACTAGACAAATAATTTTTTCTTTAAGAAAATCAGAGAGTTGCCATTAAAAAGTCATGAAGCAAGGGTGTTGTGGGTGGCTGCAAGGGCACTGCTAAATAACTGGCTTTTCTGTATCAATTGGAAAATGGAAAAAAAGAACTACAGGGTCTGAGCAGACGGCGCTCAGACAGACTAGGGGTTAAAAGATGACAAAAAGGCCAAGATACCATATGGTTAGTGATGGACTGAAATGAATACATAGAAACCAAAATGACAGTTATCATTTAGCCGAAAAGTGAAACTGAAAATAAGCTTTTATATGAACTTTTAAGTGATACAATTATCTTTCTACATTAATTTCTTGTTGAAATTTGAATGGTGACTGTGATAAAAACTTTTCATGACAGATGAAAGACAAAGACCAAGACATCACTAACAGGTTAAGTAAAATTATAATTAATGTTATATAATAAATATATTTATCAAAATTTATTTTAGTTATTTTTTCTAGTTTATGGACACCGAATTTTCTTTCCTGCAGTAAATGTAATGATACATGGTTTACAAGCCATTCAGTTGGTGTCTTTCTATGGTTGAAACTGATATTACATGATAAGCTATTACATGTGATATGATACATTTCAGTTAGTTGTACTTTCAACATACTTTCAATGCTTATTCACATTTATTTTGTGCTATAACTTATAGTAAAGATCGGTTCATGTGCGCTCCACCACAGCGATCTTTCATACGATGTTAGAGAGCAGCAAAATGCCATTTATTGTTTGAATTTTGTGATAAAATTGACAAAAGTTGAATGCAGGGACTTTGGTTCTTAACAAAAGTAACAAAGCACAAAAATTATTGTGATTATTGAATGGCAAGCACGCTACTAATAATGTTTAGTGAAGTTTTGTTCTCTGTTCAATAGAAAACAGCAGAGACTTAAAGATTGATCTTGGGATTTAAGAATCAATATCAGTTCATCAAAATGAAGACTGAGAAATTGACAAATCGATATCGTCAACCCAGCCCTAGCATGTTTACCCGTTGTAGCTTATGTTGTGCACACAAAATAGACGTTGACACAGTCAAAATTAATTAAACGTCACTGTTTTAGACAATGATTCAACTCTCCAAAACCATTTCTACTGAAACCCCCCAAAAAATTTTTAATACTTTTTTAGCCAAAGAGTCTCACTACCGATGGCTCAATCATTTGTCGTCTATCTCTGGAAACTGCCATGTAGGACACACGTATGAGAGCAGACAATTCATGGTTAGTGATACATAACCTAATTTCCTGTTCTTTTTTGTGTGTGTGTTTGTGCCGGCCTAACTCTGTTTGCCTGCCTGATCGCGCGTCCCTCGCCATAGCTTCCAGTAAGACCTCTTTTCCCTTCTCTGCCAATACAAATCCATCTCTTTGCGCTCTTCACAGCTGCCCAGCCCAACCGATAACCTCTTAGCCTGTCACAGGGGAGAAGGTGCATTTCTGTCTGAACCGTTCCCTGGCTCTCCATTTGGTCCCTTGGCACCTCCTGCAAATGCAGAGTGTCAACACCCGCAAGCCGTCAGAGGCCGAGGACAAACAGAGGAGCCAATCTCCTGCTGTCAGGGCAACACACACACACACACACACAGACACAAATGCTCTGATCAATGAGAAAGGCAGAGTGTCTTTGTTATCTGTGATTAGGTTTTCATGAGCAGAAGCCACATCCTGTCTGCATGACCATCTGGTCATTTACTCGCTCTCAAAGCGCCCTGGGAAATGCAGTCCTTGCACCCTTTCTGCTTCGCTTTCAAGTATAGCCGCAGTCAATCAATATGCCACAGTTGATCATCGTCATCATGTGAGTGAAAGAAAGAGTGGGCAGCTAAATCTAGGACTGAGCATTTCTCATTCACAAACAAACCTGGAAATGACCAATCAGTTACAATATTTTTGTTTTTAGAGTAGTAATCCTTCCTATTACTACTACTAATATTTAAGGGTACTTAATTCTGTAATCATTTACTTGTTACAAACCTGTATGCAATATAATTTTAGTTATAGTTTTTTTTAAATTCATATTTTGAATACTTTTAGAATAATTTTAGTTCATTTTTAGTAATTTTGTTACGTGTCTTTGTCAGTTTTAGATTATTGTTTTTTTTTTAAATATTACTATTTAGGCTTAATTTTATTTGATTTGATTTTATTTCAGTTTTAGTTTTTATTCCAGTCAGTAATTTTAGTCTTTTAACTTAAACACATTTTAAATAGTTGACAAGGCAGCTTTTCTATTTTTCGTTTAGTTTAAGTTTTTCATCTAACATTTATATTTTTTTAGTTTTAGATAACGACAATAACCTTGCCCAAGTGCTTTTCATTTTTCTGTGGAACACAAAGGAATATATTCTGAAGAATGTGTGTGTTTTTGTGGGTGTATTTATTTATTTATTTGTACAATTAAAGTCAATGGGGTCAAATGTTGTTTGGGTCCCAACATTCTTCAAAAGATCTTCTTTTGTGTTTCACAGAAGAAAGAAATACATAGAGATTTATAAATGACATGAGTATATGATGACACAATTTTTAACTCCCTCACCCTAAGCATATCTTTAAAGTGTAACTTTAAAAGTTCCACACATATCTAACTACATTAGCATCATGGTCAAGTTTTTTTCTCCTTTACATGGTGGCAAGTTTGTGCAGGCTAACGCAACTCATAAAAATTCACAAAGTGTAAAAACCTAGTTGAAGATAAACTAAAAACAATACAGTACATTGTACCCAGACCAAAGAAGGGCAAGCCCATTCTTGTTATACCCGTTAGTTTGTTTTCAAAGTAATAGAACTCGCTCTCGCCTCAAACCTCAAGTAGAGTGTGCCCCTACATCAAGGTTAATTAACTCACTCTCCAATGCTCTGCTTTTGAGGCTTTATGAGTGTCTGCCCTGCACCTTCATCTGCTCTGTATTAACAAAAAGAGGAGAAGGCCTAGAAGCAAACAAACACACAATGCTTCTGCCACTGCTAGTGCTGTGTCAACGTTTCTCAGATTAAGAGGAAAGAATGTCCTTCCTGATCGCTGAATACCGCAGTAATGTATCAGCAGGGGACAGGAGGAAATCACTGAGAAGGAAAGACAGAGAGAGGAATCCCCAATAGAAATGTGTGTTTGTGAGACTGCAGTATTCAGTTACAGAGAAAGCTGCATATGAGTCTGCAAACAAGCATTTATGATACAATCCAGCCTGATTTATTCAGGATGCAAAATTTCACAGGCAAAAAAAAAGTCCATTGTTCATTTTCAATAGTGTAGCTTCATATAAAACACAGCTCACACAGAAGTCTCAAACCAAGCGTTTTTTATTGGTCAATGTGCTGAATCCACATTACCAACTTGAACTAGTTGCGAAATCTGCATTGGGCAATTTTTCACCTATTGAAATAACTACAAATATTTGCTGAACAATGCTAATGGGGCCAATTCGTAAATGTTAAAATACTCACTGTTCCTATAGTACAGTATAACCAAAAGATCTAAACATTACGAGTGTGCAAAGAAAAAAATAGCTTCCTAACATTCTGTGTGAAGATCCTATTTTACAACTTTGTCACCATGATAATGTAAGGCAAAAAATCTTGAAATAAAATTATTTTAATTATTGATTTAAACAACTTCACACCTCAAAAAAACACAAGTTGTTACAGAAGTATGAATATAAGTGCTTATATAAGATTATACATTTCTGCTTATAAATCCTCCAAAGGTTGATCCAACTAACTTCTAATGAAAGTGCCTGAGGAATTTTTTATTTTTATTTTTTTTTAAGGAAACCTGGAACAACCCAGATAGCAAAATTCCTGAGGCCCAGATCAGGCCCACACCTGACACTTTCATCTGGCCCACATACCGCGTGGAATGATGGCACTTGGGCGGTCCGCTTCTGTTTGCCAGATTTGGACCACAAGTAAACCAAATGAATGCCCAATGTCAGCCATGAATAAACCAAATAAAGCAGAACTGGCCCAAATCTGGGCCACATTGATTTTAATTCTGGCCCAGATCCAGCCCATATCCAACACCTTGCTCCGGCCCACATACTGTGAAGAATGATTGCACTTGGGTGGTCTGCTCCTTTTTGCAAAATTTGGGCCACAAGCAAGCCATTGGAAGGCTGCATGTCAGCCATGAAAATAAAATAAAGCAGAACTGGCCAAAATCTGGGCCACACTGATTTTAATTCTGGCCCAAATCTAACACCTTGCTCTGGCCCACATACTATGTACAGTGCCCTCCAAAAGTATTGGAACAGTAAAGACAAAATTGCTCTGTTGGCTGTGGAGTCAAGACATTTGCAAATATGATTAAAAGATGAATATGAGACAAAACTACAGAATGTCACATTTTATTATTGGGTGATTCAACACCCAGCTAAGAAGTGTTTTACCAGCTAAGAAGTTCAGCACTTTTAGAGTTTCATTCCTCTATCTGATGTGAGCATAAGTATTGAAACAGTTGCCTCACAGGTCTTTCTAAGTGATCAGCTGTGTCCTGTTGCATTAATTCTTCAGATATTAAAAGCAGGGAATGTGTCATATCAGTTATATCCATTACTTCTGCATTCTGAATCTTGCATTCGATGATGACACACACAAACCAGGATGAAGATGAGGGCGCTGACTTTGAGAGAAAAGCAAGCAATTTGGATGCTAAAAGAAAAGAGGAAGTCAGTTATAGCTATAGCAAAAACAAAGGGCATGGAGAAATCAAGAGTTTGGAAACCACCAGCGACACCAGCAACCAACAACTACCTGATGGGCTGAGAAAACAACAGTAGTTGATGACAGACAAATCATAAAAGCTGTGAAAATGAACCCTAAAAGACGTGTCTGTAAAATCACCAACAACTTCCAAAAAGCTGGGGTGATGCTCTGACAATCTACTGTCCTCAGGAGACTTTGACACAGAATTACAGATGCTACACAGCAAGATGCAAACCTCTGACCAGCACCAAAAATAGAAAGGCAAGATTAGAGTTTGCAAAAAACACAAAGGTGAGCCAGAAGAGTTTTGGAACTGTGTTTATGGACCGATGAGACAAAGATGAACCTTTATCGAAGTGAAGGGAAAGCAAAAATGTGGAGAAAAAAAGGGAACTGCAAAAGATCCCAAGCATACAGCCTCATCTGTAAAGCATGGTGGAGGTGGTGTCATGGCATGGGCATGCATGGCTGTCTCTGGAACAGTCTTTCTCAACTTTACTGATGACTTAATGTATGATGACAGTAGCAGAATGAATTTGGAAGGGTACAAAACCATCTTGCCTATCTTGCCAATATTCAAAAAAATGCCACCAGATTCATTGGGAAGTGCTCCATAGACATCACCAGACTCTTGGTCTCATCCTTTGAAATACTTTACCCAGCCTTTAATGCAGCCAATTCCAATTGTTACTTGTTTTGGGGAGTTTCTGCCTTTACTCTACTCTTCAGCTGGTGAAATTCATGTTCAATCGGATTTAAATCTGGAGATTGACTTGGGCAATCCAAGACTTTCCATTTCTTTGTCCTTATAAATTCCTTGACTGAACTGGCAGGGTGTTTTGGGTCATTGTCCTGATGCAATATGAAGCACTTCCCAATGAATCTGGTGGCATTTTTTTGAATATTGGCAAGATAGGCAAGATGGTTTTGTACCCTTCCAAATTCATTCTGCTACTGTCATCATACATTAAGTCATCAGTAAAGTTGAGAAAGACTGTTCCAGAGACAGCCATGCATGCCCATGCCATGACACCACCTCCACCATGCTTTACAGATGAGGCTGTATGCTTGGGATCTTTTGCAGTTCCCTTTTTTCTCCACATTTTTGCTTTCCCATCACTTCGAAAAAGGTTCATCTTTGTCTCATCGGTCCATAAACACAGTTCCAAAACTCTTCTGGCTCACCTTTGTGTTTTTTGCAAACTCTAATCTTGCCTTTCTATTTTTGGTGCTGGTCAGAGGTTTGCATCTTGCTGTGTAGCATCTGTAATTCTGTGTCAAAGTCTCCTGAGGACAGTAGATTGTCAGAGCATCACCCCAGCTTTTTGGAAGTTGTTGGTGATTTTACAGACACGTCTTTTAGGGTTCATTTTCACAGCTTTTATGATTTGTCTGTCATCAACTACTGTTGTTTTCTCAGCCCATCAGGTAGTTGTTGGTTGCTGGTGTCGCTGGTGGTTTCCAAACTCTTGATTTCTCCATGCCCTTTGTTTTTGCTATAGCTATAACTGACTTCCTCTTTTCTTTTAGCATCCAAATTGCTTGCTTTTCTCTCAAAGTCAGCGCCCTCATCTTCATCCTGGTTTGTGTGTGTCATCATCGAATGCAAGATTCAGAATGCAGAAGTAATGGATATAACTGATACGACACATTCCCTGCTTTTAATATCTGAAGAATTAATGCAACAGGACACAGCTGATCACTTAGAAAGACCTGTGAGGCAACTGTTTCAATACTTATGCTCACATCAGATAGAGGGATGAAACTCTAAAAGTGCTGAACTTCTTAGCTGGTAAAACACTTCTTAGCTGGGTGTTGAATCACCCAATAATAAAATGTGACATTCTGTAGTTTTGTCTCATATTCATCTTTTAATCATATTTGTAAATGTCTTGACTGCACAGCCAACAGAGCAATTTTGTCTTTACTGTTCCAATACTTTTGGAGGGCACTGGTAGAATGATGGCATTTGGGTGGTCCACACCTGTTTGTCAAATTTGGGCCACAAGCAAGCCATTGGAAGGCTGCATGGCAGCCATCATGACAATAAATAAATAAATAAAATAAAGCAGAACTGGCCCAAATCTGGGCCACATTTATTTTAATTCTGGCCCAGATCCAACACTTTGCTCCAGCCCACATACCATATGGAATAATGGCATTTAGGCAGTCAGGTCCTGTTTGCCAGATTTGAGCCTCAAGTAAACCTTAGCATTGCCGCATGTAAGCCAACCAAATAAACCAAAACTGGCCCTAATGTGGGCCACAGTTGATTTTTATTCTAACCCCGGTCTTCCCCACATTCCTCATGTGGCCCACATGCTGCATGGAATGGTGGCATTTTGGCAGTGGTCCACAAGCAGGCCACTGCACAGCCACATTTTAGCTAATAATGAACCAAATAAACCATAAATATACATTATTTTGGCCACACTAAGCCTTAAGTGAATTATGCATCAACAATACTCAACAAATTTTAAAGAGAAATTTAAAAATGTCCTCCCTAAATGTTCCAATAAGTTCCAGAAACGTGTCCTACTTGGTAAAAATATCCTGACCCAGGTTTTGCACAAGCAGCAATTCAAATGTCACAGATAAATATTCAAAGACACATTCCAATACTTTAAAATAAGTCCTTCACAAGTTTGAACCTAAATGCTTCTCACTCAGACTCTACCTACACAGTAAGTGTCATGGCTATGCTGTGTTAAAGAGCGCACAACGAAGATGAAAGGTTACATATCATAAGTCTTTAATCCAACAAAGGTAAATCCAACAAGGGTAAATCAAAACACAATGTAGCACAGCAACATTTAAGACGTAGACATAAGACCAAACAAACTCAAAGTGAACATACAGGAACTTAAGTACTCAGACCAAACAATGATAATTAACTAGGCACACCTGAACAGAATAATACAATCAACACAACAAGGGAAACAGTGCAAAAGGAAAACAAAGTCCAAATTAACAGAAACCTTGACAGTAAGAGCTATCATTATAGTGCACTTCTGTTTTTATGCTCCACAGTACACATAAAAAAACTGGCATTAAAAGCATGTTTCAAAAAATAAATTGCTGCCCAGACAGCAATATAGTGTTGGCCCAGATCTGGCCCACATCTGGCTCGTGTGAAATCCATGCGGGCCAGATCATCCTGCATCAGTTAACTGTGTTGCATCCTACTAAAAGTAGCCAAATTCTATTAAGCCATATTTACAATTTCAAACTTCCATTTCAATTAGCCAGTGTCAAGTGCATCATCCAAACCATAAGTGGCCCTCATATGTTTTATAAAATATGGGGCATATTTGTCATGTCAAATGTGGGACAAGTTTGGCTCACAGCCACATTAGCCAGTGCTCCCTGTGCCATATCTTTGCCAAAACTTGCCCAGATATGTTTTAGGATAACTGGGCCACATTTGTGGCATCATTTAAGGGCCACTTTAAGCTCACAGCCACATTAGCCAGTCCTTACCATGCCATATCTTTGCCAAAACTGGCCCAGATATGGTTTAGGATAACTGGGCCACATTTGTGGCATCATATAAGGGCCACTTTAGGCTCACAGCCACATTAGCCAGTGCTTACTGTGCCTTATCTTTACCAAAACTGGCCCAGATACGGTTTAGGATAACTGGGACACATTTGTGGCATCATGTGCAGGCCACTTTAGGCTCATATTTGACATCATTATTTTTTGTGGAACACAAAGGCCACAAAGGTTATCAATTACTGTATAATCGACTCTGGCAACTGTGAAGAAATTAATTATTCCTGCAAAAACACAAATACTCAAGCTGTTTGTAGACAGAAGCAGGTGATATTCTCTCTCTCTCTACATAATTGGTCTTCTGAGTTTCCCAGAGGCGGGTCATGTATATTAAGCACACCTGTTCATTACATCTGCAGTGGGGCTGTTGAGTTCAGTGTGCAGAATGAGACCACATCGCACCCGTCGCACAGTAATTACTGAACACTCACGCTGCACGACCCACGTGCTTCAGCATGAACACGAATACATGTGTACACATATTTTTCTGTCTGTCAGGTGTACAGACATCAAACACAAAGACTCTTCCAGTGTTATTCCAAACAACCAAAAGGTGTCAGTCTAACATTCTTCGAATAAAAGGGTGACATCACAGTTGACTGACACCATAGAGTTCACCTCACATCACATCATTCTCTAACTAGAAATATATACAAAGTAGCTGTAGTTGAAATACATGTTGCAAAGTTATTTAAAATACTACAGACAGTATTTTATCCGTTTCCAATAGCAGGTCAGTCTATTAAAACACGGTCAATATGTATGTATTTATATATTATACTGCAAATATTTTAGTATATTAAAAGTAATTATCTTTATTATTTGATATTCCTTTTTAAGAATGATAATAATTTTTTTTTGACATAGCACTGTTTGTTTTGTTTGAGTGGTCTAAACAACCTGAAGAAAGCAGAAATAGTTCTGTATTGCACATTTCACATAACAGCGTCAATAACTTACAGTACATACTGACTTCTGTGATGTATTTACAATGCTGGGGAAACTCTTCAAAGAAGAATTCTCTCTTTCAACGTGAATACGTGCACAAGTGCATGCTCACAGAGGAATGTATGAGGATGACTCGCTAAGATGAAGAAGAGAAGAAGAAAAAGAGGGAGAGACAGAGAGAGAAGGCCAAGAGGATCTACCCACACACTCTTTTATCACCAACAGGCAAAGCTGCTACCAGCCCCAATCAAGCCTGATTACACACTGAGCACAGGGCGTCTGCCCTCCAGGCGTGAGAACACACCTGTCAATCATGCCCGAGACCCCAAACCGAACCAGGCATGCATCACTGAACAAATCGACATGGAGATAGACGTAGAGGGTTTACTGCATAGCTCAGTGTATGTATATGTATATAAGAGGGGTCAAAAATGCATTTAGTTCTGCTGTAATGAAGCTATTTGACAAAGCAATATTTCACATACATTCCATTTTATCCAGTGCAAAAGTTACATAACCCTTCTGCTATGTGGTACAGTAAGTTTCCAGTATGCTTTCCATATTTGAGGTCTTCCCCACAGTGACTATATCATTTTGAGAAAATCATATATAAACTCGGATAGACCAATTCTAAAAAGAACAGTCTGAAGTGTGACATTAAAAAAACTGCCATTTTTATTTTTTATTCTGTGGTGGAAAATAATTGTGAGATTTAAACTCAGAATTTAGTGGAAAGTTAAAAAATAAAATAAAAAATACATTTAAATGCTAAACATCTTAGATTTTCCAAGGGGTATGTAAACTTATGAGCACTGTATATCAAAATGGATGTGAAAGTATTTGTGGATGTGTGCACAAACTTAAAAGACCTGCAAGACACTTGAGTGTGTATATATGTGTGTGTGTGTGTGTGTGTTTATCCATTATGCAGAGAAATGGCATTCTAGATTAAAAGCTGCATACTGAGCTCCATAACCTCCATACTATGGTAATTGTATTTAAGGATGTGGGCCTGGTGAAAAATAAGGAGAGATAGAGAAAGAGATAAATAAAGAGAGAGGGGGCAATAGAAAGAAAGAAAGAGAGGGGAATGTGTACCTTGATGCATTGTATAAATTTCCATTCATTAAGGCCCGAACCGCAAGCTCCAGTCATTCCTTTAATGCACGACAGTAATCAGAACCCTCACCCTAAAACTACCCACAAACTCCTTTTAATAAAGCAGAACAGACATTGTGATGCGGAACAAAACAAAGAAATAAAATGAAAAAAACAAAATAGACAATAAAAAATAAAATAGCCACCCTGCTCTCTAATATTTTAGTGTCAGCCATCAAAATAAAATAAATAAATAAATAAATTTGGTCAACCACTAGAGTTTTTATGTGACAGACACAAGTGAAGTGTGTGCTGTATGGGTTTTTCTTTTTCTCTAAACCAGTAATGTCAGGGCTGTCAACCTCTCTCAGGTTATGACAAATGGCAGAAAATATGGGTAATGTGGTGTATGTGGTCATAGAGTGAGACAAATCACTTGTTAAATGTTTAGGTGAAGGACAAGGGGGGAAAGTCTTCCAAAATGTCAAACAGTTTGTAAGGACACAATCCAAAGTATCATATTCTGTCACTGTGCTAACAGACATTATTAGCAAGAACAGGATTGACCTTGGCTGCTTGTTCATTTTGACTTTACTAGATGGTCACGACTGTTATGAAATACATTTGTCAATCCTAGACATTGACTATGCGAATTTAGCTAGTTTCACGTCAGTCAGTCAGCATGTAACCTTTTCACGACATCAAAGAAAGGGCACATCCTCCAGCCAGTCAGAACAGACTATGGCTAAAAGATTAAGAAATTAAGACTTACTTAAATACGATGCTTTCCTAGCAAAGCCCCGCCTATAAACCCTTAGTCTCCATGCTTAGGTGACTGTGCAAGCGTGCAGCTGTATCTATTTGGAGACATAATTAAACCGTAAATTACTCGTTATCACCCAGTGGGGCTAGCAGGACGCTTGCCGCAGAAGGTCGATTGCGATGCTCTCCTTCATTCGCACAGACTCCGAAAACAAGTTTTTTCCCCCATTACATGCACTGCTGAGCTTCCTCTGAGACTGCAGTGAGGCAGCGTCTCTCTCTCACCCACACACACACAACGCTTGTTTTACACATCTGTCTGTCCCAATTCTCTCTTCCAAACAAAATTCTAGTTTCTTCTCTTCTCCTCCTTTGGGTCCTGAGGCTGTTTGCTCAGTCGCCTGGATGTGATCTCATACAGTGTGTCAGCAGGAACACACGGAGCGACAACACACAGGTGAAGCGCAGAGAAGAAACCACATCACATCAGCTGCAGCGGTGGAACACCTGTCTCACTGAAACACACCCACACAAGAAAAGAAATGCTGGTCTTTTCATACAACTCCTTCTGTACGGCAGGGCTTTTAGGCAGATCAAAGGTGCTCCAAAAATCACACCAAGCTCCTGAGATGTGGTAAAACATCAAAGGCATCTTGTAGGGCTGTGAATGGACTATAAGAGGGACGTGGGAAGATTCTGGATGGAGCTTCCGCTGCTCGTCGTCTTGATACTCAACTGGGGCCTCAGTTGCGGAAACAACTAATGGCTCGGAGCAATGTACTGCAGAGAAGTTGCACAATTAGTAAATTATGAATTATTGGAGGCTTTAATGAATGTATCAGTGTTGTTAACTATTAAAATGAAATTAAATGTAAATATATGAACAACTTGAAATAGATGAAAACTTAAAAATAACAGAATAGAAATATTAAAAACAAACTAATAAAAATGACTATCACATAACAGAAATACTAAAGTTAAAATGAAAACATAAAAAATAAAAAGTTAATTCAAAATATTAATATATACAATCATGGAATATAAATGAAACTAAAATAACACTGAAATGTACAGACACTAAATAAACATATAATGAAATATGCTTGTCAACCAATATGGGTTCCTTAGTAGCCAATGGCAATTATTACGGCCAACTCTTCAAGTATTAGAAAATGACTTGGAAACACACAACAAGCACACAAACATCCCAAAAAGGGCTTGATTTTTAATACTTTGATTAGTTCAGCTGTGATTTTCTGTGGTACATTGTGATCCAATTTTATCAGAGACCAATTTGCACTGACACTGAATGCGGTATTTTCAGTCCAAGTAAGTGATAGCACTCAACACTCAAAAGCGGATTATACAGCGTTCAGACAGGACATCACCTTCCTTACAAGAACAGGTACATGGAGTGTAACTGAATAGAACAGAACGCAAGGGTCTGAAGAAGTGTTTTAAAAGAACTATTTCAACCTAACAATGTACCATGAATGGCTGAGACTTCAGGCATTTGGCAAAACTCATGGCGTGACACAGTACAATGACATAGATCAATAATTAAAATAAAGAGAAGAAATTGCTCCCCTTAAATTAGACAAAATGACCATCTGTGATTGTAATTACTGTGTAAATGAATTTTTTTGTGGTGTAATTCACATAATACAAAAGCAAAATTCATCACTGAGTTTTACAGCCATTAGTGCTTAGGTAAGATAAGGATGCTGCATGAATGCTTAAAATAAAATAATCATTTATTTCTAAAACTAACAAAATGACATTAACAATAATAATGAAATAAAAACTAAATAAAATCATAAAAAAATTAATTAAAAATTCCCTTTTTATTACTGTAATAATAAAAAAACTATTGAATTATAAAACTACAAAATGACCATCTCTAATTGTAATTACTGTGTAAATTAATTTTGTTTTGTAATTCACATAATACAAGAGCCAAATCCAGAGTCACTGAGTTTTACACCCATTAGTGCTTAGGCAAGACAAGAATGCTGCATAAATGCAAAATATAAATAAATAAATTAAATAAAATATAAATTAAAACAACAATAATAATAATGAAATAAGAAAACTAAATGAAATCATAAAAAATAACAATAAATTAAATACTTTAAAATTAAAATACTTTTTTTTATAAAATCTTTCTGTCTCTCTCTCCCTCTCTCTATATAATGCATATTATTGTAATAAAAAACTATAATTATAAAATAAAAAAATAATAACAAAATATAAACCTAAATCAAATAATAAAAAATAAAACATAATAAAACAAACATTGTATGTTTGTATATGTGTGTTTATATATATTATATATGTATATGTGTGTGTGTGTGTGTGTGTGTGTGTGTGTGTGTGTGTGTGTGTGTGTGTGTGTGTGTGTGTGTGTGTGTATATATATATATATATATATATATATGTATATATATATATATATATATACACATAGAGACACACACACACACACACACATATATATATACACACACATATATACACATACATACATATATACACACACACAAATACGGTGTTTGTGTGTGTGTACATAGACACACAAACACAGCATTTTTGTTTCATATTGTTATATGGCCCCACACACACATACACTCACAAAATTAAAGTGCAAGCGATCTGCTGTTGTTTACAGCGATTCCTTTTTTGGAACCCTTTTTTATTGTGTTTCTACCCACAATCAAATCATGAGTGTCTAAATAGCGGGTGGAATTAGCACAATGACGCAACCGCCTGTAGAAAACCTCTGCCAGTTCTTAACCCCCTTCCCCCTCCACCCCATCCAGCTCAGAGCCGCTGCTGTAACCATGGTGACAGGGCAGTGAAGGGCTAGAACAAGTTTGAAGGTGAGCTAGTGTGTAGCAGTGAACTGTGGAGAGATGGATTGAGGTGTCTCCACGCTACACGGGTGACTCCAGCATGTTTACGTGCCTGGGAACACATGCAGGTGCACAGACGCTATAGAGATGGTGGAGTGATGGGGCTTCAGATGTGGAGCGGCTTCCCAAATCCCTGCTGCTGGGTTGTGACAGGAAGTTGATTACTGTGATTCCAGCTCCTGCCTCACTCCATCCCTGCGGCTCTACCCCGGGACAGGGGAGCATAGTAAAACAGAGAGTGAGGCAGTAAAACAGAGTACGAAGCACTCGCTCGTTTTACTGTTTCTGAGGCAGGGAACGGTCATTTTCTCACTCATAAGGGAGTTCTAGTATTTCATGCTGTGTAAAGGTCAGTTAATGCTCGCTTCCTCTTCATGTTCATCAACTAAAAAGACCTGTTCTGCCAGATCGCACAGATCCTGTCTCTTTTCTATGCTTTAACTATGTATTTATGAAGGCAAAGCATTACCTTATAGTGTCCTTGAGCATTGTACACACTGCTGCAGGCAAATAATGTGACCAAACGTGAATTACTGACTGATTACAGGGGCACTGCCCTGAATGCAAAACACCACTGTGTGATTGTTAAATGACCCTATAATTAAACCTCATACACTTTGCTTACACCTGAGGGGGGGAAGTGTCTAGGAACTACAACTAATTACCCAAGCAAACAATAAATAAATTAATTTGTGATAAGAATAAGGTTTCAGGTGAAAGCAAAAGCTGTGATAGAGAGTTAGGCACCGGCTATAAACAAGTGCCTTAAGATTTTAGGCTCGTTTGGTCATTTCTGTCCTGAACGAGTCCTCCACTGCCTAGAGCGTTGAGATTTCGCACCACAAAAGTTGGATTTCAGAAATTTAAGCCATAAAAAAAAAACACAAAAAAAAAAAAACACACTTTTCAAATGAAATATGGAGGCAGTTGCCAGAAATAAAATTAAAAAATATATTAAAATAAATAAATAAATAAAAATCTTTCTTTCCTTTTTACCTTAATATACACTTGTTGAAAAATGAGAAATATGAGGAATATTTTGACATCTAAGTCATTCATTAAATTCATTAAAAAAAAACACTTTTCAAGTGAAATATGGAGGCAGTTGCCAGAAATAAAATAAAAAAATATATTAAAATAAATAAATAAATAAATAAAAATCTTTCTTTCTTTTTTACCTTAATATACACTTGTTGAAAAATGAGAAATATGAGGAATATTTTGACATTTAAGTCATTCATTAAATTCATTAAAAAATAAAAAATAAAAATAAAAACACTTTAAGTCATAAATTGTGCCAGGTCTGAAAGAATTTTTCTCTTTCTTTCTTTCTTTCTTTCTTTCTTTCTTTCTTTCTTTACCTTAATATACACTTGATGAAAAATTAGAAGCTAAATGGCCATATATGACAGCTTTATATGAGAAATATTGAAAGAATATGAAAGAATCAGACCATATGGGTTTTTTACCTTAATATAAACTTGTTGAAAAATGAGAAGCTAAATGGTCATATGATAGCTTTAAATGAATAAAATAAAATAAAATAAAATAATTAAATTAAATTAAATTTAAAAAATAAAATATAAAAAACCGAATTCCCATTTCTATCCATAGAGTTTGAAACAAAATGCTTTTTTTTAACCTACATTTGCACTTGCTGAAAAATGAGATGTTAAATGGCCAAGTTGCACACACACAAACACAAGCACACAGAGTATATCGACACCCACACTTCCATCTTGTGCCCTTTATAAAACCATGAAGGGCAAGCAGAAAATCTATCTTGCTATTTTAGCATTGAAAATGTTGAAGGAAGCCAATGAAATTTATGGGAGGCAACAAATCAGCCACTTGCTGCCTGTCGTCTCTATTAGACAGTAAACGAGGTCTGTGTATCCTTGAGCAGAGACGTGGCTGTGAAGCCGACCTCTGCTGAGAAACCGAAAATATATTTCAGCCTTTCAAAACTCGTTGAAACGAATACCGAATACCTATATCAAAACAGCACCACAGCATGTGACTAAATGGCTTGTCATTTTCTTAAAAAATAAAAAAAATAACGGAAAGGCTGGTACAATTACAACATAGAGAAAGACCTCAAGGCACGCTCTTTAAAAATGTCAAGCTGTCCGTCTACGACCTACGGTGACAGTAATCTGGTAAGAAAGGGTTTTATAAGATCTTAGCATTTATCATCATTAAAGCTTCAGGCCTAAACGCCAATTTAGATCATATTTAATTGACTTCTATAAGTACAGCAGGTTAATAAATAGCGATAAGAGTGCTGCCTCAGGCTGACAGTGCCAAGGACTGAAGATCACCTTGTGAAGGGAATTTGATCCCGAAGCCCTTCTTATTTTGTTATTAAATTTGCATTCATTATTGCGCTCACTGTAGGGTGTCCACCTTTCCACTAAAGCTCTTTGGGGGATTTATCATTGGCGTTAGTGATGCACTGTAATGCAGTAACACAATGTGAACTGATGAGTGCCATAAATCCATGCAGTTCTATTTCTATGCGGCTAATTCTAATGCGGCCTACTTTATCCACGTTAAAAATAGATACAGTGATATAAATGGCTTCAAACAAATCGTGATGAAAGCAATGTAGCATAATTGTGCCATTTAAGAAAAAACAACAACAGTAAACTAATAATAGAACAGTTTTTAGTCTTTAAAAAAGATCCAGACTAAGAGGAAAGAACAAAATTACCAGCCAGACAGGTTTATCTGAAAGACTGCATAACTTGAACTTGACATACTTAAATAGGGCACATATCATAACAAAAGTTTTGTTTGTCTTAAAAATTAAAATAAAATTTCGACATACTCAAATTTTGAGTTTACTTCGAAACTTCCTCCAATTCAAAAAGACAACGTAATTACAAAAACCAGGATCATTCAGGGAGGGATAGAGAGTGAAAGAGCAAATGATACCTGCAGGAAAAAAAAATAAATAAAAATAAAAATAAAAATAAAATAAATAAAATAAATTAAAATAAAAATTATTATTTTAGTTTTCGAATTCTTAGAAATTTCAATCATAATAAAAATTTCAATCATAATAATTATTCAAACATACTAATTTTAAAATTAAATTATTAAATTAAATTGTTATAAATAAATTGCAGAAAATGAATAAATATTATCTATGTCATCTATATCTATATTAAGTCTAATTTCTTAGAAACATAACAGCTCCAATCAAGCTGCATGACTTGAGGTCTAATTCATATTCATAGCACAAACAATGCAGAATAAGTTATGCTCCAAAGTTAAACACAGTAGATGGGGTTATGGGTTTGTTTAAACTCTTAACCCTAATTATAAGCAATAATAATAGAGAACAACATAACAACAACACTGAAAGTGATGCTTGGCTTTGCAACAACCACTAATGATTAAACCTTTGGCACCTTGTGGTTAGAGAGCATTTCACATAACAAGAAAAAGAAAGAGAGAGAGAGAGAGAGAGAGAGAGATGATGATGATAATAAGAAGTTTGTTAATCATTATTATTTACTTCAGGTATAACTACAGTTTCTATTCAGGAAAAACATGCGTGTTTGCTCCAGGCATTTGCTAGTGGCACCAACCCACATGACTCAGAGACTTGTGAAAAAAGCAAAAAGACGTAAACAACCTCTTCAAAGACTCTACAGCCAGCTGCCTAATCATTATAAAGATGTAAAAAACAAGCAACTAAAGAGTCTCTAAGACTCTCATCTGACTGATCTGAACTCAGAGGAAACATCTGCTTTTTCAAACAGAGAAAAAACTACAAAAATCAACACATGATCCAAAAGGGAGGCTGTCAATGTGCCGACAGTCATTCTAGAGTTCGGCCTCAGTTTCAGGACCTTGGAGAGCGAACAGTTCATATTTCCCCCTTTCCAAAGAATAGTGTCTGTAAATATGTCTGCTCTGTTCAAATGATGTATTGATTTGGGGGGAAACAATGACATATCTAGTGCGCTTAGTCTTCAGGGGCCCTTTTCCCCCTCCCTGTGGTCCTGTACTCCGACTCTCTTTGGGTTTAACCATGCCATGGTGGAAACGAGAGGCACGTGTGGTGTTTCTCATTCAGTGATTTGTGATTACGGGTATAGCAGTGGCTTCAGCCAATCGAATTACAGCAGAACAAGGAGAGGAACAAAGGAGCCTGTGCTCGAAACTCTAAATGCACTTCAAAGCCGCCAAGCCTGCCATGCAGGACAGACCCCAGCACTGGCAGAAAGGGGGATGGCGAATGGAAAAAGACCGACTGAGATGAAAAGAACAAAGGAAGCTCTTGAGGCAGCGGAGAACGAAGAGATGGAGAATGGAACAGAGACATGGCAGTCTAATCATCTGCAGGCATCAAAAAAATAAGTCGATAACAGCCTTATTACTGACCATTGACGGGTATATCCTCTGTGATAAGACTGAAGCTCTTCTGGAGAGATCAGATTTGGCCTTAATTAAGAATAAAAGCCGTCCTACAACTAAAAGCAGTGCTAAGTCTAAAAGTTCAAAGCGACATCGCATACTCAGGCTCTTAGCAGTAGACTCTAAATGGCTCTGGGTAGCTACTGAGTATATGGGTTGCACAGCTACTAAAAGTATATGAACCCTTCAACCAGTTAATAAAGGTATAGTTCAGACAAAAATGAAAGTTTGTTGAAAATTTACTCACCCTCGGCCCATCCAAAATGTAGATGAGTTTGTTTCTTCATCAGAATGGATTTGGAGAAATTTAGCATTGCATCACTTGTGAATGGGTGCCATCAGAAAGAGAGCTGATAAAAAAAAATCACGATAACCCACACATACTTAACATGACTCCAGTCTATCAATTAACATTAAGAGGCATTAAGATGACTCAAACCGTTGTTTCCAGTTAAAATACAAGTCCTCTATAATACAGATTTCTCCAGTAAAAAAGTGGTCTAGTCTGAATCAGGAGAGAAATATGCACAGATCAAATAACATTTACAAGCAAAAAAAAAAAAAAGTCAAAATCACTTCTAAACAAATATGTTGGTTGATTTTGATGTGAGAGGACAATGATTTCTTACAAACACGCAGTCATGTGGATTTCTTATAGATTATTGTGATGTTTTTATCAGCTGTTTGGACTCTACCAGCTGATTCTGACGGCACCCATTCACTGCAGAGAATCCATAAATGTTCAAATCTGTTCCCATGAAGAAGCAAGCTTTTTTATTCCTTTAAAGTAATTAACTGTAATGGTTTGACAGAAAGAATAAGCCAGAATATAGGATAAAGGGAAAGAGTGATCAAAATGAAGAATACATACCTGTAGGTCTACTCATTCTAACTAGATAAACGAAAAGAAGTGATGTAATACACAGCAAGCCTTAGTCCTAATCGCAAATTCACAGCACATTCTGGAGAGCCAAGTGCCACCAAAGCCAATTCACGACACACATCAAAAACAGAGTCAACTATTAGTGTGGGATATTTTTCACACATCATATTAGATATATATTAATAATACATTCATTTTTTAAAAAAGCATTAAATTGATCATAAGTGACAGTAAAGACATTTACAATGTTGGAAAAGATTTCACTTCACTTCAAATAAATGCTATTCTTTTCATCAAAGAATCATGATTTCCACAAAAATATTAAGTAGCACAGCCATTTTTAAAATGAATAATAAGAAGAAATGCTTCTTGAGCACAAAATCAGCATATTAGAATGATTTCTGAAGGTTTATTTGACACTGAAGACTGGCGTAATGGCTGCTGAAAACACCGATGGCATTTCACCAGACAATCTCAAAGAGTTAGTGTCTCAAGAATGGACCATAAGCCCAATCACATGCCTTGTAGCCAACAAATGAAATAAACGGTCTCTCTCTCTCTTCCGCCCCCTCCAGACACATGACTAGGCTTTTCTCTCTGCTGCACTGCGAGACTCAAACTCTCTCCTGAGATTCTTGCACCCTCTGCAGTGGAAAACAAAACAGTTGCCATCTCAGACCTCTGAATAATGAACACACATACACAAACATTCAAAAAATATCACAAAGGTTATTATTAATTGATGTGTTTTACAAAGCTATGGCTTTTTTAACTAAAAAATAAGGCTTTTTAAAGGAAGAGTTCACCCAAAATACCACTATGAGAAAGAACAGCCTGAACATACTGCTAAATAACTGAAAAAAAGAAAGTCATACAGGTTTGGAATGACATAGGAGTTAGTTTACACTTTTGGGTGAACTATCCCTTTAAATGAGGTTAACTTCAGAGCCATTAAACATCTAGAGACTTGTAGGGGAAACCCAATTTATGCCACCACCATAAAAAGAAGAAAGGAAAACTTCACAAATGAGGACACAGAGGAGAACACCGTTTCTTACAACAGCTGTGAGACGTGACTGTGGCTTCTGAAACGATGCAATGCAAATACTGTATTGGGAATATGATCCTGCAAACAAACTCATGTAAAAGGTTTGTGTGTTTGTCTATGTATCCTTTGAGGTACGTTCATAGCTGCAAGGAGCTGAGATAACGACCTGTTCGAGCTTGTTATGCCATTGTCTCCGCTCAGCCTGCAGCTCGCTCTAGTTCACCAATGACCTCTGATTTAAATGAGTGTTTTATTTTGCAGCTAAATTTAAGCTTCATTAAAAGGAGACGGAGGACTTACACCACAAAAACACACGTCAAATGAACACCAACAAGCTGCATCTGTGGATTTCATATGAATCAGACTGATCAGCGTTAACTACATTTGAGTAAATTAAAATTTCGCTCATTGGTGGAATCCATAAAGCTCAATGACTCCTTATCTACTGTTATAAATCGCAGAATGAAAAGTATCTTGTTTTAAACACATAAAATGTCTGGCAACAATATTAAAACTGACTTTTTTATTTATTTTCCATTTCCATTTTTTTTGATGTTCCAATCTTTGTAGTAGAAACTAATTCAAACTAACGTCTAGGTAACTTCTAGTTATATATATAAAAAAAACAACATTAAGATAAATAAACCATTTTAATAAATTCTACATTTTTACACAAACTAATCTATCTGTGCATTAAAAAATGTAAAATTTAACATTATACTTAATTCTTAAATTCTTATATATACAAATGTATATATTAATATATATAAATTTATATTTATATTTTAAAATTACCAAAAACATCTAGGCAAATTGAATATTATTAGCATTAAGTTAAATTAACAATTTTAATACATTCTCAATTTTTACACAAGCTGTAATGCGTTTGTGATCTTTCTATCTATCTATCTATCTATCTATCTATCTATCTATCTATCTATAAAGGTATACAAATATACACACATATATTTGTGTGTATATGCAGAAAAAAAATATAAAAATATAAAATATAAAATATATATATAAAAATTTTCTGCCTATATTTTCTACCCTATTCAAGTGGCCATCATTTAGAAAGAGTAAATAAGAGAGTGAGTGAGAGATTGAGAGACTCATTCAAATGCGAAATCTCCATCAGTCTCTGAATCAGACACAAAGGAAATAAAGGCATGATACATTAAATGAGACTCAGAGTCAGACGCCCCCCCAGACAGAGCTAAACACACACACACACACACACACACACACACACACACACGTGCTGCACATGTACAAATGCACACAGTCATCAGTAATGAATGCATCCTAGAGCTGCAGTTTCCTGTGTGAGTCTGAGAGGACACACGGAGCTTCAATCGTCTTCTCTCAGCATCAGCAGAACTCTTGTACGACGCGTTTCTGTAATCCTCCCCCTCATTTTCTCTTTCTCTGTATTTCACTCCACTCCTGCTTTCGCTCCAGTACGCAGTCCTAGAGCAGGGAACTAAGATGGAACCTTTCCTGCTTGATCTCCAGAGAGACAGAAACACTCCCCACACCCGCTGGGGTCCTAGCACACTGAGAGGAAGAAAGAATATGTCGCTGGACTGACAACTAAGCTAGATTTTAGTATGAAATGATTCATAGGTTCTTTTACAGACCTCATAATGTACCTTTGCAATTTTTTCTTGCATGTACCAGTGCCAGTAGATCCCAGAAATTCAAAACCATAATTAATCAGTTGAGTTAAGCAGGGGTGTTGGCATGAACCACAGTCAGGTAAAGACACTAGTGAGCTGACTCAAGCAGCTATGGAAGTCTGATACATTTTTGTTTAATCTGAATAAATGAATCACTTCTTAAATTAATTATCACTTAAAGTTAACACTTTTAAAAGAAATTCATATTAAATATTAAATGTAATTAATATTTCCTTAAGCAAAAAAATAAAAAAAAGTGTAAAACCCGTTTGAGTTAAAGAAGTGCTTTTATCTCTGATTCTCACTGTTTTTGAGTTAGATCAATTTTTTTAAAGGTAAAGTTTGTGCATTCTGTGCATCCTGCATTGCAAAAACACAATTTCAACAAAAACGATGTCCCAAACGTATGCCATTGGTCAGACAGTCAAATAGCCACACCCCCAAACTGTTAATAAGGCTTGTCAGAATGATGAAATAAACAGCAATTTTTAGATGCAGTTTTTGGGAAAATCAACCCACAAAAGGCTGAGAGTTGTGTTTACATATAACTGGATTAGCAGGGGGAAAAAAACACTTCATTCATATATCTGTATATTCTACATATCACTTTCTATAAATCTATTGATTAATAAAATAAAATAATTTAAAAAAATCTTTAAATTAATTATATAATCTGAAAGTCACATAACTAAAATATCAAATATAAAAATGAACTACCATAAGAAAAAATATGATTAAAAAAACAACAAAATAAAAATACAATAAAACAATAGGAAATAAAATACAATAAAATAAAAACACTTCACTTTTAAATTAATTATATAATTTGAAAGTCATATAATAAAATATTTTTTATAAAATAAATGACAATAAAATAAAAATACTATGACGTAAAATACAATAAGATAAAATAAAACTATTATTAAAAAAACACTTTCCCTTTAAAATTAATTATATAATTTGAAAGTAGGGCTGGGCGATAATTCGATAACGATAATTATCGCGATATAATTTTTCTCGATAAAACGATATGAAGAGTTCGATAAATGTTCGATATAATGTTTATGCGCCAAAAGCGGAACGAAACAGCGCGACACATTTGAATCGCACCACACGGACGACGGATCCACTCGGATCAAAGTCCAAACTGCCGCGCGGCGCGAGCTCACTAGAGCAGATGCGTTTACTCGGTCACGCGAGCACTAAACAGCGCTGTGAGATCCAGTGTGAAGCGCTTGCATTCAGCAATGAACACAAATGACTCCGTGATTTAAACTAGTTTAAAGCCAAACAGGAGAAACACTGTGTGTAACAAGACAGTCAGAAGGCTTTTCAATCTTATACATCGCCATCATTTACCATGGATTTAATGTAGTAACACTCACTGCGCCATGGTATTGTGGCAGAAATGTGGGATATTCACATTGAATTTTATTACAGGAGTAATGGTATATAATTATAGTGCATGTATTTGTGATTAAGCTATAGCATGTGTGCATTTATACTGAATGTTTTTAGACTACTGTTTTTCATACAAATAGGCTACCTAAAAAAACATATAGTTATATTTTTACCATGGTATTGAGGTGCTATATGTGTGGTTTTAACTGTTTATCATGATTTAAATGTATGCTACTATGGGAGACCAATGCTTAATTATTAAAAAAAAAAAAAAAAAAAACATATTTAACCATATAAAACTGAGGTTGCTACAATTTTTACAGATGTTACTGATTTTAAAAATGAACAAAAATTTACCTCTGCATCCTAAGTCAAGCTACTATCAAATGTGCATTTCTAAGAGACAAAAAAGTGATATTATTATTATCAGGCAACTCAAATCTGTTTCTTGATTTGAAACAATATCACTCATTAGAACATGCGGAAACGAAGAAATTAATTTTTCTATTTAGATATTTATTTTGTTGAGGTCTGTTAAGGTTTGTTAAGGTCTTTGTTAATGGTCTGGTTTCTACAACTTTCAATTTGGGGCAAAATTCTGGCTTTAAACTTGAAAGAAATAAAAGATTTGACATTTATCGTGATAATTATCGATATCGACTGATATGAAAAAAATTATCGTGATAATTTTTTTGCCCATATCGCCCAGCCCTATTTGAAAGTCATGTCATAAAATAAATACAATAAAATAAAAAAATGACTTCAAAATAATTATATAATCTGAAAGTCACATAATTAAAATATGTTGTCCCTTAAATAGCCTCAGATGTAGTCAGCTACTTTTTGTCAATATCTCCTTGCCATCTACCTAAAGAGGAAAGTTTGGTTGTAGTATAACTACTTAAAATTACGAGCACAAAATACTATGGTTTCACAGCAGTTTCCCAAACACTGAGAGTACTATAATGAGGATTCATTTGTTGCTTCTAAAACCGTTTCAAGCCTACAGGTGTGACAAAATAAATGAAGAACTGTCATTACGGATGCAACAGTGTGGGCTGCTAAAGTACATTTCATTCGGCTCACCGAATTAGCAGAGAGTGTCTAACCCTTTATGCAACAGTGCATGTGTCAATACATTGAGCACCACTCAGGAAAAATGTGCCTGTGGAAATAGTGAATCCTGTCGGACGCTAATGAGCATTGCTAAGGGCTAACGAGAATGTGTGAGATAAAAACACCTACACGCTGGAACAAACACTCCAGCACGCTACAAATCCTGCGCCTGGGGATACAGAACTGTACTGTTCTCTGTTGTTGAACATCTAAGAGCAAAGCAGTAACAATAACTTTCTAAAAATAGCGAAACCTTCAAAACCGAAGGAGCTCAGTTTCACAAAAACAGCAACACCAGTGGACTTCATCAAGTATAGGCCCATTTGAAATGTGTAAACAAAGACACACTTTTGTGACCAAGCACACACACACACGCACAGCAAACAAGCTGAGGATGGTGTGACAGGAACTTGGCAATGACGAGAATGGAGTGGCAGAAGTTTGACAATTTTCCATCTGTGGAGATCCATCTGCAGAATTAAGCATCCATTACCATTCACTTACACACAAACTACAAGTAGCATCATGCAAATTTCTATAACACCAGGAACGGTGACTCATAAATAATCAATTATCGCTGAAGTTGATGAAGAATGCCACAACTAGTTTCAAAAATAGCGACAAACTGAGAATCTTTGTGGACTGGACATGGCACTTTCTGGCCCTTTTTTGTTAGCTTGCACACAGCTTGACCACCTCCAGCTGGTATGGATTATTTTTTCCAGCCGGGTACACATTATTTGAACACAACTGGCATCATGTGGTGTTTGTGGCAGTGGCAGGGATGATGAGGCCTATTTTCAACTGTACACTTTCTTTCCACGATAACAAAGAACGAGACGACAACTGTTCATCGGACTAGCACAAAGCTGACACTTCAAATGTCAGGGTGCAGCTGTGAACCTCCAGCCTCTGCTGACTCATCTGCAGTTGCCACGGTGAGTAATACAAGTGAGATCCATCATAGGACATTACGCAGCCAACAATAACAGCCTGAGGATGCTTTTGTAGTCAAAAGAACTTCATTTAGCTTCTGTAAACATATAAGCAGACCCAGACAAAACATGTTAGATTTTTTTTTAATACTTTTTGCTTATCTTTTGAGAGAAAAACTGTGAAATTCTGCAAAATTATTTTAAAAAAATTTATTTTTTGAAAAAATATTTATAAGAAAAATAATACATGTATATATAAAATATTTTTAAATTTATATATATTTCCATATAAACATACATTTTTAGGGCCCTATTTTAACGATCTAAGTGCATGGTCTAAAACGCATGGCGCAGGTGCACTTAGGGCGTTTCCGAATCCACTTTTGCTAGTATAACGACGGGACAAACGGTCGGCGCTCCCGGCGCGTGGTCTA
Source organism: Spinibarbus caldwelli (assembly GCA_039654775.1). Lineage (NCBI taxonomy): Eukaryota > Metazoa > Chordata > Actinopteri > Cypriniformes > Cyprinidae > Spinibarbus > Spinibarbus caldwelli. The sequence goes on from CM077267.1 coordinate 9,457,744, forward strand.
AAAGGGTTGTCCCTCTTCTCTTAATGAGTAACGGGTGTGTTTTTGGGCATAACGTGCAATAAACCAATCAGAGTCTCATCTCCCATTCCCTTTAAGAGTGAGTTGTGCTCACGCCACGGCGAATTCGCGAATTAAACGGCAGAATTTTAAGGCGCACAGACTGAACGCATCTCCAGAGAGCAAACGGATCTGATCATGCGCGAGCAAATAGGTAGGCTAATTCTGATACACGCAATGACTATCCATTATGACATGTATGACATTTTTATATTTATGTAGCCTACACAATAATATTCTTTTACACTGTAATCCTTTAATTTTTAATATTTGGCATGTTTGTGTGCTGCTGCGCGTCCCTGTGTGTAATAAGCAAAGTGAACACGCGTTGTGGACTCGTCCAGAGGCCCATTTTCTACTAGCATGCTCTTTAAGTAACAAAAAACAATATTGCACCATTGACTTTAGAATAGGTTTGAGTTGGTCTATGGCGCAGTCTATTTTCAATTCCTCAAAATAGCAACGCGCCAACAATGCACCTGAACACACCTCTTTTTTAGACCAGCACGCCCATGGGCGCAAATGCATTTGCTATTTAAACAACGCGGCGCAGGACGGGAAAATGAGAACTGCATCGGACTGAAACTAGCAAAAACACTTGTGCCGCGCCTTGCGCCGCATTGCACCGCATTGCACCGGGTGTATGATAGGGCCCTTAGTATTTATACATGTATATTCTATCTAATGTTATATATGCACAAATAAAAAAATATATATATATAATTTTTTTGTATAAGCATGTATAAACATATGCATAAATACAAAAAACAAAAAACAAATTTTGAGTGAAAAATGCCAAAATTATCTTCAAATGCTCATCAAGGCTGCATTTATTTGATCAAAAATACAGAAAAAGCTGTAATATTATGAAATATTTTTGCAATTTAAAAAATGGTTTTCTATTTTAACATGCTTTAAAATATTATTTAATCGTGTGATGTAATGCTGAATTTTCAGGAGCTTTACCCCAGTCTTTAGTGTCACATGATCTTTCAGAAATCATTCTAATATGTGACCCTAGTCCACAAAACCAGTCTTAAGTGTCAATTTTTCAAAATCATCATCTGAAAGCTGAATAAATAAGCTTTTTCCATTGACGTATGGTTTGTTAGGATAGGACAATATTTGACCGAGATACAACTATTTGAATATCTGGAATCTGAGTGTGCAAACAACTCAAAATACTGAGAAAATCGCCTTTAAAGTTGTCAAAATGAAATTCTTAGCAATGCATTTTACTAATCAAAAATTAAGTTTTGATATATTTACAGCAGGAAATTTACAAAATATCTTCTTGGAACATGATCTTTACTTAATGTCCTAATTATTTTTGGCATAAAAGAAAAATCAATAATTTTGACACATACAATGTATTTTTGGCTATTGCTACAAATATACCCCAGCAGCTTAAGACTGGTTTTGTGGTCCAGGGTCACATATGCTGATTTATTATCAATAGGTAATTGATACAATTTTTTATTTATTGTCAATTATGTCTTATATTATGGTGAAAAAGTGATGATGCCGAATGATGCCTTTTTCACTCCAAAACTGAGGGACATTAGTTCAGATCAATGAGGTCTACAACCATTTAGTTCCCAAAAAAACAAAAACAATTTTCGAAAGGCCAGTCATTTTTGACCAGCAAAGAATTTTTAGCACAACACTAAGGGGTTAATATCATACATCAAGATTTCAATGTGCTCTACTCTGGCTGTTTCAGAACACAAGAACGTTTGTCATGCAAACGCACTGGAACGCAATGGAAATTAGGTATGCGTTTACATAAACAGAAAAGTGAAATGTAACAACCCGCACACTTGCAGAGTAATTACGATGCAGCAGTATTTTCTTTAACAATGGGTATTAAGGAACACTTAATAAAAAGGACTCTAGGATGCTAAGTCCAAACCGCTTTTTAACTCAAGTGGCTCGCTGATTGACAGAGGCCTGTAACACAGGGCTCTCAGCAGCACAGACTATGGTGAGCAGTTGTTGTTTAACTAATTTAGTTCTTAGTTCTAGTTCTTTTTATTTAAAGGAGACCTATTATGCCCCTTTTTACAATGTGTAATAGGGCTGCACGATTAATTGCATGCTATTGTCATGCACATCTCGTCAGTAAAGCCGGTTCTGTGATTAGCAGTAAATCTCCATCACCTGGTTTCAGATGGAGCGGCATTTAATACACGGAGCCGTAGTTCGCTGACAAGCCACGCAAAATCGCGTTCATAATTGCCGATAAATCGCATTCGATTATGAACGATTATTGCATGGCTTGTCAGCAAACTACGGCTCCGTGTATTAAATGCCACTCCATCTGAAAGCAGGTGATGGAGATTTACTGCTAATCACAGAACCGGCTTTACTGACGAGATGCGCATGACAATAGCATGCGATTAATCATGCAGCCCTAATGTGTAATATAAGTCTCCGGTGTCCCCAGAATGTGTCTGTTAAGTTTCAGCTCAATTTCCAACAGATCATTTATTATATCATTTTGAAAATGCCTATTTTGAGTGAAAGCAGAAACAGGCTGTTTTTGTGCATGTCTCTTTAAATGCAAATGAGCTGCTGCTCCCCGCCCCCTTTTCCAGAATAGGGCTGTGCCTTTACAGCTCGTACCTCAGATATTCTACCAAAAAACATCTGTTTGGTTTTAATTATTATGTATATCGCACTGAAATCATGTGTTTTAAAGCCATATCAGTTTAAATGTCTGATATACGGTTTTCTTGGCGCACACAGAAAGCGGCTGTCACATGGCATGTGAGTACTAAACTAAGTTCTCTTTCATGTCTTATTGCGCTTAAACTGTCAAATACACACAAATTTATGTTAAAAACACACATGAGTTACAAAAGCAGTCGGTTATGTCTGTGAAGGTAAACAGCTGGGAAAGAAATCATGTTTATATTAGTTCTGTGTTTATATTATTTATATAATTATTCATATTATTTACTGTATATTAGTTCTGTGTGGCAACAGCGTAATATACAGTAAATAAATTAATAAATCCACTGCTCTCTTGTCTCCTCTGAGGCTGGGACTCTAAATAGTGTTCTGTGCTTGTCAGTACAGCCAAAGACAGAACAGTTAGCATGCTTTGCTCAAACTTTTGCCATGGCATTAGAACTGGTACACCGTTTGCGCTTGCGAAAACACAATGGCGGCGGGTGGAAACGTGCAGATTAAGAGGCGGTAATATTATAAGATGATCCCCTTTCTATGTCACGAGGGGAGCGAAATCTGAGCGGCTAGTTTTTTCACAAGCTTGCAGAGAAAGGCTTACCAAAAAAAATTAAGAAGTCAGATTTTCATGATATATTGCCTTTAAATGTTTAGCAGTTTAATCTAATTTAATCAGTGTTTGTCTTGTCCAGTTTTGTAGTCTGGTATTGTTTTTATGTAGCATGGTGGTACTGCAGGAGTATTGTTTGTTTCACTGAGTACATGCTGTATGTCGTTGAAATGACAATAAAGCTACTCTGATTCTGAGCAGCAAGAATGAGTCCCTACTTGCTGAGCTGAAGGACCTCAAGGGCACAGCCACACAGCTCTGGATCAATGAAAATATACACTGGCATCAGTCCAGCCATGACTGTGGGACTTTCGAAAGCTGTAGGACCCAAAATCAAGGTCCTTTTTTCCTTTGCATGTTGTGTCACAAGCACACACACATGTAATATATGAATACACACACACATACTAACATTACTGCCCTGACCCTGAGACACAAGTAATATTTGTATGAGAGCTTGACAGCAGTTTAAGCCAACACAGGGCTCCAAACTGCGACTAAAACGGTCACATTTGCGACCAAAAATATTAATTTGCGAGTGAAGTTTTTGCTGAGGTCGCAATTGGCGACTATATATATTTTCAGGTTATGACTTAAAAATTTGTATGTAATTCCTTTTTTCCTGATTGTTTTGTGATCACATCTTTTGTTATGTTCACGTATTAAACTGATGGTGCACATCAAAGTTTTAGTGGAAAAAAAGAGTTTAAAACAACCCTCATCTCTGCAGCACAGCTGCCTTGACGCACACAGTCTGCTAAACGCAGCTCAGTTGTGCAGCACGAGAGAGATCGAAATGATGGAGACCTGCGAAGTGAAAGTGCAGAAAAATAGCATCTATTTCGTGCACAACTTGAACAAACTACAACAGGAAAAGCTGTCAGCTGTGTGGATATTAGCAATATAGTTAACAATTCTCTAAAAACTTACTAAAATGTCTCATGTAAAAGCGTGTAAAGCTTGTAAACATTGCAACGTAATATACATTTTGTGAAACAGAAAGGTTCTTCAGATGTTAAAGGTTCTTTATGAAACCATTTAGACAAAAAAAAAAAGGTTCTTCTATGGCATCGTGAAGCACCTTTATTTTTAAGATTGTATGACAACATTTATAGGATGCATTGAGGAGGAGTCAAAACTACACTCAGTGGCCAAGTGATGCTTATGGTCCATGATATTGGTACAGATTCTGTGTAGTGAACAGTTCTTTGTGACTGTATATTTCAAGTTGGGAAAGACATTTAGTTCCCACTTTAAGTGAAACTTAGTTCCCAGGTCATCTACAAGATGGATTAAAATGCTGATAAAGTCAAGAAAAGATGAGACATAAACACATGACAGTTGAAATGTTAAAATGTAAAAAAATAATAATAATAAAATAATAATAATAATAATAATAATAATAATAATAATAAAATAAATAAAACACTTTTATTCTGTGGCACCTAAAAAAAGTTGTTTTTTTTTTAAGTTTTTTTCTTATAGGAGCCAAAGGCTCCTTACTCGATTTTTTTGTCTGGAGCCCTGCAACAACCACCAGAGCCTCAGAAACCACAGTAAATGAAGGTTATTGCACAGTGGGAGATAGGGATGTGTGGTATACTGGTACTGGAAAAATACCGGTATATATTATATTTCAAACGGTACGATATCATAATTTTGCTCAATTCGGTATTTCATATGTTGCTGTTGCGAAGTGCACCTGTAGGTGGCAGTGCTTCCCAAATTGTTGCGCAACCGGTAAATGTGACAACAGAACAACGCGATGGATCAAACAAAAAAAAAAAAAAAATGAAAAAAAACAAAAAAAAAACCCCATTGGATCAAACAGATGAAACTATCAACGCACCTGAAATTAATAAATAAAGAGAACAGTAGAACTGAAATATGGCATTACTTTGCATACAAAACAGATGACAAATGTGAACGAACTGACCTTACTGCACCTGTATGCAGCATTGCTACAAATCATGTGTTGCCACAGGAGGCAACACATCAAACCTTTTTAATCATTTGTCGCTTGCTCATCCTGATCTTTTCAGAGAATTAAGAGATTGACAGGTGAGTGCATCATTCATTAATTCAGATTTAATTTTAACTTTTATTTACAACTGATCAACGCACAGATGTGATACAGTAAGCTGAAATGTGGATGTGTGACAGTGAAGTTTTGGTCTTGTAATATATGCACTTGCATTTCATACAATCGAATATTAATTGAATTTGAATTAAGCAAGAGTTTTCCTATATTAATTTTAGTATCAATAATATGAAGGGAATGTTTCTGCTGCGCTGCTGACCGCTAATATGAAGCAGCCGAGAGAGCGAGATTTATATTTAATGCTTTTTCTTTGGCTATCTGAGTCTGAAATCTGAAAATAATCTGAGAGAGAGAAATAATAACGTGATTTTGAATATTAATTTGACTGTTAGAATAACACTTTACAATAAAGCAACATTTGTTGCATTAATTGCATTAATTCAGTTTTTTTTTTTTCTTCAAACTTCAAAATGTAACCCGGTAGGTTTATTGTTACATTTTGATACAAAGGTATTAAGATATGAATCTGTTTTTATTATTATTATTTTAATAAAATTGTTTTCAATTCACTTATCTTTTGAGGCTGGTTAGGCTATTTGTCACCTATGGTCTTGATTTAGTATCGATAGCGAGGTATTACATTCTGGTATCGTACCAAAGCCAAAATTGTGGTATCAAGCCATCCATAGTGGGAGGTCATCTCCGGGTTCCTATGGAAACAGGTGAGCGGGGCTATCATGCTATTAAAAGCCGAAGCGCAGATACATTAGCTCAAATGAGTCAAGAGCTTTGTAATGTTGCTTCCTGTCATTTCAAAGGGAGGTTTTTTTAGGGTGCACAAAAAAGCATATCAAAACAATTTGATGCTGCATGGAAAAAGAAATCAGGAAGACATAAACAACACCCAAAGAGCATCTATAATATTCCCCTCTGAAGATGACTATGATGGACAGAGAAAGAGAATGCATGTCCATAAAGCATCTCTCCTACTGCACCAGCAATTTATTTCTAAACACTAGTGATGAACATTTTGAGGTCAAGTAAATCTAACACATTAAAATTACTTATACTTACATGTTTGCAATTATAAAATGCATGAAAAATAACCAGTATGCATTTGAAATGCATTTTTTTTATTCACAAATGGTACATTTAAAAAGCTTAAAAAAAAAACAACCTAAGCTTTTCTTTTGAATATTAATAGTAATAATATGTATTAATAAAACCTTCAAAATGTAAAAAAAAATATCAATAAAATACACTAATATTAAATAATGTTAAATTACATTTTTAAATAAAGATTTTATTAATGCATTTTTTTCCCAAAAGAAAGGTTGAGTTGTTTATTCATATTACTATTTATATTTTATAATCTATTTATATTTTATATAAAAAAAAAACCACAAAAGAATGGAAAATTTATATAATCAGTAAGATTTTTAAAGTTTCATATGCTCACCAAAGCTGCATTTATTTGATCAAAAATACAGAAAAAATACTAATATTGTGAAATATTTTTGCTATGAATTTTTTTCTATTTTAATATATTTTAAAATATTATATATTCCTGTGATGTACAGCTGAATTTTCAGCATCACTACTCCAGTCTTCAGTGTCACATGATCTTTCAGAAATCATGCCCATTTATTATCAAAAGTTAATTGATACAATTTTTTTATTGTCAATTATGTCATATTATGATGGTTGAAGCAGTGACAGAGTGAGCAGAGAAGCTTTATTCTTCTTCAGCTTCTTGAAAATAAGAAAATATGCTCTGCCATCACAGAGGTGACAGGGACACACTGATACCAGTCTGATAAAATACCATGTTTCTCATAGTGCTTTGCTAGAATCTCACCCGCTGGGATGCATTACTCTAACAAGAACCGAATAAACCAGTAAGAACTGAAATACTGCCACACTCGGAAGCAGCTGACAGCACACACAATCATCTCTCAACACCTCAAAGTCACGTAATCCACATCGGCACACCAGCAATTATCACGCATTCAGATGTAACGGTGAAATGTTGGTGAGGGATTCAGTAGGAAAGTATCTCTCATTGGTGCTTACAGCAAGCAAAGCCACAAAGGAAAATCAATTTGCGTATTATAAATAGTGTTTTCACCAGTATATCCGTACTACACACCTCAATGCTCTGATAACTCTCACATTGTCTTTATTCTGTCAAGGTCGAATTAAGCCTCTTCTACCTTCCTGACCTTTTATTTCTTTTCTTCTAACTTCCGTTCCAAAGTACAGTGCCTTGAGCACATGGCCAGACGAACAATAACGACTTGTGTTACCGAGAAAAACAACAATCGGGTAAGCTAGAGTAATCCAGCATCACAAGACTGCTAAGGTTGAATGAGGCAAGGGCTTGACCTTTGACCTTGGATCCTGCACCCTGCATGCCATAACCCATTCAGAAAGGCGAACCATCAGAATCACTCAATTCAACTTAAATGTCAGTGTATCTACTTCAGTATAAAGCCAGTTGATGTATTTATTTATAACGACACATGCAAAGAACAAATGATTCATAGGAATGGCCTTTGAAAATAATTTTATGGCATTGTGTCATATTGAACACAAATTAAAAAACAATATAAAATTAATTAATGACAGAAAGGCCATTAGCTTCCACTAATGAGGTGAGCTGGATCACGCTGTGCTCACTGCGTTAACCATCAATTAAAAACAGACACCAGTGACTGTCACACAACAGCCCTTCCAAAGGACGTTACACAACTATAAAGGGGCTCTGAAAAGCTCTCAGCTCCTCTCACACACAAAAACACTGGAGTGCTCAAGCAAGAACTTTGTCCTATCGACCTTAGCCAGGTACCTGCACACAAAACATCTATAATACATCAAAAAACTCCAGACCTTTAGCGTCGACATCAACAACACAGAGGAAATGTCTTTGGGTCACAATCCACCAGTTGAAAAACAGTTATATACCACTCATAAATACCATATCAGCATTACATACCTTAGATAGACTTTCAGTGTTAAATCTGTGTCTATAAGCCAATGTTTTCTGGAGCGAGCAACATTCATTTTCCCACTTTTCACTGACCAGTGGATGGTTTTAAATTTAGCCTATATACAAACAGATGTCTTACTGTTTAACTATATATATATATATATATATATATAAATACACACAAACATACATGTATATATTTACATGTACATATATATTCATATTTATGAATTATTATATATATATTTCTTAAATATAAACATGTATGTGTGTACATTTACATACAGTCAAGCCAAAATTTATTCAGACACCTTCAACATTTCTCACATTATCACAGTTTATTTGCTATAGTTTATGAAATGGTAATAAAATATGACAATAACTCAAGAGTTAAACTGTGTCAGAACAAATTCATCTAGATAATGTCAGATAACTTTGATAGAAAGGTATGTAACAAAACATGGCCATTTCAAAACTTTATAAAATTGTATAAATTTTACTGGTAGTCCACTGTATGAAGAATTTTTGGGTATAATATGTCACAATTTACTTTATTTTGCTATCCTCACTTACATAAGTGAACTATAGTGTCGTGCACCAACTAGTAAAAAATATCAAAAATTATATTTTTTGTCTGAATAATTTTTAGTTTGACTGTATATACATATAAATATACACAGTACACCTACATATATTGTGAACACAAACTTTTATTTTGGATGTGATTAATTGAGATCTATTATTATTATTGCAGCTTAGATTTAATAAATTCACTTAAACTTAAAAAGTGAAAATTAGAAATGTTGACTTTGCAACTAACTGAAAATAAGTTCAAGTTATTTATCTAATGTATACATTTTTCATCTTTATTTCAATTAACAGTTTTTAATCATTTCAGTTTTAGCTAACAATAATTTAATTTTAATTTAATTACCTTAGCTAACAATACTGTGTCTAAGTGACCTTGAAATCCAATCTGCATGTTAAAAATAAATAGCCACAAAAAAGAAATACCATCAACTGCATGTTTGACATTAAGCCAGATTTTCAGGCATATCTTTGTGTTTTACATACTAATCTTGGAATGAAAGACTAAACGCTAAGAAACTCAAAGTGAGAGACTGTACTTCCGCCAAATGTATTTGCCAGAAATCGTCCTTCTTGGGAGCCACACTGGAATGTTTGAAGATCTGCAATATGGGCTCGATGTGAACCCTACACATTTTCTGAACAAGAAAACAAGCTGAACATAACATTTTTCTGTAATACGTTTACCCATGATTATAGATCAGATACCCGCAGGCAGTCAGGGCTGCTATGAAAATCCAGACCACTGCAACAACACTTTCTACCCTCAATGGATGTGGAATTAAACGCTAGGCTGGTTTGCAGTGAGTGGAGAAAGGAGGACAGAACAAATTGAGGTGAATCAAGGAACATGACCGATGAAAATCTGCATAAAACTGTATAAGAGGACATTCAGCGCTGTTGACAGTGACTAATTCACACTGAAAACTGGTCTTACGTTAATGTCAAAAGCATAAAAATGATCACGCATTATTTCTTTCTCATCAGTTCTAATGGTTAAAAATGCAGTTATCATGGACGAAAAGCACCTGTGTGCTCTGAGAGACTAAGCGAAGGTGCTCATTCAAGCAAGAGGTTCAAATCTATCTCTACTATACCTACAGTAGTAAAAATACCAAAATAAAGCTTGTGCTAGTAACTGACTCAACAAAACTACTTTTTTTGTGAATCGTCCATTTAATGGGGTGAAAACATGACCACATATCCTCAGCAAATGTAGCGACACTTCAAATGTACCAAGTGATAATAATGAGTCAAAGATCAGCATTCCAGCCCACAAAGCCGACTCAAATCCTCTTGTCCGGCTTATCTTTCCTTCCAATCCGCAGGCCTGTGCTCTCCACACCAGAACCAACATAATGTGGGTCCTAAATAACCCTCTTGAGCTGTTTATTCCCCCAGCATGCAGCACAATGGCTCTGTGGTGCTGGAAACAAGAGTCTGAAAGCGTTTCCTCTCCTCCACTGCCTCGGTTCCTCACTCTAGTTCTCTCTCCTTAACCCTCCCCTTTCTATGTCTCTCTCTAGTGCCCTCCCTTTTCCAGTCTAACGCCAGACGAAGAGTGAGTCAGAGCGCCGAATACGCCAGAGGGCATGTTGGAGGACAGACTCTTCACCGGCGCAAGATTTTACCGGACCAGACTGAGCTGGAGCCCACTGAGAGGCCTTGTGGCGGTCAGGGGGGATTTGCATGAACTCTGAAGGGGAATTTAGAGGGTTGGTCCAACTTCCCCCCAACTGAAGGGTGGAGAATTACAAAAAGAAACACAGCATGTGGCCAAAAAGGGGGAAGCAAAAGAGGGAAAGACACAAATACATAACGTATTTTTGTAGGCCAACCCGGAAGTTCAAAAATCCCTCCACAAAAAGCCAGTAGGATTTTCCATTAATCTTTGGATTATTACAGAAAATAAACTCTGTGACCAGAAGGACTCTATGATTTTCAAAGGTTTTCTTCATCAAGATAACCTTCGCAAATTAACGTAACTTTTATGAATTGTGACAATGAATGAATTTAGATGTAAAAACTAAACTTAGGCTATAAACAAACTAAACTGGTCACCATCACTAAGCTTCCAACAACTCTTTCAATCTTAAACATCTACAAGCTGGAAAGCTTAAGCTTGCAAGAGTTTGACTATAAACACACTTACAGACACTTGTTAGCAGCCACTTTTTTCAAGAAGCTTAAAAGCGTAAAAAATAAAATCACAAGTTGGGTATTACTTATGTGTTTTATGTTGTAAAATAAAAGAAGAAATGTTTTTTTTGTTAACCATAGACCTTAAATTCAAGCATTTAACCAAAAACCTACTCAAACGTCAGGATGAAGCGCAATAGGAACCGAAAAAAAGCAAAAATCCTAACTCATTTCCTGTAGCACGCTATAGAAAATATAAAGATTGTTCCATATTTTAATTTTTTTTTTTTTAAGTATCACATCATAGTAATACAATGGTAATACAGAAACAACCCAATTTATTACAGTACATTTATAAAATCCTGTATGCAAATTGTTGGTGCTATAAAACCTTGAAAAGATCTAAAGATTCAATTAAGATCTGATATTCAAAAGATTCGTTTACTATCGTGCCATGATATCTTTTTTAAACAGTCTTTACCAATTGCAGAGATAAAAAAAAAAAAAAAGACAAAATGATGCAAAAAGACAACCGATTTCCAGCAATTTCCACATCCTATCAATACGCACTGTAGTTCACTTATCTTAGATAGTACCAAAAGTATTGTGGGTTAAATTCTTGTGAGATCCACTAAATTGCACCAAAGAATAAAGCTGCATTGTACTGTATTGGATGACTATTTACCTCAAGTTTGAATGACTTCGATAATACACTACACTCATATCGAACCACATTATAAACAGATCGATTGCATCTGCAGAAAGCATTTATATTTTTTCTAATATAACAATATTTTTTTCAGGCTAACAGTCACATAGACCTCCATAAACCAGAGTCTTTATATGAAACCAAACAAAAATACCAGCTGGGGTGAAACATCATTGGAGCCTGTTTAATTCTGTCCACATAGCATACCATGCTGCTTTTAGCAGGTGCAGGCAGCGGGCAGGCAAAAAACTAGGCCAACATGAATTTCATATGACTCTCACCAAGTACAAGAAAGATGTACTGTGTGTGTGTGTGTGTGTGTGTGTGTGTGTGTGTGTGTGTGTGTGTGTGTGTGTGTATGTGTGGTGGGGGGTTGAGGCGGGTGGAGCGAAAAATCTGCAAATCCGACATCATATGCAGCGTGGTGGAGAATGCAATTGGCTGTCTGCAGTGTGTGTGTGTGTGTGTGTGTGTCCGACCCAGACTCTAGTATCAGCGAAACTCTTTGCAGCAGAAAGACGGAGCATGTGCATGATCAGAACAGGCGTGTTACCACCCCTCACCCGGGTCTCGTTGCAAACAGAGACATAGCGTCTACATACATGTGCAGAACACACAATGAACCCGAGCGCTTGGCTTCTCTATCCGATAGCATCTCCCCCCACACACGCTTGTCATTTATTGTGTAAATGTGCCACCGGTTAGGCGAGAAACACAAAAATCAGTCTACCAGCAGCGCAAGCATCTACACAAATGAATGTGAGCACTTCTCCTTGAGCAGTTTGACAGAGGGACTTATAAAAGCAGATTTTTTCCTTCCTGCCCTTTTCTATAAAATATCCGTTGCTGTCTGGAACAGACTGATGGAGAAATGAACCTCTTTTCTGAAAAGCACTGAATTAAAGAAATATGACCTTTTAGCAATGCTTCTGAGGAGATGGACATCTAGTCGTGCCTGCACTGATGTGTTTGATATTACACAAACAAAACAGACACTCACAAGAGACAGAAAAACAAGCCAATTTGCATCAAATGCCTTTGTGTTAATGTATTAAGAGAAGTAGTAGTGTGTAACCTAAAGGAGGGAGAAAAAGGGGTTTGTTGTTTTGGTAGGGTGTCTGAAAATGAGGGTGTGGTTTGTTAGATCTGTACAGCTCTGAGATTATGGTCAGGTAAAAATATACATTTTCTGATTAATTGTGATTAATTTTAACAATCTTGATATCAATAATTAAAATCACAAAATGCATGAAGTGGGTTCAATTCACAAGCTAGTGTAGTCTGATTCATGAACAAATGACTTTCTGATACAGTCCTTTTAATAATTCATTCAAAAAGACACCTTTCCTCATTGAAATCATTGATTAAGTTAGAAGGTCCCTGTATAATTTACAGCAATAGCTGAAAAAGAATTTCTTTCATATATAAGCAAAATGGAAATCCTAAATGATAAGCAAAGATTTTTTTTCTTTGAATTAATACTTTTTTTTTTTTTAGCAAGGATGCATTAAATTGATCAAAAGTGGCAGCAAAGACTTACTAACTTGAAAACATATATTAAATAAAAACTGTTTTCATCACTGATAATTATTAAAAATGTTTCTTGAGCAAATCAGCATATTAGAATTATTTCTGAAGAATCATGTGACGAAGACTGGAGTAAAAATTCAGCTTTGTCATGACAGGAATAAATTATATATATATAGAAATTACAATTAAATTGTATCAATACTTCACAATATTACTGTTTTTATTGTGTTTTTGATAATAAAAACAGCAGCCTTGAGCATAAAGCTGCATTTCTGTGAGCTGTTTACAGCTGTATGAAGTGTATTTTGAGCCCTGATTTTCTTCTCAAGAACGTCTCATTTGGTGCAGAACAGCTTATCCGACTCATACCTGCCGATCACAGCTTCCAAGAGGCTTGTAATGTGTGGAAGTACATGACATTTCTGCCAAAACTGGATGTCTGAGCTAAAAAGTGACAACTTTGTTCACTATCTGGGACAAGAAAGAGTTTTATCCAACTTATCTGGAGATTTGATTGACACTGCCATTTCGCATTACCACATTCAACCTGGAAAATAACCAAACCTGTTATGTTTCATTCACAGCGCAACAGCAGTTAATTCAAAAATGAAAACGTGAACCGCTATAGCAATGAACACACTACAACATAAGCATTTGTATTTGTTTTTCCTATTACTGTTCCCAAACTAAACTGATTTGCTGCTGAAAACCATCAAATTTATTTTCAATTTCAATCATTTCAGCAGAAGCAGGAGTTTTGTTATCAGATGTTCAGAGAAATGGCATGACAAAGACAGTCTACTGAAGAGTCAAACTCATTCCAATTTATTCAGTTTATCATTTTATTTTTTGTTTGTTTTTTCAAAGCTTACTCCAAACATTTGTGCCTTGTGTCTAGCCAAAAAGAGATTCTGATTATTCACAAAGAAATTGGGCGCCAAGTGGTACACAGAGTGTGTATACAACCCATTACATTGGCTTCAGCAAAAAATAGTTCAACTACAAAAAGGTTCAAACAGGTCTGTTCTTTACCATCATATTGTCTGACCTCTGAATCTGTTCTGACCTTGCAACAAACACTCCCAGGGGAACCACATGAAGAAACACCTTTCCTGATCTAGAGCTTACAGTCTAATTATAATATATAGATTCCCATACATAACGTTCAAACCTTTGATTTGTGTGCTAAACCTCAAAACTTTCCACCCCACCAGTAAAGGAAGGCAAAATAACTACCAATGGTGATGTAGATTAACTGATTAACAGTAATGGCTGTGTAGCATTTGACTAACTTGATTTTCCAATGGACTGCTGTCAGCAACAAAGAAGTGTAGAATAATTCAGTTGAAATACGCTCCATATGGTACATGTTTCACTTACGCCGAGGTTAGAATTCTGCTGCCGTCAAACACAAGCAAATTTATGATTGTCTCCGACTCAAAAATCTAACTTCAGTGTCAGATTCTGGGCTCTCATCCAGAAAGATCAGGGATTCTGGAGAGAATCATTCCCAGTGTGGAGAAGCTTGATGATAGACAATACCAACTTATCTGTTTTGAAACAGCTCTGCAATAGCATACAGATTACATTCACAGAGACTCTCATTAGCAGAGATAAGAGTCGCGCTCATGAAGCTCCGTAAAGGACACTAAAGCACCGCCGGAACTACGTCAGAATGGGACAATGGGCTCTAAAATTGGTAGGGAGATGATAGACTGGACCGATCTAGAATTACGCTACAGTTCTTTTCTTAAACTCTCTTCTTTCATAACGGCCTCTCAATATGAAAAGCTCTTATGAAAAGGGGTACTGCCCAAGTTGCCACCTTACCAAGAGAAACGTGGCAGCCGTTTTAAATCCAAACAAAAGGTCAAGATGAAAACTGTGGGAAAGGAGTAAGGATGATGTTTGTGCATCTAGCCCAAACTGAGGAGGAATCTGCTGACATTTTTAGCATTTTCTGCACTGAAATTAAGGGAATGTGTGTTAAAATATGCTAAAAGAAGCTGAAAACTGAGACTGATCTAGCACAAAGGCACGTTCACACTAAGAACGATAACTATAACGATAATTATATTCACATACACACCAATTATAAGTGTGCTATTTAAAATCAGAAGGATTCTTCTTTCACTGTTTTTATCATTCATCAGCTGAAAAAAAAATTGTGAAAGAGATTCCAATGTTATCATTATCGGTATTGTTATGGTGTGGACTTGAATTAGAAAGGATTATTAAAACTTTGTGGTTACAGTTATCATCCTTGGTGAATCACCCTTAACATAACGTCATATCCAATGTGACAAAAAAAAAATGCCATCTGTTCCATATTAATATGGGACAGCGACAAAAAACAAGGCACAGCAAAATCTCAAAATAGCACATATTTGGCAAAAAAAATTACAGTGCAGAGCTGTGACACCACTAATAGTTCAGCTTCCAGTAGTTCAGCCCCCAGTCGCGCTCACCATGGGCAGCTAACAGAACATTGCTTTAACAGGAAACATGTCAAAATAAGCATGATGGTGGTGAGTTTTTGAGGGAAAAACACACCATTCTGCTATAGAAGAGCAAGACTCCATATAAAAAAATTTATGTCACATATATATCACACCTAAGGGAAAATGAGATCATGGGAAGTACATACAACAGTCTCTTGGTAATAAATATTGTAGTAAATCTGCACATCAGGCATAGTCATGTAGTGTAACATGATTTTAATCAATGCCTGTGTCCTTGCTTTATGTCCATCTGCCCGAGGATAAAATATGGACACAGCAAGCTGAGACCCGTCGATGCTCAACCTCGTCCTTCCCAACAAATCAGACACATACTGTGTGATGTTATGCATATCTTTACAGAGTGTCTTTGTGTGTACATCAACATAATTAACATGCATTGTAACATGATTTTTAAATCAAACGTAACATCACATCAGAACCACTGCATAGGGGTTACCACACATACTTCAGAGCCTGATGGTGATAAAAAAGCAATTGTTCCGCTTTTACTTGGACTGAACATATTTACATCAAAACTTACACCTGATTTGCTGCATATATAAAATTCTTCACAGAACTGCCAAGCAATGAATTGCCTGCCTGAATATGATTTATAAAGCACTTTTGTTGAAGAAAAGAGTGGCCCTTGCACCGTGTTATTAATGCAATCTATCATTATACATTGTTCACAAAGCATTCTTCATGTCAGACTGAAATTATGCATCACTTCCATCTACATAACTAATGATTGAAGTCAATGATGACGAATGCCAGGAGCTGAACTCTGCCTGTATGCACTTTGGCTCTAATGAAACAGTCAGGTTTAATGAAATTTCTGTCTCAAGGTCTTCACAAAGACAGATGTTACAATTCAAGCTCAAGCAATTTACATTTAAACAGTAAATGTGGGCATATTGAAGGACAGATTTTTTTGTTACAGCTTCGAGTTACATGGCGATTTTAAAAATGATTTGCCATTTAATGGTGAGGAACGTACTCATTCCAGGGAGCATGTGATTGGACAAAAACTTTCTGTAGTGTAAATGGAGTCAACAATATTTTTGATACAGTTTTCTGAAGAAATTTTAAATGCATACACAGCTGTTCAAATGTTTCTTTGTTGCTTTTTAAAGGAAATCAATACTTTTATTCAGCATGGACACATTAAATTGACAGTGACAGTAAATACATTTATGATGTTAATTTTTTTTTATTTCAAATAAATGCTGCTCTTTTAAACTTTGAATTCATAAAAAAAAAAAAAATCCTGAGAAAAATGATTATGGTTTCCACAACCATTTTCAACATTGATAATAATAAGAAATGTTTCTTAAGCACCAAATCAGCATGTTTGAATAATTTCTGAAGGATCATGTGACACTGAAGACAGGAGTAACGATGAAAATTCAGCTTTGCCATCACAAGAATAAATTACTTTTTAAAGAATATTAAAATAGAAAGATTTTTCTTTTAAATTCTGCAAATTTTTAACAAGATTTTACCGTATTTGGGTCAAATAAATGCAGCCTTGTTAAGCATTAGAAACTTCTTTCAAAATCATTAAAAACATCTTACCGACCCCACATTTTTAAATGGTGTAGTATACATCTCTTAAAAGTGTATTTCGTCAATGTTTCAGGGAATACTAGCATACACACATAACCTCAAAGCTAATGTACATTCCCTAAAAGCCACAAACTACAATTTACATTTTACAAGATCTTTAACTCTACTGTAGCAGAGGCAGAGAGCACACGTCTCCTGCTCTCTGAAAGCTTTCAGCGTTGAACGATTACGCAGCACTGTCACAGGTTAATGCAGGCACTTTCATTAAAGCAAGAGATCAGTCTTACAGTAGGAGGTAAAGAAGATTACCACGGCTTTGTTCGCATATTCATTAGCTGCTGTCACATCTGCTGGATGTCTGAAATATAAATGTACAGTAAACGATTAATTAATTGATTACGCGGCTTATCCGATTGTGAGGGCCTGATTTCATATCCGCTTCTGTTTTGTTGTTTAGCTCTGCAGACAAACAAAGTGATCCTATAGGCTACCTGCGCTGTGCCATCTCACGCTCCCCGTGCTCTTCTGACCTTAGAGATTACAGATCCTGTGGAAGGAATGTTTGCGTGCTTTTTTGTGTTACGGTGTGCTCTATCATACCTTTCTATGCATGGCTACATCCTGAATGAGCGATATAGAGCTGTGCTGCCGTCTCTGTGGCCAACAAGGACTGTTTGTGCTGACTGCGCACAGCATCCTGACCTTGGTGATTCTGCAGAGTGGATGTGAATAATGAGATGATCCCTTTGGACGGACAACAACAGCTCAGCCACAAGAGAGTGAAAGAGAAAGATGCTCCTAATGTGTATTTAAGATACAAACAGACACCTCAAAGCAGTGCTACAATCGTTATAACATTTAGCAGTAGGTTTGGATAAAAAAAAAAAAATCTAACTTTCAATACTACAATACATTCTAACCATAATATCTCTTTAGTTAAAAATCCTGCTACTCATACACTACCTGACCTTTCTTTTTTTTTTCAAAAGAAATTAATATTTTTATTCAGCAAGGATGCATTAAATTGATTAAAAATTTGACATTTTTAATGTTACAAAATATTTCTATTTCAAATCCATGCTGTTCTTTTGAACTGTCTATTTATCAAAGAATGTATGACAGTTTCCACAAGAATATTAAATAGCACTATTTTCAACATGATAATAATGAAAAATGTTTCTTAAAATAATCAAATCACCATATTAGACTAATTTCTGAAAAATAATGTGACACTGAAGAATGGAGAAATGGCTGCTGAAATTGCCCTAATAAAAAGTCATATATTTAAAATACATTTATTTCATACTAAGTATAGTTCAAATCTGTTAACATATTTACAAACAAATCGCTTGAGACTTATAAAAATTATAATTCAACTTTATTTGGAGTACTACTTGTGCACAATGCATGTGTTTGAATGTCACTATTGATGAGGATTGCATGATCTTTGAATAATATCAGTCTTTAAATGCATTTAAAGTGTATCTAAAGTGTACTTGCAAAAGTTGCATTATGCACAAAATTAGTTGTTCTTATTTAGCAGACTTTTTAAGTATACTAAAAGTACAATTGCAGGGTATTTTTAATTTAGTACATAAATATGTAAATGTATTTGCAGTATACTTAGCATGAAATAAATGTATTTCAAATACATTTTAGCATATTTTTAGCATATTTCACTAGGGTCAGCTCTGCCACAACAGGAATAAATTCATTTGACACTGTAATAATATTTCAAACTATTACTGTTTTTGACAGTAAAAAATCTTACCAAGCCAAAACTTTTAAACAGAAGTGTAATGGTATAATAAACAAAAAAAAAATATGTTGCTTTATACAGCATTTTCGTTTTCATTGTGGACACACAAAATGTTTGATGCTGATTAGGTCATGATTTTAAGATGAATTTTAATACACTAATTTGCTTGGTTTAAAATATTTACTACTTTTACACACCAGTAGCTTTAGTGTCAAACAAACTATTGTGTAAATCCTCCTGTCCAGATCGCAAAACTGATCCAGTTGGCCGGGAAGAGATGACAACAGTTGGTATGGTAGGAAGCAAGCAGCAAAATCCCATGGTGCCGTTTCCATGGCAACTATGATGCTTTGCTAATGGCAGGGGAGTCTAAACGTCAGGCCCTCTGTGGTAGTCTGTGCATGTGTGTACATTACGTGGGGAGAGAGAGAGAATAGGACAGGGGGAAAAACAACAGACAGTGAGCAGATTGGCTCAGTGTGCCTCTCACAGGAGAAACTGAATGGCGGGAGGTGAAGGACGACCACGCATCAAAGAAACGCAAATAAAATTACCGTATCATAAACAACATTGCAACTCCCTCGCCGTGCACCCAAATTGCCACTAATATTATAATTGAGGCCTACGTATTTCCAGTAACCATGTAAAGTAAACTGGAATTAATGTAATACAGTACAAGAAGCAAAAAGACGAAGCCCATTTCCTGATTTATCTGAGGGTGAACTCTGCAAGATTGCAGCTGCGACTACAATAGTAACTATGTCAGTTCCACAGGGAGCTGTGAGCACTGCATACAGTCAGGGAAGTCTTTGTGTGATCCACACTAAATAAAAGACGCTCTAACCCTACATCCATAAACAGAAGTGCTTTGAAAATAGACCAGCGGTAGGATTACAGTAAGAAATTGGGTCTTAAAATGCTTGTAATAATCTAGAGCATGTGTATTTTAAAGTACATTTGCATGCTTGCGTGTTGTCTGGCACATTATAAGCCGCAGCCGCAACTGCCCTCATGAAGAAGGTCACACACTCTTAAAAATAAAGGTTAGCTATTTATCGGCATCTATGGCTCCATGAAGAACCTTTAACATCCATTGGATCTTTCCATTGTACTAAATTGTTTTTCACACTAAGAAAAAATGGTTCTTCTAGGTACTGTTCACTGAAAGGTCCTTTGGGGAACCCAAACTGTTTCTTCTGAGGCATCCCTGTGAAAACCCCCCTTTTTTTTAATAGTGCAGGACACTCTTTCATCCCTCTGCCAGATCAAGACCAGCCATCTCTTTTCCAACACCTCCTGCGTGTGTCATTTGTTCTGAAGCCGGGTGGCAGGATGTCTGGCATACCACTGTAAGGCCACAAGGTTGAGGACGAGTCTAATTACATTCAGGGTCTAACAGCAGTGCTCCACAACATGTGTTCTCTGGTCTGAATTTCAATAGCAAGCAGAGAAGCTGAAAAAAATGGGCTTTCGAATCTAGCACACTCAAATTAGGCCTCAGCCTTGAGAAACTGCCAGGAACGAGGCCTACAGAAACAATCCGTCATATGCAAACTCTTCAAATGCTTTCAAAAGGAGAACAACCAAACCAAAGGCGAATCTTGTTCGGAGTATCTTTTTTCCTGAAATGAATGAGACCTCTCCCAAGACCTTTTGCGGAATCACCAATTAATTAAGGTGATTGGTACATCTGCTCTGCTAAATGGCATTCAGCATCAATCGATATTGGCTGTACTAAGGCACAAGCCACGGTTTCAGACAAAGCTGAATAATACATAAGGTCTACCCCACCTACAATTGTGTATCGGCATTGTGCCAAACGCTATGCAATGCTTCTCTCTTTCTCTAGTGCACAATGTTATACTCTATACAGGCAGCATTCTTTCTTGCAAAACTACTTTTTGATAAAATACCATAATTGGTACAGTTATTGTTACTGTTGCAACATTAAATTAATATAGAATTTCTGTGTATGTAGAGTATTAATGACTGATGTATTGTGGCGACTTGCAGTAACAATAATCTTAGTCACTATGGTATTTTGAAACTATTTATCCGCATTTCACAAATAAATCTCCATTGTGATTGAAGCAGTCAATATGTGGTCCACAAAGCACATCATCACAGTCGATCTATTCCTCCCCAGTTATGCAAATCAATTTGTTGCAGTATACCATGTTTAGGAAAGTACTGTGGTGTTTTTGTTGTGTTAGTGTACAATGGGGCTAAAGGCCCTTTGGATGTACCAAAGGGCCTGTATACATTGAGTGGTAAATATTGCAAAAAAAAAAATATATATATATATATATATATATATATATGTATGTATAATTGGTTCAAATTTGATTAATAGAATAATATGCTAATACTGAAAGGCCAGAATTTGTTATACACAAATTGGTCTAATAAAAAAAAAAAATCACAAATAATGATGTCACAAACGCTCCAAATGCAAAAAACGCCCATCTCTATACTTGGGGTCAAAAAATGTCCAAAACAACAAAAGAGCTTAGTGGATGGTAAGTGACCTGTTTAAATGTTCATCATCCGCTTTCATGTTCTTTAAAGCACAGCATGCAGTAGAATTCGAGTTAGTATTTCATGCGAACTCAACACCGAACTCTATGGAGTCACGTGACCCGGCAGCAG
Source organism: Spinibarbus caldwelli (assembly GCA_039654775.1). Lineage (NCBI taxonomy): Eukaryota > Metazoa > Chordata > Actinopteri > Cypriniformes > Cyprinidae > Spinibarbus > Spinibarbus caldwelli. The sequence continues at coordinate 9,479,573 of CM077267.1, forward strand.
CTCCAGCCAGGGAGAGATGAAAGCGCCTCTCCGCTGCGCTACTCTCTCCAGTTTAAATCGCGTTGGCTCGAGGTTTCAGAGCACATCACCACTGCAGCAACCCCCACCCTCCTCCTCCTCCGCCACCTGCTTCCACATGCACGGCTTCAGGAACTCTGCATCCCTGCGCATAGAGCAACCGCTGCAGCATCCCTTCAGCGGACTCGCCACCGGCATGTTTTAAACACCCAGCACTCTCAATTAATGATCCAATGGAAACCACGACCGACGTCTTCTATTACAGAGTAAACGACCTTATCGTTGCAGTAAGCATTTATTGTGACCGTAAATCGAAAGCTTATAGTGCATATAATTACCCAGCAAGCGTTGTAAACACGTTTTGTCAAGTCGTGGAATGGTTGCGATAACGTTTTTATTCTACGACGGATGTAGAAATGCTTAACGTAATAAACAAGTTTTCACAACGTTGCAAAAACATTGTTTAGAGGTTCCTAGCAAGTGCTCTTCCGCCGTTTTAGGGGCAGATACTAGCCTATATATATACCTTCTTAAAAAAGTTAACTGTAGGTAACTTATCACTTAATGTCCTCAAAATATTATTCTCATAAGGTTTTAAAATTTAATTTTCAAAACTTTTTAGACGTCCTGAGGTAAAAGCGTTACCTCAGAAAACCTGTCCTCCTGTCAAACTCTGTGCGCTCGCAGCTCGTCTGTTTAACGTTTGCTCTTCAACCATTTAAACATCCATTCTTCCATTCACAAAGATGAAATTATATCATTTTTTGTTTTGACTGTCATTTTTTCACACATATCTGCAACTGAACTAAGCCAGTTTGTAAGCTAAAAAAAGACGTTCTGCGTTCTGACGTCTCATTGAAATGTAAAGATTAAAACATTCCATTTTGGATTTTTCATAGTAAAAACCCATACTGACGTTCTAATATTCGAGGTGTGGTTTCTTGGACTTTTCTTAACTGTGACGTTACCTGACTGCAACGTTGTGACATGTAAAAACGTTTGGTGCTTGCTGATAACCTGCTTCCATTAGTAGCGCTTTAAGAAGGCCTGGCTCAGCCAATTGTAATTATTGATAAGGACGTCGGTAAAGAAACTCTCCGTCCTTTCCTTCAAAACAACGGTCCTCCTAGCATCCCATGCAGCGCGCATTACTGAATCTGTGTTAATACGTTTTCTAAGCCGTTTCATAACAAGAATTCAGTTAAAGCCCGCTTTAATCCACCTTGCTCACCAGCCTGTGGCCTCCATGAGCAAAAACAGCAGCCATATCTAACATATACCGACACAGATGAGGATATAACAGGTGCCAAAACACAAACAGCATACCATTAGAGCTTAAAAATAACGAGTATCACAGACGGCACGTTAACGCGCTCTGAATATTAATTACACCCACACTGCTGTACATCTATAGGAATTAATCCATGTACGGCTGCGTCGCGTAACATCTACCCACCAGTCATATTTACATCTCAAAAACTGAATCCACATTGGGAAATTGCGTTTTAATAACATGACACCTATGTTTAGTATATCGTCTAGGCGAGAATTAGGAATCTAACAGCATATTCCGCTAGCAGAAAAGATGCATTCCCTTATTTGGCGAGTCATTGATGCAGGCCGGCGTGTTGATACGCTGTCATTTGGCACTGCAAATAAACGCAGCGACCACTGTGTAACAGTACGCTGGGAAAATGAATTATGACGTTATGCGGACAATATTTTGCCACCCTAAAGCGAAGCTGGTAGTGATGAATCTGAGTGGGATGTCAACAAAAGACAGGGTGACATTCCTCCGGGGAAGATTTCTGGCTTTAGTGCATTTGATCAAGAAATCAATTCTCATATGACATCATCTTATGCGCGCTAAATAAAACATGCGTTCAATAAGCTGTATGCAGATGCTTACCAGATTTAAAACTGTCTCCACGATATCTCTGTTGCTAACCTCCCCGACCTGGATCAAACCGATGAGCACGGCGAATTTCATCTTGATATTCCGGATCGGAACCGAGGGGTTTATCACCCCGGCCGGTAGAACCACGGCGCCCGATCCAGACACCATCATGTCCCCGGTAACGGAGCCCGTTACGACTTGCTGCCCCGAACCCGGTGCTGCTGCTGCTGCTGGTGGTGTGGGCGCTTCTCGGTCCGTGAGCGAGGCGGAACCCGGTGCCAAAACCGGTTTCTCGCTCGACATTTCCGACCCGAATTCCGAAAAGGAGCGGTCGCCTCGGTCTCACCTGCTTTTGTATCACCGAGCACTGAGCAGCAGCATCAAACACAGATGAAAAAGGAAAATTCTCGATCAGGTGTCCTCCTCCGCCGAGATCTGCACATCCAAACCCGATGCTCGCGGCCGTTCTGAGGGATGCACAGGACCAAAGCACGTCTTAGGTTTGTCGAAACGGTCCCTCTCTACTACCGATGTCAGCCGAAGATCGGTGCGATTTCGGGCTGTGTTGTCTTTCTCAGGACGCCATATTGACGCCCCCTGTCTGCGGGAGCGCTCACCACGCCTGCGTGCTGCTGAACGACTGTCAATCAAAAGCTGGTAACCAAGCAGGAGCACGTGCGCACGTCCCATTAATAGTGTCCCAGCATTAGGCAAATCAGATTAATGTAATGTTGACTATTAAAAATTATAGCGGGATTATTGCAGACCGTTAAACAATTGTAAATAATGCCTTAGTGCAATGATGTAATGATAATGTGACGTGCTCTCTGACTCTTTCACATAACTTGAATGAATATTTCTCTGGGTAGGTTTATTTTTTAAAATCCGTATTCTATATTGACGCATACATTAAAGTATTGGCTGCCATGAAACAACTGTGTTTTTTGTCACTGAACACACCTTTTGTTGAAAAATATGTGCTGTATATAAAAAATAAGTATATATATTCTTTATATATATTCTTTTATATTATGTACACCTTTTGTTGAAAAAACAATGTTATTTAAACAATATATTAATTTTTTTTTTTTTGAATAGATGGTTTACAAATCCAATTATCTGTGCAACTTGACTTTTGACCTTTATTGTTACTGAGATCTTCAGATTCACTTACCTAACCCTAACCCTGCCATTGAAGAGAACCTTGTTATTGGGATATTTTAATTTTAGCTCTGCAGCAGAAAGCTGTGAATGGGGACGTGAGCTCTCCTTCACTCAGGACATGAGTCCTGCCTCATTTTGGTACAAGCCTGGATAGCGGTTTAAATTCAAGCTGAATGAAAGTGAGCTTTGGCTAAGCCCTCTCTTCCTCCCCCTGTCCCTTTCTTCTCTTTATTTCTCTTTTCTCTCTCTCTCTGTCTCTTCCTCACTCACTCACTCACTCATCTGCTTGCATCCCATTCTCTCAAAATAGAACGGATCTTTAACAACAAGCTATGCTGACATACAAAATTCTTATATAAGTGTCTGCTATAGGAGACAAATCCTAAGACAGCAAAACTAAGAGATATTCCTTGCTAGAGCTCACACTTCTCATTTAGAATTCTACAATAACACTTTTAAAAACCTGATTTGCAGATTTATAGACATTTCATGAGATGTTTTAGAAGTATGATGTAAACTTTCTCTTGCTGATCTTACAGTAATTTCCTAATTTCCTTAAGTTCCTTTTCTACCTCTCTTTACCAGCAATCTCAGCCCAAAGAGGATAAAAAAGGTATAGACAGAGGCACAGTTCCTTTTTTAGTGGTGGAGAGATGAAAATATGGAGTGAGGGAGAGGAGGAGGATGGGTAGAGAGGGGGATGGGCCCTGCTCAGAGGAGGAGGGGAACAGAAGGGACCGGCAGCTGGATAGTGAAGAAGAGTCTTCAGCCAATACAATGGCTGACAGGAGGCTGAGTCTGCATTCACAGCTTTACGTCCAGTCACCAGACTGGAAACCTGCTAAACTCACACACGCCAGGGCAGAAGACATAACCAGCATCTGTTAAACTGCTTTTAGGGAAAAAAAACACACACACAGATATATATATATATACCAGGAACATGCATTCAGTGCAAGACAATAAAACTAATCAATGTGATTTTTATTCAAACTTTGATTTGGAGAGGCACTGTATAATTTATTTAATAAACTTATTAAACACAGTAGCAAATATGATTCCAAACATGTTTTCCTGGACACTCCAGAACATCTGCCATTATTTGGAAAGATTGTTTAAACCAGAAAAGTCACTTAAAGCTAAAATGAAGCATTGTTTACAACCTATTCTGAAGCATTTCTGAAACAAAGGGCTGGGCTTTATTCATTGGGAATTGATTAGGTTGTGAATAGTTGGCATTACGTATAGAATGGAGACAGGTGGTTGAAGAAAAAGGGTTGAAAAGTGAGAGCGATTTGTGACATCAGCTGTAAAGGAAAGTCATTTCAGAGGCGGAGCAAATTAATAAAAGATAACAATCCCTTTAAGACTCTAAAGAACAAGGCAGAACTGCTTTTCTGTTGAGGAAAAGTTTGAGACTTGGCCTCTCAGAACAAATGCACTGGTTGGCTGAGAGAATGTCATAAACATACAGCACTATTCTGCTCCACATCTTCTGTCACAGGAGAGGAAAAACCCCTTTATGTCCATATGAGGGATGAAAGAACACTTCAGAAAGGAGGGGGAGCTTTTACGTTTAAAATAGCTGCACCGTTCACCACTCGCCCACATCTCCCTGTTCCCATAGAGCGCGTGGGTTTGACAGACAGGTCTGTTCTCAGCTGGACTCAGAGCACAATAACAGCGGAAAACACAAGAGCTGCTAAAGTCCATGACTTACACATTCAAATTTTTACACTTGTTTTTGGCAGATACTCTCACCGTTTCCATGTACCAGAAAGTTCACTCTTAAAAACAAATGTTCTCTTTATTGGCATCTATGGGTCCATGAAGAACCCTGGAACAGGTTCTTCATAGTGAAAAAAGTTCCTTTAGATTTTTAAAATGTTCTTCACATTAAGAAAAATGGTTCTTTTAAGAACCTTTCACTGAAAGATTGTTTTGGAACTAAAAAGTTTCTTTGAAAACACTTATGTGGAACTTTTTTGTTTTTAAAGAGTGCAGTATTAACTTGTTTTTTACATTTTCTGAAGCAAAAGTGAGTGGTGCATGGTGCATTGTTAGATGATCGCTTACTAGCCCTACAGTCAAAAATTCCATCCCCAGTCTCCATGATATTGTTTTTATGGCAATGCAAATGCAATGATAATATAGCTGTGGTGCAATTTAGAAGAATGAATCATCAGGGCATCTTTTGGTGCTTGTTTTTAATTTGGTCCAGAGTTCAACACATTCTAGTACAGAATATCATGCATATGCCTAGAGATTGTAAAACATAAAATACAGGCATCCAGGGCTTTTAAACTGGCCAGATTTATTTGCAGAAAATTAAGAATCTGAAAGAGCAAATCTAAACAAATAAAAACCAAACAAACCACTAAGCAAATGTAAACAGCATCTCACGAGCAAATTCTTAATGAAGACGATCCTAATCAAATCTCATAATGATGTAATTTTAACGTTTAATATGAACATAATTGTGGGGATAATCATTTTATGTGCATGTGTGTCTGTTTATATGCTTGTTACAAAATGAGTGCCGACATATTACAGTAAGGCAACAAAATGTTGTTTTAAGTATCTATCACATACCTGTATGCTTGTTTTGGTATCATGAACATCTGTTGGTTATCATGGGTCAGCAATGTCCCAGTGGGCATAGAACTAATGTGTGTGTGTGTGTGTGTGTGTTATACACCATGTGAACAGCAGGGTCCCAGCTGCTGTTGTACATTTTCATTCCGTATGTGAATAGGAAATGAATTGGCTTGTGCAGACATAGACGTACATCTTATATTTGTTTTGTATGCTGCATTACGGCAAGAAGATGGAATCTGCAGTTTTGGTGCAGAGAAGTTCATAAAGAACTTTCAAATAGAAGCAGCTTTCTTCAATGCTAACAGCCTGTCAGCATCACATGCCTCAGCTCCGAAAACTGAGAGAAAACAGATGACAAAAAACACAGTGACCAAGGAGATGTTCTTTTCCTAGAGGAGAAAGAAAGAGAGAGAGAGATGCAGACAGGAACGGAGAAAGAGAGGGGGGAAAAAAGGACAAATGACAACGTAAGAAAGAGTAGAGAGAGGGAGAGGACGGAGCACTGTCACATCGCCGTTTCACCCTGTCCCTATATGTGAGATGCTCAACACTGGCAGGAGAAATGAACAGGCATGTTAGATTAAAGTGACGTCTACCTCACACACACAGATTTGTTTCATTTCATTTCTGAGGACATCACATTCACTTCTATTGATTGTAATTTGAAGTCAACATGAAAACCAGTTCATCTATCATCTACATATATACACATCTATTACATACATACATATATATATATATTCCCTTATAATTAATATTAATATGAATATTAAAATTAAGACATTATTTGGCCTATTTTAAACCCTTTTTTCTTGTGAGTACCTTATATCTCACAGTTTACATCAATCTGGCCCTCATTAGTATGCACAAGCCTCATATAGATACTTTATTTGTCACATTTCTCTCACACATGCACACACACACACACACACACACACATGCGCAGCCCTTTGTTTCAACACAAAAAATTATCCAACATTAACCAACATTGTCACTTTCACAATAAAAGTGTTAAACAAAGGTCTTATCTGCTTTCTGTTGTGTGATTGTGTGGTTCATGAACTCTTTCATTCCCATTAGTTTCTCTCTTTTGTTCAGAGATGGAGGACTTAAAGGATCAGTTCAAGACTAAATGTTTATATGTTCCTCACACAATGTTATTATATGACTTACAGAATACTTTTATAATGCTTTTTTTTTTTGGTCATTTTAGAGCTTGACAGTCACAGTCCTCGTTTATTTTTATTATATGAAACAACCAAAATATTCTTTAAAAAGTTCACCAGAAGAAAGAAAGCGATAGTGTAACATTGATATCGCTAGATCATTTTTACTGGTGCACAAGGCCAGTGAAATACTGCTGTGCCCCAGTAAAATATTACTGATAAATCCTTATGTGTCAATGGAGATTACAGTATAACAACCTGAGAATCATTTTTCCTGACAATATTTCAGCAATCAAGTCTTGTGGTTTCTGTCAGCTGTTAAGAACTGGACGATGCCAGATTTGAGAATGAATCACTACCGTGATCTAATCGCTCAAATGGCTTTGCCAAAAGGTCTGAAATGGTCTGTGATTCAGTTTGATTCATTCGGACAGTTAACTCATGCTTTGAATCATTTGCATTAATTAGAAATGGTTGGAAAGGGTTCAAACCTTACTAACAAAAATGCACCAAAAGTACTACGGTTACACCAAGGTAATTTTAGAAGCACGAAGTTAATACCATGGTATATGTATATAGGACACATTCAACACCCTTTGGATCCCATCACTGCATGTCACAGTAATTTTTTATGAGGAACATAACAAGCACATCTTCTCTGAGCAATCATGACAGCTGCATATATCCTCACACACAGAGACACCCATTGAATGTGACATACATCCACACAGAATGTATATGAACCCCGTGAAGTGAAGTACCTGCTATCACAGAAACTCACTGATGAGGCTCGGCCGGCAGTGTAAAAGGTTCTGCTGATGAGAGGTCTAGTAATTGGTCACATCCTGGAGTGGATGTGATTCACAGGATGTGCGCGTGTGCCCGAGTGTAAGGCAGTCATCAGAAAAACCAGGCGTAAGATGAAAAATACTTAAAACAGATGGACCGTTTCTAGATCCACACAGTGATTTCCAAGAAGATGTGTTCTATTATTCCAAAACCGAGAGCATTGCATGACATACATTTGGAATAACAATGAGATTCAATCTACATACTGTCTCCCAGGAATAACTGGATTTTTATATAGCAAAGCTCTTTAAAACGATTTTAAAACAAGTCTCCCATAACCGCACGTCAGCTCTAAAGCTTGTATTACAATCAGCAAATAGCTTTACATTTCCTAGAAAATGATTTAATATGCTACTTGCGTCATTGACAGCATACAGCCACAGTGCGAGTGACGGCATGACTGTTTTTATGGGAGAGAGAAAAGTGTTCACACATACGCACACAAGCGGAGTGTGTGTGTGTGTGTGTGTTGTTTGTAGAAGAAAACCCATCAGATGGAGAAAAGGAGATAGGACAATGAGTCATAGGGCAGCAGATGAGATGAATCCTGAATTCAATAAAATCACCACATCAAAACCATGTACTACCTAGGCACATTGAGCTGGAATATCCCCGCCCACAACTGAATCTCATTGGTTCACAATCCCGCTGAGGTTTACTTTCAATTAGATGATTTCCAGCAACACAAGCAATATGGAAAAGATGAGTTTTAATTTACACTTGATACAACTGGATACTGAAGTCAAGTAGACAACTAGTAACTAACAGAAATTTGAGGACTTAAAATCGAAGTTTGCAATGTTGTGATTCACCTCATAGCTGGTTGGTTTGGTTTGAGGCTTATAATGCTTTAATGAGGACTTTTTAAAAATCCCAATGGCAAAAATAAATGGGAGTAATACTTCCAGAACCAAGGCAGCTGAAAAAGTGCATAAGCACTGTTGCACTCTATTGCTTCTCTTCACTGGTTATGGAAAAACAATACAATACAAAACAGTCCAATCAAAACTGAAAATTCTGGCATCATTGACTCAACCTTGTGTTTTTTCAGACCTCTAGGACTTTCTTTCTTCAGTGGAACACAAAAGACAATATTTTGATGAATGTTGGTAACCAAGCAGTTTTGGTTGCCATTGAATTCCATGGTATGGATAAAAAAAAAATACAATGGAATACACTGGGAATTTTTGGCTATCAAAATATTTTCCTTTTGTGTTCCACAGAAGAAAAATATTCATACAGGTTTGGAATGATATATTCCTTTACAAATGAAAAACCGATAAACAAAGCATATCATAAGCTGTATAAAACAATGAATCACAGTAAATAAGGACAACTAAACAAAAAGAGAGGCTATGCGGTTCTGGATGGAACGGGAAAGAGATAACAATAGACTGATAAAGAAAAAAATGATTCTGTGCATTTTATCCAACTGGTGAGGACGTTGAGCTCCCCTGCAATCCTGTCATCCAAATAGCATGTGCATTGTGTGGGAAATGGAAGGAGAAACAAAAGAAAAGAAGAAAAGACGACAGAGGAGAGTGCTAGAGGGGCCAGGAGATAGTGAGGAAGTCAGTGACATGAACAAAATGGTAGCCAAGGCAACTGTAGTTCTCTCTTTTTTGTCTGTCTGTCTCTCTGGGTCTGTACGTAAATGTAGTTTTTTTTTCTATGTATGTGTCTTTGATTCTCTGCATATACATAGACATTATGGTCACATCCATTCACCGAGCTGACACTCTGTCAACTCTAAAAGCACGAGGGGCTGGAAATAAACAGGAGAGGAGGGGAAAGTGAGGTCAGGAGGCAGTTTTCTTTACTCCAAATAAAGTGATACTGAATTTTTTAAATCCTCCTTTGCTTTGGAGAGGCGTATGACAGAAAGCTGGACAGTAATTAGCTGAAGGTTCTTGCTGCACATTGCTAATTTGTAGCATTGCTAAATTCTGTGTTCCCAGGAGAATTATGTCTAATCAATCCATCTTGTTTAAGCTATAGATCTGTTTATGAAATGTTTTGCTTTGTTGAAATGCCAGACCAGACTTTATCCTGACCAAAGTGCAAAAACACCCATAGTCTCTCTTTCTCTCACACACACACACTCGGAAATAAACATCAATAATTGATTTATTTCAGGGGTCGGCTATAAATACTAGGAGCTATAAATACTATTAAAGTGTGAGAATTAACTTGCGCTAGTCTACGCATGCGCGCGCGACCGCTGCACAGGCGCTTCAGATCAAAGCCTCAGCGTCTAACAGCGCTCATCAATATCAAAATGACTGAGATGGCCAATCAAAACAAAGTAGGCGGGGTTTACTGTTCATTGACGCTGAGAGCGAAGCGTCAGTTTAACGTTGAAAGAGAGCGAGGTAAAATGAAGCTGCAAAACATTTAATATTAGTCAAGTGTTTTACGATAGAAATCTTTTTTCTTTTTCTTTTTTTCCCCCAAATATGGCCATTTTGAGAGCGAGATGAGTGAACTGTCTGCGTCTGTCTCTACAAACAATGAAGCTGAGTTTAGTTACTTAAAAAAACAGCGATTTTACCCTCGTTGCTGAGAAATATAATGTAGTGGAAATATAATGTAGCGATTGACAAGAAGTTTATGAGCTTCTGAATGTTACTTTTTGTACACCGTGATCTCCGATATCTGTGTGCGAGTGGTGTGTGTGTGTGCGCGCATTAATATAGAACGGGGATTAAAAACAGTTTTAATGCACTGGCCTTATCACACACACACACACACACACACACATACATATATACAGTGGCATTCAGTACGGTCACACTGTATATCTGTTATTCAAGAAACTTTTGAAAAGTTTAAAAAACAATTTATGAAAAAATTTTAAGAAACTATCTGTATGAAAAAAAAAATTGGGGGGGGGGGGCTTATTGCTGTGCTTGACTTTATTGCTGTGCTTGGATTTGTCAGAGCTATAGAAAGGGTTTTTTGGGGTTCCTTTGGAATTCAATCTACTAAGCTTTCTCTGAGGCTGTGTGTGTATCTGCACTTTATCTTTGGAATAAAGTGAAAGATTTAGTCAGACATCAACTAAAACAAAAAAAAAAAAAAAACAAGCCTAGGCAGCATGAATTCGGTGTCAGAAAATGATGTCACCATATCCATGTCTGTGTTTTTAGATGCACAAACCCGCTGTGTCATGCCTGCAGAGCAGTAGTCAATTAATATGGGTTTTTCAGTGGCTGATGCCAACACAGGCATCTAGAGAGCAGTGTGGGTCATGGCTGATATATCTACAATTTTATATTAATTAATAATGACAAGTGAGACTTGCACAAATCTAATTAAATTGACAACGTATTTAATCAAAATTCCCTCACAATATTACAAAATTCTGTCCTCTGAAACACTCATTACCGCTCAAAGTTTGGTATCTGTAAAATAATGTTTCTTAGGCTCAACAAGGCTGCAATTAGTTGATCAAAAAATACAGTAAAATTATTATTTTTACAATTTAAAATAACAGTTTTTAGTATATTTTAAAAAATGTATTCCTGTGAAAGAATATCTTACCCCAAACCCAGTGTGAGAAAATAACTTATAAAAATATTTGGGCATTCTACGATTTTAACATAGCCTACTGCTTTTTTGTATACTATGTAGTACACAAATACACACACAAAAAGCGTTCGAGTTCAACACTATTCAACCAAATAAAGAGCAGAACTAATTGTTGTATAAAATAAATAGATAAAAACACAACACCATCTGAGATAACTCTTCAGAAGGGGGAAGCACAAAGGATAGCTCATGGTCGACATATGTTTATTAAATCTGACCTTCTTTGGAATAAAGACAAGCCACTGCTTTTTGCTCCCTAATGATGATGTATGGCCCGCAGTGAGTGTGCTCTGCCTCACATACTTCTGCGTATAAAGACGTGTTATTCAAATGGCGAGGATCAATAGTTCCCTTGGGCCTCTCTGGGGTTCTGCAGACCCAGGAGAAAACACGATCACTGTTAATTACTGGCCACGTTGTTTAGAAGCAATTGAACAGTTCTATGACCTCTAAATTGCTATCCAAGTTTGTTGTTTGCTAGTGTTACTCTAAACGCACCTGTACTCCTCAGGCGACGTCAAGCATCCCACGCTCCTGTGGTGAATCCATACTGCTATCTGGTGGTAAGAGGTGAAATTATATTCTTTTCCAGTACAATGTTTTATATATACTGTAGTGCTACATTTTTTTTATTATTCTTTTGTTTTACCGTTTGCTCCAGAACATGGTACTGACTTCACAGTTTTTGGTCCAGGACATGACATCACAAACCAAAACACATCCCACACAAAACAAATACTGAAAACTGTAAACAGTATCGCATTGAGTTTTTATTTTCCACATTTCCAAAATGATTGGAACTTGAATCACACTGTTTACCGTTCAAAAATTATTTGGAGCCACGACATATCGCCTTCCTCCAGACACTGAGCTCAAGTCAAACCCAAATACACTGTTCCCACCTAAACAGCACTGAACAAGCCAGATGATTAAACCAGCTTGCAATGATATTTCAAGCAAAATATTGATATGAGGGGAAAAAAATCAGCATAAAAGCAGATAAACCTGCCAATAAGCCTCATTTATGTACAAAATATACAACCTGAATTGTATCTACACATTTACACACAAACACACACAAATGTACAGCATTGTGAATAGAATAGACATGCTTCTTAGAAGCAGTGAAATGAATTCATGTCCTAGACATTGTAGAGTGTGACACCGCAACATATAACAATGACAATAATAATAATAATTAATAATAATAATAATGCATACTTGCAACAATCATTGGCATTTTCTATATTATTTACAATATTGTTTGATTTTTAATCTTAACTATTTCATTTTGCAGAAGAGCACAATACTGTACCATTTATCATGATAATATATTATTGCTTACCTGGGACAATGAAATTAAGGAATATTATAATGATAAACAAAACATTTCTTAAAACAGAATTTAGAAATAATATGGGCTTGTAAATACTTCACATCAATACGTCACCTTAGTTAAAAAATACAGTCACTATAACACTAGCTTCATTCAAATGAGGATAAACACCTAAATACAGAGTTTTAAATTATGTTTAGACAATAACGTACCTATATTTGGTTTGAGAATGCAGTACTTTAGCTTGAAGTGCTCGGTAAAACGAAACCAGACCTGCTGTTTTTTGATTAGCGTGAGGTGGCTTGTCATTCACATCTCTTTGTTGTAAGCGAAGCTCTACAGGTGCTAGTTAAAGCTGTCTGCTGCAGTAAAGACTGGACAACAGGAAGCAGCGTTACGACTTTTTTACAGGCATGGCTTCATAGCTACAGTGGAGTCTGTCTGTCACTTTCTCTTTCCATCTTCTCAAATCTCTCATCATATGCCCCATAAACACACAACAAAAGCCATTTCAAAAGTGGCAGTTTTGAACAGCTGCATAAATTGAAATGAAATAAACAGACTAAATCAAATGCCCTATAAGGGGTAAAATGCTCTAAAACGAATCCCAATGATCCAAGGTCTATTAAACCAATAGGACATGGCAGTTTGTTGTTTAGGGGCTAGAAACACTAAAAATGTTCCATTTGCTCTTTTCCTTTCCCTTGAATCCCTCCTTTTCCTCACCAAGTTCGTTTTCTGTGACCATCTGCCCTAACGTTGAACTACATCCCAGTTCCCTCGTGCCTGACTCCATGTAGCCATGTTCAGATTTTGGTCTCTGGGCCCTCGGGATCCAGAGACTGGAAGGAGTTGCGGATGCGGGCGGCCTCGCTAGCACAGAGATGGCCGAAAGCTTTGTTGTACCACTCTGGAGACTTTCCTCTGGAACAGCAAGCAAATACACAGCATTTAGTGAAGCATTAAGAGATAGGTACTGCATTCATTACATGATTTGAGGAAGCACTTGACAAAAAGGAATTTCTAATCAACCAGAGGAATAATTATGTTAAAATAAAACAATTATAACCATGTCTGGCGTACTAAAGAACTATACACAATAATAATGATAAATATTATATAAAATTATATACTGTGGATTCAGAAAGTATTCAGACCCCTTCGTTTTTAACATTTAACATGGTTATGTTGTAGCCTTTTACTAAAATACTTTCAAATATTTTTTCACTTTAATCTACATACCATATCCCATAATGACGAAGCAAAACCAGGCTTTATAGTAATTTTGCAAATTTATTAAAGAAAAATGAGGAAAAAACAAAAACAAATATATTACACCGACAAAGGTTGCATTTATTTGATCAAAAGTACATTCAAAACTCTATAATTCAAAATAACTTTTTATTTTAATATATATTAAAAAGTAATTTATTACTGTGATAGCATAGCTGAATTTTACTCCAGTCTGTCACATGATCCTTCAGAAATTGTTCTAATATGCTGATTTGGTGCTCAAGAAACATTTCTTATTATAAACATTGATAGTTGTGCTGCTAAATATTTGTGTGGAAACTGATCCTTTTTTTTTCTCAAAAGAACAGCAATTTTTTTGAAGTAATGTTTTGTAACAATTATACGTTTATAGTATCACTTTTGATCGATTTAATGTGTTCTTGCTGAGTAAAACTATTAGTTCTTTAAAAAAATGAATCTTACTGATCCCAAACATTTGAACAGTAGTGTATACTTCAAGAGTTGCCATCAATGCACTTACTTCAAATCAGCTCTGCATATATGTGTGAGTCTGGACTTCCCAGAGCCACACGGTTCTAGCAGATACTGTGAATCCAGAATTATTCCTCTCACACCGGCCAGCTGCGGGCTTTCCTCATGATCGATCGACACCGACACCAGCACACACACACCTTTTGGCATATCTGTCCTCCACGTCCTAAACAGAAAACACCACCAATATAAATCACAGCAAACACTGATAGTGCATCTGCCATCCCTTACACATACAGAAGAGCTGTAAATGTCAGTCTGCCAAGTGCAAATTTGATTAATTATCAAATAACATGCAATATTCCAGCCGAATGTTTTCCTTCGATCAGATTACTGTTTGCACCTCACAGCTGCGTATTTATCAAGTGATGTTAAACTGCAGTCTTACAGTGATATTTTGGGCATGACCTGGGTGGTCTAATTTGCTTAGCTGAAAGCATTTTATCTTGAACTAACACAGAGAAGTGTGCTTCGAGCGATTGCTGAGTGTCTTTCAGTAATACTCCATGAATGCCCAGCTGTTCAGCAGGGGTATGCGGGACCTTTTTACGACCTTGGTGTTCAGAGAATCACAAGAACTGAATGACGCACAAAAAGCCCTGGCTACAGATGCTCAAATGAAGCACATGTTTTTGTTACAGCTATAATGGTGTAATCAGTTCATTTGCTAATGGCATCAAAACATAGGCTTTACATCGAACAGTAAAAAATACACACAATCAGATCATGTTGTTGTACTCACCTTAGCACCACAAAGTCTCTGTTGGGGTGAGGGGCCATGCTGTTCAGCTCATACTGGTACACCTCTGTCTGCTTGTCCAGAGTTTCCAGGACCTTCCACTGTAGCAGGTTACTGTCCCACAGGTGGCGCTCTCGCAGTATCCGGTTTAGCACCACAGATGGAGGAGCCTCCACCTCTACAGACACACGCCAGCATCTCAACGGGGTACCGTCTCCCACCTGCGAGAGACAGCAGACTTTCCTCAGACTTTTATATATTTTATGGGCTTTTGGTCTTTTATTGGATAGGACAGTCAAAGCAGACAGGAAATTGGGGGTGGGAAATGACACAAGCCAGATTCGAACTTAGGTTGTCAAATTCAACAATGCGCTTCCCAAACAATGTCTCCGTTTATGTTTTTAATATTCGCATTATTTGTCCAAAAGCAAAATAATTCTAAATAAATAAATGTTTTAATTCATAGTATATTTTTATGGAACTAATACTGGGTATTATTATAAAGTATTTAAACCATATAACATGAATGAATGAATGAATGAATTTATTATTACCTTTTTGAACGATATCTCTGTATTGTCAATATTTGATCTGGTCACCCATCCCTTGGTCTTGTCTTTGGTCTCTTTCATCAGATTCTGTATCAGGCTTTTTAGATAAGAGCGACACGTGCTTTCCTCCTCCTCTTCATCTTCCTCGTCCTGTTGCGGCTGTTTTTTACAGAGCTCGTCTAAAGAGGGCGCCAGCAGCTCAGCTTCCATGTATGAGTTCCTGGACTGAGAGACCATCTCCTGAGGAATCTGCACAAACCACATTAAAAAAACATTTCAACAGAAGTCTCCTCTTATCCTCTAACACTGACATTTTTAAAAGTAATGATCCAACAAAATATTTACTCTATTGTTCAAACGTGTGGGCGCAGTAAGTTTTTTTTTAATGTTTTTGAAATCTCTCATACTCACCAAGACTGTGTTTATTTGATGAAAAATATAGTAAAACAGTAATATTGTGAAATTTTATTACTATTTAAATTGTTTTCTATTCTGATACATTTTTAAATGTAATTTACTCCTGTGATGGCAAAGCTGAATTTTCAGCATCATTACTCCAATCTTCAGTGTCACATGATCCTACAGAAATAATTCTAATATGCTGATTTGCTGATGAAGAAATTTTTTTTACTATTGATTATATAGTTATATACTATATAGAGAGTTAAATAGAGATTCATTTTTTTCAAATGAACAACATTTATTTGAAATGGAAATCTTTAGTAAATTATTTGAAATAGAAATCTTCTGTAAAAGTCTTAAGTGATTACAATAATCAGTGGAAAATTTTATACTTGTTCTGCAAACAATCGTATGTAAACAACCACAATTTCTCAATGCACATATGCGTCTTGTACCTCGAATAGGTGATTGCACTCAGCAATCATGTGTGCGAGCCCCTGAGTGGCTGCAAGGTTCTCATTCAGGTCCTTTTGGTCTGGCCGCCCAGTGGCATACTTCCTCTGAATAGACCTGAACGCAATAAAAGACATCATATGCATGAGCTTCCATGTGATCCACAATATTTTTCAATTTTGTAGCTGTAAACATATAAAACAAACTATTCAACCAAAGAAAACCATCTATCATGGCATTGCATTTTATACATTCATATGAAGATCCAAAACATCTGATGCCCCCAACCCTCTTCAGGCCAGTCTGGGTAAGTTTAAGCTGAACTACCCCTCTCTTTTAAACTACCCTTCTCTTTTTTCCACACCACCTCCTGTCTCTGGCCCTCAGGCCAGGTGTCTGCTCAGTGTTGAGTAATGCTCCCTAATGAACACAATGATGGGGGAGTTGTCTGTATGTTGACTTAATAAAACACTTCACACCTTCTCACGACACCTCAAGGCCCTGGAGACCTAATGACAAAGCACACATATCATCCTATAGCTCCTATACAATAATGAAACACTCGTTTCAGCCTTTCTAAGTAGAGCACATACAGTGGGTACGGAAAGTATTCAGACCCCCTTAAATTTTTCACTCTTTGTTATATTGCAGCCATTTGCTAAAATCATTTAAGTTCATTTTTTTTTCCTCAATGTACACACAGCACCCCATATTGACAGAAAAACAGAATTGTTGACATTTTTGCAGATTTATTAATATGGGGTGCTGTGTGTACATTAATGAGGAAAAAAAATGAACAAATGATTTTAGCAAATGGCTGCAATATAACAAAGAGTGAAAAATTTAAGGGGGTCTGAATACTTTCCGTACCCACTGTATGTTTGGAATGTGCAGAAATGGAACTCCATTACCTAGGCGACAGATTATCATTCTTCATGATGTTGAGGTGAAAGAGAGAAGGAGCGAGGCACACGGCCAGGTTCATTGGGGTCATCTGGTTCTCCTCAACAGAGGAAGTGACATCATTTAGGAAGCACAAGAGCGTCTGCAGGACCTCACGGTTTTCATCAGCCATTAACATGATAGCTGCCTGCACAGCCTGTAAGCGTTGTTCTTTAGGGACATCTGGGTAGACAGAGAGTGAGTTAGCTATATGAATGTACTGTAAGTAGTATTTGTGCAGAAAAGCTCATAACAGACAGGAAATGCTCTTACACTGGTATATGTGGAGGAAGGTCTCGCCCATTTTGCTTGTGAGGAGAGGCTCAGGCAAGTCTCTGAAGAACTGTTTGACCATGTCTGCCACATCATACGCTGACTGATCCTCATAGTTCACATTTTCTGGGGAGGTTTCACACATTTGCCGCAGAGCCTGAATACGAGACTTTACCCCGGATTTACGGAAAAGTCCCACCTGAAACACAATGAGAAAAGCAAATAAGCTTTTATCTTTTTTACATAAAATTGCGATTCTAGGTTGTTGAGGGTGGTAGCCTGGGTGCATAAAAAGGGCAAAAATGTTTCCTATGAAGATTTCACTTGTGTTCAAGTTGGTCACGCATGCTGAAATATTTGAAAGTGAACTCTGTGTGAGTGGCTTTCATGCATCGCTACACTATCGACAATAGACTTTTTTTTGTACATGAAATTTTGCTAACTTGATCGCAGCTTTACTGAACCAAGTCAAAATATCCCACCTTAAAGTCTCTATGATAGTGTGGTCTATGGCTCGGGTCCATCTTTCTATTTAAGTTTATGGACTTTTTCAGTCATTTTTTTCGTCTGCCAGACCAAAATCGCGTGTCTGATCGCTTAGAAAAGAAACAGCACTCCTCTACTCAACAAGCCACACAATTTGAGGTATCATTCATAACCGCAACCCAAACATTTGTTTAAAATGTAACCCTAAACATGAGCAGAAAAACAAACACTATTAGGGTTTGTGTGGCTTATCTGTCTTTAGAAATGGAGCAATCAAGTTTGGAATAACTTTGACCTAACTTAGAACAAACCTTATAATCAGTCTTGCAAATGTGAATGAAACTGTGTACCTGGTCCAAACACTGCCTCCTTAAAAAGCGCAGGGCGAGCTGTAAGCTTATGGGGAGAGGGTGTCCATACCGCTGGACATGGACAATCAGAGGAACACCAAATACCATCTTATCCTTGTAGTCTGGTCCCTTCATTCTCTTCATAAATTTTGGCACTGACCTAAGAACATACACACACAGTATTAAGAAGAGGAGATCAGTTAATGGCCATAAAGGAACTGTACTGCATGTAGATCTGCTATAAGAATCTTGATTATATATAACGCAAGGAGTGTGAATGGAAGAGTGCACAGAGTTTTAAGGCAGAACTATGATGTAGATGGCAGGATGAGATTGTTCCACAAGCTCTGGAGTTTTAACACAAGACTCGCTTAACTGAGGAGACACTTTGATCAGTGTGTCATTCAATAAGAGCAAAGAACTGACAAGAAATCCCCCAATCAGATCCCATGACTGATTCATCTTATTGCTTCAATATGTATGTATATACCATTCATAAGTCTGGGGTCAGTAAGATTTTAATACTTTTATTCAGCAAGGATGCATTAAATTGTTTAAAAGTGACAAGAAAGACATTTATAATGTTAGAAAAGATTTCTATTGCAAATAAATGCTGTTCTTTCAAACTTTCTATTCATCAAATAATCCTAAAATCAGCATATTAGGTAACTCACCAAGTCCACCCATGCTTGTTGGACATGGAATATTTCTCCATGATAGCAGTGAGACGCAATAAAGAGAACTTCTGCAGCAAGCTTAGCTGGCCCACTGATTGGCTGGATATCTGTAGCGAGATTCCTGATTGGCTGAGGAGGTTTGACATCCTGAAGCTGGGCCATCTAAGGCTAGAAATACAACAACCGTATGAATATTTATGAAAATCTATTAATTAAACGATCATTTAATGCTCTCTTAAGTATAAATAAAAATTCAAGTTCAAGCGCCTCTCAGTAAATCCATCCTGAAGTCTCACCGTGGTCGTGTCAAAGAAGCCCCCACCCCCGAGTCCCTCCTCTCTCTGGTGCTGGAGGTGTCCGTTTCATTTAAGGAAACCCCGTCCTTGTTGCCGTCACTTGGTGTGGTCAACCCTTCAATTACAGAAGTCCCCTCAAAGTCCAGTGTGATCTGACTGGAAGACTGGCCATCAGTAATCCTCTGGTCCCGCCCCCTGCCACCATCCCCCTCCCCTTCACTCTCCGTCAAGACGTTTTTGGACCAGTGGTCCACGATCTGCTGCAGGCCATTCACATGCTGTAGAATGTCATCCAAATGTGGGAATATATCCTCCTTCTCAAGGTCTAATAAGTCCCCCGTGCTCGCGTACAGGTGTGAGCCCGGTACATTATCGTAAACACTGATCCTGCTGCCTCGTGGGCAGCAGCGCGTCACGGGCCGGAGTTCCCTTCCGCCAACTTTCCTGCACTTGAACATCTGTGGCTCTGAATCCCGAAGCTTCCAGTTTCCGTGTTCCTTACTGGCTGGCGTCAGGCTCTCGATTGACAGTGCTTTAGGAAAGGTACCAGGTTTGTGATCTTTTGGGATGTGCACCAATAGCTCGTCATAGGAGCGGAAGTCGTTTTTGCGGCTCTGCTCAACCGGTCTCCTCCTTTGGGGAGCACCAGCGAGAACATCAATGTCCTCTAGGTAGACGCCTGCACGTTTACCAGGAGGATACACTTTTGAGACACGTCCCTTCATGTTCGGTGTACTTTCGGCACTACCGCTGGTTTCCGATTGGTTGCTAGCCTCACTGCTGGCAAGCGAATTTGGGCAGTTGTTAGCAGGTGGCATGTTTTCAGCATTTAGTGGCCCGCCGTTTAAAATCTGAACACATCGTAGAGTCTTTAGCGCCTCTGGCTCGCTTTGCAAAACTGGGTCGCTTATAACCAAAGAGCGCCGCTCTGAACGACCCATCGATGGCCCCCACGTCCGACCCAGCGTTTCCATTCTCCTCAGGAAGTCTTTGGCGCGTGTGCGTCCACGTCGCCTGCTCTTGGCAGGAAGTGAACCGTAATGAGGCAGATCTCTGGGCAAGTGCAGTGGGGTGAGCGAAGCAGAGTCAGGCATGGCGGCCAAAGAGTCTTCGCTGTGCAGGGAGCAGATCTCCGGCTCGCTGAGGTCTGTCAGAATGCTCTCGCTGCTCACAGTGGTCCGCAGACCCTCACCCACCTCAGAGGGGCTCCTCTCCTCTGCTCTACACAGGAGGTAATCGATGTCTTGCAGACGTGACCAGCGCCGACTGTTCCACTCAAACGTCCATCTATTGCTGATGGCCAACAGGTCCTCCTCATCAGAGTCCTCACTCTACATGCACAAGAAAAGCACAGGATTACAATTAGTTTGATTTTGGATTTGTTTCAGCTCCTAAACTAAAAAAAAAAATATAGTCCTTCTTTTGAAGTATAACTAAAAACTGACTTATAATTCTCACTCAGTGGACGATAAAATGGGCGAATGATCCCATAGAGAAATATCATTAAGATTTGGAGATGGGCTCTTTTGACTGGGGCAAGTATGCAACCACACAGAAACACTGTGGCAAACTTTTTTTCAAGTTAATATAAAAATACGCATCCAATTTTTGAATAATCTCTCTTTCAAAATCAGCATTGTGTGTGTGTGTGTGTGTGATTAATGTGATGATGGAAACCATGGGATATTAAGGCTTCTTTGTACAGATGTTAAAGAGGTCCTATTATGCTTTTTCACTTTTTGAATTTTAGTCAGTGTGTAGTGTATATGTTTGGGCATAAAAAGATCTACAACGTTACAAATCTCAAAGTCCACTCCAAAGGGAGATATTTTGTTTTTAAAAAAATCCCTTTTCAAGAACTACAACGAACGGCTCGTTTGTACTACAAAGTTGTTTTCCTGTATTTGTGACATCATAAATTGGTCCATTAGAATATCATTAAAATAAATCCCGCCTCCGGAAATTCGAATGCACGTTTCAAAATCGAAACCCGGTGCTGGTGTTTTTATATCACTGTATTTCTGAAGGAAACTGACTGTCTTCAGAAAATTTTGGATGTCATTTTCATTTCATCTTGCATGTAATGTCTGATAAAGCAGCGTATGTGAGCAGAGCTCTGCTTTGTGTTCAGCGTTACCGGGGAAACCTCGCTCTCTGCCGCTCCAACAGCGCCTCCCGCTGGCAGAGAATTAATTTGCATATATATGCCGCCACAAATAGTGTAACTCTGTGGGACTATGGTATAAATAAATTCAACTGTATAACAGTTTCACTGCAATTCATGTTATAATGTTAGAGTTAAAGAACAATAAACATAATACATATTACTGTTGCACTTATCTGTACATAGTAAATGCAGTTATTTTTAAGCTGTTGTTGACATCCTATCTAAAACTTGATTTAGCCAAAAAAACAACAACAATATCGTTTACCACTTTAATATGTCTTGCAATATCCGTGCGTGCAAAGGTTCTGAGCGATCCTCTTGTTCAATATTCTCGGGGTCTGAATTGATATGGCAATATTGACGAACTTGCTGTTTTGGTAAGGGGCGGGGCAGTACTGAAACACCTTCTAAGCTGTTCGCCAATCACAACGCACAGGGACAGCTAACCAATCACAACACATTTCGTTTTTCGGAAGGCGGGCCTTCATCAAACCCGGAACTAATCGAGCCGTTTGTGTCAGGCTGGGGAGGAAGGTATTGTAATAATGTAAATTATGTGAAAAATAATGCGATTTTCGAACCACCAAGCATGAGAGCATGTTCTAGTACACCCCCAAAACAAAATCAAGACTTTGTAAAAGAGCATAATAGGACCCCTTTAACAATATGTTTTATAGTTAGTAAAGCCCAGGCATGTGCGCTTACACAGCCAGCACAGGAAAGAGCTGTAAAGCTCTGACACCCTCTTAATACTGTATATAGCCTACCTTCACAACCCATTTCCTATTTGAAATATCACAGACCTAATACTTTTAAACTGAGTATCAGTGATGTCAAAAGAGGCTCATGGCATTTGAAAAATGTCATGAGATTATTTCAAAAACATCCCTTAAGTCATTCTAGCTGGTTTGTGGAATTCTCAAATATCATCCAAACAAGAGGACTCGAACATAACAGGTATCAAATCACCGTCTCGTTGTGTTAAAGACAGCAACACCCAAACACCCTTTTCACATGCCTGAGACGTCAGTAGAAGCAGAAGCAGAAGCATCAGAAATGACCTACTGAATGAGATCCACAGCTTACAATCATAATTAGGCTGAAATACGACCCCTGAGTAAACAGTCAAAGAGTCTCGACTGAAGATTAAACTGACGCTTCTATGCTGAAAGCTGACATCTATTCCAATGACTGCTCATGACTGCTCTTTTTATATAATCTGCTTTGTTATAAGCACTTCATAGGCCAAATAATCCATTTTAAAAACCCAGACAGACAGATTTACTCTAAAGACAGATTTTTATTTCACAGACATACTTTAAAAAAAAAAAAAAAAAAAAAAATTAAATGCACTATAAACTGAAACTATTGCAGTAATAGTAAAAACATTATAATTGCATAGATTATTTAAAAGATAAGATGTTTAATTTCATTTTGCATTTAAAATAAATATCTTGTGAAGAATTGTTTTCATAATTTGAAAATTTATTTTGCATAAAGAATTTTTGCATTGTGACATCATTTTCATGCCAATGAAGAAATGTGGGAAAAAATGTGAATGTTTTCAAAATACAGTGTAATACAGTAATGACATCCTTTTCTGATTAAAATCTTCATAACTTAAAATCATCATACACATTACTGTTAGAATGCTTGGGGTCAGTAAAACTTAAAACAAAATAAATAAAAATAATAGTAATAAATTAATTAATTAATACTTTTATTCAGCAAGTGACAGTAAAGACGTTTCTAATGTTACAAAAGATTTCTGTTTCGAAAAATGCTGTTCTTTTGAATTTTCTATTCATCAAAAAATCCTGAAACACGTATTACAAATATATATATATATATATATATATATATATATATATATATACATATACATATATATATGCTCCAGATATTTCTCATCTCATTTAAGATTGAGGGAAAAAAAAAAGGACTGATTAAACATCCACTTACTTTCTTCTTGGGGAGGCTCACGTCCAGTTTCATGGAGGCACACTTGTTCAGAGTGTTGAGTCGACTGGAAGAGAGAAGACACGGTCACTGGTGCATCCGTCACTCTCATCTCCACCACAAAGAAACCATACAGCCACAGAGAGAGAGACAATCCACTGTAGATCCTATACTCGTCTAACCTCTGTTTGCCTCTCTACGTGCAGGTATAGATTTCAAGAAACTCTCACTATCTGTGTCCTGATTGGCTGACGGAAAGAGTGACGGGACGGCTTGGCAGACATAGGTTCTAATCTCTTTCAAGACATGGCCATGAATGAATGAGACTCTGATGGGACTGCAGAAGGAAAAACAGAGGGATAAAGAGAGCGAGAGAGTGGGCAATCCACCTTCTCGTCCACCTCCTCTTTGATCTAACCCTACAGCGCCCTTTAACGTTCTCATCTGACTGATCTTCACCCCTGAAGAGTTTTTCTCCACCCCTTTTTACACACACATCTTCTTTACTCTACAAGAGACTGCAGAGCCCTCACTTTATATCCATTCCAGACACAAACAAGCTATTATTTCACCTATAAAACCAGACCTGTTGTTTTTGACACGTTAAAATGTTCCGTCGTGACATCAGCGCGGTTAATCAACTGTCTGCCGACACAATCGAGATTTCCTAATTAAACATCCCGGACCCAGATGGCCACATAAATATGCGTAAATATCATGTCTGTGGCGTGATAATGAAACGCCATTATCATGCCAGAAGACAGCGTCCTTAAGAGCAGTGTGTGTATTCTCTAACAGTAAAGCTGTCAGATCTCACTAACGCTGTCATTAGAGGCATTAGACAGGGAGACAACCTGCTAGAAACCCTCAACGCCTCAAACCCCAGGCCTCGTTTCACACAAACACACACAACCATCTGTTAGTAGCCTATACTGGCAGCCCCAAACCCCCCTCAGGCCTTTGAGAGGGACATCAGAGCGGACTCCACAGGGGCTGCATTAGGGATCAAAGTGACGGCGAAGGGGACAGACTTTATGGAGGACATGGGTCAGACAGCTACAGAGGTGGGGTCGCCACTGGGCCAGCGCCACTGAGTTTTCTCGTACTTGTACATGCAGGATGGGGGGCAATAATAGGGTTTGGTCTGGTTGTGTACTGGTCTTAAAAAGAACTGCTGAAGTTTCTGAAACACATTTGCTCATTGAAAAAAAAGGCTTTTTTTTTTTTTACTTATTAAAACTTTTATGATTTTATAATATATAGATGTATATACATTCACATAAATCACATAAAATCACAAAATAATAAAAAAACAAAACAAAATTAAAAATAAAATAAAATAAAATGTGCTCATAAAAGGATTTTTGGAGAAAAGGGTGTACGCAGTTTTTTTTTTACATAAATACTGCCTAACAACAAATAATAGTAGTATTAATGATAGAAAATAAATAAATTAAATAGACAAATAAATTAACTAATAATAATAATCCCAGAAATAAAATAATATAAGATATACAAATGAATACAAATAGCCTCTCCCTCATTTGTTCACGTTCTGTTGTGACAAAGCTCATGAGAAAAAAAAATGGAACAGATAAAATAAAATAAAATAAAAAATACTGTTTTCTCTCCAAAATAACAACAAATTGCTTGAGATGTGCCATTGTGAAAGAAGAGTTACTTTAGAGGCTGAGAGAGCTACTGCATCAATGTGACAGATATGTACAACAAGACCAGCAAAATTAAACACAAAAGTAAATAGGAAAAAAGAGATTTCATGTTGTCCTTAAAGTTTTCATATTGTTCAGCATTTTGCAATATAAATAAACAGAACTACATGGCCCTTAGAGTACAAGTGATTGACAGTAAAGCCTTTGATTTTCACAGCTGTCATTTTAAGTAGAGATAGTGTATCAAGTTCCATTCTGTAGACTGCAAGACTCTCAATCTAAACAATCTCAAGATATCGAGATATCTAGACATTTGGAAACTTACCGGCAAAGAGGCTCCACAAGGTCTTTGTCGAGAAAGTCATGGTCCCTCTTGACGGCAGATATTTCAATGGGAAACTGGGAATCTGCAGGCAGAGACAGAAGGCAGATCACTTCTCTTCTCAACGAGGTTTAATGTAATGAGTGATCACTGAAGTTCACATTTGGATCAAGCGCATGTTATTTATTGTTATTTTCATACAAAGACATATGAATTAAAATGAAAAGTGATCAATAAACAAATAGAGAGATAACTGGATAAAACTCTTTCAGTTCGTCCATCCAGACATCTGTGGAGGTTCTGCAGAGGATCACACAGACCCACAGCAGCTCTGGCGTAATTCTTATAAATCAAACGCGATCTCTGGCAGACGCTCCTTCACTGATTACATTCTACACAGCAGACTGGCTCTGAAACTGAACCAGAGGTTATCGCATAACTCCCTCGATTTGACTCAAACAAATGCAGATAATTAGCAAAAAGGAGGAAAGATGAATAAAGATATGCACTAAGGTGTTTTCCCATTGGAATCTGAGAGTTCTTTATTTATGTCATAATGGCATAATGACCTCACAGGGCTAAACAGAGCTTCTTCCATTTTATGATTTTCTCATGAGAGCCAAGCTCTGAATTTACACGGAATTAAATATAGAATTGTTGACATTTTATTGCTCATTGACGTAAAGTATCATAAGGAGGAGTCAGGGGAACAGAGAGAGAGAAGCAGAGAGAATAGTATCCTCTCGACCCCTCTGCTGGCCTGGGCGGAAGACTGAGGCAAAGGCCTGTATTTTCCCGGCAGTGATAATGAAGACTTTTTCCCATGACCTCTTCCTCCCTTTGGTTAGAAACTCTAGCCTGCAAATAGCTCGCCGCGGCCCTAAAATGACCAGAAAAGATAAAGAGAGGGAGGAAAAAAATGTGCTGACAAACGGAGCACACAGCTGTGTAAATGCGTTTTTTATTCCATATGTCTGAAACTAAAATAATTCAGCTCGTGATCACTGCTTGGCTTCTGTCCGGCCAGCTGAGGTGGGATGGGATAGGTGTGATCTCAAACTCAAAGCAACAGTCAACTCCCTTCTCTCTCTCGTCCTACCACATTCCTGATTTTTTACTGTCACTTAACCTCACAGCTGCAACCACACTGCAGACATTTGTTGAGGCCACCGAATCAACGAGCGATTATTTGACATCTGTGTGTATGTTTATAGATATGAATCCCATTTCTTACCCTCGTAAAGTTGGGCATACTGTGGGAATCCCGCCGCCCTCAGCCAGTCACATGCCTCCTTTGCCTCGATTTCTGAAAACAAACAATGACATGATTCTTCAACAGTTTATTAATCAATTTTGACCTGATCACACACACACATTCATGTTCAGATTTATTCATAAATATTGCAACTAGCTATTGGCCACAATAAAGCAAAAACAGCAAAAACATAGAAAACACAAATACTTATCATTAATACGCATTACATGTATTGCAATGTAATTAATGCACATATGCAATATAATGCATTTAAAGACACTAAAAGTGTCTGTGTGTACAGATATAGATTTATATATATATATATATATATATATATATATATATATATATACACACACACACACACACACAGTATATATATATATATATATATATATATATATATATATATATATATATATATATATATATATATATATATATATATATATATATATACACATACATACACACACACACACACACACACACACACACACACATATATATGTTATTTAAAGACATTAAAGTTGAAACAAGTAAAGAAAATGAAGAATGGGTTTCCTTATGTGTGTGGGTTTTTTTGTTTCTTTTTCTGTTTTGTCTGGATCCATTTACACCACATTTCATTGAGAAAGATCCACAAGAGATGAAAAAAGAGAGTAAAAACAAAGCGTCTCTCAAAATAAGCCATCATAAAAGCTGACGGGTCAGGAAATGACCTCACCACAATCTGACAATTATATCCTTTTCTTACAGGATTCTCCACATACTTGTGCTAAATTACACATTTGCTGAACAGAAACCACTCACAGTCTGCAGAAATCTCCCTCTGAACATATAACGCTTGCTACATACAGCGCTCTCAAACTAATGCGAAGAAAAAGTGGTTCTTACACTTACTGGTCGTTCTCATCACTTTGTCATGAAGAAGAAACATGTGTGTCCCTCAGATATGAGTATTCCTTTTTCTCCAAGGTCTCCAAAAGTCCCAAATCTGGTTCAGTCAGTATACGGTCCAGTTGTGTCCACAGCTGCCTCAGATAGCTGCCTGCTCCTCCTCTGTCCCTTTCTTCAGTCCTCTCTCACTCACTCTAGCCTAGAACGTCCTCTCTCTGACTGATGTGCTCATCCTCTTAGTCTTTAGGCCTGCCTTCATCCTGTTCCTCAGTCTCTCTCTTTGTACCTTTTTGATAAGGCTGGGAAAAAGAATCGATTCCTCGATTCCGAGGTGTTGGGAATCGAGAGTCGATTCCAAAGGTTGGAATCGATCCTATCAAGAGGAATCGATCCTCATTCAGAGCGTTTTTCAGTTCAACAAAGCTTATCTATGGGTACCACATAAACGGAGAGCTGCATCCTACGGAGGCACGAAAATAAACGAGTCGGCACTGAGATCATCTGAATTTGAGGATGCAGTCTTCTGTTTGAGAAGCACCATTCGCCTCCTTCATTCTTGCTAAAAGTGATTAGAAGTCTGATTCGTTTCCACGAAAAGGTTCTTTCGGATAGATAGTTTTAATGAACCAGTTCAAAAAAAAACAAAAAAAAAAAACGGTGGGCTTATGTTGTCCACAATTTTGAGCGCTGCACGACAGAATAGATCATGACGTGATCGAGGGTCTTGATCTTATTTCCATCTAAAATACTATTTTTTATTTCTATCAGCCAATGATAATTCTAAAAGAAAACGTCACGAGCATAGATCAAGTGGCCGAGAGCGCATCTGATTGACAGATAAACCACGAGCTCTATCAGTGTTATTGTTAATGTTCTGGTTATTTTGTTTCAATATACAGTTTGTTAATTTTATGCAAAGCATACAAAGCAAAGTAAACTTCATCATTCAGCTGAACTGTGCATATTTATTTTAGACACTTCATGTCTTGTTCAATTCATGCGATAAATGCATGTCCCTGCTGAGCAGTGGGCTATGACTAATTTCACGGGAAATGCAGACAAAATTACAATTTAAAAATCAATCAGAGCTATAGAAATGTATCGTCATTTTTTACAAATAAAGCTTCATATTATGAGAAGGATCCTGCAGTCATGGCGAGATTAGGTTCCTTCAATCTAAAAAAACAAGAATCGAAAAAGAATCGAAAACAAAACAGGAATTGATTCTTATAATCGAATTCCATCGATTCCAGAACCAGGAATCAGAATCGGACTCGATTCCAAAAATTTCGGAATCTTACAGCCCTACTTTTTGAGCAAACCCCATAACACCCTAACAACCAGGGCTGGGTTTTAACACAAATTTCATGATTCGATGACTCAAGCTTTCGATTCAGTTCGATTTTCAATTCAATTCAATATTGATTATTATGGATATATATCAGGTACTGTACAGTACATGCCAAATTCAAGAAAAAAAAAAAAAATCTCTCAACTAATGCTGTAAAATATAAATGAGAGTCAGTTGGTACTACATTACTATAATGCTGATGGTTAAAATTAACTGATTTGCATATAAACGCTTAGATTACACTCAAAGTTACAATTACATAATTCCATTTCTACTCCGATTCGTTTATTTATATATATATATATATATATATATATATATATATATATATATATATATATATATATATATATATATATATATATAAAAACATTTAAATGGTAGCTATCATAAAAGCTTGACGGATTCATTCAAACATAAATTTTACATTGAAGAACAGTAAAAAAAAAAAAAAAAAAAAAAAAAAATGAATATGCTATATGGTGCATATATTTAGCAAAATGCTCCTCTCTAGAGTTCATTTTTCTAGCTGACTAACGAGTTTATGATCACCAAATATGTTTTTTCATGAGGTAAATGTGACGTTACGTGAAATACTGTTTACAAGCTGTTATACTGACATCTTTCCGCGGCTGAAACACTGATTGAGTGATTACATGAGACAGGATACAGATTTCGGTAAGTTGTACTCTTTCTTTTAGCATACCTTTGGATGTTCATTCATGTTTATTTTGTGCTGAAAAATGGTATTAAAGCGGAGGAGATGATCAGTTCACGTGCACTTCACGTTGCCGCTTCTTTTGAACTGAGGCGCTACAGAAATCTGTCACTCCACATTAAACAGTGCCAAAATGTTATAGTTTGAATAATGTAATAAAATGGTAAGAATTTGAAATCTGAGACTTTGTTTCATATCAAAAATAACATAGCACAAAGATTATTGTGATTTATTGGTTGGGATGTGTGCTACAATGTTCCGTTCATTATCTGAAAACAGGCTAGACTAATCGATTCTTGGGATTTAAGAATCAATACTGTTTCGTAAAAATAAGAATCGATTAAAATCGAGAATTTTTTTACCCAGCCCTACTAACAACCACCCAAAATATTGTAGCAACTGCATTGCAACCCTTTAAAAATACACAGCACACCTTTGCATTCATAAAGAAACAACCTGGCAACCACCCACAACATTCTAGCAACATACAGTAGAAGCAATAAGCAAACACCACTCACACTTTCTTCAAAAAATCTTTATAGATAGAGAGAGAGAGAGACTAAATTATTGGGAGAGAGAGGAATGAATGAACTCACAAGGAGCCGTGGCTCCAAATTCTATTAAATATTTTATGTCGTCAATAAGTGGCTCTGGAAAGCCCATAATTCTCTCCAAGTGTTCCTTCATTCAGCTGAGATGATGAAAGATGTTGTCTATCTGTGTTACGGAGTAGAGTTGGCAGATAATGCCAACATTAACTGACAGAAACTTTTCCAATAACTACCATTTCATACATGATTTATTCAAAGAAAACAAAAACTAGGCACAAAATCTGTTTTGAAACATGTGGATGTGTCATCAAATACATTTGTACTACAACAATATGTTGATGCCTAAATCCCTTTCTGGTGTTTTTTTTATTCTTTTTGTTTCCGATCTGACAATGTCATTCCTCATTTTGGCCCGTTCCTGGCAGCAGAACAGGAATTCCTCACACTTTGGTCTACAGCACAATCCCCAGTGATTAGCTCTCCCCTGACGGGTATGAATTACAGATTTACAATAATCCCACTGACAAACACAAAGTCCAAGTCTGAGAGACACAAATTCCCTTCACAGCACACTCATGTGTCATATAAATGTCATTTCCTCTGCTCCTCTAAAGTATGCACTAAAGGGACACATTATGGAAAATAAGACTGTTCTCACTCTTTGAACTGTTAATACTAAGTAAACGTATGCTAACTTTCACAACGCATAGCTCAATTGTAAAACAGCTCATTCATAAATCAGTACAGTTATGATGTCACAACCTTGAGCAGATTAACATATGTATCCCCACGTAAAGTAACACATCAACTACTATTTAGAAACTTACAATAGGTGTATAAAAATGGCATCTTTTAATTTAATGCATCTCTAATGAAAGTCACACATATGAATTCCTTGTATGTTACATTACCACCAAAAAACTTTGTTCAATACTAGTTCAGCATGTTTAGCGTTCAGAATCACACTCACACATGGAAGCAATTAGAGAAAGACACGATGGGGCCTTTTTACAGTGCAAACACTGCTATCAAGAAACAGAGATCAGTGGGGGCAGCCAAGCATGCTGTCACAGGCAGGAAAAGCCCCCCGTGTCACCGCTGTGGATGTTTGTTCTGTTTTAATGGTTTGTTTGTGTGTTTCATTGACAGAGTTAAATAAAGCTTTGGGTTTTCGGATCGCACAAGGAGTTGATTATCAAACGACAGGTCCATGCAAGCGACGGAGGAATTCAAAGTGTAATAGTGTGTAATTATG
This sequence comes from Spinibarbus caldwelli, assembly GCA_039654775.1. Classification (NCBI taxonomy): domain Eukaryota; kingdom Metazoa; phylum Chordata; class Actinopteri; order Cypriniformes; family Cyprinidae; genus Spinibarbus; species Spinibarbus caldwelli. The sequence goes on from CM077267.1 coordinate 9,511,294, forward strand.
GGCATTAGTGTGCATAAAACATGACATTACTTGAGTTTTTATGAGTATTTGTAATGGTCTTAAACATCTACTTGCGTGTGATAAAAAAGTGAATTTTGATGATGTAATATTGCTGACGAATATACCTTTTTTTTTTTTTTTTTTTACTTTTTTAATACATGTCCCTTGTAATATTTAGAACAACTAATCAGTGAACAAACACTATAGAAAAGAAATGTCATCTTACATCAAAATATAATATCTTACATCTCCAAAACTGACTTTTCTTTTCAGCTGACATCAATCCTTCATATTTGACTGCACTTGCATTTTTTAAATTTTTTTTTTGCAGTTTTACACCAAACTATACAACTGTTTAAACGTTTGGAGTTACTTTTTTAAAGAAATTAATGCTTTAATCAAAATAATAATCAAAAGTGAAAAACAAAACAATAGAGATAAACAAAAGTTTACATTGTTACAAAACAACTCAAAACAACTTTTTAATTGTAATATGTCTTAACATACTATTGCTTTTACTCTGTTTGATCAAATAAATACAAGCTTAATGAGCATGAGACCTCTTTCAAAAACTTCTGCATGTTAGTGTATGTCCAGTTGTAGAGGTAAAAATACACATTTTATTTGATTTGAAACATTTACATTCAAAAATTTATATTTACTTACAATTGGTTACTACCCTCAACTTCCTGCTTGCCTTCAATATATATATATAAAAACAAAAACAACAAAAAAAAAAAAAACAACTCTTGCACTGTTGTCAGATCAGTAGTAAAACAACTTCTAATGAAGCCCTCAAATGAAGCCCAACCACTGGGCTTGTTTTGCAGAACATTAAAGACTCTGGGACCTTCTAAAGCTCAGAGGGGATTCTGGGTAGGCCTGAGTCCAAGGCATGGGAATAAAGAACTGCTGTGAAGTCATGAGTTTAATTAACACATTCCGCTAATATCTAATGTCCCCCACCAACTACCAAAGGACCGAACCAACACAAAAGGTCCCCAAAACAATAAACCTCACGACAGCCTAAAGCAAAGCAGCATGCAGAACATGAGTCAGCCAAAGTCACACACTCAACCCAAACAACCTGATAAAAAAAATGTCACACAAACAAACACACGGTGATCACTTCTGCATAGCGTTACGCTGCTATGGCATCTAATCCCAGCAGTCAGGACACGCAGCCCCTCGTGACCCAGGCATTCCTGATCACCTCGACGTGACAACAGGCAGTGCGCCATGAGAGAGAGCAGCAGGCACAGATGCCACGCAGAGCCTGGATGCCACGGGGCGCAGGGCACAATCAAAGGCATTCTTGTTTTGATTGAGAAGGCAAGACCTCTGATTATATAAGAACACAGGTCCTGTGTCCTTAAAAGTCACCTCAGCCCACAAATGACTCTCTCAGGTTTTTACATTCTTGCTGTTTTTTCCGTCTTCCCCCACTTACTCCTTTAGTTCTGGTTTTATTCCTACTTTAAAAGTCAAAAAGGGCAACTCGGAGCCAAGAATGAGAACATTTCCTGTGCATTTTCTTTTTAAAGTAACCAATGTTGCAAAAAACTGTTTTTTTTTTTTTTAATTGTACTGAAAGTGAAAAGGTGGAAACTGGAAGAATAAGGTTTTGTTAAGGATGTGACATTTGCAAAAATACCATAATTCTGTAGTTGATATCAATTTCACAATTTCACTGCTACAGTAAAACTAGCATGCTACTGAACACAATTCTGTACTTAAAAAGTTATTAATATAGAATATTATTAACTAAATCAAGTAAACATGTAGCCTTAAGGCCCATTCACACCAGGGATAACAACCATAAAGTTTTAATAATTGTTACAATTCTATAAAAAAAAAATGGAAGTCCACACTGCAACTATAACAATAACAACACAGAGGAAATGATACAGTCGGAATTACTTTCAGAATTATCTTTTTTTCAGCTGATGAATGATAAAAACACTGACAACCAATCAGAACATTCCCAACTTTAAAGGAGCTGTACGTCATTTATTTTGACTTTATTAAAGCATAAAAATATCACAATATTTCTGCAGATATTTAGTAAACATGCTACGTTCACATACTTGTTTCTCTGAAAAATAATGCTACAGCCAGTTTATTCTATTTTGAAATATGTGTTCTGTGTCAGAATGTCCGTCTGTGTTGTGGTCCATGTGATTCTCACTGCCAATAGTATCTCAACACCTCAGGTTGCCAGTTGGTGGAAAACACAGTGTATTGCAGCCATGGAAGCCAGCAAACAAACGGGATCAGAGATTATAGTTTATACCTGACCTAAGTTTGACAAAAAGTATCCATCTAAAAACTCAATGACCAAAGGCATATTAAAATGCAGATAAATCAACTCATAGTGTAAGGCTTGTGTGTCTTCAATCTGACAACCCGCCTGAACTTCAAGTCTGAGGAGAAAGCGGCGGGAGAAACAACTCTCTCCAATATTCTGAATTTGGACTGCAGCATTTCAACTGCTTGCAGTCAATATTACATACAGCACCTTTAAAGATTATTTGAAGTGGTAGACAACTAAATTGCTGCACACATATATAACAAGCAGAGTAGTAATGTGCCTTAGTGTGTTCTCAGTGTGAACAACAGACCTTTGAAGTATTTCTCAACTACTTTTTAAAAGAAATAAAATAATGATGAAATGTTGCAAGCAGTATTCAAACCCATTGTTCTGACCAATGCAATAAGGCAAGGCATCACAGGTGACTAAGGTAACAAGACAAATACTTCCCCAGATGATTAATCAAAGTACATTAAGATAAATGTGTGCGATCTCAATCTTTGTGATACTGTTGAGTTTTTTATGGTATTATTAATGCAAGTACTATGGCACATTCAAAGCTGTATCTGAATCACACATGTTTGACAGTAATCCGATTAGGCCATGTGTCAGCAGAGCAGTCCTGCTGTGCTCTTAAGAGCTCCGAACCACCCACACCTGTACAGCACAGACATCAGTCCACACTGCCTATGGAAAAACACTTGCATTACTCTCAGACTAACATTTCATGGATTCATAGTACAAATGCTCAATCATAATCCACACCAGAGAGAATTAAACAAATAGCTCTAGTGAAATTTAGTTTAGTCAATATGAATTACAATACATTTTACTTCCATAATGTGATGTATTACTTAAACATTCATGATATTAAAACACTATATTGAGAAAGCTACTGCTCTATAGAAACTTTCAGTTGTGTCAATGAGCACCTAGTTGTGTATGCATAACTATGCTTTGGTGTCTATAAGTGTGTTTTAAACAGTGTGAACTCGACTCTCAGACCACCAAGGCAGTAAAACTATGATCCTTTTTGAGCTTTGTAATGCACACTCTCCCATAAACATTCAGCCTCTGTCTGCTCTTCATCTCGGCTATTTCTACCACACACACACACACACACACACACACACACACACACACACACACACACACACACACACACACACACACACACACATACCCTCTCCCATGGGTTTTCTCCAGACAGTTCCGAACTTCCTGCATTGCTCATCAGAGCATGCAGATTTAATACAAACACACACACACACACACACATATTTATGGACCAGTGCCATTTTCCCACACATGCTAAAGTGATTTCACATCCATCCACTGGGTTCGTAAGGAAGTTTCTTGTTTAACTAAACATGACTCTGAAATTCCTTCATTATGGACCATGTCCTCCATACACAAACTCAGTCATAAGAAAGAAAAATCACAAAGGAAGTCCTTAAACATCTAATTTTTTTTCTTCTAGGCAGCAATAAGGTCAGATGGCGAGCGAATGGATACTTTTGCTTAAGTATCAGATTTTGCTCCTGGGAAAAAAACCCAAGTGATTTTAAGAGAAACATCAGAGACAAAGTCACATAACTGACACATAAGAGCATGATTTCCTCCAAAAAGAAACAAACAATAAAAACGGAGTTAAAAAAAACAACAACTAAACAAAACATATGTTTAACTTAGTTCAGTATAGACTGACTGTAAGAAAAAAGTTTTTTGTTTTTTTTAAACTTTAATTTTAAGCTTTTTAAAATGACCAAATGGCATGCTGCATATCATAAAGTTAAAAAAAATGAGCCATTTGGGCTTCAGAGTAATTTGAAGATACAGATTCTGGTACCTCTAGTCATCGGCATGAGTAAGATCTTAAAGCCATAGCGGAGTTTCCTGTCAAACATTCAGCGTGATTTATTCTATCTTTTAGAAGAGCCCGTTCCAGAGCCGCTCGTCTTCACCACTGACTTCAGCTGTATGTTTCTCGTTCGCTACACTTCACCTCCTGACTGTAACGCTTATGTGCCAGTCCCTCTTCCGCCCTCCCCTCCAGTCCTCTAAACAGCTGGAGTATGTACAGTCTTCAGCCCCCCGTCCCCCTCCTCACCCGTGAGCATGTGAGAAAATGAACATGTGCTGCTACCTTTAGGGCGCCATCGATCATATGCACACACACCGCAGCTGGAGATGCAACCTGTCGGAATGCCTGTTCCCAGACGATAACAAAATTTGGTTGAGTGCTAGGACAAACCTCTCTCTCTCTCTCTCTACATAATACTATATAAAACATTATATAATTATTATAGCGATTAAAATAAAATCCAAATGTAATACATTTCTGAAACTACTCAGTAGTATAACATGGCCCAACATGTGCCAATCTAATCATATACAGAAGCATAAATGTACTGTGAACATTGTTTCATGTTGTCTATAAAGCAGGGGTTTTCAATTTATTTGGACCAAACATTCTATACAAATAAATTGGAATTTTTATTTAAATTTAAATTGGAATTTAAATTTATGCCATTTATTTAAAGTCAGCATGAAATAAACATTTACCTCATTTAAGATCTGTTGCTCTCACGTTATCTTTACAATAACACACTTAATATGTCTCACATGGTATTAATGAACACTAAATAGCTGCCTTTATATTTTAGAGATTTCTTCACAAGCGCATGACAATATTTGAGGACCCTTGGCATCAAAAAGTTTGAGAACCTCAACTTTAAAGAACTGTTTTATAGTCTGTTATTGTCTTTTTCTCTCTTTCTTGTGCAGTCGAGCGGTGAAATGATAGGAGGAGGAATAACACTGGAGAAGAATGGTTCACAAAAGAATAACAACGGAGGAGAAAGAGAGACTGCTGTGTGTGTGAGAGAGAGATACCAGAGGGTCAAGTGTGGGCTAAGTGGCTCTGGGCACACTCCCCAGAGTCCTCACACATTCCCTTCTGGGAACACGACGAGGCTGCGTGCGTGCGTGTGTGTGTGTGTGTGTGTGTGTGTGTGTGTGTGTGTGTGTGTGTGTGAGAGAGTGTGATGGGAAGAAAGACAGCAGTGGCAGACAGTGGAATGCAGGAATCATACGGCATGAGAGAATCAGCAGTCAGAACTGAAAGAATAACAATCTATTAAACAGCAGGCTACTTTTTATTGGACAACTTGCTCTTGTGAAAATTCAACATCAAAACATCAAAATTTTAAGGCTTTCATGTCTTTATGATATTCTGGTATTTAGTAACTTACTGGTTCAGGAATATTGTCTAGTAATCTTAATGGTCAGGGAAAATCACCTGTCCAATTGCATAAGATACATGATTTCAGATATCAGTCGTGTCTGTTGAACTAATGGTAAGAACAAGGTGCGAGTCAAATTATAATACTCATGGGTTAGTTCAAAAAGTGTGGATAATACTAATACAGATCCTAGCCTTAATGCACACCACTAGTAATAAATAATATTCTCTGAGATTCACATGCATGACCATACCTCTTTTAAAGCAACAGAGGGCAACCAAGAGCAAGGGATAAACTTCAAGCTGTCAGCTCACTGAAACCATCTCAAACAAAATCAAAACTGGACAGCTTAGTATCACCCTATCTTATTAAAACAAATACCATACACACAAATAATACACACAAAAAAGTATTTAAGCTGTCACTGGGGCGGTACTCTTTCTAAAGGTACTAATATTTACCATTAAGATACTATTATGTGCATTTGAGGTACTATTATGCACCTTTTAGGGGTAAATAAGGTACAAAGGTGTTCCTTTTAAAAAGATACCGCCCAAGTGACAGCTTTTTGTACATTTTTTTTCTCAGAGTGCAGAACCACCACAGTGTTTTGATTATGTCTTGGTTCTTCATGATGGTTTTAATATAATTCAGTTCCTCAATTTATTGAATCTACTGTAGTACTGTCTTAATTTTCCATGTTTCTACAGCTTGTAAAGTGTACACTACATTTAAATCCCTCACATACAGCTTTTTTATCTTCTACACACTTATCTTTCTACACACTCAGTCTAATCCCCCCCTCTAGACCCCCATACATGATTGTAAAGCGCTTTGGGTGTATGGCAATACACAAGAAAGCGCTATATAAATGCCTCATTCATTCATTCATAATCCAGCTTCCATTCTGACTTTGTTTTATAATAAAATGTGCACTTAAAAAATATATGATTCAAGTTTTAAAATCTCCTTTCACTTACATTAATAGAATGTTCAGCATTCAAAATCTGTTTGCCAGTGATGATGCTGTACAATATGATGATGTCATAACGGCCTGGGTCCATTCTCCTCTGACTTTCTTCTCCTTCTTTGGATCATTTTAATACAATATGCTGCCTTGCAACTTATTGTAATACCTACAGGAAATACCATTCAAATCTAGTTCAAACTACCACCACCCTCTCGAGCACTGTATGTTATTCCAAAAAATAGCATAGATAGTTCCTGCCTTTAGCGTGTCACTGTTTTGATAAATGCTTAGCTGTATGGACAGGAGATGAATATTGACTGAACTGAATCACTGGTCCACTGAATCCCAACCCTACCGTTCTGACTGCTGTTGAGCAACCGCACACATGCCACAAGCAGCTCATGATATGACAAACACACATATTCAGCATTCAGGAATCCGCCCTGCATATTAAGAAACAAGAGTTAGATAAGGATACTCATTATGACCCATTGCTTTTATTTTCTACTATGTCTAAGAAATGAGGCAAAGAAGTATTGTGGAATAATAAACAGATCTAGAAATTTGGCAGATTTCCTTATAAAGACAAAACCTACATGCAGTCAGGAATCTCTAAAATATGTTGTACGTGGGTGAAGACTGCTTTTAGGTGAAACGTATTTTTCTTTCTGATACAAAAATAATATGAAAGTACTTGGCAGGCTTGTACATAACTGTCACAGCAGCGAACCACAAATTAAATGAACAATTCACAGAAAAAAAAGACAATTCTGCCATATACTCATATTGTTGTTCCAGACCTGTATGCTTTTCTTCCGTACAATACAAAGACAATATATTGTTTGAGAGTTGACGCTTATGTGCTGGTTCTTTTTGATGAATTAAAAATTAACAACTGGCTCTTTTAATGAATAGTTCATAAAGACCAGGTTGAATCAATCTGAAATACTGCCCTGTATAATTTACAGCACAAGTAGAGAAAGCAAATTTAACATTCTAACTAAAATATAACATATGAATCAGAATAAGCTTGTGGATAAGAATAGAGAGTGATTGAGAACTGGAATCAAACCAGATTAAAATCAAATAGACAGCATGTGAATTGAAATCAAATCAAATAGAGAGCTTGTGAAGTGGGGGGTGGGGGGGTGGGGGGGGGGAATCAAGAGCTTGTGAATTGTATTCAAATCAAATCAAAAGCTTGCAAATCAGATTCAAATCAAACAGAGAGCTTGTGAATCAGAATTGAAACTGATATATTTTCACCTCTCCCTGGCAAAAGACCCCTCCAAAAGCATATTTATGATGCACTGAAGAAAGTGCAAGACATATAATTAAATGGGCTCAAATTAAGATGCTTATGGCACTGCCTTCAGTCCACATTTAGCTCAAACCATTTCACAGTGGCAGACCTGCTTTATCAAAGTGCTGCAGATGACAGGCACCAGGCCCAGTTTTTGATGGAATGAGGTATTCTTGGACCCGACTCACGGTACAGCTGCTAACACTTAGTCTGCAGTCAAGAAAAAGAAGGTTAGGTTAAGATTTGAGACACAGTCAGAGAGAATCTATCTCTAAAATTTTGAATTTCCTGCACTTTTGGGTCTCGCCATTTAAGAAATTAAATAAATGTCAAAATCTCTCAGTAGCCTCAGTGTAGTGTGGGTCAAACTATTAAGTGTGGGATATAAATCATTTTAAATGAATGATCTTGTCTCCCCAAGTGGAGGTGAATATATCCTTAAACATGATATGTATCCACATGCCACAGTCATGACTGGACAAGCCTGTGATTTCACCAGAGCTCTACAGCCGTCCAGACCTCCACGAGCCGAATGACAGAATAACCAGCATGCAGTCCAAACATTCCTGCTGCTGCGTGAGCGAGAGAACGTGTGTGTGTGTGTGTGTGTGTGTACGTGAGCAGATTCCAACCAAAACTAAAGCTGCCACACACTGCATTTCTATTGACCTCTAAAGCATTTCGATGTCAAAACAAAGCTAAACATCAGTAGTATTATTACAAACATATTTAACAAATCATATATATGCTTCTCAGTAAAACTTCTTGTTAATGAGCAGACAAACCAAAACGAACCACCTAGCTAGACCTCCAAGAAAGCAAAACACTGGTGGTTGCAAATACTGCAAATACAGACATACACTTATCATGTGTTGTGCTATCATATGCTTGAAGTATAAAAGGGTTATTCATTAATAATGCTGTTGATTTGTGGATAATACTTTGGATTTGGACAGGCTGTTCTCTAGTGCCAGAAACACAAAGACTCTTTACATCCAGAAAACACAAGAAAACTTTGTCTTGTAGCCTGTATTACCATTGAAAACAGAAGATCGGCTTAGCACGTCAAAGCTGAGAGCAAAGTGCTTCATATTCACATAAACAAGACCAAAAAAATAAATCAAACATCTTTTGTAACACTTAATAACATCTCTGCATCATGTTTGGCTTGAAGGTATCATAAAGTTCAATGACATTTCAAAAACAAGAAATGTATAATGTCATATGGAATCACTTTAATATCTCAGTTCTTTTTACTAGACAGCAATGACACTAAAAAGAGAGCAAATGGACACTTTTCCTGATACTGATTTTATTCCTAACAAAAAGACCCTAGAAATCTAACATTTAAGTTTCTGAAATCTCAACAATGTATTAAACTGTACTCAGATTTGCTGATTTACCAAAGTTTGCAATCAAAAGTCAACCAGATTTCAATATGAACACCTGAGACAAAGTTACAATACACTGCTATTATAGATAGAGACGTAAATGCAAAAAAAAACAAAAAAACAAGTACGAACTGTTACCCAAAGCACCTCTCATACCTTGGGATATCTTCTTCAGCAGCTGTTGTCTAGCGATGATACGGGCCAGGCGTAGTCCAGAACGCCTGTGGTGGCTGACCAGTCTGAGGTATATATCTTGAGTCTCTGGAGTCATGCTTCCCAAACACTCACTGTCCATGGACTCATCCAAGAGGTCAGTCAACATTGCGTCCATTTCTCCACTGTTCACAGGTGCAGAGGCACTCAAAAGCGCTTCCTCAAACTTATCACTTATCCCTCCCTTAACTTTGACACACTCAGTTGAATATGCACTGAAATACACTATAAATCGTGCACACTTTTTATCTGCACCACCCACTTTATGGTCGTGTGACCACGAGAGGAGCCAATGAATAGGGAGGGTAGAAAGCACCGTGCAGCCAACTGAACGTCAGCCAAAAACCTGCTTCAGAGTGATCTTAGTGTGTGTTTCTCAAGTACAGTGTGTGTATGTGGGTGTGGGTGTATCAGCCAAAGAAAAGAAAAATGAATGGTGCACATGGGGAAAAAACACCATCCAACATACCATAAGCTAGAAAAGAAATCTTAAAACTGAATTGCAGTGGGAAGGAGAGAGATTTTACTGCTGTCAGAAAGGAACAGGAATATCATCAGAGATGTCAATGACATCTGCTTAAAATTTCAAATCAAAATCATCTAGAATAATATGCACTGCAAACAGAAAGAAACAATACAGCATGAAAACTTCGCTCAAAACTAAGGTTGAAGTCAAGACACCAAGATGTTTGGCCACCAGGACCGCTCACATTTGACTGATCTTGGGTGGATCAATTAAAGAAAAAAATAAAAAATAAAAAATTTAAGGGCTGCAACAACTAATCGATAAAATCGATTATTATCTATAATGAAAATAATCGACAACGATTCTCATTATCGATTAGTCGGGTCTGCCCACAGTGCACGTCCAAGTTCGCATCAGCACCACTGAATAACGCATTTCTATGGCCAAAATGTATCTAAAAATACTGGAGGAAACAGAATTTAATGCATTAGTGTAATTAAGTTAATGCATTAGCGTAATGGCTTGCCCTGTCAGGCGCTTTGACAGATGCGTGTGAGTCCTCAGCGCAAAAACGTTCAGTTTACGGTCATATCCTTATCTGTAAATGTCACAAATTCACGCGAGCATTTCCATTTTTGCAAAAAAGGTCCGTCCTGATAGTAAATCTTTACTGAATAAACACCGGCGCGGCGTGCACGCGCGTCAGACAGAAGGAACAACACATTAGAGCCAAACATTCATTGTGCTGAAATATCTGTTGTTGAACGTTAAATTAAGGTTTAAAAGTCAACATGTAATGCACATATTTTATGAGAGTAGGAACTGTAAAGGGATACTGTGTGTAATTCTGAATATAAATATCAGATGATTCATAGTCGACTTTTACAGGATAAAGAAATGACAGTAAGACGTGACTGTGATCAAAGTGAACGCGTGTTCCTGCAGAACATTACTCTTACCTGTTGGTTAACACTGAGTTTGTTTTTATTCGTCCTTATTATATTTATTATTATTTTAATTTTTAATGTAGAGATTTAAACTATATTCACTATATACAGTGAATATTTTCAATTTAAAAAAAAAAAAAAAAAAAAAAAAATTTATGTAAGGTTTTTAACAAGTTATGTAAGGTTTGTGGCACTGCTGCTCTAAACTAACAGTATTGGTGATTATAATCATTTTTTTTTTAGCTTTCTGTATTGGTTAGTCCTCCAATAAGCGTAAGCTCATTAGTAACAGTTGTTGGCTCTTTCTAATGCTATAATATAAATTTTGCTGTTATCTATGAAAAAAAAGGCAGAAAAAAGTCAAGCACTTTATAGTGTTTTTTTTTTTTAGATTACCCAATTACAGTCAAAAAGTACGTAAACATAAGAATGCAAGCTGTTATGAAAAGCATAGGATGACATTTTTGTTAATATGTGAATAAATACTAGCCTACTTAGTTTGTTATTTGCCCAATAAATGACAATAACATTTTTATATTTAAACTATTTTCTGACAGATTCCTAAAATATTTGTGTTTTGTCTTTATTATGACGGGTGGTCTAATAAATTGTTAAGCACTGTTTTCATAGCATTCAGTTGTTTGTTTAAAGGACATTGACCAGAATGTGGAAGTGTTTTTTGTCAATAAAATAAAAAAAGAAAATTGGGCTTTTTTTTATCCGATTAATCGAAAAAATATTCTGCCAACTAATCGATTGTCAAAATAATCGTTAGTTGCAGCCCTACTTTGGACACCAATGTTATATCAAAAGAACTGAATTATATTAAGATTTTTGACAACTGTAATCATTTAAATATATTTTGTATTTATTTAGAATGAATCATTCTGCAAAACAAATCGTAAAAAAGGTGAAAAGTAATAAAAATGGTAAGACAGAAATTATGCAGGATAGGATTATTTCTGAATATGTGCAGATCTGCTGAAAAGCACAACACAAGCTTAAAAATTAAAACTCATTATGTTCTGTAATTGTTGTTCATAAATCATAGACAAAAACGAACCTAATCATTTACAGTTTTAGCTGAAATAATTAGGCGCACCCCAATAATTAGCCAAAAATTGCCTTTTATATATAATGTTAAAGGTAGGCCTAAATTAAAAAAAAAAAAAAAATGTTCAGAGGTACTAAATCAATATCTGCAATCCTGCCCTCAGAAAACACCTTGTTCTCATGAACTCCACACTAAGAAAAAAACAGTATCGTGTGGAGCTGAAACCGACAGTTCCAGACCTGGCCAAGCACTTCTACTGAACTGTGAAAATTCAAAGAAAAAAAGGCACATTTCTTTTGTACGTTACCTACCAATGTGTAGGTTTTCCCACCTTGAATGCATGAAGCATGCATGGACAAACCTGGACAGATGCTGTTGAATTATGCTGAGGGGAACCTGACAATGCCTGCCATCTGGTGGTCATGGAATGCAATTAGTTTTTGAAAAAGTCATTCATAATTCACTCAGTTCAGCTGAGGACGTCCTTCAAGCTGCATAACCGCTAAAGAATTCAAGACACCCACATAAGAGCTGTGCCAAAATTACCTAAACATGAACTTGATCCATGAAAACAAACCTGTGTCATTACGGGCATTCACTTATGAGCTAAATCCAGTGCGGGTTAACCAGAGGTGAGTTGTTCATGGTCTAAATCAGGGAGGACACTGCTTACAGTAATCCCACACGTTTTATCAGTAATGAGAGTTCACAATTCAATATCCACTAAAATCCACACAACTACAAAACACTGTGATTTTTATATAAACATCTTTATATGCGATGTTTACCCAAAGGATAAAAGATCTGAGTGCTGGAGCAGAAATGAATCCTCAGGTTGAAAAGAGAAGAATGAGGTTAGTGGGTTGAAGCAGAGAGAGTCTGTACAGCGCTCAGTGAGTCCAGATTGCTTTTAAATGAACTTTTCCTGTCATTTCCTCACTTAAAGCCACAAAGGAGTCAGCAGAGCCTTGCCATTCATGTTATAATGGACTCAATTTTACTAGAATTACATTATTCCCCAAGGCATCCAACGAAAGATTCTCAAGCTTAATATACGACACTAAAATACTATAATATACTATTCACATGCCCCCTCAGACTTCTGAACCAAGTAGATTTTAATGCAATTTCCAAAAAAGGTACTATAAATGCTGCACGACTACTGCAAATAAAGAAAAAGGTGTTTGACAGAAATCGTTCATGTCATTCAGTTTCCAACAATCATAATTTTCTTTTAACCTGCAAAGAGTTAAACTCTCTCAACATCTTCATCCTCAGGATCCTTAAAACTCAATGACTTCTCTAATGTGGAAAAAAAGTGTAAAATCTGCTCTTTTCCATACAACAAAACCGCATGATCGCTGGATGTCAAGTTCAGTTTTAATTAAAATATATATATATATATATATATAGCTATATTTTCAACATTTTAACCTGCGTTTCCCATCACCCTGAATAAACTGATATTATATTATTAACACTGTTTAACTTCATGTGTAAAACACTCAGGTAAAAAGAATTATCTTAAAGATTGAAATTTCCTACATGACGCAGCTGATAAAAGACTGTGGAGGACAGAAACATAGGTGTAAAACGAGACCATGTTAGTTTTTGAGCATGTATGAAAACTATACTGTACTGCTACTGTATTTACAAATGTTAAAATTGATGAAAATTATACTACTAACGTATTTAATTACTATACTATCACATTAGGCCGCACACTAGATGATTTTAAGGCAGGGTTTTCAAACTTTTTTGTCAGCCGAACCCCTTTGACCTTAATTATGTACTTGAAGTACCCCCTGAGATTTTAAGTAAATATTTAAATTATTTAATGGCACATTTGCATGTTTAACTTTAAAAACCTTCAGTTTTAAAATTTTAGTAGTATTTACATAGCTATTGTTATTATTACACTCAACAAATTATAAAAATTCATATTACTGTAATTTACAATGTAATTGTTACATTTTTTTCCCCACAATATTTTTTTATATATATACAGGGTTTCCCAAAAAGAGAATTATTTTTATGCATTTAAGATTTTACATTTACAAATAAACCTGTAACATTTCTGTGCAAAAAAAATATTATTATTTTTTAATTCATTCATTAATGGCATTAACTTGTAGGCATACCGTGTATCCAGGGATTGAAATTAACTTTTTCACTCACCAGCCAATTTGGCTACTATTTTTTTACGTTGATTTTTACCTTTTATTGGCATTTTTACCTTTATAAAGCCATTTTTTTTTCTAAAAGTGTGCATCATCTTTTGAGTCAAATTCTTACATTTAATCAGTCAATTATAATAATAATAAATTTAGACTGTTACTAAACAAATGAAATCATTATAAAGAAAATTAATCCTTGCAGAAGTTGCATATGAAGTGGCATTTAGATGCATTTACACGTTAATTCAGCTCAGAGGGACATGGAATGCTTTAACCCGCAGTTACAAATGCATAAATAATGTTTTGATATTTTAAACATGAAATGTTGAATACTGATATTTGAAATTATTTACAAAATGAAAAGATACTTTAAATGTGAAATTAAAATCGCCAGTAGGTGGCAGCAAGTCACTGTTAATAAGTGAGTCATTGCGATTGAACCGAATCATTTTAAACGGTTGATTCATTCAGGAACAAAACGCCAGTGTTGCAAACTTAGCAATTTTGTTGCTAAATTTAGCAACTTTTCACACTAGCCTAGCAACTTTTTCTTCCAAAAGCACCTAGCAACAAATTTAGCTATTTTAAAATGTATTTGGCAATTTTGATAGGTGACACAAACGATAAAAAGGCACACAATTTCCATCTAAATTACATAAAATGAGGAAACCAAAGATGTCTAAAAGTACACACATCATGTGAATTAAGTTAGTTGCTATTTGCAATTATTCAATTTTATAATAATAATAACTGAATAATTGAATACTTGTTCATTTATGATAACCTTAGCTTGTACCTGTGATTGTTGATCTGTTGGTACACTGTAAGAAAAATATCATAAAAAATGGAAAAGCTAATAATTTTTCAGGACATTATCCGTTATCCATTATCTGTTGTAACCCAAAAACACAAAATACAATGCGTAATTTAAAATGCAGGTAAAAAAATAAATAAATAAATAAAAATAAACGTGAAAAATCAATACGGAAAACTCCTTAATATTAACATAGTAGATTGTGCCCTATTTTTACAGACTTTTCTTAGAGTGTAGCAAACTAATTACTAATATACTGCTTAAAACTATAAATGTTCAGAATGTGTAGTTTTACTAGTTTATTAGCTAATAAATAATATATATATATATATATATATATATATATATATATATATATATTAATCTAATGGTTCAGTGTGCGGCCAGCTTTAGAACAATGTACAGAAACATTTAAAATCCTGAAATACACTGAAGAAAAAAAAGATAATGCTCCACAATATATAGGCTACCGCTTTTAAGAGTGTTAAAAATATTTAAACTAGGTGAAAAACGTGACATGGATCGAGTGTCCTGATTAGTTTTTGTGCAGAATGCAGCGCGTTTAATCGAGCTGAGAGGCAGCAGACATCAGCTAATGACATTACGCGCAACTGCGGCTTCAAGCGCACAACAGACCGGTGGAGCGCAATGTCAATGTTGATTTTAATTATTTATAGACAGCACAAGCATTCATCACATGCAAGCTTATTAAAATCCATCCCAGTCAAGAGGGCACATAATGACCATGACCTAAAAACTTGACCTTCCCCAGGCCCGTATGGCAGTAGGCATACGATTAAATGGACGATGCATTGGTGTTTATTTATAAAAGTTGATTCGTGTCCTGCCACTGACCTTCCAGTCGCTTCTCCCGTATGTTTCTCCATAGTAAATCCCAGGCTTTCGACGTGGAGTCGCGCAGCTGCTCGCTGATTGACCGCCGAAGCTGCAGTTTGCTGGACTTTCGCCTCGTTGTCATCGTGAACGGTGACACATATCAGCGCCGCGCCCGGCTCTCCTCTGAGAGGACCGTTATCCGCCGCTCGCCCGGTCTGTCGCTCGCCCGGTCGGTCGGACTCGCTCTGGTGCCGCAGTTGTCGTCACTCCACCTGATACGCGGCGCTGCGTCACCTTGCAGCAGGAGAACAGCGATGCGTGTTTATGTTTCGCTCCGACACGAGGCTGAGTCGGACGCAGAATCCATTCGTATGGCTCTCATGCTCTCTGAGGTTTACCCGCGTCTCTAATCAGCGCAATATGACAGCGAGAACAGCTGTGTGAACTTTCCAGCACTAAAGCAACGCAGAGGTGCATGGTACCTTCACTACTCTCTCTCTCTCTCTCTCTCTCTCTCTCTCTCTCTCTCTCTCTCTCTCTCTCTCTCTCTCTCTCTCTCTCTCTCTCTCAGTAGGTTCCAGCTTGATAGAGGAAATACTGACACTGGAATCTCTCGTGAAATTTGGTTGATCACAAAAAAACCTTTGCATGATTTTTTACATTTACACACACACACACACACACACACACACGTGTAGAGAGCTTGGGGCTAGTCAATTTCTGTCCTAGTTTTTCAGTTAGCATAAAAAGCATATAACTTGGCGAAAGAAAGAAAGAAAGAGAAAGGGAAATTGAACATTTCCACTATTAATGGCCAGGCAACACGTTGACCTTTAGTGGGGCATGTTGTCACAGTGGAAACATGGCCAGTAAACAGACTGTTTTTTGAGCAACAAAAATTAAACAATCAACTCGTTACTAAAATAGAAAACAATTATAAATTGTATACATTTATAACAGTTAAG
Source organism: Spinibarbus caldwelli (assembly GCA_039654775.1). Classification (NCBI taxonomy): domain Eukaryota; kingdom Metazoa; phylum Chordata; class Actinopteri; order Cypriniformes; family Cyprinidae; genus Spinibarbus; species Spinibarbus caldwelli. Next base: position 9,527,987 of record CM077267.1, read on the forward strand.
ACAAGTGACTGACAACTTTGCCCTGACCTAACATATGTGTAAAAAATAAATCTCTTATGCCCACCAATGCTACATTTTTTTAAATCAAAAGAACAGTAAAATATTGTGAAATATTATTACAATTTAAAATAACTTTATTTTAAAATATCTTAAAATATAATTTATTCTTATGACAGCAAAGCTGAATTTTCAGCATCATTACTCCAGTCTTCAGTGTCACGTGATCCTCCAGAAATCATTTTAATATGCTGATTTGGAGTTCAAGAAACTTTTCGTATTATAATAAATGTTGAAAACAGTTGTGCTGAATATTTTTGTGAAAACCATTATGCATTGTTTTCAGGATTCTTTGATGAACAGAAAGTAAAAAAAAAAAAAACAGCATTTATTTAAAATAGAAATGTCCATTTTGATCAGTTTAATGTATCCTTGCTGAATAAAATAAAGACTTTTTGAACTTGGTATATTGTATGTCTTTCAATTAACATGAGAAAAGTTACTTGCAAAAGTGTAATGTTTAGGGTTAAGGGTCACTTATGGTTGCTAAAGCTGTGAAAATATTATTTAATATAATATTTTTAAATTGCAGCATGTCATACTGCATAACACTAGTTACACACACTTATGTCAACTATCCAGTTACACCTCAAGTCCTGTCTTTCTTTAGTGTGCACATACACATATACATTCTCTCCCATACACACACACACACACGCACACACACACATTCCAGTGTCTATGGGTGTCAGGCATTACACTGGCTCAGCTCCCTCTCAGAGGGGGGTGTTTCAGAGGGTCTCAAGTTTTACGTTGGAGATTTATGTCAGTAGGTTACAGTGGTGACATGACTGGCGTGAGGTGTGGAGAGAAAGGGAAAGCATGAACACAGGGTTAAAGCAGTCAGTCCGATCCACACTTCCATCCTAGGTGGGTTAAACCAGATACGGCACTGTAACAGAGCCTGAACCTCCTCAACACACAAACTGAAAGGAAAAGATTGTTACCGCAACTCAAACCTCAAAATAAAACGCTGGAGTAACTCTACCCGGTAAACAGTGGCACTGGAGCCAGTCTGGCGCTGAAAGGGTCTCAGCACCACTGAGGTCTTGCACTTCAAGAAGAAGTGTTAACATTTCTATATAAATCCTAGTGAGGTGATTTATGTTTTATACACTATAGAAGGACAGGCCATGAAGAAAATTAATAAAAAGCTTGTATTAATCATAAACAAGAAGGATAATTTGATCTCACTATGTGACCAACGGTAATATAAACAAATAAATCAATGTCACAATTTTTAGTAAAATGTTAAGCAATATAATGTTTTGAAGTACAGGAAATTGAAATAAAAAATAAAATAACTCATCTGCCACTATATGGCCAGGAAAAATTCAAGCGCAAAATTGTATGAATGTGTAACCTGTGCGTGGCCACAAAATTCACTCAATGTTAGTGTGATTATCACACAGCTAACTGCTTATCTGTGTGAAAGAGTGAATTTATATTGAGTCTCCGAGGCCCCTCAGGAGACCCTAATGAATATTCATATCAGAGACCAGTGGGCGTCAGAGGGAGTCACTGGCCTTTGGCATCTTGTACTAATTTCTTAAAATTGTCCCGATTTCAAGAACGTATCGCAAAATGTTCCAGAAATATGTCCTTCACTTGTCCCACAAAAATCAGGACAAATCAACCCCCAAATGCCTTACAGAGAGCAGCCAATCACAACAGGAGACCTGTTTTTGTGAGCAAACATGCCATGGAGCACGGGCACGTAATGGGATAGAATTAGGACAGACAGACGTTCACAGAATCAATGGGAAACAGGGACTTAAGAACGACACAACTCTCAGTTTCTGGATAAGGCTAAGGGTTTTCCCTCCTTTTTTCTTTTAAAATACTCTTTACACATTTAAACTTTTGAGTCGCATTATATCACTTTAATGTTGATGCCAATTTGTGTAAAAGATTAACATAGCATATATGAAAGTAATAAATTAAAAATAAAAGAAAATAAATACATTTACCCCTTATAAGGGTCACAAATTTCAGGGGGCAAAAATCCATTTTCCATTGTCAGTAGTGTAGTGATGTATAAAGCACAGTTATCTTTCTATTGGTCAGCATGGCGAATCCATGTGACCAACTTAAACCTGCATGACCTAATCTTTTGTCCTCCACGAAATTCCAAATCATGTGGATTCCTAATGAAATGGCTGGATTTTGCCCATGAAAATGTATCTTTTGACAGTGCTGAAGAGAAAGCTGTGCATGTGCGTGTGGGTTTTAGTTTGGGTAAATAATTACAGGGTTGTGGTCGTTCAGTGACGACTGAGGAATGCAGGGCCGCAAGGTCAGATGGACATAGTCACTGATCTACCTTTCAGTATAGGGGCTTCTCTGCACATCAAGGCTCATCTCTGTCAAAACATGATATAGAAGGAAATCCCCTTCAAGTTTCCAGTAAATACAACACTATTTCCTTCCTCTCGTCTTCTGCAACCACTCATCACATCTTTTAGATGTCTCTTGGACAAAACAAGCTCAAAAATTCATCCTTAGACATTCCCCTAATCCCAAACATGCCCAATATCCTACAACTGACTTTTCCCTGCTGTTTCCGAATTTCTGTAGACCCCCTGTTGCTCTGGAATCATTTCCCTCACCACAGTTTAAAAAATGAGGAACATCAAGATTAGGAAGAAGCTGTCTGCCAGATGGTGCTGTTTTCATTGACCTTATTTGTGGGTTTGTGGCTGCTTTTCCTGTGGGGAGTGTTTTAATCTGGGGCCTGATTCATCCGCGTTTCTGAGAGGTGATGAAAATCATGAAAAACTTTTGCAAAAAGAAGAAAACATCTAGTTTGAGGTGATTTAACTTCAGAGGTTGTAAATTCAAAAGTAAAATGATATTGACATGATATTCTGATGGTTTAACAAATTATCTTTTTTTTATTTTTCATAAGAGCTTTGCCTTTTAATGTTCGTTAAAAAACAAATAACAACAACAAAAAAAAAAACTGCCAAAATATTTCCACCCTCTCTCTGACCCTGAATGAACAAGCCATGTTTTGTTGCTGTGCCTTTGGGATGTCTATGTAAACACCCTCTTTGCATACGAAATAACAAAAAGCATTGATTTCCTATCAACTTTAATACAGTTTAAATTTTATTTCTAATAAAAAAAAATTAGGCAAACAAGGACTGTTGTATTTATAATGACACCTTGTATTGCAAACAACATGTTAAACCATCATTAGCAATTTTGTTATGCTAAACCCAAATTTTCCAGGAAAAATCCATCCTATAATAGGAAAGATCAGCTTCTTTAGGGTTTTCTTATGAAGAGACACATCAGCAACGAGTCACTAATGGCATCAGTCTCATCAGCAGCATTTCAGCATTGGCTACTTCAACAGAGAGCCAAAAAGCCTGTAAAATGGGTCAGAGGCTGTCTGGAGACTCGGTCGAGTCCTGCCCTGCCCAGAGCGTCCCATCTTCAGATCTCTCTTCCACAACATAAACACACCAATACATTGTTTCCATCCCTGGAGTTGTTTTAATTGGTTCCTAAAGTACTTAATAATGGCACAAGATTATTATCATAGAGGTGAGGATTACTGGGGCTGAGGGGATGGGCTGGGGCCAAACAATGGCTAATGGACGTAGAGGAAGTGTGTTTATTTGTATGTGAGAGTTTCTACTATCCACAAGAACCCAGTGTTTGTGTTGGCCACCCAGAGCAACTGTTTTCCCCTGAGGCTGAGTGGGACAAAATATCCTGCTGGATCACAAACCCCCTCCTTCTCTAAAACAGCCCCCTTAGTCCTGTTGAAAACTGTCATTGGTGGATTTTACCAATGTATGGGTATTTAGACATCTTTTTTTCTCTGTCTGTGGTATTCCATGATCAGGTCATCCCACTACATCCTCTTACACAAATGAAGATAAATGTAGCCCAGTACAGTGCATTACAAAGAGCTCATTTATGTCCACAGTGCACACACACGCACACACACACACACACACACACACACACACACACACACACACACACACACACACACACAACATACACACAATGTACACATAATCCATTAGAGAATATTACAGAGGGCCCATTTAAGCATTTACTAGACTATGAGGTAAAGAGGAGGTTTAAGCTAGGGCCGCATTTCTAAGGAGGGTTTACTGATGTCTGAACTATAAATAGACAGACAGTCTAGGACAGACCACAACCACAAACACAGCATCAGCTACAAAACACTCAGCAAGGGGCAAAAGGCAAAGAGAAGAGAGAGAGAGAGTGAGTGAGTGAGTGAGTGAGTGAGTGAGTGAGTGAGTGAGTGAGTGAGTGAGTGTGTGTGTGTGTGTGTGTGTGTGTGTGAGTGTGTGTGTGTGTGTGTGTGTGTGTTCTGTAAGTGTAAACTCTTGTAGATTTCTGGCATGACAAACTCAGTGCCTTTGCATGGATCAGAAAGTACAAATCATTACAGAAACCGTACAGTATTATTAGCCACTTTATTAACCAAATAGCAAAATAACAAAATAATAACCCATAGCTTACCAAAACATATGTGACACTTTTAGGATTAATACTAATGACTTGATTATTCAATCAGATTTATTTTATTTATTTATTTTTTGCTAATTTATTGAACATACTATTAAGTATTACTATAGAAAACTACAGTATTATATTCTTAAAAAATGGATAACAAAGCTCACTCTTAATTTCCTTTTTTTATATATATACACGTAAAATTTAGATACCATAACCACACCTCAATTAATATGAACCTAAAGGTTTAAAAGGAGTCCAAAAACATTTTATTAGCCTTTCCATTTTAATAAAATTCCTAAATAGAGTATATATATACACACACACAGTATACGTTTTTATTATAATTTTAATATTTGTTTTATAATAACTATTACATATTTTAATAACATTTTTAAATATTGTATGTAATATATATATATATATATATATATATATATATATATATATATATATATATATATATATATATATATATATATATATATGATTAGAAAATGTTATATTTATTATAAAATAAATATTTAAAATGAATATTTATTCACCATGCTGACCAATAGAAAGATAATTGTGCTTTATACATCACTACACTATTGACAATGGAAAATTGACCTTTTGCCCCCTGAAATTTGTGACCCTTATAAGGGGTAACATTATTTATTCAAGATATGATAATAGTAAAACAAGCACAAAAACAAACATACTAATAATAAAAATAAGAAACACTATAACACACATTAAACTAAAACATCCAGAACAAATGCTGCCAGATCTGTTTACTGAAGCACTCTAAGGAGTTTGAAACCCCTCAAATTACCTTCCAGGAGTGGGGGGCCGGGAATCTCAGTGCCACCCAAGTGGGCAAGAGTGAGTGCCACAGTTGACTGGAAAACATACCCTGATGCCAACAATTCCATGGGAGGGTTGAGGGTTGTGTGTGCGGTTTGTTGTAGGAACAGAGTAGGCTGTCTGCCAAAACTCAGAGTGCTGAATTAGCAGTCCAATTAAATGTGCTCAACACTTGCACAGCAGGCTAATTAAGTGACTTTCGTTTAGAAACAAACTAAATTGACATCCTACTGGAGTGGAATCTCTGAGACTCTCAAAACTCTCTCCAGTTATTATAAACATCCAACAGTTTTACGCTAGAGAATCTCTTATAGCGTCTTACTGTAACAGCACCGTGTGGTTTTAAATGCGATGCACTGTTAACTGCTGAGCCAAGAGCTTTCTTTTTTACTGCCTGCAAGACATGCCATCCCACACAACTCTTTTTATTGAGCGTTATTTTTTTAATCAGATCTAAATACCACACAAGATGAGTCTAACTGCACTTGTGCAAGCATTACCGCACGTATGCGGCAGCATACACACTGTGGCACTTTTCTACATTTATAATTATACATATTAATATGAAAAATCATGCATATGGTTGTACGTCCCCTGCCTGTCCTCAGATTAGCCTCAGTGAGTTTCCCAAGGAGAACACATGCCTGAAGTGCCAGAGAGTTTGGAAATATCACTCTGTGTTCTATCAGGTCCTGTACTGACAGGCAGTGTCTAATCAGAACAGACACATGTCCTCACGCGTGATACACATAATCCCTGACACTAGTGAATGTGTGTCTTTTTCTGTGTGAGTGTATGTATTCTTCCTAAACAATGTCGCACCTTGGTGTTTACACAGATTTATGTTTTAAAAAGCTCACACATGCCCTGCAAATAAGCTTTTACATTAAAATGCACACAGAAAACTAAATTTCTGATTAAATTAAAATACATGTTTTCAGTTGTTTATACAAATACTAAACCCATAGCTGAATACATGATGAAAGCTCAAATATTTAATAAATACACACAAAGAACGATGGATGTGAATGACAGATGTTCCAATTTTGCAGACATCTGCTGCACTTTCTACATGGGCCTGTATATAATCTATGACAAAGAGATTTCCCTCTAAGTACAGTGTCATTTATTGAGAAAATTTCTAAGAGCATTAATTTTTCTGGTCATGACTGCAGAATATTGCAGGGAATCCATGTGAATGTGAAATCTGTGTTGAAATGCTTTTAGGAGCCCTTCTGTTTTCCTTACACTCTAAAAAATGCTGGGTTAAATATGGACAGAACCAGTGATTGGGTTGTTTTGACCCAGCACTGGGTTGTATTTAACCCAGGATTTTTTAGAGTGTAGCAAAATAATATAAAGATGTTTCTTTCAAAAAAAGAAAAGCTCTTTGATGCTAAGTTGAAAAGGGTCTTAAAATGATAGACTTCACTAGTCTGTCATTTTGGAACAATCTATGTCTGAACAGATGTCAAAAAGGCAGCACAGTAGCCATATGCATCTAACAGACTCTGCATTTTTTCTTTTTTTTCGTTTATAGCGAATAAAAGTTCTTTGGATTATTAAAATGCTCACCACGCTATGAAAAAAAAATGGTTCTTTCAAGAACTGTTCACTGAAAAGTTGGTTCTTGCTGGCATTTTATTGTTTATATAGCATTGCTGTATAAACGCTCTTTTGGAACCTTCATTTTTAAGAGTGTATGATGTAATTTTTCAGTGGAAAGCTCCAAACAGATGAAACACACCAAAAAAAGAACCTGTCAAGTTTCCTATATGACCAAGCAAGAAGGTTATTTACTCATGTGATAAACTGCAGCAGGGACATAAAAATACAGGAACATAAAATAGTATAATTGTAAAACTAGAACATACAGTATCATCTAAAAAAAAAATGCAAAATATAAACATTGCCATGGCCACAGACATGGTTTCAGTCTGATTAAATACAGAGAAAGGCTTTGTGCAAGGTCACAGGTTCATGTTGGGTCTCTGCTGAGTATCACTGCTGTGAAAATAGGGCTTCTCATGTGCTGGGTTTGCATTTCGTAGATGCAGTTCTACTGTACCCGCTGCTGTATGCTGACATAACACACACACACACTCACTTGCACGCACACACATTACTGACCCAGGCAAGCCCAACAGCTATGCATGCACTGTCACTTTCAAGCTCCACATATGCAGACACATACAGATATGTGATGTACTAAAAGAATGAGCAAACAGTGAAGTATTACCCTGAGAACATGACCTGGGGGATTCTACATATGTGTGCAGTGAAACTGAGCACAAATATCACTAATTATAAAGAAGAGTCAGCTTAGTAACAGTATTTAACTGTAAAATGCCATTAGAAATTTGATTGGTCAGATTTTAATAAGAGATAATTGACATTTAATTAATATTAATGTGCAAGCATGCACGAACAGATGCACACCACCAAACACCCACCCACCCACCAAAGAGCATGCAGACTCACACGCACACACAAATCCGCTTGGTAAAACATTATGTCCTAAGGCAATGGAAAACAAGCTAGTGGACACTTGGAAAAACAACATTCTCCCTCTCCTGTGAGAAGTGGACACAAAAACGCTCATTCAATAAGAAAGAAATGACAGAATTGAATGCTCTACTATTATGATACTCATACAAGGGACACAATATGGGGTGTGTTTTTAGGTCATAGGAATATCACTGTGAATGGATTGGATTAGTCCAGATGAAATTGAAATTTTGGGATCAATGTGGTCCATAAGCGCTTAAGCATCTCTAAAGATAATACAACATTGCAGAATATTAATTCTCGGGGTGAGATGTGTTGGGGTTAAATCCTCCAGCTGGCTTTGAATACGGATTTAAATTTTTCTGCAGCTGTGGTACAGGTGAACCTGAGAGAAAGAGGGTTTTGCTAATTTAGATGCCAACTGGACAGCAAAAAAAAAAAAAAAAAAGAGTGTGGGAAATTCTATATTAAATATATAGTGTGTGTCACATCCATAATAGCAATTGACCTATTGATCATGTCAACACAGATTTCTATCAGAACGAGAAGAGAAGACAAGTCAAAGAGGCAACAACATGCAGCATACATGCTGATTTATATTCTGTTAATCTCAGTTCATCCTATAAATTTTATGAAGATTTTGATGAACATTGCATGAAAAGACTGATTCTTAAGCTTTTTAATAAAACAAATGAATGATTTCTGAAGGATCATGTGACACTGAAGACTGGAGTAATGGCTGCTGAAAATTTAGCTTTTCCATCGCTGGAATAAATTACATTTTAAAATATATTAAAATCAAAAACAGTTATTTCACAATATTACTGTTTTTAATAATATTGCATTTTTCATCAAATAAATGTAGCTTTGGTGAGCTTAAAAGCCCTTTATTAAAAAACACACACAATAATTATTCCAAACTTTTGACCGGCAGTGTGTATTTATACATCAAAGTTTAAAATATATTCTAAAATGTAATATATTAAAATATATCAAATTGATTGAACATTCAATAAATGTGTTTTATTTATTTTATTTTATTTTAGTCTGTTAGTATCTTTATTTAAATTTTTAAATATTTAAATATTTTATTTTAAATATATTGAGTATAGTATTTTGCCTTATCAATTTATACAGCAAACAGCATTTTTTTTGCAAACTGTTGCCGCTGTGAGGAATTCAAGGCCACACAGTTAGGAAATTCTGCTCAGTGTAATGCCTAACAACAGTCTTTAAACATGGTAAAATTCCTGTAAATCTGAATATCTTTATTGTAGCACAGAATGGAGAATCCAATGGTGCCATAAAGCTTTTAGCAGCTGGTTCTTCTTGGTCAATGCAGGAATAGTACAGACCAGTTAGAATACATGACGTCCAGTAACCATCAACCTAAAGTCATTAAGGGCAGAACAAATACTCACTCTTCTCTTTTTCTTCTTAGCTCTTTAAATCAATATCTCTCTCTCATGTCCTCAAACACACAGGCGGTGCATCTGCTCCACACTACAGCAGGCAGGAGCTAAATTTAACTCAGAGGAGGGAGTGGAGAACATGTTCTCAACCTTTGCTGGATTAAAGAGCATTTATTTAGAGAAATGCATAAACTCTCTTTACTGAGCTGCCTTGCTGTCTACATAAACGGCCACCTTCTAAGGCAGGAACGCAAAATATATTGTACGTCGGTACAATATGTATTACTGGATATTTAATTGTGCATTTCTGATTTTTACATTTAGATTACCTTTGCTGTCATCTAACACTCAAAGTCACTTAAACTCATAAAATTACTTGAAAATCTAACAATACTGATAATATATCAATGCTGCTAAATCTCAAAATGAATATCAGTTCATAATACTGCACATTATAATGTTTTGATGCCTAAATTCAATTGTAGAATTTAAAGCAACTGACTTTAGTTTGCTTTTTTAATTCATTTAGACAAAATAGAATAACAGTTATAAATTGCTAACTGCTGTCTCAGTAGTGTGCCTATGGAACTGTACATGTAAGCAGCTCACTATGGGTTTGGAAATGCTACTGGGTAGTTGACAAATTGGACTGTGTCCTATGGTGTGACATAGCAAAAATGTAGAAAAAAAAAAACTTAACATACCAATAACATGAGAAAAATGTATCTTCATTCTTAGAGTTACAAATAGCATGAGAGAGGTTTATCTTCAATGTAAGAAGTTTTTTTTTTCTTTTCATTTTTCCGTCACACCATAGGACACATTGATACGTCAACTATCCTGTGTTTCTAAAATGTCTCAGAAGTGTTAAACACAAACAGCAGCTGATCAGCTGTCAAAGTTAAGAGTAAGAGTGTTACAATAGCTAAAACATCATCCATCATACAACAAACACAAACATATCAATGACATATAACCTATAGACGCATACATTCCTACAAACACACACCACTTACATACTGACGGTCAGATATGCAGCACTGGGGCGTTCGACACTTTCAAACACATGTAGCGCATGTCGCCAGTGAGGTTATGTGAGAGGGCATTTCAGGGCCCAGAGTGGCATGACCTTTGACCTCAGGGGTGCCTCCAGAGGCCCATTACACACATCCACACACTTCCCCAAGGCTGCTCAATAACATTAATGCGACGAAACTCCTGATAATGGCCCTGTCTTGCTGGGAGTCCAAGGTAAACCTGAGTCCTTTATAAACACACAATGCGAAGATACTCAGACACTTACTCACTCGGGCTATTGTCTGTGGAGTCTGATGCTTGACACTGTCAATCACAACACCGTCAAACCCTCCTACAAAGAGGATTGTACAATAGACAAAAACATTGGCAATTGGTTTTACAATAATTTTGCTGACATGGAAACCGCATGCTATTTTCTAATGTTGTTTTACATGCTTTCACATAGTTATCAAACCACCTTTAAAAATAATCTTTAACAAAACCTCAAATATTTTAAACAAAAACACACATACATTTAAAAAAAACTAACATAATGAACTATCATTTCCTTCTCCAGACTTCTAGCTCACGTTTCCAGATGCCACAGAAGCATGAAACAAAATCTATTTCATAATGCCAAGCAGGACATTACAAAACCTTCTGTAACCACAAACTAATGGATATGAGCCTTAATGAGGGAGATATAGCCAGGGAAAAATAGCCATCTAAAAGTTGTCTTTTCTCTCATTTCTACCCATTATCATCTGTTCATTTAAGGCCTCTCTGTGTGGTTTCTGTGGTGTGGTTGATTCTTTTGTGAACGTGTGTTTTGACCAGCGTGTGTGGCATAAAGTGAAAACAGCCTGTCATTATTTTTGGAAAGCTGAGCTTTGAGATACTGGAAAGACCTGAGAAGTCATTCCCAGAAATCCAATTTTACTGTCATGCATGGAAATAGATGCTTGTGAAGGGACATTTCATGAGTAAGTACTTCTATGTGTGTGGGAATGGGAATTGGAACTGAAACAGATAGGGAATTTATTTATTTATTTTTTTAATGGAAACAGGAATGCCAATAGGACAGGAAACTGGAAAAACTGAAACGGAAATGACAAAGGAAAAAAAGTTTTAGTGGAAACAGGAAACAGGAATGGAAATAGAAACTGAAACAAGAAAAAGAATTGGAAGAGAAACAAACATGGAACAAGTGAGGTAAAAAACGTAAGTGGAAATGGAATGGAAACTGAAATAGGAGTAGAAACAAGGAAAATTATTGGAACAGAAAACATAAACATTAATGGAAACTGAAATGGGAACAGAAAAAACAAACAAAAGCAGAAATATTTTTAAAAGAATTGGAACTCGAATCTAAACCTAGCAGGAAACTAAGAATATGAATAAGAACAGGAATAGGAACAGAAATAGAATCAGTGGAATGGAAACTGGACTGAGACCAGAAACAGGGAATGGGAATAAAGGTCTGCCTACCTGCTGATTCTGAATTCATCATCATCCCCTCCTAGAGAAGAAGAAAAATGCTAAATGAGTCACTGACAATATACAGAAAGTCACCACAGATAAACTTCACCTTTGATCTTTGACCTCAGGAGAGTAAATGAAAACATGAATGCGGCTACAACTGCTTCAGAAAGTGAATGCATGACAAATGTACCATCAAAGTTCAAAAGGCCATCAGCAATACAGTTCATTTCAGATAGATAGCAATAAAACACTTTTTATCGCGTGAGAAACAGTCCTTTAAGAATTCAACAAGCATCATCAACTAACATTAACATTCCAACATTGATAGCTGGCTTTACACTGGCTTATAGTCCATAAAAGAGAACACGGCTTTAAACAGAAGCAGAAATGGAAATGGATGTGTGAGTTTCTGGGGAGGTTTGGGAGGAATATATGTCCTGAGAGCTGATGAGGTTGTTTCAGTTCGGAAATCCAGCGAATGCTGATCTCATGGTTTCTTATTGATTGAAGGCTCCAATTACACAAGAGAGCCAGTAGACAGAGATCTCACTCAGCAATCAATGGACACTCTATTTTAGTCTTTGATTTCAGAGCTACAATATGTCTGCACAATGTGGACAGACAGCCTTAGTCCAGCAGCACCTAGCAAGCAAGAGAGTCAAACAGATTTTCGTTTAAAAAAACATATTTTAATATATATATTATACTATATTATTCTATTTGGTAACACTTTACTTAAAGCTTTTATGTATAATGCATTATAAAGGGATATTAAAGGCTATAATGCATTATAAATTAATTTAAAATGCATAGCGTAACAATGAATTGATAAGTGTTATACTGTATTAACTGTGGTTACAATTATTCATGAGATTGTACAATACATTATAAGGTGCATTACAAGGCATAATTAATGCATTAAAACTACTTTTATAATGCATTATACATAAAGGCTTTAAGTAAAGTGTTACCTTTTATTTTTATAAAATGTATAATTATTTTATTATATAAAATTTATAGTTATGTTATTAATATAAAATAATATATTATTATTATTATAATATAAAAATCCATCTTTTTAAATACAATAAAAAAATTGCACTCCACTAACTCTTGAGGTACCATGTCAATACCATGATACATAAATATGGGAATCATTCACAAGGTTAAAAAATTAAATTAAATTAAAAAATTAAAAATTAAATTTAAAAAAATGTAATAAATAAATAAATAAAACTAAGCAATTCACAACGCAAATAAGCACAGGCCACATAAGACAAAATCTGTCATATTTCATAGGCTCCAGTTCTTTCTTTAATCAAGGGGTTAACCTCTAGCTCTAAAAATATTGACACTTTTAGGGAAGCGGACGTTTATTTTTGGTTTGTTTCTGACCCTCATTCTTAGCTAGTCTCAGGGGTGTCTATAAACTGATCTAGTTGGTATAGAATGAAGGTCATTCGACTAGCTAAAGAAATAGATTTCTGATATGACCCACATCTCGGACTTGCATGTGATATTCTTAAAAAAAGAAAGGACCCAGAGGAAATGCTGCAACTGAACAAATGTTTCTTTTCTAAAGAACAGGGGAAAGATCACATTTTTCTAAAGCGACTCCCACACGGACCACAAGTTCATTTTAGCTAGACCAAACTGAAAAAGAGAGAATGTGCTCAGAATCACAGTCCTCTGACACCATCCAGGACAAAGGCAGAAGTGACTTCCTTGTATACCATCTTTAGAAACCCTAAACACACTCAACACAAGTATGTGAATTTGAATGAGGATCAAACTCTACCAGACTTTAAGAGGCAGAAATGGAAGTAATTATCTACTCATGTGCTCCTTTACAGCATTTTGTGTGTTTTTATACTTTTTCTGTATTATTTAGAAATTGCCTGATGTAAAATGTGAAGAACAAACAAAAAATTTCAGTTGCTCACTAGACAAATTCAAAGAAGACATTCTTTAAAATATCTTCAGAAAAAAATTTTGGAATGAATTTGCATTTTTGGGTGAAGTATGCAACCTGATCTCATGACGAAAACATACCAGTGGTAACTTTTTTGCAAGACGCGAAATATGTACCACCATGTACGTTTCTTGACATATTCAATGTAAAATGTCCACTGAGTGGCGCTAAAAGAGTGTTTGTTTTTTTTCCCTGGAACAGAAGAACGTACATATGGTACATTTTATGTGACGTTGGTTTTTGTAGGTGTCACCGCAGTTCTGACTTGAAATGTCTGTTGAGTGGCGCTATAAGTGTAATGCTCCATGACATTTTAAAATAACGTACTATCAGCACTACACCTAAACCTACCCAATAGTATGAACAAAAGCGAATGTGACGTAAAAACACTATCACAAGCATACTGTTTTAGCTTATTTTTCGATCTCTCATCTTTCAGATCTTTCATCGTGAGTCATGTTTTTCACCGGGATTTGTACCCAAGGATTCCGCATCCTAAGTTCAATTCCATGCCGGCTGAGCTACTGAGCAAGCTTGTTACGTCTGGAAAGCGAAACATATGGAGCTGTTATCATAACTGTGTACGAAAACGATTACAAGTGCTTGATGTTTTACCGCCTCTAGTGTTCATTTCTTTTGGAAACTGCAGTGATATAGACTTATTGGTATATATTTCGCGCCTTGCAAAAAAGTTCCCACAGGTACGTTTTCATCATGAGATCAGGTAACAAGTATCCCTGTGGTCTTAGAAGGTTTCATCCCAAGAAACTCTTTTGGAAACCCAGGAAACCAGCTTATAACCAGCTCATGACCAACTAAGGACCAGCTCAAACTAGCTGCCATGCTTCCAAACATACCTAACATATGCTGTTTTTTTCAACAGGGAAAGCGAACCAAGCACAGTTAACAACATCACAAGTCTGGGTAACTTACAGGTTTCCTTCTAGCAGAATTATCTAATTTTCCTCATGTTTACATAACCCAGGAAGAACAATGTAGCTGTGCAAGCGTGCTGGTCCAGGAGCGCACCATGACCTGGTCACAAACGGCTGTTTTCTCGACCCAAGGGTTGGGGGAGGACAGACTCGTTATCTGTTTTGCCTGCAGATGGCTGGACGGCGTGCAAGGCTGGATGCATCCAGCCCTCTGTGGCTCACTCACCACTCAGAGACACATTTGGACAGCTGCATTTTATCAGCGGTAGCCGAGGAAAAATAAACTCAGTCCAAGAAGCCTGGTATGATCACACGACCTTAAACTCCTACATATGCAATAAACAAAACAAAATACAAAGACATATGCACATATACATATAGACAAACACTGCAATATCTGCAATACAGTCAAGTAATAAAAGTTTGCCTTCTAGGAAATCATTGCTTTCTAGGAAAAACAATTGAGATGTTAAAGAGTGATTAAAAACAAAACAACATGACTACATTACAAGATGGTGTAATGACTCAGTGTTTTGTGACCTCTGACTCAAGATGTGTTTGAGAGTGACGGTAAACTTGGATTAAGGGTTAAACGAGGGTCATTTCTGTGACCTCTGTCAGACTCAAAATCCGTTGAGTTCCAGGCAATGGATCTCCCCTGCTGCAGCCTTACCGCTAGCCCAAATTTCACACGCAACCCCTCACAGAGCCTGGAATTAATAGATATTACTCAACTGGGCCTGTAAATGAGGCATGCACGGGTTTAGTTTCACCATTTGTAACCCTAATTCTTTGTTATTTGAGTTATTTCAATCTTCATTTGCAGGATATTTAAATAATAAACCCACTTGTGTAGTGTAAAAATAATAGAACTGCTTTTCAAACTCTCTTACTGACTTTGTTCAATCTGACAAGGTAAAGAAATCAATAAAATGAAGAGAGAATGAGGTTGCGAGGTGTGTGTCCTGTTTTAACGGGACAGGCCGGCTCTCGGCAGATGGGGTTTTAATCGACCATGAGGGCTGTAACAATTTGAGGACAATCACAGTGGTCATGTTTCCTGAAATGTACTTCATCTGCCCTTAATCCCCAGCTGTGTTTGACAACACTGACACCACACAATCTGAATCCTCATCACAGACCTGATTCTACCTGACCCTGAGGCGAGGCCATGACAGGAAATGAAACAAGGAAAATTGTTTGGTGCATTTAGTGTAAACATCACCATTTGAATTAGCTCTCACAGCAGACAGGAAACTTGTCTGACTCAGCTCAGGACTAGAGTCACAAGGTTAAGAAATGTCACACGGGATCACAAGGGTGAAGTCAGGCTGTATGCATGATCTCTGGCATTTTCTAAAATGGGTCAATCTATTAAAAAGTGATAGACAGAAGGATAAAAGAGGAAGCAAACACAACGGCAAAACTTTCATGCTTTATAAAGTAAAACAGTGTATTGGAGATAGTTATAATATATTTAGAAAGGAAAGTTACAAAGTGTCTATCATTATATCTGGATTATTTCATTATGTTGCATGATTCTGTTTTTTTGCTACTGGATCCATTAGGTTTTCCCTTAGATAGTCCAAACAGAAAGAATAAGTAGAATACAGACAAATAACCAACAACACTTACATGACAATAAAACTACTAATACATTAATTCTAAAACCATTTCTTAATTCACACATATTGACAATATGGCCCTAATTTGAAATTAGTTCTGTCATGATAACTCTTGGAGGGACTGGCATGGTAATGTACATGGTAATGTTAATGTATTTGGTCTTGGCGGAATAGATCTGCTACGCTGCTGCTGCTGCGGCAGAGCAAGTACCGAGACTTGCTACTGCCAATACATCCACAAAATACTGCTGCTGCACATATAACACAGATGAATAACCCCATTTAGCATACATGAATCACCTCGTAGCAGATCTATACAGGTGGAGCTGGGGAAGGTGGAGGGTTTCTGAAGTGCGCTGCCAAACTGCTACAGCGAACAAAAGCCAGGTATTTGAATATTGAGCAGTGAGCTCATTGGCTACTGATACGGGAGAAAACCAATCAGCTGTGCCATGTGATAATGATGACATTAGGTCAGATTGAGTTAGACCTATCGGACTGCGCCATCCAGAGTTCCATGCCAGAACTCTGTATATCATTGATATTGGAATGAAATGAACGTATTCAATTAAATTATTAAATAAAATAAAAGTAAATAAAAAAATAAAATAAAATGTAATTTAATTAAATTAAATAAGTTAAGAAACACTCACGGTGGGTACATCTCACTAACTGTACCAGAAAAGGATTGTCGGAAAGCATTAAGCGTCACTAAAACTAGATCTGCAAATTTCCTCTCTGTGACACAATAAACTGCTACTTTTAGGAGGAAGTAGGCAAAGAGATCTCAGACAAGCTACAGTAAACGAATCAAAAGTTTCATTGTCTAATGGGGAGGCAAAGACAGAGGATGTGCACACTTACTCCACCTAACATTTGCGGTTCACAAACATAAATCTTATCTAGCACCACCTAATGAAAGTCAAACAAAGAGACTAACATGGGAAAGAGTCATTCAAGGACACAGGTGATGTAAACATGATTG
This sequence comes from Spinibarbus caldwelli, assembly GCA_039654775.1. Taxonomy (NCBI): domain Eukaryota; kingdom Metazoa; phylum Chordata; class Actinopteri; order Cypriniformes; family Cyprinidae; genus Spinibarbus; species Spinibarbus caldwelli. The sequence continues at coordinate 9,545,332 of CM077267.1, forward strand.
AATCATGTAGTGGGGTCTGTTTTTCTCCATATAGCCTCAAAGTCTCACGGCTGCATTTACACGTATCACAAATCAATCTACTGGGAGATTTTTTTCCTGTGTCAGAAAGGAGTGTGGGCTCTCACTGCTGGATTGATAGAACAAATGCATTTGACCTTCAGCATGGCTGCTTGCTCTGTAAACACACATCATTCCATCAGTATTCAGTACATACTTGATTTCATTAATCAAGACCCTTAAGAAGGTACAGTACGTCTATGACTGTTTTAGTTTCAAGAGAGCTAGAAATACCTAAGGCTTTGAAACACCGGCTTTAAAATGTTGTATGACTACAAGGAGCCCTTTGTTGTAATAGACTCAAGTAATCTCATGAAATTAAACATGACAACAGAAGCACTCTTATAAACAAGAGCAACTACACTGCAAAAAAGTAATCCTAATTGTTATTTTTTTGTCTATTTTTCCTTAAATCAATACAAATTTACTTGAGAAGAAAATTATTTAGATTTTTTTTAAATACTATTAAATTATATACAGATTGTGCATTATAACTTGTCAGAAAATACAATACTGTCCAAACGTTTGAGGTCAGTATGATTTTTTTAAAGAAATAAACATTTTATTTATCAAAAGATCATAAGTGACAAACATTTATAATGTTACAAAAAAGATATATTTCAAATTAATGCTGTTCTTTTGAACTTTCTATTCATCAAAGAATCCTTTAAATGCATCTCGGTTTCTACAAACTGCAGCACAACTGTTTTCAACATTGGTAATAATAAGAAATGTTTTTGAGCACCAAATCAGCATATTACAATGATTTCTGAAGGATCATGTGACTCTGAAGACTGAAGTAATGATGCTGAAAATTCAGCTTTGCCATCACAAGAATAAATTACATTTTAGAATAAAATAATATAGAAAATGGTTATTTTAAATTGCAATAATATTTCACAGTTTAACTGCTTTTATAGTACTTTTGATCAAATAATTGTTGCCTTTGTGAACATTAGAGACTTAAAAAAAAAAAAACATTCTGACCCCAACCTAGTTTATACATTGAATAAATTTATGTTTTTTTTTACCAAATTGGCAAATTGTTGTTGCTTTTCTAGTTTAAAGCATTTAAATCTCTCTCAATTTAGTTAGATGTATTCTTTAAACATTAAACAATGGGGGGTGGGGGGGGGAAGACACACACACGTATCTTGCTTTAAGATTGTTGCATTTGGATACATTCTATGGAAAACAGAGCTTTTTTCTTTGGCACTTTGATACATTCTTACAATGATTTGGAAATTACAACACAAAAGACAATTACTAGAAGCAGGAAAGGACAGTATCCCATCTACCTTTCTCAGATAAGAGTTGCTCCCTTTTACTCAAAAAGAAACAAAACGGCAGGCTCTTCCCTGTTCATTTTGTCCAGTTTGGGCTTCCAGGTGAGAGATGAATCTGCACCGATATCTTGGATGGCACATCAACAGCAGTGAACAAGAACCGAAATGTCACCCACTCAAGCATGCACATCAACAGACTGAGGATCCCCCTGTGCCAGCTCATGCACAATGGAAATGATCTTGGCAATGGGACAGCGATATGACCTCACTTCCTCTCCTTTCAGACTAAAATTTCAAGCGGTCTAAAATTTGTGACTTTTTCTCAGATATAGCTTGTTGTGCAACAGCTTTCTGGAACAAACACGTCATGTTGCCCCAAACGGAGGGACCATATTTACACCCTCATCAAGAATGCCACTTTTGTCTTCAGAACTCGCAACAGACTGAAGCCAATTGACATAAGTATGTACAGTAGCTATTTCTGTAGGGTGGGTGTGTGTTGGGTTGAACTGGGGTGTTAAGAACACACTCTTCCCTCTCGGTCGCCCTTGAGTCCCCCCTTGTCCACCCTCTCAAAAACCCTCACCCATCACACAATGGTTGTCTGTCTCCAAAGTTCCCGCTTGACTCTGGAGGAATGTCCGGCTTGGATCAGTGTGCACGTCTTAACACTGCACTGGGTCTGTGAGGTCGCCGCTGCAGCAACCCTAAAGACACGGTCACGCCATCACAGGCCACTCCTCACGGACCGAAGTTCTCTCACATGAGGCAATGTTGCAGCAGAGAGTCTAGTGATTCACTTAAAGACTTGTGGTCCTAGATATTTTTCTTTAAATATCTATATTTTAATAAATTAGCATAATTAGAACAAAATATACACTAATGTTTAGAAGTTTAGGGTTAGGATTTTTTTTTTTTTTTTTTAAATAAGTCTCTTACACTCACCAAGGCTGTATTTATTTGATCAAAAACACAGTAAAAACAGTAATATTGTGAAACATTATTATAATTTTAAAAAATTTGTTTCTGTTTGAATATATTTTAAAAATGTAATTTATTCCTGTGATGGCACAGTTGAATTTTCAGTATCACATGATCCTTCAGAAATCATTCTAGTATGCTGATTTGGTGCTTAGGAAACATTTCTTATTGTCATCGATGTTGAAAATTTATATACATTTATATATTTAATATTTTACATTTTTTCAGGATTCTTTAATGAATAGAAAGTTAAAAAAAACCGCATTTATTTCAAAGAGTAATATTTTTTAACATTATAAATGTCTTTATCACTTTTGATCAATTTTAAGTGTCTTTGCAGAATAAAAGTATTAATTTTCCCCAACCTTTTGTACAGTAGAGTATATTTACAAAAAAAATCCTATAGAACTATAAAAACAGATTTCTGTCTGTATCATAAAAATGCAGTGTGAGGATGCACTATTAACGTCTATACGTGGTAATCTCAGAGGTTTCAGCTGGGGACCAGATGGCACATTCTGTCATCCAATAACAAAATAGAGGATTTTACCATGGAAAAGTAACCAGAGGTTTTCTCCAAAACAATTATCCTTAATTAATGCAATACTAAATTAATTGGGGGTGTTGTCTACGCACATGGCAACACATTCCACTACTGCTGCTGTATGCTGAGCTGGTGTCAGTAATTATGTTTATATGATGCTTTTCACACTAAGAGTTTCCACCTATAGAATCCATACACATCATGCAGTGCTAAGAAATTAAATGGTAACACTTTAGTATAGGGACCAATTCTCATCTATTAACTAGTTGCTTATTAGCATGCCAATTATTAACATATTGGCTGTTTTTTTAGTACTTATAAAGCACATATTCTGCATGACCATATTCTACATCCCTAATCCAACCCAATACCTAAATTTAACAACTACCTAACTAACTATTAATAAGCTGCAAATTAGTAGTTTATTGAGGCAAAAGGTGTAGTTAATGGTTTGTTAATAGCGAGAACTGGAGTAAAAAAATAAAGTGTGGCCATTTATTCTATATCAACTATCCATTTTGTGATATATTCACATTAATTTACTATTGCTGGGAGTTTCTGATGCTATAGAGAGAGAAATCAGGGCAACCTGGATGTCCAAGTTGAATTGGTTTTACTTCTCAGCAAAGTGTCACTCAGTGAATACAGTAAAGAGATGAAAATATAGTGGAACTGCCTATAAGACAGTACCATAGAATATAGCTATAATATGACCTTATGACATATGGGTGATTCTATAATTGGAGATACATTTGGCATTTCAGAATGTTTATGACATTTTAAATAACTGTATTGTTTTTTGGGGGAATTTGTTCATAAACAGAGTTGACCATTTAAGTAACAGAATTGTAAAGTACCAGAATTGACAGAATTATCCGGTGGACTGTCAATTCTGTTACACTATTGTCAGCATTGTTACTCTACCTTGGTAACAGAGTTTGACAGTAACCGAATTGACAATTTTATTTTATTTTTGCCAAAAATTCCACTTGCTAGCATAAATGCTAAGAGCACATGGCACTAATGAAATCATGATTAAAAGACCTTTAAATAACCCAATGTGTGATCAGTAATAAATTCTGTTTTCCTTTTGATATTGTGGTAACAGTGTTGATGTTCTTCAAAATAACTCTTGGTATAAGAACTTTTTAGATTAAAATATTTTCTCAGAGAGAGACTCTTCAGTGCTTCAGATCTTATCAGTCAGGGAAAGTGACACCATTTCCTGTATCAAACATAATTGTGGGAGAAAATTCCACCAATTTAAAGGCAAAGTATGGTACGGTAACAGAGTTGACTCTAGATTTATGGACACACATTTTTATAAGAAAAAAGTTATTTTTAAATAATTTAATGTTGTATAATTAAGTAAATGAGTATTTAGGGCTTTTATAAATAAAATGAATGAAATATTACAAAAAGAAAAGTATAATAAAATATTTTGATTACACGATACATGATGGAAAAAAATGCACTGACTAATTCGGACAACAAGTAATCATGATTTTCTGCTATTTAAGACACTTTTTACACAAATTATTACATTGTTATTGACTATAACATCTTGTAATTCATAACAATAAGTAACAAACTATTAAAATAATAAAAAAATATAACCATTTGAAAAAAAAAGCAGAAAAAAATAATGACTGCGGACACCAAATGTACCTGCAATTATCGAATCACCCATATAGCTCTTGAAATGTTTTAAATTTGCACACAACTTAATAAACAAAAATACAACATTTAACAGCAAAATAATGCTGTTCACAGATGATCTGATGATAAATGTCTGCAGCAGTTTTATTGCATGTAGTAATAGTTTTTTTGTGATATAATATTTGGAATGTTTGCCATGGCAGAACTGATGGCCAGCACCATTTAATTACTCAAAGATGCTATGGTATTGCAACATAGAATTGTCACTTTACAATGTCCAAAAACAGTACTTTTTAAGCATTCAAAAACTCCAAAGACAAAAAAGAGACTAGTTTTTCATTAATTCTCTCTATTTGCTATGTAACATGTCAAAGATCAACTATACTGTACAATGCATGTAAAACATCATTGATCACTAGCAGCTTCCTCTAAAAGCACTTTTTCATTATTTCTTATAATTGTGACCCTGGACCACAAAACCAGTTACAAGGGTCAATTTTTTTAAACTGAGATTTATAAATATGAATAAATAAGCTTTCCATTGATGTATGGTTTGTTAGGATAGGACAATATTTGGCCGAGATACAACTATTTGAAAATCTGGAATCTGAGGGTGCAAAAAAAAAAAAAAAAAATCAAAATATTGAGAAATCACCTTTAAAGTTGTCCAAATAAAGTTCTTAGCAATGCATATTACTAATCAAAAATTTAGTTTTGATATATATTAACAGTAGGAAATTTACAAAATATCTTCGTGGAACATGATCTTTACTTAATATCCTAATGATTTTTGGCATAAAATAAAAATCAATAATTTTGACCCATACAATGCATCTTTGGCTATTGCTACAAAATATACCCGTGCTACTTAAGACTGGTTTTGTGGTCCAGGGTCACAATTGTGTTTTTTTTTAAAAGGGTCAAATCAGATGCGAATTGGCAAATTTAGTTTCTTTCTATAATTAAATTTTGCCAAGAGTTTTGGACAGAGTTCTCTCCTATGATTGAGTGAGCTTTGCAGCAACATGAACATTTAATGAATGCTAAAAGCACTGCAGTGTATGCATGTGCTGCAGAGTGTGTCTGTGTGAACGTGTCTGTCTGTCTGTCTGTCAGTGCATGTCTCCGTGTGACACGCTGCAATTCATAGCTGAAAACATACCATCACTATGCGTTCTCCGCACTCCCCCAGCCTTACATGGGTAAAAATAGCCCCTCACACACACACACACACACACACACACACACACACTGGAGCTGTGTGTTTGGGAATCTGGAGATCTGGGGTTGTAAACGAACAGGGAGTGGCTTCATCGCCAGGCACTAAATGAGGGTTCTTTTTTTCTAATTGTCGCCATTACCGGGGGAAAGATTGGGGGATTTTTTAAGACCCAGAAGTTGCTCAAAGAGGCCCCTATACGAGAATCAACACTGAGTACAACTAAGCAGTCAGGGACAGACATGAGTGCCACAGGACAAAGCTATTTGTTCATTTGCTGGAAGTGTCCGGTGGCCACCGGGGCTCCCCAAAAACACTCTGCTCTTCATTTTCTGTCTCTGTCCATCTACTGCACCAAAGCCTCTTTCTTTCTCTCCTCACAGTAATTTATTTTGAGGGTCACCATCGATGGCAGGATTGTGGGGGTTATGGGAGAATGTATCAGTCATAAAATTGTAACAGAACATGTTTTTAACAGAGTAAAGATGACTAAATGCCCCCCAGACTGCCCCTGGAATTACATTACTCAAAACAGAGTTGAGGAACAAAGCACATGTATTAGAGTCCATTCTAAGATTCTCAAAGATGTAATGAGTGTTTCAATAACTCTAAAATATTTCACAGCATTCCACTGGAAACAAATAGTCATCACAGCTTTCTGATCGACAGCAGAGTATTGGCTTTACTCTGATCACGAGTCAACCTGCATTACATTCCCACAGAGAAAAACTGGCCATGACAAGATTAAAGAAATGTAAGGTTAGAGAAAGCTAAAATAGAACAAGAAAGGACGAATGACAAACTGACCCACTTTTAACAACACCGTGGCACCACTGAGAGCACATAAAGCTTACGCAGCATTTTATAAGCCAAGAATGCAATATATTATTAATCACTGTGAAAAGAAAAAAAATGAAGCCACACTGCATGTTCATCCCTGTGCCACGAACTTGCAACCCAGAGATATAAATAAAACTCTTTTGGGGCTTCAAAGTGTCTCTGAGCCTCAGTGACAGGATACAGACTGACAGAGATGCAAAAAGCAAGAAGTGCGTTCTCAGAATTCATAACAATATGTTGCAATGCATGCTACTCTGCAATGGATGGATATCTACTCTGTCGACCACCCCCCGCTGACCATCGACGGCTCAACCGTGGAGAGAGTCGGCAGCACTAAATTCCTGGGAGTGCACATCACAGAGGATCTCACCTGGACCACCAACGTCACGTCACTCAACAAGAAGAGACAACAGCGCCTCCACTTTCTCCGCCGGCTGAAAAGGGCAAGTCTCCCTCCACCCATCCTCACCACTTTTTACAGGGGCACCATTGAGAGTGTGCTGACCACCTGCATCACTGTCTGGTATGGGAACTGCAGTGCTGCTGACAGCAAGACCCTACAACGGACAGTGAACACTGCCGCAAAGATCATAGGTGCCCCTCTCCCCTCCATCCTGGACATTTTCCTTTCACGATGCTCCAACAAGGCCACCAGCATCGTGAAGGACCCCACCCACCCCTCTCACAACCTCTTCCAGCTCCTGCCATCAGGTAGAAGGTACCGGAGCATCAGAGCTCGCTCTGTCAGATTGCTCAACAGCTTTTTTCCCCAGGCTGTGAGAGCTCTTAACTCCAATCCCCCTGTCCCCCTCTGAAACCATGAACACCTCAGCCCACCCACCCCCCAACTCATTAAAAACTGTTGACAATTTTACTAAGTGCAATTCTGAATGTGCTACACACAGGTGAGTGGGCTATACAAACCACCTGTAGTAACACACTCATCCCACTATATGCACACTAGACACTTTCTACAAACACTCCCTGCCACAAAGACTCTTAAGAAAATATATGTCTACTTGAACATTGCACTACAAAATAATACGTTTACTTGAGCATTGCACTACAAAATCTTTTTGCACTATGCACTGTCTCCCACAAAATCTCTCTTCTGCACAATAATTTAATGTACAAAATATATACTTTTCTGCATAATTTCATGTACATATATCTCTTTCGCACAATTTCATGTACAGTATTTATGTAAAGTTCTTGTACAGTCTCAGTGTGTGTATGTGTGGTCAGCTAGGTATAGCAGTTATAGTATTTTTAGTATATGTATAGTCAGATAGTTAACTGTTGTATAGCTCTATTGTTTTTAATATACTTGCATTGTTGTATGTTTATCTTAGGTTTAACTAGTATGTAGCACCGTGGTCCTGCGAGACGCGACATTTCGTTCCACTATATGTCCACACATGTAGCAGAATGACAATAAAGCTCGACTTGACTTGATGCTGGGAAAAGTAAATATCAGGACTCCCTGGCATCTGATCACACTTACCAAACTGATAAACACTTACAATCTCCTGCACCACCATACCTGTCCAACACAAACTACAATACATGTTTCCTTTATAATCTGACACTGGATATCTTACACCACTGTTCTAAAGTTTGGGGTTGGTAAGATGTCAAATGTCTCTGAAAAAAGTCTCCTCTGCTTACCATGACTGCATTTATTTATTTATTTATTTAAATAGAAATGTTCTGTAACTTTGTAAATGTCCTTACTGTTACTTTTGATCAATTTAATACATCCTTGCTGAATAAAAGTATTAATTCCTTAAAAAAAAAAAAAGGCAAAAAAAAACTTTGAATAGTAGTGTATGTATAGATTTTTTCAGGTATTAGACCTCTATAAAAAAAATTAAAATAAAATAAAAAAGCATAAAAAATTTGTTCAAGCATCTACCGTCTCTATAGCCGTTACTGCCATCTAGTGGTATACTTTTAATGTCATCTGCATCATTTCAGACCTCTTTTTGTAGAAAAGATTAAAAAAAAATCAAAACAAAACAAGCCTGTGACTTGATGAAAATGGTAGGACGTGAAGGGGAATGTTTGTACTTTGTTGTGTGAGGATTACACTTTGAGTGGCTTACACTTTTGCGATTAAACAAGCTTTCAAAATCCAAACTCTTAAAAGAATGTACAATTCAAACCTATTAATAGGGCTGTATTATTCATATTAATAAGACTACTACATACTAAACACATAGAAGAAAATTATATTGCTCTTTGAATGGTCAGGAGTTAAGTTTCATTCAAGAGTAAAATGCTTGTTGATATTTTTACAGAAATTTGTGCTATCAGTAAGATCTTTTTTTTTTTCTGAAGAAAAAAAAATCAGAAGCAGGACTTAAACAAAAGTCTATTTACAAAACATGTTTACAATGAAAAAAAAAAAATGTAAAAAAAAAAATTATAATAATAATAATAAAAAAATTATACATACATACAGTGGTGTGAAAAATTGTTGGCCCCCTTCCTGATTTTTTATTTTTTTGCATGTTTGTCACACTTTAATGTTTCAGATTAAACAAATTTAAATATTAATCAAAGATAACAAGTAAACACAACATGCAGTTTTTAAATGAAGTTTTTTATTATGAAGGGAAAACAAAATCCAAACCCACATGACCCTGTGTGAAAAAGCTAATAACTGGTTGGGCCACCCTTAGCAGCAACAACTGCAATCAAGCGTTTGCGATAACTTGCAATGAGTCTGTTACAGCGCTGTGGAGGAATTGTTGTCATCTTTGCAGAATTGTTGTAATTCAGCCACATTGGAGGGTTTGAGCATGAACCGCCTTTTTAAGGTCATGCCACAGCATCTCAATAGGATTCAGGTCTGGACTCTGACTAGGCCACTCCAAAGTCTTCATTTTGTTTTTCTTCAGCCATTCAGAGGTGGACTTGCTGGTGTGTTTTGGATCATTGTCCTGCTGCAGAACCCAAGTTCGCTTCAGCTTGAGGTCACAAACAGATGGCCGGACATTGTCCTTCAGGATTTTTTGGTAGACAGCAGAATTCATGGTTCCATTTATCACAGCAAGTCTTCCAGGTCCTGAAGCAGCAAAACAGCCCCAGACCATCGCACTACCACCACTATATTTTACTCTTGGTATGATGTTCTTTTTCTGAAATGCTGTGTTACTTTTACGCCAGATGTAATGGGACACACACCTTCCAAAAAGTTCAACTTTTGTCTCGTCAGTCCACAGAGTATTTTCCCAAAAGTCTTGGGGATCATCAAGATGTTTTCTGGCAAAACTGAGACGAGCCTTTATGTTCTTTTTGCTCAGCAGCGGTTTTCGTCTTGGAACTCTGCCATGCAGGCCATTTTTGCCCAGTCTCTTTCTTATGGTGGAGTCATGAACACTGACATTAACTGAGGCAAGTGAGGCCTGCAGTTCTTTGGATGTTGTTCTGGGGTCTTTTGTGACCTCTTGGATGAGTCGTCGCTGCGCTCTTGGGGTAATGTTGGTCGGCCGGCCACTCCTGGGAAGGTTCAAACACTTTTTCACACAGGGCCATGTGGGTTTGGATTTTGTTTTCCCTTCATAAAAAAAAAAAACCTTAATTTAAAAACTGCATGTTATGTTTACTTGTGTTATATTTGATTAATATTTAAATTTGTTTGATGATCTGATATAATTATTTATTTATTTATTTTATTTCACTGGCAACTTTATTAGGTACACCTTGCTAGTACCAGGTTGGAACCCCTTTTGCCTTCAGAACTGCCTTAATTCTTCAAGGCATAGATTCAACAAGGTGTTGGAAACATTCCTCAGAGATTTTGGTCCATATTGACATGATAGCATCACGCAGTTGCTGCAGATTTGTCGGCTGCACATCCATGATGCGAATCTCCCGTTCCACCACATCCCAAAGGTGCTCTATTGGATTGAGATCTGGTGACTGTGGAGGCCATTTGAGTAAAGTGAACTCATTGTCATGTTCAAGAAACCAGTCTGAGATGATTTGAGCTTTGTGACATGGTGCATTATCCTGCTGGAAGTAGTCATCAGAAGATGGGTAGACTGTAGTCATAAAGGGATGGACATGGTCAGCAACAATACTCAGGTAGGCTGTGGTGTTTAAACGATGCTCAATTGGTACTAAGGGGCCCAAAGTGTGCCAAGAAAATATCCCCCACACCATTACACCACCACCACCACCAGCCTGAACCGTTGAGACAAGGCAGGATGGATCCATGCTTTCATGTTCTTTACGTCAAATTCTGACCCTACCATCTGAATGTCGCAGCAGAAATCGAGACTCATCAGACCAGGCAACGTTTTTCCAATCTTCTATTGTCCAATTTTGGTGAGCCTGTGTGAATTGTAGCCTCTGTTTCCTGTTCTTAGCTGACAGGAGCGGCACCCGGTGTGGTCTTCTGCTGCTGTAGCCCATCTGCTTCAGGGTTCGACGTGTTGTGCGTTCAGAGATGGTATTATGCATACTTTGGTTGTAACAAGTGGTTATTTGAGTTACTGTTGGCTTTTTGTCATCTCTAACCAGTCTGCCCATTCTCCTCTGACATCGACAAGGCATTTTCGTCCACACAACTGCCGCTCACTGGATATTTTCTCTTTTTCGGACCATTCTCTGTAAACCCTAGAGATGGTTGTGCGTGAAAATTCCAGTAGATCAGCAGTTTTTGAAATACTCAGACCAGCCCGTCTGCCACCAACAACCATTCCACATTCAAAGTCACTTAAATCCCCTTTCTTCCCCATTCTGATGCTCGGTTTGAACTTCAGTAAGTCGTCTTCACCACATCTAGATGCCTAAATGCATTGAGTTGCTGCCATGTGATTGGCTGATTAGCAATTTGTGTTACCAAGCAAGTGAACAGGTGTACCTAATAAAGTGGCCAGTGAGTGTATATCAGTTGGAAAATGTCTGTTTTGTGGTGTAAAAATATACAAAAACTGTTACCTGAGTCTTCAGCAATCCAGACAGGCAGTGAAGCCCTTCCTCTGGGATGGTGCCTCAAATTCTCAAGTTCTCTGAGGGGAGGGGAGTCTGTCAAAGTAAAAGAGAGAAAGATAGTGATGTTTTGGTTAAGGTAAAAGCAAAAGGCAGGCAGAACATGTGTTGAAGGTTACTTGGATAGAACGAGATTTATCAATAGCTTGTATGAAATGAAGAGTATGGTTCCAAAACGCTATAAATCCATTTTGATTAATTTGAGTAAAAATGTGTTTTCTTTACCAAGAAAGTGGCAAGATGAAAATCACTATTTTCTGTTTCAAACTTTCACACAGCATCTTTAGGTTATAATAACATTAAAAATTCAAATCCAGATTTTGATTTTCAAAGATTTATTATAAAATTGTATCTTTTTTTCCCCCCAAAATGCAATAAATCCATGATTTATTTATTTTTCAAAATTCAATAAATCCATTGAATCAATATGAAAGTTATTTTTCATATTGAAACGGTTTAAAATACACAACATAGTAAGTTGATCCACATATGACAGCCTCTGAACTTGGTCATAATCTTATATACAGGCACTGGACTAAAAATACATTCATCGGTCATCGCTCCCAAAATGAATTCAACGGGTCATCTTGTTTGCTATAAATTAATTACAAAAATAAAAGAAAATTTCATCATGAACAAGAACAATATCACATTAGACCACAGAAATTCCAAAATGATATTTCCCTTACATTCAACTTCCAAAAGTGCGTTCATCTTTAGTGTTACATTCATTTAGTTGACTACTTGCTATATGCTGTATTAACAAAAACATAAATGGCATTAATAAAAACACTAACACTGACAAGCTACGCAATATCGCGTTCATAATCGCAGATGAATCGCATTTGATTGTGAACGAATCTTTTTAACCGCCCATGCCAAGTTAAACTCTGAGTAAAACAAACACTCATATTTGTAATTCTGAAAGACGTAAAAAACCTAGTTATATGTCAAAAGTGCACGCGACAAACATGGTTTCACAAATGCACAGTGTGATACCTTGGAACCCAGTAAAGTATGAACCATGTGAAACATGGAAAAAACATAACCACCTATGGGTTACAATATGCCTAATAATATTATTGCTTTGTGAAATTGTGACAATTCCTGATTCAAGGTGCATGTATAATATTGGCAAAACAGCAGAAACTATTGAAACACACAGCTGAAATTCCTCAACTAAAATGTGCAAATATTAGTGATTTGAAAAGCATTCCTGAGATACCAAAGGTATGAGAATCCAGGTATCATTTATCAACAAACACTTCACAATTCTGTATTTCTCATCATCATCTTTCCTTTCTCACTCACCTCTTAATACTTTTTAATAGAGCTTCTGAAGTGAACAAAAATCAGACAGAATAAAATCAAAGCTGAAAAAAAAAACAAAAAACAGATGAGATTAAAAGTATGTAGTATAATTTCACAAAATGTCTCGTGTACACACAAAAAAAACTGCATATTCTTTGCAGGATAGGAGATACAGTTTATTTTGAGATAAACAGTGTGGACATGCAGGATGATCAGACTAAGCTGTTTTGTCAATAAATGCAGCATAGAGTTAGAATGTAGGTGAAAACTGAGGAAAGAGCAAAAAATAGACCTTGAATCGCTGTGGGTTAAATGACAGAAAATAGACCTTGAATCGCTGTGGGTTAAATGACTTTGACTTTGACTTTTGACTTTGACTTTGAGAAACTGCATAAGAGAGCAAGGAATCCCTAACACAGATCTGAATGGCAGCACCCACCAAGAGAGGACAGTGGGAATGGAAGTTCAACCTGAAAAAGACAGTCCATTATGATAAAAAAAAAAAAAAAACAGTATTGAATATCTCTGCCAAAAAATGAATAATAAAAATAAAAATAAAAAACAGAAAAATCAAAGATTCTTACATAAGCACAATCTGCAAATCTTACATTCTTGCTAGGCCAGTGGTTCCCAACCACGTTCCTGGAGGCCCCCAACACTGCACATTTTGCATCTCTCCTTTGTCTGACACACCCATTTCAGGTCTTGGAGTCTCTACTAATGAGCTGATGATCTGAATCAGGTGTGTTTGATTAGGGAGACATGAAAACATGCAGTGTTGGGGGGCCTCCAGGATCGTGGCTGGGAACCACTGTGCTAGGCAACAGACTGATGAGCAGAGTGAAATACCTTCAGCAAAATGGAAATATTATTACTGAAAGCAGATAAAGCAGATTAACACTGCTCTCTGTGTTTTAGGCTTACATTTGTGCTATTTTGCATCCATAACGTCTTCTAGCGGAGGAAACATCTAAAATACACATTTACACTTTTAATTACACTTTATCTATTTGCGTCTTAGATTTCCATAACAATACATGATTTTAAAGGCTGTTTTCTAAAAATGCTTCCCCCCCCCATCTATATTCTGACGGTTCTTAGAGAGGGTCCTGTTTTATATAACATTTTGTTCTTTACGGAGTGATAGATGAAATGAAACTGAATGTTGATTGTGACGCTCATTCTGCTTATTATCTGTATTTCTATTCCACTGAAGAAAGGCATAACTTACAGATCTAGAACAAGGAGAACTAAACTAGCAGACTACCTCAGGAGAATAATGGTTCAGAACCGCGATTTACCGAACTGTATTAATCTACACTGCTCCTATACTGGTCATTACGAGCATTTAATGACAATAAGGCTTTGCATCATCATGAATTGCGTAGAAGAAAAAAAAGTCATTCCAATCTAACGTGCTATATAATTCTTAATTTATTAGTGCCGAACTGTAAGGAGCGCAGCATTGTATTTACGAAACGCGAAATCACTTGTTCCTCTTCGCTGCCTGTAGTTCCCGTTCTGACAGCGCGCTGCGCGGGCTTATGTTTCGCGGGAGCTGGCGGCTCACAATAACATAATATTATTTAATTTTTTACAGAGGCGCGATATTCTCATCATTCAGGGGAGAAAATGAGTTTATGGGTGGATAAATACAGACCATCGTCCTTGGCTAAACTCGACTACCACAAGGAGCAAGCAAACCAGCTCAAAAATCTGGTAAAGATGCAGACACTAAGTTATATAAAAAGCGAACTGGTGTTGGTGGTGTTTATGTCAGACTCAAGTCAAGTTAAACATCTAAATATGATATGAATGATATTTTTTGTACATCACTGCACTCTTCTGGAAGAAATTACTGTAGTGTTTGTTTACAATTGCAGCAACAATACACTTTGCAGTTGCTGTGATATAATTGAAATGTGCTTCACATATTAGCCATACTGTCTTCATTTAGTATTGGAGAATATAATCAGATAATATAATGATCTCTCGGTGTTTAATTTTACAGGTCCAGTGTGGTGATTTTCCCCACTTGTTGGTTTATGGACCGTCTGGTGCTGGTAAGAAAACCCGGATCATGTGTTTGCTCAGAGAGCTGTATGGACCCGGGGTCGAGAAACTCAGGATTGAACACCAGTCCATCACGGTATTAAAAAGAAACATACATAATAAAAAACTTGAAACTGTTTTCTAAACATAAAGCTGACTACTACAGCATTAACTATAAGTGTGTGTCTCTTGTAGACTCCATCTAAAAAGAAGCTTGAAATCAACACAATTGCCAGCAACTACCATCTAGAGGTGAACCCAAGGTAATGAAAAGATTGACTTGGCTCTGTGTATGTTAGGAGCCTTTACTAGCAGAACCTCATGCCTGATCTGTTTTCCTCAGTGATGCTGGGAACAGTGACCGTGTGGTCATTCAGGAGCTGATCAAAACAGTTGCCCAGTCTCAGCAGATTCAGTCCAGTGCTCAAAGGGAGTTCAAAGGTTCGGCTTTTTTCTTTCATTGGGTTAGATCATTAATCTGAATGTTAAATGGCTAAGAGCTGTGTCTGGATTTGATAGTTTTATATTAATGACTTCTTTAACAGTAATATAACCGAATTGGCAATGATAAAATTTCTCATCTTTTCACAGTTGTGCTGCTGACAGAGGTGGACCGTCTCACTAAAGATGCCCAGCATGCCTTGCGCCGGACGATGGAGAAGTACATGTCTACTTGTCGATTGATTCTGTGCTGTAACTCCACCTCAAAAGTGATTGCCCCAATCAGGAGCAGGTGTCTGCCTGTGAGAGTCCCCCTGCCAAGTGTGGAAGAGGTGAAGTTTTTTTCTTTTTCTTTCTTTTAAGAAATTATTACTTTTATTCAGCAAGGATGCATTTTAAGTTGTTTAAAAAGTGACATTTATAATGTCACAAAAAATTTAAACTATCAATTCCAGAAAAAATGTAAGCAATACTATGTACAATTGTTTTCAACATTATATATAATATTAAAAAATATAATATTACATTATATATAATAGAATGATAATGCTGAGAAATGTTTCTTGAGCAAATCAGCATATTAGAATGATTTTTGAAGGACCATATGATACTGAACCCTGGAGTAATTAAAATTCAGCTTTGGCAGCACAGGAATAAATTACATTTTAAAATATTAAAATAGAAAAGTTTTTTTTTTTTTTTTTTTTTTTTTTTTTTTTTTTTTTTTAATTGTAATAATATTTCACAATATTACTGTTTTTAATGTTGTTGTTTTTTTTTAATTAAATTAATGCAGCCTTGGTGAGCATATGCATTCTTTCTTAAATGTATTAATTTAATGAAAAGTGCATAAAAAGTACAAGTTTTAATTTCAAATGTGTTTTGCTGGACATGCGAAAACAACCCAACCTTCGTCCTCTCAGGTGTGCAGTGTTCTGTCAGGCGTGTGCAGGAAGGAGGGGCTGCTGCTTCCTCCTGAACTCGCCAAACAGATCGCTGAGAAATCTGGCCGTAACCTCCGTAAAGCCCTGCTGATGTGTGAGGCCTGCAGAGTTCAACAGTATGTCAACTCAGAGAATGAAATAAATGATCAGTGGTGTTAAATTTTTCAGTGATAATCACAAATGAAGCCTCTGAATGAACATAACGCACCTGAAGTGTATGCCACACATACAGTTTAGGTAATCTGTTCCCAAATTGACTTTCCTGTAGGTATCCATTCTCTCCAGACCAAGACATCCCTGAGACAGACTGGGAGGTTTACCTCAGAGAGACTGCTAATGCTATAGTCAGCCAGCAGAGCCCTCAAAGGTCAGAACATACACGAATACAAGCACACAATTAAAATCTCCTGCTGTCCTTCATGTTATGATGGATTTGAATAATTTTGGTTTCAGACTTTTGGAGGTTCGGGCACGATTGTATGAACTTCTTACTCACTGCATCCCACCAGAAGTCATCATGAAGGTACAGCTGCTTATTTACAGCATAAATAAGTAATGTGTACTGTGAAATAGTTAAGTTGCAGGGTTAAATAAAATTGGTGAACAATCACTGCATTAACACTGTTTCTTTGCATGGTTTTCCAGGGCCTGGTGACAGAGTTGCTAAGTAACTGTGATGGACACTTGAAGGCTGAGGTGGCTCAGATGGCGGCATACTACGAGCACAGACTGCAGCTGGGCAGCAAAGCAGTCTACCACCTGGAGGCCTTTGTAGCTAAATTCATGGCCATCTACAAGAAGTTTATGGAAGATGGACTTGACAACTTTATGTTCTGAGCCACTGTAGCCTAAAAGAATAAAATATATTAATTGTTTGTTTTTCGTAATAAAAGCCATTTCAGACGTTCTTGGCCTGCTGTTATTGCTATTTGGGTATCTAATCAAAGAGGAACAGAATTTCACATGGATAAGGATGAAATGAGCAAAACCTTAACAACATAAAGCTCAAATTGAATGGAAATTGCAAACATGAATATTAGAAAAGATCAATATAATCTTTATATATAAATATAACTTAAAAAGGGCAAGATAGGTTACAGGAAAGTTATAAGAACACATAGGTAATACAAAAAGATATAAAAATTTACTATGACATTAAGTACAACATTAAACATTTAATACATTAAAGTATTATATATGACCTCTGTAACATCACTTAACAAAGCCTACCATACTAAGGTCTTCAGAACAGAATAAAATATTTTTATTTTACAACTTGTGTGCAAAAACCAAACCATTGTGCAAACTTGACCAAATAATGCAATATACTTTTTTTTTTTTTTTTTTTTTTTTTTACAAATAAATAGTGTTTTTACATGATAAGGCTGCAGTTAAATAATTATCCAGGTTTTCCTGGCTTGTGTAGTACCTATTAAAAAAGTATAGTACTACAATTTAAGAGAGTTAAAAGCATAGTTTGTAGGTTGTCAAACTAACCATTAAAACAAATAAATTAAAAGTTTTAAGAGTCTACCGGAACCGTTTTCTTTCATTTTTTGGTGGCTATTTTGTGCCTTTTCACTGCATAGTAGATAACAAGGCACACTGTGATCAGCATGCAAGAGCTGAGCAGAGAGAGAAAGCCAATGACAGGTTGCTTGGTGAGGACATAACGCCTAAAGCTGTGCGCTGGAGCATGGGGACAGTGTTGTTGAGGTGTGCCTGGGCCAGGGAAGCCATTGTGGTGAATAATGTTTTTGTAGTGGGCCAGTGAAGATTTTGAAATGACCTCCTCCTGCACGTGACCATACATGCCAAAGCCTGCATCCCGCTGGTCGCTGAACGCATATGCAAAATATCCCTTCAGATTGACTCCATCCAGCGTGTATGCTAAAAGAACAAATCAGAAGAGAACTCATGAACTCATGACGTAACTATAAAGCGAATTCAGATGACAAGGTAAATAAGGCCTTGCCAGTGTTTTGGGAATAGTAAACATATTTTTTCCAAAGCTCAGATAAAGAGCCGCTTGCTAGTTTTCCTGAGATCAGCAAACTGTTTCCCTAGTTTTCCCGCTTAATAATTAAGCTGCTGTGTGTGGATGTGTGTGTACAATGTGAGCTTTGTGCCTCTAAATAGAAACGGCATTGCTTTGAGTCATCAGAACTTATCCAAGTGGGTTATTGTACTGGGAAACTAAAAAAACAATTAGATGTTGTAAAATTCAATGTCTAGGACACCCTACAAATATTATAAAATTTTATTAGAGATTTTATAGATTTGTATTTTATACATGAACAACATATAATAATATTGAAACAAACAGTGAGTTTATTTACACTTACAGTAAGTTTAATTATACCTGTGAGTTACATTTAATATCAGTATATAATTAGTTTTTAATCTTAATAATTGTAATATTTAAAATAATATGAATAACCAACATTAATTTTATTAAAATGTATAAGAAATGTTTTTAATAGAGCTAATAAAAACAAAAAATAGCCATATTAGGATGACCTAATTAGTAAATGTTAGCTAAAGCCTACAGTATCATATTTGATATACAAATTTCTAAGACCTCTAAATTGAATGAAAAAACTGCTGAAAAACCTATTGTACACAGTCTACTTTTTTTTAGCAAGTAAAAGGCCTTTTTGTAAAATTCTTAAATCATCTCCCTTCAGGTCATGGTACACATGAAAATTTTAGAAAAATCATGTTAAAATGTGAGTATCAAATATTATACATAAGGCTTTTAAAGAACATTTTTGTGTATATCTTTCAATCATCATTGTATTGCATTGAATTATATGTTTTGCCCCCACAATACAAACTTCAGAACCTTGATCATAAAACTAAGCATTTCACTATCACCTTATTAAGACATACTATCAGGAAATATAGACTGACAACTAATATTTATATGCATTTTATAGTAGTAATATGCTATACTGTTATAAAGATGTCACTGATTTACATTACAAGCTCTCAGAATAGCTTACTTTTTGGCCATATAAATATCAGTAACAACAACAAATTGCATATTTGCTCAGTTTGGGCCACTGAATAATATTCTCCGATATAATACTATATGAGCTATAAAAGCGTGATGTATCAAATACAGTACTCAAAAATGCAAAAATGTTTTTACATTTTTTGAAAATATTTTGTCTAAAGGTTCAATAAAATGCTCCTGATAAAAGCTAAAAACTGGGATCAATATAAGCCACCCTGTATCTACCAATTGGAATCCAACACATAACATACAGTTTCTTACCTTTCAAAGCTTCATTAATATAGTTGTAAAGGTAGTAGACGCGCAAGCTATCCTTAAACCTAGCGGTGTCCTCTTGTACACCATTGGCCATCACATAAATGGGAACCCCTTTGTATCGAGAGTTAACCCAGTTCAGCGCCTTGCGAAGACCCCAGGGAACCACAGGAGAGTTGCGTCTTGGAGACATGATCCAGGTCACATCAGAAATCAGCTGTACCTGCAACTTGTCTTTGAAGGTGTATTTGTCCTCCACTCCATCATACACCATCGAGGTAGTAAAATGGCTGAAGGCGAAAAAATCATAGGTTCCTTTAACCAACAGCCGATCTTTATCGCTAAATGCGGGTAAGTGGTAGTTGAAGAGATCGATATTGTTTCGCTGTTGGAGCCAAGTACGCATCACCGCAGGGTAATCGCCACTTCCGAAGATGGGCTCTGCAAACCAGCCAACTCGAAAGTCCAGGACTCGGTTTGCAGGCTCAACATCCTCTCTGTTGAAAGAAAATGCAGGTTCGACCCAGTCCATATGAAGAACCAGCGATGCCTTACCACCTTGGGCTTTGCGAAATTCGGTGTCGTAGACGTGCCAAGCTAACGCATGTGCCCGGAGCAGCTGGTGGCTCACAGTGTATTCAAGATCCTCATCGTTAGGTTCATTCAGCGTGATCCACAGCTTGACGTGAGCTCCTAGTCGTTGGAAACACAACCTGGCATAGTCCGCAAAGGCCTGAACTGTCTCCTCGCTCTGCCAACCCCCACCAGCCTCCATGGGTGCTGGCAGGCTGGATAGTTTCCCTGTGTGGTGCCAAAGGGTCACAACAGGGGTTACGTTAACCTTTTGTAGCTCACTGACAAAGCAATGGTAGTATCTTAGAAGTGTTTCGTTAGCATCAGACACCCGGCCTGTTGGGGTGATGGAGGACCAGTTGAGGGAGAAGTGGAAGTGTGAGACTTGCATACGGTGCACATCAGACACCTGCTGGAGGATGCTGCCATAATCGGCACAGTGGCGTTTCCTGCACATAGGGGGCGCCAGCACACCCGGGACCTTTTTCAGCTCTCCGTTACCAGAAATGTTCCAGATGTAAACACTAGGGTCGGCAAACTGGGTAGGTATAGTATCAACCTTCAAAACAGGATCAGAAGGTATAATTAAAAATAAAGATTTAATGAATCCAAATGATGTTTAACAATGTTTGAGCAAGTTTTAACAAAGATCAAAGACTAAAGTTAAAGGTGCCATAGAATGGAAAACTGTATTTACCTTGGCATAGTTGAATAATAAGAGTTCTGTACATGGAAATGACATACAGTGAGCCTCAATCACCATTGTTTCCTCCTTATGTAAATCTCGTGAATAAAAAAGACTACTGAAAAATAGGCGAATCAGAACATAACACCGACTGTGACGTAACAGTCGGGATCACCAATAGTTACGCCCCCAACATTTGCATATACCCGCCCATGTTCTAGGCCAGCCGCCAGCCGAACCATCAGAAGTTCTGCAGGTATTGTGAAGAAACAAGCGAGGACAACAGCAAAAATGGCAGATCATGGAAACAAATGTTATGTTCCAGGCTGTGCAGGGGATGTGAAGTGCAGGGACGGGTTGGTGTCTGTATTCAGAAAGGCACGGAAATAACGCGTTCTAATAAAATAACACGAGCGACTAAAGGGACATTAGCTCCTTGCTAGCGGTAGCCTGTTACATTGCAGTACATAAGATTTCACTTACCACATAAACAGAGTAAGGAGAGATGACTGAGGATGATAGCAAATGATTTACAGATTCTGAGCACCACTGACAATCATCTGATCTTGTAAAATGTGTGGTAAGTACTGCCGCTCCATAGTATAAACCGAGTTCGTGCAATTGCGAATCTCGAAAGCGAAAGTGAAAGTAAAAAACAATCGTGCATTTGAAAGCAGTTTCAGTGCCCTGCATATTAATAGCGGCTCCCTGTTGCCCGCACTGTGAAACAGCCAATCAGAGCAGAGCCGCACTGTGAAACAGCCAATCAGAGCAGAGCTGAACATTATTATTCATGACCCTTCCAAATAAGCCAATAACAGACCATTTCATTCTAGGGAGAAATCCTGGGGTTGTAAATGCACATGTAAAACCGTTTCTGGAGAATTTTTGCCCTTACCTAAGCCACATACCTTCTATGTAGATATCAGAGAACAATTTAAAGTATTGTATCAATGCATTCTATGGCACCTTTAAACGCATCATATGATCAACACAGAATCTAAGTTCTATAAAAGTGACCTTTGAATGGGACAAACAAAAACAATCAAGTAAGTTTGATTTGCTCGGCCGAAGTCATCAAGTATTTTGATGAAATGTGTGCAGTTAGATGTAATACGAGGTTAACTATCAGTTGTTTTTTATAAAAAGGACAATCAACATTCAAATTTTTTATGTGTATGTGTGTGTGTGTATATATATATGTATATATATATATATATATATATATATATATATATATATATATATATATATATGTATATATATATATATATATATATATATATATATATATACACATATACACATATACATACATATATATATATATATATATATATATATATATATATATATATATATATATACAGTATTTAAATTTTTTTACATTTCAAATTAAAAATAAATTTTACCTGTATTGAGTTGGCTGCAACTCCCCAGGCAAAGTCACAGGGAAAGACGCCCTGTGCAGGGAGGTTCTCAGGCAGCTGAGGGAAGCCATTCTTCTCTATGAGTTTGCTATAGAAAGTGGCAGATGTCTTTGGCTCTCTTTTTAGATCAGGAGTGTTGAAATCCAC
Source organism: Spinibarbus caldwelli (assembly GCA_039654775.1). Classification (NCBI taxonomy): domain Eukaryota; kingdom Metazoa; phylum Chordata; class Actinopteri; order Cypriniformes; family Cyprinidae; genus Spinibarbus; species Spinibarbus caldwelli. Next base: position 9,567,776 of record CM077267.1, read on the forward strand.
ATAGAATAGCCCTCGTCGTATTCCATATTCACGGTACCACTCATACCCGTCCAGCAAAGACCAGGCTGTGTAGCCAATCACATTTACTCTGTCAAAGCGGATTGCTGTAAAGAGAAGAAACTTATTGCTCATAATCAATTACTACTATTACACAATTATTACAAATTGTGAAATGTGAATTGTTAATGCTAAATAAGTCTGAATAGCCTACATTGTAAATGCTTCTTTAATCATTAAAAGATATATAAGAGATAATCTCAAAACAGCCATATACTTGCTGATATTTGATCTACTATTAATAATTCTATCCTTGTTCATCCATGTACCTTTCAGAGTCTCCATAATAAAGCGCTTCAGGTAGTACATATGCTTAGCATCCTTTATTTTTGTGTTGCCACTTCCATACCAGCCGCTCTCCACCACAAAGATGGGAGGATTGTTGTACTCAGCACGGATCCAGTACAGCAGCATCCTCAGACCCAGGTCTTCTGTCTGGCCAAAACGCAGACTGTCATTGATCAGCTGAAAACTAAGAGCAGGTCCGTGAGAGAGGGCAAAGAAGTCTGCCGTTCCATTAACGTACAAGCTCTCGGCCTCCGTGAAGGACGGCAGTCTGTGGGTCAAATTGCGTTTAATGCAGGGTGGATAGTCTCCATCCACAAACAACGGACGGGCGAACCAGCCGAGCACAAAGTCTAGAGAACACTGGCAGGCTTTGCTGTTCTCCTGCCTGGTTCTGCTAGGTTTGATCCAGTGGGAGGCCAGAGCCATGGACACTCGCCCACCCTGGCTGGAACGATACTGTTCGTCATATAAGTGCCAGGCTGCTGCATGAGCCTAGGAGACAACACAGATCAGAAAAAAATATATATGTGGCAATACATTATATTTGGAAAACATAAACTGTATACCGCACTTTGAATTACATAACATAATCAAACAACATAAATAAAAATGCTAACAAAAAAATTCATATTGTGTTCTAGCCTTTAATATATCTTTGTTTTTCTAAACATTATTTTTGCTTATTAAGATATATAATAAAAATTTAAAATGTTTAAATGTGTGTGTATATATATATATACAGGTGCATTTCAATAAATTAGAATGTCGTGGAAAAGTTAATTTATTTCAGTAATTCAACTCAAATTGTGAAACTTGTGTATTAAATAAATTCAATGCACACAGACTGAAGTAGTTTAAGTCTTTGGTTCTTTTAATTGTGATGATTTTGGCTCACATTTAACAAAAACCCACCAATTCACTATCTCAACAAATTAGAATACTTCATAAGACCAATAAAAAAAACATTTTTAGTGAATTGTTGGGCTTCTGGAAAGTATGTTCATTTACTGTATATGTACTCAATACTTGGTGGGGTCTCCTTTTGCTTTACTTACTGCCTCAATTCGGCGTGGCATGGAGGTGATCAGTTTGTGGCACTGCTGAGGTGGTATGGAAGCCCAGATTTCTTTGACAGTGGCCTTCAGCTCATCTGCACTTTTTGGTCTCTTGTTTCTCATTTTCCTCTTGACAATACCCCATAGATTCTCTATGGGGTTCAGGTCTGGTGAGATTGCTGGCCAGTCAAGCACACCAACACCATGGTCATTTAACCAACTTTTGGTGCTTTTGGCAGTGTGGGCAGGTGCCAAATCCTGCTGGAAAATGAAATCAGCATCTTTAAAAAGCTGGTCAGCAGAAGGAAGCATGAAGTGCTCCAAAATTTCTTGGTAAACGGGTGCAGTGACTTTGGTTTTCAAAAAACACAATGGACCAACACCAGCAGATGACATTGCACCCCAAATCATCACAGACTGTGAAAACTTAACACTGGACTTCAAGCAACTTGGGCTATGAGCTTCTCCACCCTTCCTCCAGTCTCTAGGACCTTGGTTTCCAAATGAAATACAAAACTTGCTTTCATCTGAAAAGAGGACTTTGGACCACTGGGCAACAGTCCAGTTCTTCTTCTCCTTAGCCCAGGTAAGACGCACAAGAGGAATATGATAACTGTAGCCAAATTCCTTGACACGTCTGTGTGTAGTGGCTCTTGATGCCTTGACCCCAGCCTCAGTCCATTCCTTGTGAAGTTCACCCAAATTCTTTAATCGATTTTGCTTGACAGTCCTCATAAGGCTGCGGTTCTCTCAGCTGGTTGTGCATCTTTTTCTTCCACACTTTTTCCTTCCACTCAACTTTCTGTTAACATGCTTGGATACAGCACTCTGTGAACAGCCAGCTTCTTTGGCAATGAATGTTTGTAGCTTACCCTCCTTGTGAAGGGTGTCAATGATTATCTTCAGGACAACTGTCAGATCAGCAGTCTTCCCCATGATTGTGTAGCCTAGTGAACCAAACTGAGAGACCATTTTGAAGGCTCAGGAAACCTTTGCAGGTGTTTTGAGTTGATTAGCTGATTGGCATGTCACCATATTCTAATTTGTTGAGATAGTGAATTGGTGGGTTTTTGTTAAATGTGAGCCAAAATCATCACAATTAAAAGAACCAAAGACTTAAACTACTTCGGTCTGTGTGCATTGAATTCATTTAATACACGAGTTTCACAATTTGAGTTGAATTACTGAAATAAATGGATTTTTCCACAACATTCTAAATTATTGAGATGCACCTGTATATATACTATTTGTATATACATATTTCTAACATGTATATAATCTTACTTTTTTAATGTTTTCTTTTAAATTACTTTAGTTACAATAATTCTCACAATAAAAATGAATATATATACAGGTATATCTCAAAAAATTAGAATATCGTGAAAAAGTTCTTTTTTTTGTAACATTTCAAAAAGTGAAAATTTCATATATTCTAGATTTGTTACATGTAAAGTAAAACATTTCAAAAGTTTTTTTGTATTAATTTTGATGATTAGAGCTTACAGCTCATTAAAGTCAAAAATCCAGTATCTCAAAATATTATAAATTTCCTAAGAACAATCAAAAAAAGAATTTACAAAACAGAAAAGTTCAAGTTCTTTAAAGTATGTTCATTTATGCACTCAATACTTGTTCGGGGATCCTTTAGCACAAATTCCAGCATCAGTGAGGTGTGGCATGGAAGCGATCAGCCTGTGGCATTGCTGAGGCACTATTGAGCCTTCAGCTCGTCTGTATTGTTGGATGGACTGTTTCTCGTCTTTCTCTTGAAAATATCACATAGATCCCATATGGGGTTCAGGGCAGGCATGTTGGCTGGCCAATCAAGCACAGTAATATCATGGTCAGCAAACCACTTGGAAGTTGTTTTGGCACTGTGGGCAGGTGCTAAAGTCCTGCTGGAAAAGGAAATCTGCATCTCCATAAAGCTTGTCAGCAGATGGAAGCATAAAGTGCTCCAAAATCTCCTGGTAGACGGATGCATTGACTTTGGACTTGATAAAACACAATGGACCGACACCAGCAGACGTCACGGCACCCCAAATCATCACTGACTTCGGAAACTTCACACTGGACTTCAAGCAGCTTGGATTCTGTGCCTCTCCAGTCTTCCTCCAGACTCCAGAACTTGATTTCTAAATGAAATGCAAAATTTACTTTTATCTGAAAAGAGGACTTTGGACCACTGAGCAACAGTCCAGTTCTTTTTCTCCTTAGCCCAGGTAAGATGCTTCTGACGTTGTTTCTGTTTCAAAAGTGGCTTGGTAGCCCTTTTCCTGAAGACGTCTGAGCATGGTGACTCTTGATTCACTGACTCCAGCTTCAGTCCACTCCTTGTGAAGCTTTCCCAAGGTTTGAATCAGCTTTGCTTGACAGTATTCTCAAGTTTGCGGTCATCCCTGTTGCTTGTGCACCTTTTCCTACCCAATTTCTTCCTTCCAGTCAACTTTGCATTTAATATGCTTTGATACAGCACACTGTGAACAGCCACCCCTTTCAGTAATGACCTTCTGTGACTTACCCTCTTTGTGGAGGGTGTCAATGGTTGTCAAAGGTTGTCTTCTGGACCATTGCCAAGTCAGCAGTCTTCCCCATTATTGTGATTTCAAAGAACAAGAGATACCCGGAATTTATACTGTAGGGATGGTCATTTAATGAAACATAAATATAAAAAATCTAATATTTTGAGATACTGGATTTTTGACTTTCATGAGCTGTAAGCTCTAATCATCAAAATTAAAACAAAAAATCTTCTGAAATGTTTTACTTTACATGTAATGAATCTAGAATATATGAAATTATTTTTACAAAGATATTTTTACAATATTCTAATTTTTGGAGATGCACCTGTATATACATACACACATATATATATATATATATATATATATATATATATATATATATACACACACATACACACACACACACACACACACACACGTATATATAAGAATTATAAATTATATACATTATATTTTTAATTTTTTGAATATAACAATTTTTTAATTTTTTTTTAAACAATTTCAAGGCTTGGACTATGTGTGTTTGTGTGATGTGTGCAAATGATCTTTGTTTATTAAATACATAAATAAATACATAAATGGCTCTAATTACCTTCAGAAGATTATGTCCAACTCTGAAAGGCAAATCTGAGTTATTTTTGATACCAGGTGCCACAACTCCAGTTCCATATCCATGCCAGGCCACAACAAAAGGATTATCAATGGTAATCCAAAATTTCACATCTGATCCAAACGTTTTAAAACAAAAATCTGCATATTCTTTGAATAGTTCCACCATAACAGAATTGCTCCAGCCTCCAAAGAGGGTCTGCAAACTGTCTGGCAGGTCCCAATGATATAAAGTCACAACGGGCTGCACTTTAATTTCCTTCAATCCTCGAATTAGACTTTTATAATATTCCACACCTTTTTCGTTGTAACTTTCTTTAGTGCCATTAGAAAAGATGCGCGGCCAGGACAGAGAAAAGCGGTAGTGACTGACACCAAGTTGCAGCAGGGCTCGGAGGTCTCCCGGGATGTTGTGATAACTGTCACTGCCCACGTCCCCTCTGGATACCCGGGTCCCTCCGCGAGTGAAAGTGTCCCAGATGGACTTACCCTTCCCGTCTTTCTCCCAGGCTCCTTCAACTGAATAGGCAGCGGTGCCGACAGCCCACATAAACTTGTCAGGGAAAGTGTCATAGAGGAAGGCTTTGTCACCGGGATATGGAAGTTTGCTAAATCTATCCCATGTGTGCAGTCCTGTGCCTGGAGCAGCTGCTGTCCACTGTAGACGACTGAACAATACGAACGCCAAAACAATCCATGTAACTTTCATGGTGGCAGAGAACTGGACAGATTTCCAAATGTTAAACAAGTGAGTTGTGTCTCTTACCTCACTCCGAGCTGTTTGCAACTGTGGTATAACCCACCTGGCCCCATCTGGGCCCGTTTTTTGTCCTCTCAGGAAATCTATAAATTATTACCCAGGCACTTGACGAGTAAATAGGTATCCAAGCGCTGCGCAATTCCAGTCTCCATAATAACACATTTCCTCCTGCTAGTGTACGATAGGGCAAATACGATTATACAGTATAACAACAACAACAAAAAAAACAACAACAAACAATTTATGATTTCTCCAGTCGCTCAAAAGGACAACTGAATATCTTTTAAGACTTAAACCTATGAATGAACCACATATTACAGGAATACTGATCACTTAGTTATCCAGTAATACAAATGAGTTATTCAATGACTTTCAATTTATGAATGAAATACATCTACAGTACATTACATTAATGTTAACAGTCCAGGCTTGTAAAATGTATTACAATATATAAAAAGAATGAAAAAAAAAACCTTTCAGACTGTCATTTTGAATTGGTTTTGAATGCCTTTGCACAGTTTGAACTGCTACAAACAGGTGTATTTTTAATAGCTAGACCTTGATTAAGTAATAAAATAAACATTTTACAGTATAAGTGAGTGTAATATGTACTAGGAAACAGACATGCATTTAATTGAATTATGTGTGTCATATATCAGACTGCATTTATGGAAACTCTCTCCATTTGGATGGATAATGATAATGTGCACCACCTGCATGTCCTGAATGGAACCACAAGGAAAAACTGCCACTGTAATATGTTAATGCCAGTAATATGTTCCCTGGGGTTGTTTTATTAGCTTTAAACCAGCCATTTGGCCTTCTGAAAGGGCAATGTTCACATTATCTGGGCTATTGGCCTGTCTGACTCAGGCAAAACATCAATATTACAGTCACATTGACTGCTAATGTATATACTGTAATTCAATGAATAAAATAATTTATTACTTTGATAGGAATAAAAAATGTTGTATTTCTATAATCAGTTTATAAGAACTATCTGCTGCTCTATGTAATCAAAAAACATAATTTTAAACACCTAAATATCACAAAATATTATTTTACAACACCTCTCCTACCTTGTGCCATCCAGAAGAGGAAAATCAATGGTGTGAGTCCTGTGTTTCCCTGCAAGGCTGGTCTGTCAGTCACCTGTTAAAGGTCAGTTTTGTGTGAATTTATGTTGGGTGGTGAAGCATAATGTATTTTCCATATCACAGTGTATGGTAATATTGTGTTACACTGACATAAACATTCTAAAAGGTTATAGCCAAAATTATTTTATTCCATATGGATGAATTATAAATACAGATGGTTGGATAGAAGGAGAGAACAGAAGAGGAGAAAGAGGGCAAACAAATCCAGAGTGTACTTTCAGCTGGAACAAAAACAACACACTCACTGAGCACTGAACTTACTTAAATATGGAAGACTGACGCAAATTTGCGTCTAAAACATTTCAGGCCTTCCTCTGTATGTGGAGGTGGTGGTAATCCAAAAGTTGTTAATTCAAAAAGTTGTTAAAATTATGTGTTTTAGGTGTTAATTCCAAAAGTTGCTTTGAATGAGAGAGTGTTTGCTATACCACTACTATTACTAACAGTGCTTGATAAACATCCCATTGTACAATACACTTAATAATTGATTTCTCATACTTTCTTTTAATTATAAAATTAAAAGTACCTTGACAAAACAAAAAAGGAATTAACCTCCTCATCATACAAAAATACACTTTAGCTTGGTAATGCAACTTAGATTGAACAGCTTGAACTATAGTGAACCTAGAATTTAAGACCTTTAGTAAACCAATTAGATTAGTTCTCTCTGTTTGCCATTCATAAACTTCATAACAGAAGCACAGAGGCTTTTAAAATCCACCTTTTATTACCCTATATGCCTAGCAACACAGCAGACAAATTATTACTGCTATTCAAATCTCCTCTAAGAGTCAGTAAAAGAAGAGACATTTCAGTAACATGTTTTTGTCAATTAACATGCAATTAGTCAAAATGTTAGGTTAAAATATAATATAATATAATATAATTAATGAAATGAAGAAAATGTAAGATTTCATTATTTTAATCACCTTATCTTTTGTTATTTATTTATTAAAAACATAATGTTTATAAACACATATTTTCATAGTATATTAATTTATATAATACATGTTTTAATTAATTATTTTATAAATATTTACATTTATAATTCATCTTGTCCTGTGGTGTGATAAATAATTTATTAAATATTCCATGGTGTCTCTCAGTTATTATAAGAACATAACAGTGATCATCTCTAAATCATTTCACTGTAAAATTGCTATTTTAAAAATAAAATCAAGATTAACTTGTCACGTCAAATACTCGATTGCAGTTTCAGCTGTAATGCTAAATATATAAATATGCAGAGAGCTTTACCTGATGATGCGTCACATTCGCAATCTCTGCCTGAGCCACGCCCACACATGATCAATGCTAATTAGGTCGCGCTAATTAAGGCGTGTTCTCAGGAAGAAAATAAATATTCAACAGTGCTTTTGCTCACGATCACGCCACAATGGAGGAGTTTCTCATTCCACCTTACAACTGTGGAGGATATCCTGGCTATTTCCCCTTTTTTCCCGGCAACGGGAAATTTAAGCACCAGAACTGGAACAAAAAGGGAAAGAATTTGTATGTTGCGCCAGATGCCCCCGATTATTTCGACGTTTATAAGCGCGCGCAGTTAAAAGCGATATTATCTCAGGTGAACCCGGGCCTAACGCCGCGCCTCCGCAAGGCCGACACTAGAGAGTTCGGTGTGCAGGTCAACCCAAAGATTGATGCCACGGTCCAGTGCTCACTCGGGCCCAAAACGCTGTTTTATCGCGGTGATAAATGGGAGTCACCGAGGACTCCGTCCCTCAGCCCTCTGAAAGACACCCTGCCCAGCACACCTGTCACCTCCGTGCGCTTCTCCCGCCCCGTCGCCATCTACTCTCCTGTCTGCGACCGCAGGATTTTCTCCTTATCCACGACTGCCGGTGAAAGTAAGGACGATGGAGGGGATGAGAGTAAGGAGACGGACAGCGAGACGGACGACGACGAGAACCGTAAACATGATGGACCCACGCACAACGAGTCGCTGCAGGGGAAGTCGGTGATTCAGCGGAATAAACGGTCTAACTTTCAGGTTCGTTGTGGGGAAGTTATCGTGGCAGCCATAACGTTCCCCAAATTATAGTTGTTATTGTACTTTAAAGTTATGGTGACTTTTAGGTTAGTAATGAATCCTAGGTAGTCGGTTTCAAAGTCTCATCGCTTGGTAAATCGCCGAATAAAAGTTGACCTCATAAATATGCGAGTAATTAAGGCTCAACGCTGATTGGTTGAATACAACTCCATGACGAGTACTAGACTTCTAACGACGACATGTCTATGGAATTTTTATTTTATTTCTTTCCTCCCAACTTGAAAATTGCTAAAGTGAAGACACATGCAGTTATTCACAAGGTTTTCTTTACTGTTTTGTTTTTGTTCACTCATTCAACTCCTCAGTATCATGAATATTTAATGAGGTAAACCAAGCCAGTTTTATTGGTGGTTGGTTTCCTAAAACTGCATCCAAATGGCGTTTTGGTGGCTGGCTTGGGTTTTTTTTTTTTTTTTTTTTTTTTTTTTCTCTTTTCTTTAAAATGTATAAAGAGATCATGAGAATTGTAACTATTTATTCTTTAGTTTCTGGAGCAGAAATATGGGTTTTATCACTGCAGTAAGTGCAATATTCGATGGGAAAGTGCGTTCGTGTGGTGCATCTCGGGAACATCCAAGGTAAAATGCTTTGACTTTAAACTTTTAAACTTAAGATTTAAATCTAATCAAATGCCGTTTCCACAGGTGTACTTCAAGCAGCACTGCAGGAAGTGCCAGGCGGGACTGAATCCGTATAGGGTGGAGTCCATTCAGTGCCAGGTATGAGTTGTCCAGCTAAGTGCATTTAAAGGTGTTGGTGAAGCTTGATCATGTTCTGTTTCATCAGGTTTGCTGCAAGACTCGCTGCTGCTGTGAACGGAAGCAGAGGCATGTTGACATGCGCCGTCCTCACCGTCAGGATCTGTGTGGCCGCTGCAAGGGCAAAGGCCTTTCCTGTGACACCATCTATAGTTTCAAGTACATAGTCTGATTGTTCAGGTCTATAAATGTGTTTTAGAATCCGCTTTGGTGGCTCAAGCGACGTATTGGGTGGGATGTATTGTATCTTTGTATTCCAATAAATTTATAAAAACCAATAAAGTATTGCAGCATAATACAAGTGTCGGTGAGAATTTCTATTTTTGTATTGGGGTAGTTCACCCGAAAATGAAAACCAATTTACTCGCACTTTAAAAAAGCGTGTTTTGTAAAGTGTTTCTAGCTAAACTGTTTTGGTTACAATTGACTTCCATTGTATTTTCTGACCGTTCAATGGAAGACAATTGGGAACTGACACTGTCTGGATATCCGTATTCTTCAGAATGACATCTGTTGTCTTCAGCAAGAGAAGTGCATACAGATTTGGAATGAAATATTTATTTTTCTTAAGTTTATACTTTAAAGGAACAAAAAAAAAATGAACATTGTAGCTTATTTCATTCCAAACTTATTAATCTTCTTTTGCAGACACAAGTGATATTTTGAAGAAGTTTCAACCGGTTGTTGGGTTTAATTTTTTTTTTTTTTTTTTTTTTTTTTTTTTTTTTTTTTTCTCCTCCATGCAATTAAAGCTAACAGTATCCAACAACACTTGTTTTGAATGCAACTGATCTTTTCCAAATGCCTTTTGCTGATCATATGTTGATGTTCTGATCATATTTTGCTCAGCAGGGGCAGACTTACCCATTAGGCAAAGGTAGGCGACTACCTTGGGCCCCCAAAAGCCAAGGGCCTCCTAAAATGCTTTTCATATAGGCCTACGAGATGCGCATCATTAAGCGCAGACACGCGAGTGGTTGCTGTTACGGTGTTTATTACCACGACAACCGTCTGCGTGTCCGAGTTGAACGTGCTTCTTGTGTATCCTGCTTGTAGCAAATGAAAATATTATGCATCTGAATCTGACTGCTGCACGAGCGCGAGGGTCTCTTTCCCAGCGCGCACACACCTCTCTCTCTTCTGCGTCTGCTCTGTTCAGCGAGCGGCTGAAAGGTTAACTTGTGCACTTTCAGTTAAAACGCAGATATATTGCTTCTCTAATTTTACATGCAAGTATAGCCGAAATCACAGCACAGCTATTGTCTTTATCTTATGTGTAGCCTATTTGATTTTTATCAGATGACGGCACGATTAGAAATCAGGATTTTTGTGCAGATTAACATTTTGGAAGGGAGAGCTGGTTATGTAGTCTTAATGTGTCGCGTTTCAGTCACTATTTCATATTCATATTTAGCAGCATCAAAATGCAGTATGTGGCACAGAGAGGCAAACAAATGTAGTAATAATAAATAATAAATGTACATTTTGCATGTTCAGAAGAAGTGAGCTGCCCTATCATACGAAAATGTAAACAGGTTTGTGTCAGTAAATTGCTCAGTGCAAAGAAAGAAATACCAGGTTCCTATTATTCTGTTTTTTTTTCATGTGTCTAATAGACGTGAACGAGTTCTTTGAAAAACATCTATGACCTTTTGTCTAGTCTTCATGCTCTGTTAACTATGGTTTCACCAATAATAAACATATATTGCATAAAGCATCCATATTTGTCCATGCCCATGTTGGAGTATTAAAAACTTGAAAAGTATTAATTTAAGGTACATTTAGAACATATAAAAATGTGTGATTAAGTTGCGATTATTCGCGAGTTAACTCATGACAATCATGTGATTAATCGCGATTAATTATTTTAATCGATTGACAGCCCTAAGCTAAAATGACTAAACTTAAATGTAGGCTTACGCTGGTAACTCATCATTAGACTTTCCTCTTCAATATAGGCTATATTTTTTCACACTTTTCTCATTCTCACTACTTCAAGTTTTTATATGAATGAACCTCTGAAGGGAACCAATAGTCTTCAGAAAAGTTTCGATGGCATTTTCATTTTACCTGATAAAGTATCATTTATGAGCTGAGTGCTGCTTTGTTTACAGCCGTTACCGGGGAAACCGCTATATTTCTGACATTCCAAAAGCACCTCCTACTGGCAGAGAATGAATATGCATTTTCAATAATCCAGTCTGCAGTTTTTGTTCAGACCAATGCGAAAATCCACCCACATAAACCCGTTTTAAATAATATAATTTATACTTCTGACTCATCCCTTTTCTTAAACAAAAGAATGGTTTAAAGGTTCAGTTGTGAGGTTCATCATTTTATAATTTTTGTTTTTTGTTAAAACTTGTATCTCAACGGTAAATCAGTTGCTATTTCGTGGTCTACAACATGAAAGAATAAAAGTGTCTGCTAAATGAATAAATGTAAATGAAAGAATCCCATTATAACATTGTGCAGCAGCAAGCATCACAACAAAAAAGGAACCTCAAGGTTGATCTAGGTGAATGTGTGCAAATGTATAGGGCCCCATTCCTATATTTGCCTGGGGCCCCCAATTCACTAAATCCGCCCCTGTTGCTCAGGATCATGTATGCATGAATAAAACTCTGGCTGCGTTCGAAATGGCATACTCAATGAGTAGGTACTTAATTTCAATAAGTACGTACTTAACGAGCGCTAAAAGAGTAGGTACTCTACAGCCAAATCTCGTTAAGTATGAATGCGATCCGCCATGTTGACGTTATCATGCGACTTACGACGTTACAAGAGCAACAACTTAAAAGATATGAGGGACAGGTTTAATTCATCTATCTGTAAATATTTTGATGTTGATGAAATTTGCTCATTTTGTGGTCTTGTTGAAGAAACAGCTGCCCTTTTATTGTGATTGTAGTATAACCAATACATTTTGGGTTGATTTTTAAGTTTTTATATTTATTTGTATATTTATTTTTATTGTTGTCTTTTGAATATGTTGTTAGTTCCTTTTTTATCTTTAACATTTTTCATCCACAAGCAAAACCAGCTTAAATCACCTGTTTTCCTCTTTTTCTTGTTGAATTTAACTTTGTTTTATCCCTCAGGCTTATAAATAGCAACAACAAATGAATTTTTTTATGCATTGATTATATGAATATTATTCAAAGATATTTACCCTTGTAATTGTGCCTTTTTTCCTGCGTGTATATTCTCATACTATGATGTACGCAAACCCATTATATTTATGTTTTCTGTTATGATTGTTCATTGTTAAAGATAAAACCATCTTTCCCTGAGCTTGAATACAATTAAAAGTTCTGCCGTAATAAAAAGACGATAAGAGGGACAGGTGCACTATCACCTCAGCATCAGTGACTTCACAATCCTACCTAGTACAGTTTTCTGCAGCTTTTGCAATGTCTGCACAAAGGAGACGTCAGGCAGCTGCTTGAAGATCCTGACTTTGGAGAAGAATGCTGATATTATACTCTAAAAATGTAAGTATTACTACTTAAAAATTAAGATTACCCCAGAATGCATTGCTAGCCCACCCCAACATTTACAATAATGATAAATGCTGACCAATAATTAATGAATTTTATATATAATTTTAGTAAAACAAGCAAAATGTAATTTGTCATATGCCATGGCTATGCATGAACACACACTAGATAAATGCAGCCAAAGTAAATACATCTCAATTTTCAGTCAAGTAATTAATGCATACATTAATGAAACCATTATATTTTATTTACTGACAATAACAGGAAACATGAATATGAGAAAGAATAAAAGTAACCATGAAAATAAAGTCAACGAAACAAAAGCTTTATTCAAACTTATTCTAACAGTGATGTATTTACAGGCGGTGAACCCACATCCTACTGCATCTGAACACAGCTTTATTCTGATGAAGCAGCTGACCAGCGTGTCCACCTTCACCTGTCTCTGCTGTCCATCACCTCCCTCATTGCTGCAGTCAGACTGGAATCTGATCATGGATAGGAAAGGGACATTGAGGCTGTCCTTGTCTGAGTGCATGGAGAGGATGAGGAAGACCATGATGATGCCCCTGAACCACACAATCTTGAACAAGAGCAGGAGAACGTGCGGGATAATCTGGCTGCTGCTGTGTCTGCTCCAAACATTTGTGTGCTGCTCTCCATGAACACCACTACCTGTAAAACATTTACACAAGAGTAAAACATTTTACATTTCATGTTTTTAGCATTCCATTTCTTGCAAAATTTAATTTAATATGTTTACAATAACATGATAATTTTTGATATAGCTTCATTACTTTTGTGGTGTAGTGAACTGGTAAGCAGAAGGTTGCTGGTTCGTCACCACTGGTGTGTCCTTCAGCAAGCCTCTTTACTCCAGGTTGCTCCAGGGGGATTGGGGTCCCTGTAATAAGAGCACTGCAAGTCACTTCAGATAAAAGTGTCTGCCAAATGAATAAATGTAAATGTGATTTTTGTAAATCCCTTTTTTGCGTCTTGGGCAAAAATGCTCAAAGCTGCTTTTTTTTTTTAAAGTTTATTTCTTCAAGGTACTACTATAATATAAATGCATACATATATTCCATACAATTTCTATTTGGGGCTTTAAAGGGTTAGTTAATCCAAACATATAAATTCAGTCATTATTTACTTGCCTCAATGCTGTTCAATCTTTTTGGGGTTTTTTTAGCTTTTTTTTATTTATTTTTTTTTTTTCTGAAAATAAAAAGGTGATTTTGGTCAAGTTTGTCCTGCTGGTTTCTGTTCATACAATATCAGTCAATGGAGCCTGACTTTCAGAAGCTTCATGACATTATTTGATGATGCTTTCGAAGCTTCTGAAACTTGGGCTCCATTGACTGATATTGTATGAATAAAAACCAGGAGAACAAACTTGACTAAAATCACATCCTCAGTGTCTTTTGGTCTTTTTTTTTTTTTTTTTTAGATGCTCTTGCTGGCTCTGGGCTCACTGAGGATGAAGAGACCACAGCAACATCCGCCGGATGTCATCCGGTCCAGATGAAGCAGTAAGGTCAGGTGGAGTGATGGAGCGTCTCATCCATGGCACTGGACCATTTCCAGGATGATGCTGTGGACTCCTCCATCCTCACTGCTCACACCAGTCTGCAGACATTTCAGATCCTGCAAAGATGCACAAACACAATACAAAAGCAGTCACAATGTCATTTGATCTCTGTATTAGAAGTAACAAAATGATCTTACTTTATATTTTTGTTTCAGGTTTTCCCTTTTTTTTCCCACTTGACCATTTATCAACAATACTAATGGATAAATGAAATGGATAACTTATGTTTAGTTACTCCATGTGGATTTGTTTATTTACATTACTTACTTTCATCTAAAGCAGTGTTGACAACAGTGAATTCTACATAAAGGCACACATACATCTCTCACTCAGATGTCTGTTCATGTTGTGATGTGCTCATATGCAATTCTTTTAGAATATTTTCCTGTCCCATATTTAAGACATTTAATCGTCTTTAAGATGTGTAAGATTTATGTAAATGCACTTTAGAGATGTACATGTGCTTACTGGAGCTCCTGCTGTTCGCTATACATAAAAGTGTTTTCACAGAAAAAAAAAAAAATCACAAATATACTGTAACGTTACTGTCTAGCGGCTTTACACCTTAAGCAAATCAACAGTTTACTATATACAGTAGCTCAACAAACAGGATTTTAACACAAGGAAATTTGTTTTGGTTTGTAATACATTTGTAAACACCCTCGTCGCTGTTCTCCATCACGTTCGATAATGACGTATCCTCTCGTGTGGGCTTCTGGGATTAAAAAGTATCCCTCGATCGGCACTTCTGAGTCTGGGCTGGAGCAGTAGGCCATCCGGGGATCTCTCGCCTACTCTTTTATGAATACTGTGGTTTTGGACATACTACTCTTCTCACATACCCATTTCGCCTACTATATAGTAGGTAAGTAGGCATATTCGAACGATACTTAAGTATACGTACGCCTGAATCTCGCGAGAAATGGTGCTCCATCCAGGTAAATCGCCTACTGCTTTTTGTCTACTAAATAATATGGAAGTATGCGGTTTCGAATGCAGCCTCTGTGAATGAGTCACTGCTCATTTGCATAGTAAAACTTCCCTCCTAAAATCATGAACTCTCATTGAAAACAAATGTCTTTGTTGGTGCAACTTGCATCCTGTGCAAAATCACTCCATTTCTTGGACTCTACAGATGCCAGAATAACCGAAACAACAAACTGGAGAATCTCAACATGAAGAAAGCACAATTTACTTCACAAAAGCTTTAAGTATTTACACTGGGCGGGGCAATGACAATTTTCCCAAAGAGGCTTTACAATGTGCAATCTCTCTAGGCATGCACTAGTGACAAACACTTATCTCCATGTGATGCCTCCCTTTTCCACTTTATACAAATAACATTTTAATAAAATACAACTTTTAATAAATACAATTCGAAAGTAAATACAATAATGCATGCTTGGCAACCGACAAAACAATTTCGAAAACTATGTTCAACACACTGATTTCTTAAATACAAATTTACCCTAAACGTGAGCCTGTGTACGATGGAGCACAGAACGTTGATTGAAACACAGCCGAACAATCTCATCTCAGCACTTGAAGTAGAATCAGCTTCAGCAGCAGTAGCTTTTCAGTTGTATGAACAAATCGCTGAATGTCAGTGTGTTTGTGTGTTTCTATGTGCGTGTGCGGAGGCTGATATTTAACGGTACGCCAGTGATGGACAGGTTCACAAAGACACAAGCTCTCAGCTTTAAATAGTTACAAGTATCGTGATGATGACCGAACATACAGACAGTATCCTGTGTCGTCCCATCTTCTGTTTTGCAGCACGTCCTGATCGCTTTTAAAGACATTCTTGAACAGTTACAGTAGAAAGGCATCCGTTTCAATGATCCATCATTGCACATTCCCCACGTTAACAAGCAAACCAAGTGGAAGTTCTCACTTGGATGCTTCCTTTCCAAAAATGCAGCATTACTCTCAGTAGCAAACTGGATTTTCTTTCTTCTCATGGTTTACGACATGAAAACGTCAACATAGTGCAATAATTAAAAGACGTGTTTGAGTGACTCAATCCAAGGAATCTCGCAGGAGCAGCTCCGTTTCTCCATTATTGCTGCACATTTGAGGACCTGAGGACACGCTCACCCTCAGGAGCCCCTTCCTATTCAGTACAGTCAAGGATGCTCGTGCAAGTTTCCCTAAGAAGGGCACAAGTTTATGAGTTACACCCTCAAAAGGGTTGCAGCACTCCCAAACATCACACTGGATCTGGCCTGGAGCGGGTGGCAGGAGCGGAGGGTCGTGGGATGAGGGCTGGCGCAGGAGAGGTTGGGTGACTATGGAGGAATCCAGTGGTCGGGCGGTCCAGGCCAGGACTGGTCTGGGGTGCTGCAGGCTTCCTGTCAGAGACTCACGCCGGACACGCTGGAGTCCAGGAGGCTGGATGAGATCACCTGGTACCCCTGTGCGCGGCGGATCATGTCCCGGATCTCTCCGTTGAGCTCCATGATCTTTGTGCAGACCTCTGACATGTCCTTGTTCGAGCCAACCAGGGCAAAAGTGCCAGTTTGGCCCAGAGTTTGGTGGCGGAAGTAGACGTTGAGGAGAGTCTGGATCTCATCCTCTGAGCTGCCACCGAAAATGTCATTTGGCCACATTCGTCTGAAAAGTAGAAGAAAGTTTAGTATAACGACACCAAAATTTAAATACCATTAAAATTCCATGCTTTTCAATATTAAGTTCAACTTGAAAGATAATATGCTGTTAAAACACACAATGTTTAGAAACACTGAAAACATTAATTGAATTAAAAATAAAAAATAAAATTAATTTTAAAAAGTGGGAAAAACTATAAATAAATACATTTCCAAGACTAACAACTAAAATAAAATTAAAATGGCCACAAATTAATTTTAGTTTCTGATACATGGTTTATTACAAAAATTGAAACCTTTACAACATAAAAATGTCACTTGATACTCTAACAATAACAATAAATTAAATAATGTTAAACATTTTTAAATAGTTTGTACATTAACACTAATAGTCTTACAATACTAAAAATAAAATAAAATAAAACTAAAAAGCAAACAAAAACTAAAATTACAAAACAAATTGATAAATAATATATAAAAATCTCAATTGTAATAGATTTTTTATACATACTCCCTGGAACACACTCAATCAAAGTAAAGCCAAAGTCAGAAAAATGCACATAACCATATATTTTTATTGTTGGATGTGTGCAAAATATTAAGTTTTTTTTTTCCAACTTAATTTATGCAACACAATAAACAGAGTTTTGTCTCCCCCTAGTGATGTCATATCTCACCTGCACTCTTGAGTGTAGCGGATGGCCATAGAGAACTCGTTGTTGTTCAAGCACTCCAGGATGGCCTGTACAGCTGCCTCTGAGCTGGGGAAGATGGACTGGTTGCCATGCCTTTGTCGGTCCTCTAGATCACCAGCTAATGAGGCTTCGGCTAGCCGCAGGCAATTCTTCAGATCGCTTAGCTCACGCGACATGTTCCACAGCTACAGATTGAAAGCACATGATCAAGACTCGAGTGTTTTCAATAAACAAAAATCAACCAGCTAGTGACTACTTTTTTGTAGTCAGCCAAAATAATTAGTTTTTTGCTCAATTAGTACAATTTTCCTTATGGTTTCTCAAAGATGCACTACGCATTTTTTAAGGTTTGGCTGGCTGATACGACATTGGTATTGGACATCTTTCAGCACAGATGCAGAATAAAAGAAAATGTCTATGGTTACTGTTTTAACTGTAGAAATGTCCAAATTGTCACCAAATTCATTGTTTTTTTGTCAAATGAAACATCTTATTTGATATTTAAATTCTACAATGTTTATTTGGACTTCTTTCAGGCTCATTTAATTAATACTCACATTACAGAAAATATTCATATAAACTCTATCAGCGGGGTAATGGGTGTACTGTGTACCTCTGGCACAGAGCTGATGGTGTTCACTTGTCCGATGAGTTTACAATAGGACTGAAACAGCAGAAGGAGCTGGAAGTGAAGTTTGTACAGTCGCTGACACAACTCCAATTGCTGTGGATGATAAGATACATTAGTCACATGACATAATAAAGGAATCATACATATTCACAGCCACAAAGAGTAAATACACAACTCTAACATACATCACTGAGTATGTCTATATACAAAAAAAAAATAAAAAATAAAAAATGCTTATAACAGTCAAAAAAATAATGATTACTTCTGTAGTCTTAAAGAACACTGTTTAAGCCATTTACATGATCTTAAAAGTGTGCTTATTCAGCATAAGATTGTGTAAGATCATGCAAGTAAACACGCTCGCTGGCAGGTAAACTGAACTGAATGCATGCAGTGAACTATAAGCTGCAAACACAGATCACTCGCTCTAACAGATGAATAAGAGAACGGTTTTTAGTTTTAAACTTACAGCCAGAGTTTCCATTTGCTGCAGAGCATGTCATAAAACAGGAAAGAGTTGAGAAGGGAGAAACAGACAGCATTAATACCCAGCATGCAATCCGTGAGACTGTGCCACTATGCTCAGAAATCCCATCCACATAATTAGAGGATTAGTGCCAGTCGCATTCAATTCAAGAACCCAAGCCATATAAATCATGCAGAGGATGATAAGGAGGCGCACAGAGTGACAAGAAGAAGAGGAGTGAGGAAATTTTACATTAAATATTGCATTGATAAATACACTAACGTTCAAAAGGTTGGTGTCAGTAAGAAATGAATAATTCTATTCAGCAAGGATGTATTAAATTGATCAAAAGTGACAGTAAAAACATGTTACAAAAGATTTTCTGCTTTTCTTTTGAACCTTCTATTCATTAAGAAATTCAGAAAAAAAATATTGCCCTTTCCTCAAAAATATTAATTTACAATACATATATATCAATATATAAAATAAAGTACTAAGCAGTAAAACTTTTCAAAATTAATAATAAGAAATAATTCTTGAGCAGCAAATCGAGTGATTTCTGAAGGATCATGTGACACTGAATGGCTGCTGAAAATTCGGCTTTGCCATAACAGGAATAAACTGCATTTTAAAATATATTAAAATGGTTCAAGGATAAAGGAGATCCGCACTCATCCAAACAGTCCAAAAAGACTTGTATCATTTATTACTCAGGGGTTACAAAATATGCAAAAATACATGGTTTTTTGCACCTTTTTTCACATTTTGTAACCCCTGAGTAATAAATGATACAAGTCTTTTTGGACTGTTTGGATGAGTGCGGATCTCCTTTATCCTTGAACCTTTGTATTTTTGGATCTACGCACCTTATACTATTGGTCTATTGGACTTTCGGACTAGTGTTTGGTGCTACGACCTTTCCTTTTGTTTGATTTAAAATATATTAAAATAAAATAAAAACTGTTAAATTGTAATAATATTTCACAATATCATAGTTTTTACTGTTTTTGATCAAATAAATGCAGCCTTGGTGAGCATAAGACTCTTCTTTCAAAAATATTAAAAAATCTTACCAACCCAAAATTTTTGAATGGTAGTGTATATGACCCACTGAATAACATAATATTTAACAGGAGCTATTGTGTACATATTATGAATGTTCATTCATGTAAACAGTGGTAAGATGGAAGAGCTCATTTTAAAGAACATAGACCACTATTTTCACCTTCTCCTCAGAGTCTCCAGGCTGACAGGTGATCACACCATCATCAGGATACCTTGGAAATGTGGCCTTACAGTTCTGCAACCACTGTTGAAGAGGAGAGCAGATGATACGAGCATGATAACTCTTTCAAAGTAAGTTGATGAAATTTTTTGCCTGTTTTATCATCCATCCTGCTAAAATTTTTAAGTCTGATTGCTTAAAGAAGTATTGGCACACCTCTACCTAGTAAGTCACATGATTGGAGATCTTACTTAATTCTGTAGCAACTCTATATAGCAGCTTCCAGTGCTTCTGTATGAATGACTTACTGAGACGACAGCTTCCTCCCGGGTGTTATATGTGTCCAGATACTCCTGCAGCTCAAGAACACTGAACTTCATCTTCTCTAGAAGCCCATAAGAAACAATCTACAAGAGGACAGACAAGACCTAGTATAAAAATACTTTCTGACTGCTTGTTTATAACTATTAGTTAGGTTAGGTACCTGAGGCATGGATTTATGTATTCACTTTGAATATCCACTGACCGTTTCTGCATCCACATACAGCGTGGGACAGTCTGAGCATAAGGCCAACATCTCAGATGACTGCACAAATTTTGACCCAATTCCCCTCAAGCAATCTCCAAGGTAACTGGCAGCATCACTGGTCAGGGAGCAGAACTTATTTTGGATGTTCTGTAGAGAAAAATACATTTTAACAATGCTAAAACCTACTTGTGGACTTCTAAATAGCTAATATGAATGGATATTTTCAAACAAGACTGTGTACATATAAGGCTGACTTTACCTGAAACATTGTGGAGAAGATGTGGAAGGTGTAGACGGCGCAAGACCCATCCGTATCGCACAACAGCTGGTTAATGTGACTCCGCCAGGCTTCTTCGGCATCGTCACACACCATGGGCTGAAATGCTGCCAAGATGGCAGAGAAAAAGGGGGAGGGTGGAGGAGGAAAGCCCAGCTCATCCAGATCATCTCGGTCCTCCCCAAAATGGTAGCTATTGAAACCAGAAGAATGGAGGTTACCCTACAATGACCATGCCAGTTAATAGTCTAATGATATATAACATTACATGATGTTTTATTAACAAAGTTCGGGAGGACCACGTCAGATTCTTAGCCAATTTACACAAGAGGAACGCACTCAAGTTAATCAACACCATAGGTATAAATACAGCTGACATACCTCTATCCTTTGACGGTTAATCAGCATCCCTCCACTGCCCCTTCTCCACACTTGAGTTCTTACCACACTTATACGGGGGGGTACTCTGGGTTCGGGCCATTCCCGAGCTCTGAGCCCTTCCCCGGACAGCACGCCAAATACTCAAATACAAATACTCCAGCTAATTATATGTAAGTGTGAACTCGTGAATGATGTGTTTACCTGGGCAGGGAGTTTGGGTTCTGGTTGATTCCAGCTCGATTTTGTTCTGCAGGAAGGTCCAGATTAGTGCTAGAGCCGCAGTCAAACCTCACTGGCAGCTCATTCACACCGAATGGCAGGTCGTCCTCTTGGACATTTGACTCCTCGTCTTCTGGTAAAACCTGTGAAGATGAGAGAAGGTCACTGGTGATCTTCTTTCCTCAGTGTGTTTGTTCTTATTGTTGCAGACTCCATCCTAGAGGTCAACTCAACAGATGAAAAATTCTTTACAGTAAAAGAGTTAAGAGAGACAAGAGACAGTCAAGTGGTCCTCAGTGTTGTCAGAAGTGAAACGATGACTTTTCCAATTGGCGATTGGCTCTTTTATTGAGAAGACGTGACATATTCCGCCATATTGCACGTTACATTTTCTCCCATTCATAAGTAATAGAAGTGCAATGTCTTTGTATGTCTGAAGTCTTTGTTCAATATACAATCATTATAACACATTAATGTAACACAAACATTACAGAAAATGCATGTGAACGTTAATATACACATTTGTAAATTACATACATATATATATATATATATATATATATATATAAAATAATAAAATAAAAATATATAAATTATATATATGTAAAAATTATTTATCTATGTTCAATATTGTGTGACCCAAACTCAATGTGAGGTGTCACATTAGCAAATTTAAATTAGTCACAAACATGCCAGTAATAGTTTGATGAAGTAGATCTAGGTGCTATGGTTGGTGCTATTTGCAGAATAAGTTTTAATGGGCTTAATGTAATTTTAAACATACAGGTGGCATGATGTGGTCATCTGGTAGTGACGTTCCCAAGCAAGGTGTAGCAGCATTAAGAGAATTTGGGTCAGCTGATGTGGTGTCATAGGAAGTGGACAGAGAGTCCGTATGATTGGTGTCTTCTGAGGGGGAGAGGTTCATGGTCTGAAATCAGAAAATGCCCAGTTTTAGAAAACTACTACCAAGCTAAAACAGACAGAACAGGTAGGTAGGTAGGTAGTTTGGCAGATAGATAGATAGATAGACAGACAGATAGATAGATAGATAGACAGATAGATAGACAGACAGACAGACAGACAGACAGACAGACAGATAGATAGCACATACTAGTTGAGAGTGGGAGAGGCTCTGGCTGGTGGAATTGGACTCTTCCTCAGAGGAGTCATCGGAGTCCTGTTGGGTGTCGTGTAGGCTGATACAGGGGGTGATGTCGGAGTGCTGGCTCTCCTCCAGGAGCTCAGTCAGATCTGTGCTGTCCAAAGAGCGTCGACGCACTCCCCAGTTAAAGTTATCCATACTCTCACCCTGTTAAAACAAACACACCACACTGATTAAACAGCTGTATACTCTTGCATGAGTTGATGTTGGGTGTAAACTATTCTGGCCTCTTCGGCCCATGGGAGTACACATAACACACTTCTAATTAATCATGCAAAAATTATGAACACATGCAAACATAGTAAACACAATAGACCAATATCTGAAAATGTTTCTGACTTTGCAAAAAAAAAACAAAAAAAAAACAGTAAATTCCTTTGTAGTCTAGGGGAAACAATGCAAAACACAACACAAAAAGAAAGCTGCTTTTAACAATCTTAGACCTGCAATTTTCTCTAGTAAATATTAAAAACAATCTGAATTCTAATAGTTATCTAACTAAAGTAGTGAGGAATGATTTAATGTGAATAAAACAAAAATGTTGCCATGAGATGCTGCTAACATGCAGTTCTACAGTATGTAATATGACATCCATATATTAAACACATAAATAGCAACTAATCTCTTTAGCCACAGGAGCCTATGACAGATGAGAGCATATATGACTGACACACATCATTTAAATGTGACTCTGAACAGGTATGGAAACATGATCTCAGCCATCCTCTATGTCACATGCTAACACAGCTGTTCTTACCTGCAGCTCCTATGGCAGCACAGGAGAGAAAGAGAGAGAGTGTTAGCCACACAGTGAGAAAGACCAGAGGAAAAGCAATGGGCACATTAATCAGGCAGTCTCTGCTCAGCTAAAGTGTTATCTCATTATCCAGAGAGAACATGAATGAAATAACCGAAAGAATGGAGGAAAGAAAGAAAGCTAAAAGACAAAGAAATTGAGTTTTTGTTAGTAGAGACAGGAATTTTAACTTAATTTATTTCAATGATTCTGGCTTCAGTTCTGATTCCACTTAACGATTTGATTAAAAACAAACAAACAGTGGAACCAAATTTATTTAAATTACATCCAGTTACATTAACCAAAAGAATTTTAAAGGAAAAGGAAGGAATCAGTTCTTAGTTTGCAAATGTATTTGTTAGAGACATAAATCCTATCAGATTTTCTACTCGCCTCTCCATCTTCCAGCTCCACGTCCAGGAAGTCAAAGTCCCTGAAGACTCTGAACTGCTGCTCTGATGTGGTATCATCCAGGGTGTCTTCTCGGGTCCCATCCTCAGAGGACACCTGACTGGGCTGATGCTCCATGAGGTCCAGATCACCACAGGATGAGAAGATCACCTGAGACAAACAAACATGACAGTAGAGTCAGCATGGAGTCTGGGTATACAAAGAAAACATCATGCAAAGATGCTTTGTAAGACTTAGACTCATTCTTTATTTGTCATGGCATTAGATGCACAATAATTAGGGTTTTATTTATATAAAATTATCCCAGATCTAATCTATTATTCCTGCAAATGTCACATAAAGCTTAATCCTCACAATAATAAAAATGCATGGTTGTCTACATGATGTGTCTTTCCAGGAACATCAGGGACAGTGAGAACTTACAGATGGGTTCTTGGTAAGGCCAACTTCCTGTCCACAGAGTGACAGAACATTCACTAGCTTCTCTCTTGTTCGCTTCTGTTAAACAAAAGGAAATTACCAGTTGAAAAAGCAGACTCTGATAGAATCGCTGTTTTAATGTCATCAAGAACAAAGAGGAAACTAAAGACACTGAAGTTTCCATTCTTTGTTCCTTGACTAATATGAACAGCATGTCACCTGTGATGACTGTGGCCGTTTCCAGCTGACTGGAACCAGGACGGTGTTTGAATTGGACCCTGAAGAGGTGGAGGACGTGCTACGGGTCACTGCAATCGCACGGGCTTTCCCATCTCTCCCTCCTGATCCCTGCAGGTCATATCTGCGTCCAATAACCGGCGTCTGGACACAAACACATACATGCATACAATACATATGTAACTCATTTAAAAACAAACATATTTTACCTGAACATAGACACGTAACCTCCTACACAAACATGAGCACTCCAGCACAACAACAGGCTCTGAGCAGTTTGTAGATACTCATAGACTCACACTACCCATGAGTCACAGCCTTCCTGTAGATAAACAAGCATGTGTGGAAAAACAGCCTAATTGCTGAACTCCTTATCATTGTGCACATGCTACATCTGGACAGGATATCACTACTTTCATCAGGGTGGACCAGAGGCAAGGACTCAATTCTAGGAACTGAAGGTTTCCTGTAGTTGCGCATAAAGCCACAAGAGGACAATCATACACAAAGTTGGCTGCAAGGAGGTCTTTGTTATAGCTAGAGAAAGCAGCACTTCTGGTGGTTCCAATGGATATATTTCTCCAGTTATTATTGACTTCCTTGTTCCAGATCAGTTGTCATATTACATGCAATCAATACAACCAGAATTGACCCTGAAGTGGAAAATTAAAATCGAACAACCTGAGATTGTTTAGGTTTTACATTCTTTGACCTATTCAGTGTCAAACATCACACAAAAAGCAGTAACTTTTTCTTAACTTGCTCTGTAAGGTCTGACATCACATCCTTTTGTTCATTAGGATGCAGTTGAAACCCTCAGAGAGGCAGGATCTCAACCACACTTTATTCTGAGCAGTTATTAATCACAAATGCAGTCAAAACACATCTCCCCGAACTTCCGTTGACTATTATTCACATTTCTCCATCTGAAAGCGAGCTGAGAACCTGAGCGACTTCCCTTTGGTCTAAAATGTACCAAAAACAAAGGAAAAGAGGCAGCGCCCTTCATGGGATCCGATAACCAATGCGTGTTCAAAAACAACAACATGGCCACACCTGAAGAGGTGAATGAGTCAGAGAACCTGTGGTGTATAATCTAGCTGAAAACTGATATTTTCAAAAGCATAAACGTTGTTTTTGCCTACAGCAAAGAAAAAAAAAACATGCATGTGAACAATTGAACAAGGAAATGTATTGTGCGGGCTGTGTAAAGTACCTCGGATATGTCAAAATGGAATTCCAGTGTCTTTCCTGGGAGGGCTTTAGATGAGCCATCCCACATCATACGGCTAACCTCCAGGTGGGCTAGGTCACCATGGGCGTAGGACGGCAGGGATAGGCTGGCCGAACGGGAAACAACCAGCTTCAAAATGTTCAGAGCTTCCTTCCAGTGAACCGTCTGGAGGACACACACACATATTAATATGACAAATGAGACTGAAGGTCTTACAAATGACCAGATGAATCCTAAATCAAGTGTTTCAGCAGAAGGAGCTCACCTGTACAAATTTCTCGATGGTCTTTAGCACCTCTACATTGAAAGGTTTGACCTGAATTCCTGCCAAATCCATGTGGCTCAGCAGACTGTAGATGATCTGCAGCAGTGGCTGTTGCATGCTGGGTAATCCTTTATCTAGCAACTATGAAGAGAGCTGGTATTAAAAGGGTGCTCTTCACATAATAATATAAACTGCAGCCTATCTTTTATTTTGTAACATATATTTGGACATCTAAGCCTCAGGACAGCTCACCTCAGCCATATATGTCACCAGACTGAGTGTGATGTCCGAAAAGGCCTCATGCAGGTAGCGGCAGACCACATTAACCCACGAGAAGGGGTCTCTGGTGTAAGAACGAGTCTTATACAGTGTCATTACATGAGCTAGGTGAGAAAGTTTAGTGTTCTTGTCTTTCTCCTCCAGACACACCTAGAAAACACACCATCAACAGTCATATTAACAGTAATAAATTTCCTATTGTAGGTTTTTAAACCTTTGGGAGCGCTTAAGATAATTTTATACTTGTATGGTGTAATATTAATAATATTTTATTTATTGTGGTCAGTTGTGTCACTATATACACTTAGATATGTATGCTACTACTGACTGACATTTTGTTGATCTAAATAAGGCAGCAGAAATATGGACACTAGCTGAGATTTTATTGTGAACACAGGCTGCATGCTGTGAGTCAGTTGTCTTGTTAAATGCTGAATAAGTCTAGAAAAAAACACTTCTGAAGTTGGATATATGTAATACAGGATTAGCTGTTGAGAATGAGTCAAGTTTGTCTTCACATTCAGGTGTAAATGTCAATGAAGTGCAGGGTGTCTTTCATAATAGGAGTGTGTATGGGCGGGGCAGACCTGTGCGATCCTCTCAGCACTTTCTTTACAAAACTGCGTAGGGCTACCGAAGTGTTGCACCAAGTGAGGCAGCAGACAAAGCACGTTCAGAGGAAAACCTGAGCAGGCAGAGAATAAAACATGAAATGAAGCGAGAGGAACGCAGCTAAATATCACAGACATTTAAAAGTAAAACAATGTAAAATCATATCAGGTTGAACAGCCTTCACTCTTATATATGAGAGTAAAGACACACTTGAATAGCAAGATTTAACATTAAAAAAGGTTTACAGACACAAAAGCTACCAACAAAAAATGACATGACTCTGAAAGTCTACAAAGGGACAGGAGTAGAAAGCAATTACTGTTTTTGTCACTGATTTTGAGTTGTTTAGTCACATTAAATTGTGCCACTACCATTCTACCCACCTATAGCCTGCGATGTGTCCACTACT